>JAFJTQ020000008.1:0-623348 GCA_022559915.2 Septoria petroselini
CCCGCTACTAGTCTACCTTATTTATAGCCGGGCGATTAAGATCGCTATTAGGCCTATAGTTAGTATCGAGTACGTACGTATAGTAGAACAGCTCTTAGCGAAGTATACGAGGCTTATCTTCTAGCGGAGGAGGCGGAGGAGGGGGAGGAGTCGAAGTTATTCGTTACGCGGGCGCGATAGGTCTTAGATTAGCGGCTCGGGCGCGTTCGAGATTAGTATAGCGGGCGGCGCGACTTTGTTTAGATTACTTTAGGGAATTAGCTTACTTTAAAATCTCGCGTAAAGGGAGGACTACTACTATGCGTAAGATTACGTAACTATACGTACCTAGCGCCGGTCTTCGGCTTCCTACGTATTCCTCGGTATTCCTCGATAGAAGGTATCTTCTACGTCGTCGCTACCGAGTTCTACCTACGCGGTACGACTACGAGCCTTACGTTTATCCCTCTAGCGATTATTTCTTAGCGTCTATAACTCGCGATAGCGCTCGTACGTCTTTAGAATACGTTTACCCTTATAGAACTAGTAGAGTAGTTTTTCGGTACCGTATAATATATACGTTCTCTACTACGATAGTTAAGGCATAGTTCGTAGTAGATATTGCCTCCGGCGGCTCTTCGAGGACCCTCCGGGGGCTACTACGTAGAGCTTTTCTTTCCGCCTACGGCGAGCTAGTATAGTAATACGAATTCTCGCGCATAGTAGATAGCAAATTCTCGCGCATAGTAGGTTACGTAACCGTTTAAATAGAATAGGCTAATTAGAGTACGCTCCGCGTACGGCCTTTTTTTTTGTTCCGGTAGTATTAACCTTCGGTCGGATAAGTATACTTTCTATACTAATCTTAGCGTAAATTTTACGTAAAAAATCCTAAACCTAAGTACTAAACCGGTCTCTAGAAGTTAAGAGTTCTCGAGGTATTTTTTAGGTTAGAGGTATACCTACGCCGGGTACGACTATAGTATTAATTCTAGATACTTAGCTACTCTAGGTACTTCTACTTTATCTTCTAGCCTAGAGGCGTACCTACTCCGGGAGCTTCTATACTAGATTAATATTCTTTTATAGTATAGTCGTTCGTACTATTTAAGCTATTACCTTCTATCTTCCTATACTAATCCTAGTAGGAAAATAAGAGTAATAGCCCTACCTTCGGCTCTATTAATAGATAATAACTACCTATACCCCTAGGCTACTACGAGGGATATAGGTAGTTATTATAGTAATAGGACTAAGACGATATTTAATAGTCCTACTATCTATCTACTATTTATATACGTTACCTATACGTAGTAGCGCTAGTACCTAAAAGTACTTCTATAGAAACGTAGCTATAGAAACGTAAATAGTAGTAAACATATCTATTAAAGTCCTAACTACGAGTATAGTTTTATACTACCTATAAGGCTAAGACGGTAGTTACTAGAAACTAAGTACTAAGGAGAGCCTATATAGCCTACTACTAAATCTATAGATATATACCTAACCTAACTTAACCCGCCCTATTCCGACCCCTAGTAACGAGATACGACCTAGTCTTAGTTAAGACTATACGCCCTATAAGTAAACAAGCGAACTTAGTAAGTTATACCTATTTATAAGGCGAACAAAAGAACGTATACTATTAGAGACTATAAAGCTCTAATGCTAAGCGAATGGATGTTTGCCTTATTTAGTAAATAGCTAATAACACTTTGCTACATAGCATAAGCGTCCATCTTCGTTCATCGTCGTCCATCGTCGTTCATCGTTGTCGTCGGCTTAGCCTTTCGTCCCTTGCCACTTGAGGCTACTATAGCTTCAATCGTTCTCTGGTTTAGGTGCGCGGGCACGAAGCAACTCTGCGCCGTAGTAGTTGTCGTTGTCCCCGCGGGCACGAAGCAACTCTGCGCCGTAGTAGTTGTCGTTGTCCCCGCGGGCACGAAGCAACTCTGCGCCGTCGTCTCCCTTAGGTTCGCGAGCGATCACGCGCACCGGCTCTAGGCCGTTAGGGCCGCGATTTGCTGAGAAATGTCAATTCAGACTTCCTGCGCCCGGAACGATACATCTTCTCGGACCTATGATGGCGGCAGATGAGATCTTCACGATCAGTGCGAGCATTGCGATAAAACGCATGGTGGAAGATAGGTGCAGTGGAAAGTCGCCTGCCTTGGGTTGAGACCACAAGACATTCGTTACATCATTACGATATTCCACAGTCCAACTTTTTGTAAAAGCCTCGCCCAGATGCATGTAGAGAATGGCCGGCCGTTTTCTACGCTAATGATGATGACGACTCACTCACTGCCGTGCCCGTGAGTCTCGCTCGTCCCAGATGCAGTTCGCAATCCGCAAATCAACAAAACGCCTCGCTAAATCCCATCAAAGTTCTCCTCTCCTCCTTCAAGAGATGCTGGTATTACATCTCCTCCTCTTTTCCACCTACTGTCGTCCTTCGACCGCACCAAGGTAGTCATCTTCTTGTGCTGGCGTGCCATACTCCACACTTGCAGTGCCCTCTCTCAAAGCAGCGGCGGCACCGATGCTGTTCCTGGAAATGCTGTCCTGCGCACGATGATGGCTGACATAGCTCGTCTTTGATGGAGAGCTTTGCCGAGGCCGATCCTCGATGTCAGGAGTGCTGCCAGTACTGTCAAAGCCTTCAAACACGTTGGGTGATTGTTGGTAAGACGGCTGACGGCGTTGAGCAGACGCCACTTCTTGGCTCGACGTTCTTCGTGAGCTTCGCCTTGGGACAGACGGTGCGTGTGGCTGATGAGAATGTCTCGATGATTGTCCGCGAACGCTCGGCTCGCGCGAGTGACTGTTCCAGGTCATGTTGTCGATCGCACGGAGCCAGTCTTGGCCGCCGGTTGTCTCTCCAATGTCCGGGTTGCTGAGGCCAGCACTTCTGCTCGAGTTGATTCGCGAAACGGCCCGCCCGGAACTGAGAGTTCCGGCATATGGCTGCTGATTCGCAGTCGCGCGGGAGGCGTTGCTATTGAAGCGCGAAGGCAGATCAATACTTGGGCTCGTCTCGATGGGCGCCAGCATCGGGATCGGCTGGTCCGAGTATCGTGGTCGTGGGAGAGAACCATCATCCAGCAGGGATGACAAGCGACTTGACTCCGAATCGTCGCTCATTCTCCGCGGAGGCGTCGGTGCCACGCCCATTGCATCTGCGTGCTCGAATGTGATGGGTTCGAGCACTGGCATGCCGAGTGCATCGCTATCTGGCCGAACCCGTGTGGCCGCACTCATTGCACTGTCTCGTGCATTTCCAAGCTGGAATTCAAAGCTGTCGCCCGCGCGTGATGGAACAGGCCCAAGGGCAGTCATGTCAGCCGCGGATGTCGCGGTGCCAGAATTACGCGCTGGGCTTGCAGGACTCATCGACCTTTCCATCGTGCCATCGAGAGGTTGTTCTGCGCCAGCGACGTTTTGAGGCGGGAAGGTGGGAGTATCGGGCAGATCCTGATACGGCGCCTGGCGCGTGGCTGGATTTGCAGTCATCTCCACTGCATCGTCGGCGTCGTTGGGCGGCATCCTGGCCGATCGTACAACTTCAAACCCCTTGGCTTGATCTTTCGTCTTTCCACCCTTGACGCCAAATATGAGCTTGTTGAACCAACTCTGCGCCGTCGAGGCCGGTCCTGTAGGATCTGCCGGTCCAGTCTTGAGTTTCCTCGTTGCCTGCTCATTGAGAGCAGGTCCGCGGTAGTATTGGTCGACCTCGCGCACCGCATAGTCTGTTCGGTTCGCGGGCTCACATCGTGCCGTCTCGTCATTCGAATCGGCTCGATTGCGCAGATATGCTGGAGCCGGGGAGCCAAATGTATTGCTGTCGTAACTGGCATCTCGTGCGTGACCCGGCCCAGTAGGAGAGTCCTGGTAGGGGAAATCACCAGTGCCTTTTGTCTTCAGGCCTGCACTTCCAAGTGTCTCCATGGTCGCCTTTCTCGGCCGAGGTGCACGATAGTAGCCGTCTCCGTCCACCTTGGCGCCGCTCATCGAAGGTCTCCCATGCGACGTGGTGTGTGCAAGGTGATTGGAGCCCTCCACGTCCGGATCCGTCGAGCTGACATTTTCTCCTGCTTGGCTGAAGTTCTCGAACCCGCTCATCCTGTTCAACAGTTGTTGGCTGCTCGCGGAGATGGAACGACTGCGGGTGCCGTAGGCAGGATTCGCCCCCAGTATCGCAGAACTACTCATCATGCTACCACGAGCAGCGGGATCACGTTCCCGATCGGGTCTCTTCTTCAAAGCGCGCCAGTTCAGAATACTACCTCGGACTGCCCCTGTACTCTTGTCTCCTCCCGCACCGAGTCCTCTTGCAACGACTTCAATCAACGTCTGCATGGAGTTCAAGAAGAAGCCAAAGATCAGGACGCAGGCGTGCAGCAGCAGGATGACATATCCGATCCAGCCCTTGGGCGCCTCGGTCACGCCCAGACTCGGCATGAATGCAATCATGAGGAGGACTGTCGCCAGGCGGACCGTCGCGAAGAAAGTGTGGTACAGGTTCATGCTCGTCTGGCCCTGAAATGGCCGGAAGCCGTTCAAAGTCAGGATCAGGATGACTTCGCAAATGGCCAGCACGATGATCTGAGCAATACCCGAAGGCTGGATGGCGCCAATCGCGACACCACGCATGAATGTGATGAAGACGGGCACCAGCGCGAACGGGGCGGCGCTGTCGCTGTACGTGTTGTAGAGGGGTCCATACAATAGCACGGTTGGCATGTCGTCAAAGAGCAGGGTCCTCGGTTTCGTCGTGAAGATGACGCGCAAGATCCAGCCTGCCCATACGACCATGATGAGCAGAAGAATGACAGCACAGACCAGCACGCTGGTCGGCGAGTGGGGAGCAATGACCAGCTGGAACAAGCTCAAGGCCACGATGGGCAGGATGAAGAAGTTGAAGAGTAGGCGCACAATGTTGCCGAGCGTAAAGGGCACATTCTTCTGGCGCAGGTCTTCTTCCGTGGTCTTGGTGGCAACGTGGTAGAGCCATCGTCCGAGGAAGCCTAGCTGACACAGTGCGATGACGACTGCCGCGATGACCAGAAGCCAAATGGCCATGCCGGCCCAGATGTCGGAATCATCCGCCATGCCAACCAGCTGACTCATCCTCGTGATGCCGTAGGTCGCGTTCACGGTGTATAGTCCATCGACCAGGCTTTGCGTCTCCCCGCCATTGACGAAGCTGTGGTTGAACATGAGCGTCGACCAGGCGGCTTGGCTGACCGCAGGGCGGAAGAAGCCGGGGTACTGCAGGGTCAAGCTGCCCGTCAGCACGATGAATTGGATGTACTGCAAGCAGTCTCCAAACCCGGGCGTGACCAGACGCAGCAGATCTTCGTCTCTTCCATAGTTGCTGCTCCACTTGAAGATGTCCGAGCTTCCCCACGGCGACCAGATGGCGGCGGCCAGCGTGGCCACGGCTTTGAGGATGAGGATGACGGCGGGCAGCCACGTCAGCAGGCCCGCGATGCTGACACCCAGGTCGGGGGAGATTTGCACGCTGATGCAGGCAATGTTGGCGCCGCCCTGGTCGCCACTGATGACATGGACGGTGGTGGAGATGGTGCCAAAGGCGTAGGAGCTGCCAAACGGTTGATTGACGTTGAAGGCCGGCAGATCCGAGGGGTCGCTGCGGTTGGCACCAAACGCCGGGCCCAACGGGCACTCGGCAGTGCCATTGAGCAGTCGCGGACAGAAGCGCTCGCCGGGGTTGTCGTGGGCGGTGTAGGTCAGGACGGCGTAGTCGGCGGTCAGGGTGGCGTACTTGTTGTCGTTGCCAATGTCCACAATTTTGCCCAGGGTCTGGTTGGGGTTGTTCCAGTGCGGACTGTCGACGGACGGGTAGTCGCCTACAAACTGCTGGCCCGAGACATTGCCGTAGATGGTCAGGTTCAGACTGCGCGCGGACTGGGCGCTGGGGAGGAAGCTGGCGTCGACAAAGTAGGGCGTGAACTGGAGTTGTTCCGGGTTCGAATTGACGACGCGCGACGGGAGGCAGTTTTCGAAGGTGATGAAGGCGGCGTGGGTGGTCGGTAGTAGGTGGAGGAGAAGAAGGAAGAAGAGGAGGTGGAGGAGAGAAGTCCGCGCCGGCCAGACGCCGCCGCCGCATGGAAGCGCCCTCATTGCGGGCTGCTCATTGGGGGCCGGCGGTGCTGCTCGTCGTCGTCGTCGTCGTCGTCGCTGCTGGCGGCATTGGCGGTGGGGGGGGGGTCGTGTCGCGGGGGAGATAGACAATGTCGTCGTCGGCGGTGGTAGTGGTGATGAATAGATATGGTGGTGGTGTCAGGGAAGGTGCAATGGAGAAAGATACTGTAGGCAGCCAAGACACAGGCGCGGCTATAAACAGCTCCGACCCTGGTCATCCCATGCCACCGGGTCCCGATCTCTCTGCTTATTTTGCCTCCAGTAGACTTGTCCTGTTGCTTGTAGATGAAAGAATAGACGAAGAAGATGGAAACACGCCGAACCTGCTGGTCCTGCCTCGTGCAGATGCTGTGCAACGGCAGGCCGCAGAAGCCTTTTCGTCGAGTATTCTCATCAAACACATTTCTCCTAACAAAGATAGACTTCCTACACGAGAAATGTAGTCGCAATCCTGCCGGGCTGCCGAACACGAGCGATGCGGTTGATCTTGACCAGTAATGTCAGAGAAGACGAGAGAAGACGAATGAATAACAATATCAACCCACATTCATCTCATCGTGTAGTTCTATTACAGAGTTACTTTGCATCCTCAGGCATCCATCTCCTCATCGACAGCGGAAAGTGCATCGATGACCGTATGACATAGCTGGACCCTGGTCCGTCCATCGGCAACACATTCCCATATCATCACCACATCACCACATTCCCATATCATCACACATCACAACACCCACTGGCACTTGACTTGACTTGTCCACCACCCAACATTGAGAACAAACGCCGCCTCCTCCTCTTCTTCCTCCTCAGCATCGCCATGTCCACATTCATCCAGCGCCTCTTCCGGCCCTTTTCCTCCTCCACCATGCACTTTGCCGGCGAGCAACCCTCATCCACCACCACCGCCACCAACTCCTCCTCCACCGCCCTCCCCGAAGGTGCCGAACGCGCCACCATTGCCGCCGGCTGCTTCTGGGGCGTCGAGCACATGTTCCGCCACGACTTCTCTGGCAAAGGCCTCCTCGATGCGCGCGTCGGATACATAGGCGGAGACACGCAAGACCCGAGTTATCGCGCCGTGTGCAGTGGGCGGACAGGACGTGCGTTCAATCCTTTCCTTTTCCCATCACTCCTACAAACCCCGCAGTGTGTAATTGAATGTATGCATGCTGACACGAGGATGTCAATCACAGACGCAGAAGCCTGCACCCTCATCTACGACCCCACCCAACTCTCCTACTCCACCCTCCTCACCTACTTCTACCGCATGCACGACCCCACCACATCCAACCGCCAAGGCCCCGACTCGGGCTCGCAGTACCGCTCCGGAATCTTCTACCACTCGGACGAACAAAAGAAGATCGCAGAAGAAATCACCGCCGCCGTGAACAAGCAGTGGTGGAAGGGCAAAGTCGTGACCGAAGTGCTGCCTGCGGGCGAGTGGTGGGATGCGGAAAAGTACCATCAAAAGTACTTGGATGCGAATCCGGGCGGGTATGAGTGTCCATCTCACTTTTTGAGAAAGTTTCCCGATCTGGAGGTTTGATTCTTTCTTTTCTCTAATACTAGAGGAAGGACTGAACAAGGTTTACAATTGGATCAGACAGTTCGGTATCAGATCATGAATGAACGCCACGATGTAACACTTTGTTTGTACACAGAACACTACACAGAACGAGAAATCATGATCACATCCTTCCCTTCCTTCTTCCTTTCAATGCAAATGCTAATGCTAATCACACCATGACCAAATTCGCAATCGGAACACCCATACTCTCAAACCAATACCTCCTTTTAACGCCTATCCCCCTCCTCACTGCCACTGGATTTCCCGTCCCTTTGCCGTCACTCACACCCACAGACCGGACTTGATTCAGTTTCCCGCTTGAATCAAACATGCCCTGTGCAGTAGCTGCTCGTTTCAACAGGTCCAATACGTTCTCTCTCTCTGTCCCTCCTCCTCTTTCTCCTCTCTCTCGCTGAGAAGAAGAAGAAGAAGAAGAAGAAGAAGAAGAAGAAGAAGAAGAAGAAGAAGCACTCCCGTCAACCATGCACATAGCAATCGGATGCTTGCGGTCCAGCCCCGTCGGCGTACGCTGTTCCTGGTCCAGCAACGGCCGGATCAAGCCATGCTCACCACCCTCCCCTCCCTTTTTCACATCACCATCCCCAACCCCACTGACAACAATCACAAGCTGCAGACTCTCCGGCAGAGGCGCAAAGTACGGGATATTGGCCAGCTTATCATTAAACGAGCAGCCGCCGCGGAGAATGACGAGAATCTGGTACTGCGTCGCGATGCGCGCGGGTAGTCGATAGTCACACAGTGTGTCGTCTAGGAAGAAAATAGACCGTTGAGGCAGCTGGCCGGATGCAATCGATAGTACATTGTCAATGTCCATGCCTGGTCCCGGTGGCGTTGAACCCTTGCCGGTGGGGAGGATGGCTGGGATGTACTGTCGCGTGAATGTGGGCCGCGTGTCCCCCGCCGCCGTCTGCCCGCGCAGCTTGTCCGAGAACCTGTAGTCGGAGGAGCCCGAACCCGGGAGAAGCTTATTGAGCATGTTGTCGAGTTCTTCCCAGATGGCATCAAACGTGCCGTTGTTCTCGGCCACGTCGAGCTCCACAACATCGGCATCCTCGCCTGCAACGGACAACACAGGGACGTCCAACACGAGATCAATCATTTCCGAATCCTTTTGTCGCGTAAAGTGAGGATCTGCAGGGCTGACATCTTTGAGCGCGGTCCCGGTGAGCAAAACCCTCTCGTCCTTGCCGAGGTGGAAGTTGGCAACCGTGTTGATGCGGTACTCATCACGCATGACTTGCTCCACCAGCACGCCTTGCCCGTCAGGGAGCAACACACTCCTCGGCTCCTGAACCATGCCGATGCGCATGTTGGACAGAGAATTCACGAGTATGCCTTCCTGCACTTTCTGCATCGCGCCGAGCGGCATGAAGCCTTTTTCCACTTCGAGCAGAGATGTGCCCAAGGCAGGAAAGGTGAGCGTGCTCGTGACGGGATTGATGATGGGTGCGGAAGACCCCTTGGCTGGGACAAGAGATTGGGGCAGCGTCCACGGGTAAAAGGTGTAGTTGGTCGGGCTGTCTACGTCCGCAAAGGAAATTCCAGGACTGTTGGGAGACTGTTGCTCCAGGCGCGAAGAGTGGTGCTGTCGTGGCATTGGGATCAGGTGAAGCTGCGCGAGTGCTGCTGCATGGAAGAGATCTGCTCTGTTTGCAATATTGCTGACTGTGAGTGGCAGGGATGGCGGGGGTGCGGGACACGTCAGAGGTGGTGATGCGTGCGAGCGTTCTGCACGTCTGTTGGCTGCTTTGTGAGGGTGGTCTGTAGCTCGAACGTGCGCAGGAATGACGATAGGGTGGCCTTCTGTGGTGAACACAATCGGCTGGTCGAGCTTATTGAGTGGATGGTCGGGGGTAAACAGTAGATACAGGTACTTGGCGGTCTCGCCGAGGAAGAAGCTCTCCATGCGATCTCGCTGTTCGCCCGTGTTGACATCTCCCAAATCCGCCCAGCCACAGTTGGTCCAGCAGCGGGCGCGGATGTTGCGCAGGGTCATCTCTCCCACGTGCAGATAGTAAGGGTCTTTGGTGGCCTGATACAGGTAGAATGTGCTCTCGATAAACTCGGGGCGCCCCGCCCAGTGCTTGAAGTGCGGATCGAGTGCACTGCTCCCGACATGCCAGCGTTCTGGGAGTGCCCCAAAACGCGTCCACAGAGCACTCCATAGCAGGTGCGACTCAATCGCCTCGTCCAGCTCGCCCGCCAATATCAACAAGCCGGGATAGTATGCCGAAAGGTTGTCGATCCAGCTGTAGCGATCGCCTCCGCTTTCCGGATCAACGACACCATAGAACGGATGCTTGACCATGCGTGGACCTCGATAGATGTGCCGCTTGACACCTGCATGGGCCTGTTGCCAGACATGCAGGAAGCTGTCAGGCGATTCCGTGGAATGGTTGCGGGGGTTGTAGGGGAGATTGGACAGCAGAATGTGTGCTTTGAGAGAGTACTCGAAGAAGGAATCGATGCCGGCGCCGATGCCAGAGAGTGCAGGGCGAGTCCACTCTGCAGTTTCGGCATCGATGCCGTTGCCGAGCAGGTCAAGCGACGATCTCTGCTTCCAGATGGCCCAAAAGGCCTTCTTAGCGACATTTTCGAAGCGCGCGTCTCCCGTCAGCCGGCTCAGCGCAGTGAACTCGAGCACCAAACTGCCGGCGCCCGCCGCACAGTTCTCAGTAATCTCGCGAGGGTCGGAGGAGGTGCCATCCAGACGACACACGCCGGTCTCCGAGTTGCGGTAGAAGGGGATGCCGTGGCGCAAGTTCACTCTGGGGTAGGGAATGTCAGTGGCCGTGCTGAATGCGGGCAAGAGTCTCTCGGCAAGATCGTGGGCCAGTCGCAGCAGTTGACCGTCGTACCGCATGCCATTCTTCCACCTGATGCTGCCCTTCTCCCACACCGGCTGGTAGCCCGTGATGGGGAGGTCGCCGGCAGCAAACAGATGCGCGGAAAGTAATCCGCCCACGCCTCGAATGTTGGTTTCAAAGACCTGGACCTTGCTGTCGAGGTCGAAGCCACAAGCGCGCGTGCCACATTTGCCTGATTCCGTGCCGTCTCCGTAGAGCTGGACGAGGCTCTGGACGCTGTTTTGGAAGTCACGCAGGGGGTGGCGCGTATCGTGTTTGGCTGCTGGGCCTGAGGCAAGGATGGCCAGCGTGGACAGCGAGTCGATGAGGGTCAGACTGTAGTTGCCCAGCACATCGTTGAGACCAATATCGGCGGGGTTGTCGCGGTTGCGGGTCTGCGGCTGGCACGAAATGGGCCTCAGCTCATCCTCGGGAAAGGCGTGGGCCATGTAGTTGTCCCAGCCGTGGTAGAAGAGGTCGCGTGTGCTGCCGCGGAGGGCGGACACGTGGTCATCGGTCATGCCGTGGGTGATGGTCACACACCAGACGCACAGCACGGCGACGACGGCCCACCAGGACGACACGAGGGGCCATGGCGAGGAGGCCAGAGATGCGATCCGCGGCATCTGCCAGCAGTCATGCCACTGTTTTGATTGGAGAGAGCGATTATGCCGCTCCAGGTGCAGACAGCGGAAGATCCAGTCTTAGCAGAAAGCCACAATTACCAACACAGTCGCAGCCAGACCACTCTCCTCGTGCAGATGGCAGTCCGACCACTCTCCTCGTGCAGGTGGCAGTCCGACCACTCTCCTCATGCAGACGATACGGTTATACCCGTCTGCTCAAATGACCCGTGGCGAGATGGAAAACCACAGCATCACCGTCGTCGAACCAGGCAGTGCATCACTTCACGATCCAGGAGAGAGGAGCGGGGTGTTGTGTTGGTTGTGTTGGTGGTGGTGGTGGTGGTGGAGGAAGTAAACGTGAGGTGTCCTGAAGATGTCATCGTGAAATGCTGCTTAGTAATCGCCCGTGCTTCTGTTTCTCGGGAAAGACATCCGACGGCCATCAGTCGAGATTGATTGATTGATCCATCATCGCTACTCTCCTTCGCATCGACCAGCGTCTTCTGCCTGGCGAGAGCTGGACGACATTGACAGACTCCCTCTACCGACCGTGAAACGAAGACGGCCTGAGGCATCTTCCCCCACCATGCTGCCCCGAGCAGCACAGCTCCTCCTCCGCCATGGCGCTTTGACGACGACAGCGCCGGCCTCTCTTTCCTCTTCTGTTCTCCGCACACGCGCCTACGCGACGAAACCTCCGCGGTCGCCGCCGCCTCCGCCCGCGCCAGGCAGCAGTCGGCCCGCGCGACAGCCTCCCCCGCCCAAAGCGCGACAGAAAGACCAGACGTGGAAGCCGAAAGATGGCATCAAGCTGGAGAAGAACCCTGCTGCCTCGCCACTCAAGGCAGGAGCAGCCGCCGCCGCCAGCTCCACCCCCATAGAAGGCGTGAGGCCGACCGATGCAGCCTCCACCCAGTCGCCAGTGCCAGTGCCAGACGCCGACCCGACACAGACGATTCTGCACATGTTCCAGCAGGGAAAGGGCTTGGCCGACATCGCCAGCTACGTCCAGTCGCTGCCGCCGGACCAGCAGCAGAAGCTCAAGGACATGACGCCCAATGCCGCGCCGCTGCAGCCCGAGCAGATGCGCAAGGCCCAGCAGTTGCACACCGAGGGAAAGAGCTGGGAGGAGATTGCACGTGAGATTCCCGTCGAGCAGAAGCAGGCAGCTGCCGCAGCTCAGGAGCCGGTTGCGCAAAAGCTGGATGCAGACGAGCCGGTCGAAGGGTCGGTGCGAGAACAGGCGCAGGAGAAGGTGGCCGAGTCGGAAAACACAAACACTGCTTCTCCAGACGTGCCACCCCAACAGACGGGCCCTCTCCCGGACCTGCGACAGGGCATCCCCAGCACATTCGATCTGGAGTTTGGGCAGGCCAAGGCGAGAGCGCAGCAACAAGACGCCGCGGAGTCGCAAGAGGACAAGCTGGACTTGACGTCCGAAGGACAGCGCAAGCCGCGAGACGACGGTGAGGAGGGCGAGAGGCAGTACGACCGCAAAGCATACGAGACTTCACTCGACCGAAGGCGTGCGATGCTGATGAACTACCTCTACGCATCTTTCCTCGCCGGCGCTGTGCTCAGTGCCTTTTACCTCGGACGCCCCTTCAACGCCGTCGATGAAGTCCCGGCCAGCCTCGACCCAGAAGACGCGCAAGGCTGGGGCCCACAGAAAATCTGGAACCGCATGCGAGGACGACTGGGCAATCAAGTCGGCCACTACACCGAGCCTGCATTCCCCAAGCTGCTCCCCGACGTGCCCGAGTCGCAGCGACCCCCATTCACGCTGGTCCTGTCTCTGGAGGCCCTGATGATTCATACCACGTGGGACACGAAACACGGCTACCGAACGGCCAAGCGTCCTGGCATTGACTACTTTGTCCGCTACTTGTCGCAGTACTACGAGCTGGTCCTCTTCACTTCCGCCCCGCGCGCCATGGCCGACCCCATCGTCGCCAAGCTCGACCCCTACCACTTCATCATGTGGCCGCTCGGACGAGAAGCCACCAAGTACGAGAACGGCGAGTACGTCAAAGACTTGTCCTACCTCAACCGTGACCTGAAGAAGACCATCATCGTCGACACGCACGCACCGCACGTCAAGAACCAACCCGAGAACGCCATCATCCTGCCCAAGTGGACTGGCGATCCAAAGGACCCTCACACCAAAGACCTGGTCGCCTTGATCCCCTTCCTGGAATACGTTGCGACCATGGGCACGGATGACGTGCGCACAGTGTTGAAGTCGTTTAAAGGCCAGTCAATCCCGGAAGAGTTTGCGCGGAGAGAACAGCTCGCCCGCGAAAAGTTCCAGGCTCAACTCGCCGCCGAGCGCCGCAACAAGCCCAAGTTCTCCCTCGGCTCCATCGCTTCCGGGCTGGGAGTACAAGGCACCAACATGGGCGGTGGCATGGTCTTGGCCGACGGTCAGTCTGTGGCCGAAGGTTTGCGACAAGGCAAAATGCTAAGCGACCAAATCCGCGAGCAAGGCCAAAAGCAATACGAGCATTTGGAGAAGCAAATCCGCGAAAATGGCGAGCAGTGGTTGAAGGAGGAGGCCGAGGAGTTGAAGAAGGCGCAAGAAGCGCAAATGAAGGATATGAAGGCTGGCGCTTTCAGCTGGTTTGGCGGGTCGAAGGCGTAGACAGACGTACGAGGAGGATAAGGAGGATGTAAAAGAAGAAGAATAAAGTCTCTGCTCTTACCACCTACTGTAATAAGTGTGTCGATGCATTTAGCGGGTACCGGGAGGTTTGGGAGGTGCTGTGAACGTGCAGCAACTCCACGCCACACGGGGTGCGTGCGTGCGTGCTGAGTGAATGCTGAGTCTACAGTTGCTGTAGAATATCAAAAGAGGGATAGGAGAAAGAATGATGAGTTTTTGTTGTTGCTTCCTCCAGATTCTCATTTTGCTTAACTTTTGTCACCCTCTGAACGACGATGAGGTACTTTCGTCATGTAGCATTATGTGTAGATGCGAGCGAAGTATTAAATGTGTATCGTGATATACTTGCAATTCGGCGCATATTATATTGATGCAGATTGTTAGTCTTTGTGAAATTGCTAGTACAATCTTGTAAGAAAACAAAAACGATCTATCTCACTGCACACTGCACGTCGCGTCGTCATCTTCTGCCTGCATTGGACTAGACTACTCACACAGTATAAACACACTGCTTCCCATACACCCGCTCATTGATATGCTTCCCCACAATGCCATAATTGTACAAATCAACCAGTGACCAAGCGCCAAACCCGTGCATAGACCATAGGAAGTACCCAGCATTCGCATGCTCAAATGACTGCAGCTGCGCTTCCCAGTACATTCTCGTAACATTCTTGAGCGCTGGACTCCATTGATCAATTGACGTCGAATCCGTACACTGACACCCAGCGACCGTGCAAGTTGCCTGCGGCGTCCCGTCGAGACCAAACGACGACCCGTCTGGGTTGACGCAGATGTTTACTGCCGCAGAGAATTCTCCTACATAGATTGGCATGAGAGGGTTTGGCGCGATATTGCCCCAACTGCACGCTTTTTGAATGTGTGCCGTCATATCCATGGAGGAGTCGGCCGCGACCATGTTTTGGTAGAGATGGACGTCTATGCCGAATTGTGGGCGGGGAAGGTTGCCATTAATGGCCGAGGAGATGTCGTACCAGTTCTGCGGACCCATGAAGCCGTCGTGCATGAGAATTTGGACGTTGGGATTTGTAGCGGCGGACATCATGACGTTGTACGCCACGGCGGCCCAGTTTTTCGTTACAAGAAAGTCGTTGGGTGCCCAGGAGATGGGCTCGTTGGCAACTTGGATGGCGTACACGACATCAGCGAACGCGAGACTGCCGTACTTTGCTGCAACTTGTTTGAGAACTTGGATGTTCTTCTCCATGTTTGGGCCAAGGAAAGATGTGTTCGATCCGACTTGCCACTCGGTGGATGAAGCGTCTCCACTGTGGTCCCAGCCATTCTGCGATCCAGGGGAGCCGTGGATGTCAACAAGCACTTTCATTCCGTACATGCGGGCCCAGCCAATTGCTTGATCGAGAAAGTCTTGTGCACCAGACAGAAAGCCTGTACCGTTGTTGTCGAATGCCCAGAATCCTATGGGTATGCGTAGAGCATTCATGCCGAATCCTGCTATGCTAGCGATATCGCCTTGTGTAAAGTATGTAGACCAGTGGTTTTGGAGCGCTGCAGCAGCCGATGAGGGGGATGACGAGTCAAACGTCAGTTGGTCTTTTGCCCCTGACGAACCAATCACTGCTCCATTCATCCATGGCTCCAGGATTAACCAGCCACCGAGATTAACGCCTCTGATGTAGTCTGCTGGGACACTGGTCGTGCTTGGGATCTGTGCAGGCAAAGAAAAGGTTCTTGTGCTTGATGTCGTCGTGGTAGTCGAAGTCGTACTTGAACTTGCAGGGGCAAGTGTCGTTGAGACGCTGCTTATTGGAACAGAACTTGATGTTCTCACTGACGACGACGTCGACCTAGTGGTCGTGGTGGTAGTCTTTTTCGTGGCGACAGGACCGGCAACGGCAGTGCTGGGAGACTTGACGGGGGGCGCAGCTGCAACGTCGCTGCCAAATAGAGCTGCATAGAGCAGCACAGCCAGCAGGTGAGTCTGGCCGGGAATTCGCATCGTTGTCGTTTAACGTAACGTTCCACTGCCGAAAGACGTTGCAAACGTCGTCCTTCTAGAATGGAGCCGAGCAGTTCAAAGCGCGGGCTGTTGTTTTGCTTCCGTCATGCGGTTTTGCAGCGGCTTTCGAGACTTATATGCCATGATGCTACCATAGCCGTCATCGTGGGCCGCGAAGAGAGGTAGATATCGGCGATGTGTCGGTATCGGGAGCCGTTTCGGCCACAAGAGTGGAGAATGCTGCTTGAAGCAGGTATCGACGTTGTTGAAGATTCAGATGTGTCTGTGGCCTTGGTGAGACACTAGCGCACAGCTCGTTGTGTGATGCTTCTTATCAAGGAGGCAAAATCAATGGCACGGCAGTGCCGAGCATCATTTGTGCAGAGTGGCGACCACGTGGCCGAAGACAGTAGGATGAGGTTTCCAGTGTCAAGATAAGCAGCTCGGTTCTTTCCATGCCAAGGTGGTTCCTGCGACAGCCTGTACATCTCGACAACCAAGGCTCCATTTCCAAGGGTCTACTTCTCCGCACGACTGAATGTCTTGGCTGGACCAAGACATCTCACGACAGCTATGGCGCGTGTCTCAGCGCTGGACCAGCATGAACGTGTCGAGACAGGATCTAGCACACCTGGCCCTTTGAATCGTGTCTGGAAGGGCCGATCCATATCGAGCCGAGGCTTCAAGGTGGTTTACTCACAGGAGATGCATCAACGCCTAATATGAAGACATACTATATTAATCCGGCCATGTACAGATCTCCGCTGTCAAAAGAGGACGACTTGGATCAATATACTACACTATACTCGACGACACAGCTATAACACATCTCCCCTGCATCTTGTCAATTCCTTCGCTTTCAACGGATTGCACTGCACGAGACAATTGAAAAAATGAAGGGCTTTTGCATATTCGCAGCTGCTATGGTAGCGTCTACACTTGGAGCACAGCATGGAAGCCATATGGAACAAGGGCATTCATCACTACCACACTGGCGACACCATCTCCACAGGCGGCAAATGAGAAGCTCGCAGTCCAGAGGCACCACGACCGGGCCCGAAGATGACTCAGGCAGGCAAGATGCGTTCAACCGTGGAAGCAACAACTACAACCAACTCGTGGGCAAAAGTATCGCTGCCGCAGCTTCTGGTGGTAAAGCTGGCACCGCCTCGATGTGGGAGGGCTACGTACCGTCCGAAGGCAATCCTTATGGTCTCTACTACGCTAGCAATGGCAGAGGCGGTATGAGTCGGGGAAGAGCCAACGAAGGTGTGTCTGGACGACCTGCCGATTTGCCAGATGCCAGTCCGCCTACATCCTCTGAAGCGCCCCAGAACGATCAAGGCAGAGCTATTATACAAATCATGGAGCAAGTCGATGTTTCGAGTTGATTGGGAGTCGTCGCCAACTGCGACCGTTACCAACACCATGCCGCAAGCAAGCTTTTGCGCTGCAATCAGAACTAGCACAACAAACTACCCACAACGAACCGAAATGTCGACCACGGCTTCGAGAGGCAACCCATGGTTGAACGCGATGGTGATGATTTATCTTGTTTGGCTCTTCCCACAACTGACACGACCATTGTACATTAGCCCGCATCTGTACGAAATGACTCTATATCAAGACCTCGGCACGTGCATGAGTGGGCGCTGAATCTTGATTGCCAAGTCTGCAAGAACTCCAGAGCGCAGAGCTACCTTGAAAAGCTCAAGAGCGTTGTGTAACATCTTGTGTGCTGCAAGAGAGTCTGTGGAAGTCAATGGTTACACTAGGGTTGTTTCAATCCCATTACCCGTATACCCGTGCCCCAAGTGACTATATGTGGCGCCCACGCGACACACCTGGCATGGACTATATCAAGCCATGTCTCAGCCTCGCCTGATGCACTGGTGACCATATCCAGAGAAGAGGCTTTGACTTTCCCCTGATTCTGGACCACGAGATATGACAGGTGTAGAAAAGAACGTTCCCTTTTACTCTCCGAGGCCCATGCCAGAAATGTCCTCTAACGGCTGAATCGTTGAACTGACGGGACGATAGGTGGTACGATGGACGGGACAAAGTGAATTTGTAGTTGATTATAAAACGCAGATGTGACCAGCTCCTGCGTGGCGCCGCTCCTTGCTCCTGTATCGCAACCAAAAGACCTGGGCCTACTTTCTTTCCACCCACTTCATGCGATCAAGGAATACCCTCACAACATGCACGTGGCTACGCTTGTTCTCCCGGTGTTGGCCTCAGCTGCGATGATAGGCCGTCAAGCAGTCCAACTGGCAACCACGTCCATTCCCTCATGTTCCGGCGAGGCGATCATCATCGTGACCACCACACTCAACCCGGGCACTACACCCACAAGCACGATTCTGCTCAGCACTTCGACATCACCCACAAAGCCGGCCGTGGCCCCCAACAGACCTCCTCAATATTGTTATTATCTATTCTTCATCCCTATTTGTGCGTCACAGCCAACGACGTCTGCCAGTAGCGTTCTTCCGCTTTGTACTGTAACGGCCACTGTGACGGTACTCGCTGCAATCGATACGAGCTTCTCCAGTACAGAAGTAGAACCGACCACCGCGCCGACTGATCCTCCTCCGATCCCGACACTTCTTGCAGCTTGTACGGCAGACAAATTGATCGACCAAGTCGACGGTCAACGCATCACCAAGGCGATGGCGTACGGTGGCACGTCCTATGCGGGCATTCGGGACACCAAGTCTCCGTATGATTGCTGCGTCGCGTGTCAGACGACGACGGCGGGGAAGTGTGTCGGATCCGTGTACAACAACCGCTCTGGCTCCTGTCAACTGGCCATGATTCCTGGGTCGAGCGCTTGTAATCCGAATCGCGTCGCAGCGTACTTTCAAACTGGCAGTCGTGCCGGCAGCGAGGATTATGTCTTGTCAAATGGACCGTGCGGAAGGCAGCAGCAGCTTCCCTCCACGGTGCCGCGATCACAGCAGCGGCGAAGCAATTGAATGTGTCCGGGCCCTCGCTAGTAAGAAGAAGTGTATTTTATCATTAGAGGAATATGAACAGGAGGGTGTTAGCTTCCAGCCTGTCTCGTTAACCTAGAACATTCAATGAACAAGTTCCAGAAATGGATCAGAGCCTCCTCGACGGTCGAAGTTTGGATATCATGCAGCAGCTGCTGCTGCCTGTAAGGGCCCAGTGTTCTCCAAATTCATCATCAAGCGGTAAACTTGCGGTTAGTCAAAGGTCTAACCAAGTGCAAAGCATTACATTGTTCCCAAAGACATCACATTCTAGCACAACTCTTCGTTTGATAACCCTGCCTGGATGTTGACTGGAATCAAGCTTTGAGGATCTCGTTTTCCAACAGCTCCCTTTTTAATTGTTCCATAGTCCCACTCCTAACGCTCGCTGAGCAATACAGAACCAATGTCAAGTAAAGACTTGCTCACCATGTGCACTGCAGGGTGCCCTCGTGGTGGCCGCGATCTGGCTCCAAGACCCGCCTTCTCATTTTCATTGACAGGACTTGGCACTTGAAGGGGCCGTGATATGCAACTACATCACGCCATCACTCACATAACCATAGCACTTACATTGCATTCGAGGCAGTGCCCCTGGAACGGCGAACATCATCCAGGTGATTATATTTCCTACGTCTTTGTCTGTAAAGACTAACAGTCATCGAGATCGAGTATCAAATTACTTGACTGTGGACGCATGGCGCTGCCACTTTGCGTCTCCATTGTTGTTTGCCCAGTCCCATACGAACAACAGCGTCTTTCACAAACCGATCACGAGTCCTCTCACATCCCATCGCACAGGTGAGCATCGTGTCACTTCACACGGATCTCAAAAACAAAATATGCACTCAAAAACCGTCTACAACGAAACCCCCCTGGGGCACAACGAAGCAACTGACCATGGCTTCCTTCTCGTGCCTCCAGCAGTACAGAGCTCAACACATCCTACTCGCTACCGCCTACTCTCCTTGACCTATTCTGCAATGACATCTGATCGGCAGATATTGTCTCTCTCCTCCACAAAGCTATCATCCAACGTCAAGTTCCTATCCACGCCAACTCCTAGCTCGCCCCAAAACCCACATGTAGTGCTCTGGGCCCCGCGCGAGCAGCGGTAGCCTTCGCAACCCTCTACCACAGGAATTACGGCACCGAAGCGGTGTGTCCCGCGATAGAAATAATACTTCTCGACTTCCAGAGTGAAGTTGTAAGCGCCGGCGTAGCTCTTCGGTTGTACGCGAGCATAGTATCGAGGTCCCTCGCCAATGCAGGCTGTCCAGCACGTTGGAACATCGCATCCGGACCTGAACAGCACAGATTAGAGAATCGATTGCCCGGGACGTGAGCAGAGTTGCAGCAAAGACATCGCTTACCATGCGATTGTGCAGTTTCGCGGAAGAGGGCCACCTTGTTCGTAGACGGATGCAGGTGGATTAGAGATTGTGAAGCCAATGCTATGGCTTTCGGAGGGGATGCGAATGTCAGAGACGCTAAAGGGGTCGAAGTGGAAGTAGTTGGCCTGAGATGTTGTGACCAGGATGGCTAGAGTGATGACTGTGTTCTGGAGAGAGAACATATTTGCAGGTGTCTTGTAAGGTCTGGCGATGGATTCGCTGCTTGTGCAGTTACTTCTGAGTATATTGTTGCTCTTGAGACTTCAGAACTCTTATAGTTGTATCTCTGCTCCACTGCGGCTGCTACCCCACCACACCGTCGCATCTACCCAGTGGACTGTAGCATTTTCATTTTCTGGCCAGCTGGCTAAGCCTGGGTTCGCTTAGGTTGAACAAGCCTGTCAGCGATTTAAAACTGGTCCTGTGTCCAAATCTGTGCCCACCAATACTCTTTTACGAAGTCCTGTTACACAGGCCCAAACTTGAGATCGCACAAAGTGTAACGCTGACCAAATTCCGTGCGCCGTAGAGACTGTCTCGCCAGAGGAAGGGCGACTCCTTGGAAAAAGTGCACCAGTCTGGCAGGCGTATTTCCATAGTGCTCGATCTATACCATGGAGAGATGTACACCAAGATCCTCCGTCCTTGACCCAAACTGTCCATAGCCCCTGCAGGACTCAGGAGCAGGACCGAGACCGGTGGCGTAGGCGTGAAAGAACCTGCTGGATATCTACCCGGTGGCTGTTTTTCTTGTCGGGTTTCCCCATATTCCGATTTCATCCCGATTCATCTTCGTTTGCATTCTTCCTCCAAGGCCTCATGAGTCAAATTTTTTCTCACCCTGTCAACGGGCAATTAGACCGGCGCTGAAGACAGCCGTTTCCCCTCGAGCAGATCAGTCGAGCCTGTCTGTATCCCAAGGTAGTAGACAATCCGCCTCCACCTCTTCGCCGAAACCGCCAGCCTAGCCCCAGCGTCAATATTCCCTCTCTCTCTCTCTCTCTGCATACAAAACTCATCATCCATCCCCCCCGCCCCCCAACCAACTCAACTACACACACTACTCGTACACCTATACGCACTAGCAAAAAACAACGTCCCCACCCACTGATTACACTGCATCTGCATCGTCGGCTCACTCGCATTCCTCTCCGGCACACAATCGCCCACATGCTTTCCCGCCACATCATTTACCATATACGCTGCCTCTCCTCCTCCTCGTCCTCCTCCTATCGCAGTGCTGTCCCTCACGAAATCCAGCCGTCCAGATCCACAGATCCCACCCGCGGAACTAACATACTCGTCATTGAAGAAAGGCGCCAAGGTCCCGTTGTGGATGTAGTTGTGATCTTATGCGTGGACGAGATGCGCGCAGGTATAGGGTGCGAGGGCGGAGTTCTTGGCAGTGTTGGAGAGGACTTTGACGCCTTGAGTGCAGTGCGATATAGGAAAGGCGCCCATGCAGACGGATGTGTTGGAGATGAAGAAATCGGCGGACGTCGGCGTGGACAGTAGCAGCAGCAAGGCGGCAATCGAGGTGGATATGAGCATGTTTGCTTGCTGTGTGTTGCTTGGACTTGGGTCTTGTTTCGTCTGTACACGTCTGGAGAGAGGATCGTTCACCGTTAGAGCTGTCTCAAGTCAGTCGTAAGAAGAAGCCCGGAAGGTCTTCGCACGAAGAAGAAGAAGCGGGTCGTGCGTTCCAACCTGCATATACGACGAATGTACTGCAAGGCTGCCGTTGGGCCATGCCACTCGAGCAGCTCATCATCATCCGACACAGCCTGCAGCATGGCCTCCCTGCAATGCGTCGTGGAGGCGCAATGAAAGGCCTCGACTCAGCCGTGCCGCCTCGCCAGCCTTGTCCTTCCTACCACACACAAGCACGCACATACACATTGACTGATTGCATCGGTACTATCCTCATACCAAGATCTTGACCAACCGCTTCGTGTCCATCCAAAAGTCATACGCGTGCAGAATGTATATTGACATTTCATTCTCTTCTTCGAGCTTGTTCTTGCATCCATCACTTTCTCAGCGGCTGCACCCACCACCCACCTCGGTCGACGGGACGTTGCCTATTTTCTTGAGCTCTCATCAGCCTCATCAGCCGCTCCTACGAAGGATTCAAAAACTCTAAGCCTAGCTAAGCTGAGCAGAGAGCTGAGCTGGCGAGGCGGAGCTGTGCTCGGCTGCGACAAGGCTGTTCTATTTTATTAGAGATCTGGAGACTGGAATGCCATGGTATGGTATGGTTTGGCAGATCTGTGGAGTGCTAAGCGCGAGTAGATATTTGGGTGTAAGTGTAGAAGGTAGAGAGACGATGTCAATGTCGACGTGAAAATAGAGCCTGAGGCACTCAGGATCGTGGAAGCGGAAAGATGTGGGATTCTAATGCTTGGCCATATGTCGCAGCGATGGAGCGGTCCAACAAGTCCAGCTGTTTTGCAACGCCTCATCAATAGGCACAGGGATGTCCCTACAGCACAGAAGACTTCACAAGGTTGTCAATTCAGGAACCTCCATTCTGTTTGACATTGAACCTGACTCTATCAGACTACCGAGACGGCCATCATGTCGCACGACGAGAAGCTCTATGCCCACGCTCCGATCAAACTCATGCAGAACGCTCCGAAGAATACCAAAGCCATGGCAAAGACCCTCCTGTTGCCCCGCAAAGTCTTCCAGCTGTGGTCACTGAGGAAGTCCTCCGACAACAGGTCAACCAAGCTGGTATAAGTCAGAAGGCCAGCAGAAAAGGCGTTGAACGTGCCAACGATCACCAGACCGGTGGCAGAGTCGGGATCGTACAGATTGCGGGTGGCGATGCCGATTGCCTGGCCAAGCGGCGTGGTACACCCATACGCCAACGCCATGAGCCAAGGCTGAATTGCCTTTGGTTTCCAACCAACGGCGGCAATGCGAGAGCCGAGGGCCAATCCTTCAAAGGTCTGATGGAACGCAATCGCGATGAGGAGAATGACTTGCTCACTACCGACAGCGACTGCCAGCGCCAGGCCGATGAAGATGGAATGGAACAGAATTCCACACTCGAGCAACAGGCATTGCATGAGAAGCTTCTTGCGCTGCTGTTCCGCTTCTTTTTCCTCGAACATGGTCAAGCTGTCATCGCTCGGCCGGCGCTCGGTGGAGGTGAAAGTGGCAGGAGCGTGCGCAGCGGTGCCCGTGAGCTGCAAGTTGTCCGCGAATGGCAAGCTGCCTCGTCGATTGACAGTCTTCATAATGCTGTGGGAGCGTCCTGATCGCGACCTTCCAAACTGAGGTGTATCTTGAGCTGCTCTACGGGTTAGAAGAGATTGTGAAATAGATGGCAAGAGCTTCAGCCTACCTGGCGTAACCTCATCTGAGAGGAGCGAATTGTTCCTCGTCCCGTCGGACTGGACGTTGGGCACAGTATTCACTTTGTTCACCTCCTCCGCGCATGCCGTCGGTGGTCCCGAGCAGAGCGAGCGGCCGGGACTGAACACCATTTCGGCAATGGTGATCATGAAGACGGCCGCAAGTGCAATAGCACCCGCCAGGGCGGGATACTGCTCGTTGAAGAAGGGCGGCAGACATGGATCAATCAGCGATATGAACGCTGTCGGAATGAGATGGACGAATGCAGTGGCAATGAGGACGCCCGTGCCAAAATGGCGGAATCCGAAGTGCACTTTGGCGGGTATGCGCAGTTTGGGAATTCTCAGCGCGATGACCGGCAACGCGCATGCGCCGGCTGAGACTGCAAGGATGATGAAGAGGGCACCAACGTGGAGGGACAAGTTGTAGTCCTCTTCACGAGTCCCGGATCCACAAGTCGACATTATGATCTTGAATGCTGGGTGTGTGTTATCTGCAGTGAGAGAAACTCGTTCTGTGCGCGTCTCTGTGGTGCCGTGCTGGAAGAATGTTACTGAAGCGTGGTGTTCAATGCCAATGGCGAGCGGTCATCCAGGTGTTTGATGACGCGAGTCCAGTCTGGGCAAGTGCAGCGAATGTCTGTGATTCTTGGATTCGTCCATGCAGCGCTGTCTGCGAGCAGGCACCTCGGATCGCCAACAGTATTCTCCGCGATATGCGAATGATCTCCAGATCTCACACGCCCCTCGGAAGGTGCAGAGCTTGGCAATGCACTTGCGTCTTGGCAAGTTACGAGAGACGACGGACAGAATCGGAGCAGCTGGAGCTGTGTAGGCGTGAGCAGCAGATACGATTGCATTACGGGAGCTCCACGCGCAGGTGGAAGTTGTCACCACAGCACCAGCAGGCACCTCGTGGAAGCCCAAGGCAGCTTTTGCCTTCCTTTGCCAAGAGATGCGCTCTCGGACGGCAGAGCATGCGGATGGACCAGCACACGTGGATCGTAGATCGTTATCGCAGACAGCATCTTCGCAGTTCCGAAGATCTGATTTTGACCTCCAAGGCGAGGATGTTTGGTCAAGGCCAAGAAGAGCCGTTGAAGGTGTACCAAAGTATGCTTGCCATGCCATGCTGTGTCTTGCCGCGTCAGCGTGTCTGCAATGTCACGGCAGATCAGGCGCCCGTGTCATGCTCGTACGGACCATGAATTGTTCAATAGTGTGGTATGAAAAGTGTTGAAACCGACAGCTAAAGGATCAAGAGAGGACCGCGGGGGAGACAAAAGTCGAGGCGGGACAATATCAACAACCATCGATTGTGGCCAAGCTTCTGTTATATACAGGCCATGAATACGAAAGTCATATGCGATGATCAGATCTCAAAGTCGTGTCGACTCTGCACCCCATCGTGCTCAAAAGGTCTTTCAAAGTAAAGCAGGAAAGACTCAACTATGCACCAGACGCCTCGCTAGAAACCCCGCATGTACAATCTCAAATACGATCCACTGCTATTGCTGACCACCATGGCCGCTGGTATATTGTAAAAGGGGCCACGGAGGCTGTGTGTCACCCGTGTGAGGCATCTGCATGTTGCTCATCTGCGCAGTGGCAACCATGTCCGGGTTGGAGCCATCCGTGGCCTTGCCATTCAACGCCATGAGCCCTGCGGCCGAAGTCATGTATTCGTGGCCATCGACGTGGCTGTGACTCATCATGGCGTCTGCAAAGTGTCTCCACGCAGCAGGACCGGCCTGCGGGTACGTTGTGACATGGTCACTGATCCCTGCTGTCGGGGTCGAGTGGTGATAGCCATTCGACGACTGTGAAGTCGAAGCCGGGAACGCAGTCAGGTAATTGGCAGCCGGCTGCACCAGTTGCGATGCTTGTGCTGATTGCTGCTGCGCCAACGACGTGGCCTGTAAGAGCTGGTCCTCGATGTTTGGTTTTGTGTCGCCACCAAAGGCTGGCTGTTCGTAGCCGTTCATGGTTGTCTGTGCGTAGATGCCATTTTGGTGGACTGGCGGATATCCATACTGCCCATGCTGTGGATAACTGTGATTCTGCTCCGTGTGAGAGCTGGCACACGCTTGAGTCTGGTCGCCATTCATGTCTCCGCTGGTGCCATTCGCGTACTG
Source organism: Septoria petroselini (assembly GCA_022559915.2). Classification (NCBI taxonomy): domain Eukaryota; kingdom Fungi; phylum Ascomycota; class Dothideomycetes; order Mycosphaerellales; family Mycosphaerellaceae; genus Septoria; species Septoria petroselini. Next base: position 25,738 of record JAFJTQ020000008.1, read on the forward strand.
CTCGCCATAGCTATCGCCGCTGGAGTAGGTCTGAGCATTTGTTTGTACAGGGGAGGAAGTCGCGGGGAGTGCTGCCGAGGCGGTTTTTGCCGCAATGTGACGCTGAATATTGCCCAGTGAAAAGTCTATGATGGTGCGTATTGCTGCTTGCAACTGCGAATTCAGACCTGGTTCACAAATCAATAAGAATACAAGACACGCGCGACCAGAATACGTACCAACAAAGTTGGCGACTTCACTCACGACCTCGAGCCATGAATCCATATCCTGGCGCAATCTTTGCAAGTCTGTAGACGTCATTTGCTCCCGGCGCTCGGTGTGCACGAAGAGGGTCGTGAAGATGGCGGCCAAGAAGTTCGTGGTCGAGTACCACGTCGTGTCCAATGCTTTGAGGTTCTTCACGGAAACCGCGCATTGGAGGAGCTTGTTGCTCCAGTGTAGACACACGTCGAGATTGCTGGCCATGAACTGGGGTGATGCCGACCGGCATAGCGCAGGATGATGGAGGAGAATCTGGCACTCTGCCACCGACATGTCCAGGTACAGTGCGGAGACGCGATCTTCGTCCCGCGTCTGAGGACCTCCTCGGAGTTCGGGTGGGACTTGGGTGTGGAACTCCTCGAGCTCTTTCTGCAAGTGTCGCACGTTCATCTCATACTGTCCCGTCGACCGGATGGAGTAGATGGTGGAGTAGACTTGCATCATGATTCGGAGCAGCTTGAAGCCTTCAATGGATGCGCGGAACGAGCAGTCCTTCCATTTGCTCGAGCTCTCCTCAGGCAGATTATCAGGAACTGCCTCTGGCATCTCAATGTCAAAATCCTCCAGGCGCAGAGGCATGGGACGACCGAGCTTGCCACTGATGTGCACATGGAAAAGAAGGATGGTCCAGAATGTGCGCTTTCGCATTTCGAGGTAGTGCGGATCTTGCTCGACGCCGGTATCGGGCCATGCCTTTGCGGAGCGGTGCAGGCCTGATTCCAGCGCGAGCCCGAGAACGAGATTGGTAAACATCCACGCCGCACCCGGCCGAGGCTGATTGCGGAGTTGCGAGCAAATCAGCGTCAGTGCCTGTATGTCCGCCAGGGTGTGACCTGTGATCAGGTCCGGAATGAGACTGCAGGCGTAGTGGTAATGGCTCATCGAGTCCTGTCGCGCCTGTTCGCTGGCGTTGCGAGCTGAGAACTGGAAGTTGATGACAGCCAGCACCATGTGAATCATGACATTCTCGGCGGGCTTGGGGTGGTAGTTCTCATTGTGAACCTTGTTCAGCAAGGACATAAAGTCCGGCTTGTGCAGAATGGGGATGAACTGCTGGATGGATCGAAAGTACCACTCGGCGTACACTTTGCACTGGTCGTAGGCGGGCAATTCGGGGCGGAAGACTTGGTGCCGTCCAAAGGCGTGGCTGAGAAAGGTGCGATAGGACATGGCGCTCGAGGCGGGATCCGAGTCGGAGGGCAGGAACTCGGCCAGGTCGATCTTGGTGCCAAACAGCGCAAGGGAGGTGCCCTCGATGGGGCTCAGCCAGGTGTTCTCGGACGACACGCCCAAGTAGTTGTCTCCGATGCAGCCTGCGCGGAAGTCGGGGAGGAGCGAGCCCTGGGCGGCCTGGCGATCACTGCGGACGTGCGGACTGGTCGACAGCGCGGAGTGGCCGGGATAGGAGCGGGACCACTCGTGCTGCTGTTGCCAGTACTGTGCACAGGGGTCGTGGGCCGAGGGCGCTGCCTTGGGCTCGACTCCGCTGTCCCGCAACTGCTGCTGCAGCTCGAGGATGTACACTTTCATGGACGTGTTTTCATGCTCAATCTGCTCGGTGTGGCCGCGCGAGGTGGCGCGGCCGGTGATGCGGTCGGTGGTCTTGCACTCGCTGTTGTTCTGGATGCACGGCGAGCAGCCGCCGGGGCGCGCGTCGCATCGAATCTTGCGGATCTGTTCCCGTGTACAGTCAACATCGGGAGTCATGCATCAGATACAGAGGAGAGGAGGACGCGCGCCATACCTTACAGCGATCACAGGCTTGTCCCGTCCGCGTCGAGCCGGCCGCCTTCTTCTTTGCTGAGGTCGCGCCTGCCGAAAAGTCGCCATGGTCGTGGTTACTGCCGTTGGAGAGATGTGGTGGTCGCTGTTGCTGTTGCTGTTGCTGTTGGTCGACGCGTGGGATTTTGGCGGCGGGCTGCGGCGTGGTGGAGGTGGCGGCAACGCTGTTGCTGTTGCTGTCGTCGCCGCCGCCGTCGTCCGAGTCGGTCGCGCGCTTCAGCGAGGAGGAGGTCGAAGGCATTCTCCGGATGGGGAGATGGAAGTTGCCGTCACAGGCGCTGTGACACCTCGTACATGGGACCGAGGTGTGATATGATGATGATGATGATGATGATGATGATGATAAGTTATGAATTATGCATTCCCCACTGGCGTCTCTCTCCCCGAGAGACACTACTGCCACGGTGCGGTATAGACGAGTCGTTCTATGCCATCGCCGCCGCTGGAGATCTAGACCTGCCCGGGACGTCGTTGGCGGTCAAAGTCTAGATCGAAGGGAAAAACAGGCGCTAGTCTGCTTGTGGATGCGAAGCTTTGCCGCCTTTGACAGTCACCATCATCGCTCACATTCACTTCTACAGCATTATTGTATATTCACTTCTACAGCATTATTGTATGTTCACTTCTACAGTATTATTGTATATTCACTTCTACAGTATTATTGCACATTCACTTCTACACTGTTGAATGCCCGCCATGGAGACCATCGCGCTGCCGCACCTGCCCGACCACCCGCTCCACGTGGTGCTGTTCACCGACGTGCAGAACGCGTCCTTTCTCCGCCAGCAGCTCATTGCCGGCAACAGCGCCTTCCAATATGCCTTTCTCGACGCGTCCGTCCTGCTGTCGCGCTCGCACGTGCTGTCTGCCTGCTGGCGCGCCATCACCGACCAGGCAGCAGCGCGCATGAAGAGCCACCACGTGCACTCGGAAATCGTCTTTGCGCTGTCTCCAAACAACAACGTAAGTCCTGTCCTGCTCATAGAAGCTAGTTTTAGTCAGGCATGGCCGGTCGTGCCAAGATCACGTTTTCTTTCCACCTACCTCATGGATCATCAATACAATACTTACAACTCTGTCAGATCGGAGAGTCGTTCCGCCGCTTTGGCGTGCAGGACGACAGCAAGAACATTGTCGCCATCAAGGTCGCCGGCGACAGAGAGGCCGTTGAGCAACACCTGCTGCAGAATGTCACGGGCCAGCCGACAGCGCTGACCGACGACACCTTGTCCGCCCTGCACGACGTTGCCAGGATCCGCAAAATCTACCGCCTCGAAGCACCCAAAACGGGCGAGCCGGTGCAGCTCGGAGCAGAAGCAGAAGCGTTCGTCATTGGCAGCATGGCCCTGAAATCATGCTGAAAGTATCTCGAGACCGCTCGCTGCTTGCCGCATCCACCTCCTTCATCGGCACCCTCTTTTACAGTATTATCCTGGCCCTCTCCCGGGTTCACCTACTCCATCGATGGCTGCCGCAGGGTCGTCCCAATGGCCTCTGCCGCCGTAACCGACACATTCACATCCTGCTCAACCGTGCCGCCGCTGATCCCCACCGCTCCGATCCAATATCCTTCAAAGTCGTAGATGGGCTGCCCTCCTCCAAACACCACGAGACCATCGTTGGTGTTCTCGATGCCGAAGAGGTCATTCCCCGCCTGCGACCGGTTGTAGAGCCCAGAAGATGGGAAAAGGCCGTTGAACAGCGCCACCGTCTTTGCTTTCTTGATGCTGATGTCAACACTGGCCAGAAAGGCATTGTCCATGCGCAAGAATGCGACCAGTTGCGCAGATGGGTCGACGACCGCAATGTCCATTGGCACACTGCCAAAGTCAGCTCTGGACCTGTTCCAATCCGCACAAAATGTACCTGATCACCATGGACTGCTGGACGGCAGCGTCAATCACGCTCATCGCTTGGCTGGCATTGATGTATCGCCTCTGCAATGGCACAGATCCCCAGCCATTCGTCAAGGTCCTGTTCACAGTCTCCTGCGCTGCCACCACGCCGACCGTTGCGAGTGCGCCGACTGCGGAAAGTCTCATGTTTGCGGCTTTTTCAAAAGTCCTCGAGTGGGCTTTGTAAATATCTCTTGCTACACAAGCCACCCTTTTGTATGCCAGCGATACCCTGCATCTCCGCCAATTCGCCAGTCCTACTCACCAAGGAACATCCCATCATCTACCCACTCACCGAGCAGCCTTGCACGCAACAAACGATGTCATGTTTGCAGGTACGCTGTCGCGTGGCTGACCATGACAGAGCTATCTGCGCATTGTGGAAGCTGTGCCGTTCTTTTCCACAAATTGACTTTGCGGGGCAGCACGTGGCTGCAGCACGATGGAGCCGCCAAGGTCGCCTTCAGAGATTCCAGATCGCACACCTCGATGCAGGACCATGACCACTATCACAAGTCTGGCAACATTTGAGCGACCTCGTCAGTACCATCAACGCCCGACCCGTGCACGAGCGGCAGCTGCAGAGCGCGTTGTGGTGGGTTGTGCAGTGATAGTTCTCATCCAGCAGATGTCTCCCGCCCCTGCCTCTGACTGAGCAGAACCCCAACCTCGCCTCGCTGGCCGCTGCTGGTTATTGTCCTCGTTGACTGGTGTGCCATCGACTATTTCTGGCAATGTACGCCTTGAACGCCATCATTCTACCAATCGTGCAAGCTCATTTCGGCAACACGATCAGACTTATCACAAGCCCATCCATCCCTACAATGAATAAACCCTATTACGCTCGCTCGGCCAGACCACTCAGACCTCACTCATCATCCTCCCTCTCGAAGCCAATCGCACGTGGAAGGCGTCCTCTCAACAAACAACGCGAGATGTACAAGTAAGTACCCTCGCAGCCTGTCCTCCCAACGAACAATGCGAGATGTACAAGTAAGTGCTCTTGCAGACTGTCACGCCAGGGGCTAATAATGATGATGCCACCTCTCACTCTACCCCACTCCTCTCCTATCCATATCAGTAGGCGAGAGAGAGAGGGCGAGAGAGAGATGGCGAGAGAGTGAGGGCGAGAGAGAGAGAGAGAGAGAGCGAGGGGGAGAGAGAGAGCGAGGGAGAGAGAGAGAGAGCGAGAGAGGGCGAGAGCGAGAGAGGGCGAGAGAGAGAGAGAGAGAGAGAGAGAGAGAGAGAGAGGGCGAGAGAGAAAGAGAGAGAGAGAGAGAGAGAGAGGAGGAGGGGGGGCGGGGGGGGCCGAAGCTGATTTGACGATCTATTCTGCTGGGAAAAGATCGCTGCTTGCTACGTCTAGGATCACACCTCAGAGGAGGTCAATTTTCGACATGATAAAGTGCGTCGACATAACACCTCAACCTTCCAAACGTCTCTGATGATGATGCTTTTCCCCGGAAAAGGTTTTTTATTTGGGTCTCATCGGCAGGCGAACCCTGAGCGGCGAGCCATGCTTTTTTCTCTTTCCTATTCTGCCGTGCTCTGGCCCTCTGGGACAGTTTTGGAGCTACACGCTTGCTCTGATGAGGTGGCATTTCGAATCGTCCATCCTGCATCCTTGTAGATGAGCTTTTGTATCGGTGCAAGAGTTGTGATGTGGAACTCTAGCCACGAGTAGAGAACTAGATTTGAGACGTCGTGCTGGGAGAGTTCGATGGTACTCAGACATTGGTTGCTGTAGAATAGTAGCAGAGGCAAGGTCGCTGTAAGTGTAAGAGCCAACAACATGTCAGTGGAGTGCTGCGGCGTGGCACGGCGCTCTCACTACAACACTCCATGATATGATCCGGTCTTCTTGTATCAGAACATTGTTCAATCTCATTGAACTTGATACAGGTAGTACACATCAATCAATCCGCAGCGTGAACGAGAGCCTCACTCACATTCAGCCCACCCAGCCCGCAAGCCGTCGCCCATAGTTTTTGCCCATGCTGACTTACGCCTCAGAAACGCCTTCTCGCTTATGCAACACAATTACGACGCCTCACCCGTCGCCTCGAGAGAAATGCCACGGCAAACCCTTGCTGTGAGAAGATCATCACACTCTTCAAGCCAAATTATCCGACCGATCAACCCAAACATCCTCCAACTCAGCAAAGTTCTGAAAGTGAATTGGGCGATGCACATCATCGTAAAACCGTCTCGGAATCCCCACCTGCACAAATACACGACCCTTTTCGCGGTCTCCGAACCCAGACCCCAGGAATGACCAGTTCCATCGCTCGTCTTCAGGCACCAAAAAGTAGCCTCGGATTTTGTCGGAGAGGAGCAGCTGGCTCTTTTCGCCAAACGCGGTCGAGAAGCCGGCGGGCTGGTCGGAGCCGAGGTCCTTGTTTTCTGCGCCCCATTGGTAGCCTTGTGGTGTGAGAGACCACGCGGAGAGGGAGACAGAGCCCGGGGTGAAGTTGACGGTCATGGTGACGGTCTTGCGGTCCCAGGTCGGGTGGGCAGCCATGAGCTTGGCGTGCTGGGTGACGTCTTGGGCTGTCATGTAGTTGGTCTCGTTGCCGGCGGACGTGTGGATCACACCAAGTGGTTCCAGGCCTTGCAGCATCTCATTCTCTGGCAGCTTGTGAGGAAGCTGGATGTCGCGTGTGGAGCCGACTTGGGGTACCATGACAATGGTCTTGATTTCTTTGACTTGCTTGTTGTCGGGCGGCGAGGTACCGTACAGGAAACCGGCGACTTGCACGCGCAGATCGGCGATGGCGATGAAGCGCTTCAGGATGTTCTTGGGCATGACATAGGTGAAGTGGTGCTCGTCGTCGCGGATGTCTTCGGAGGAGATGTAGATGTTGTTGGCGCGGGTGCGCAGGTTGGACGTGGCGATTGCTCGGGTCCGCCATTCTGTCTTGGAAGCAAAAGACTGTTGCTCGTAGGCAGACGTCGTTGTGACAATCATTTCTTCGCCCGCCACGTTCTGGGTCTTGGTCGTGACAGCTGTGAGCTGTGCTTGGTCTTGCTGCTGCTTCTCGATCTCGGCAGCTTGTTGACGTTGCATGCTTGGTGCGGAAATCTCCATACCAAGAATGATATCCCGGATCTCACTGTTGGTGAGCGATGATGTGTTGACATTGTTCTTCTTGCCGTAGTCGTTCAAAATCAGATCTCGCAGTTGCACTTCGACCTTGACCCAGTCGTCGTCGGACAGTGTCGGCCAGATGTGATGCTCTTGCGTGATGACAGTCTTGTCGGGTCGCAGAAGCAGCTTTGTCTTGTCTTGGTTCACGTGCAGAGCACGCAAGATCAGGATCAGACGCGAGAAGGCCGTGTAGGACGAAATGCTCTTCAGCCACTCGTCGTACAGGTTGAAGAGCACCATCTGCGGCTCAGTAGCGCGCAGAATCATGTCTCCGAGTTTCTCCACCTTCATGGCAGCCTGGAAAGGCAGCTGCAGCTCAGAGGCGCGGATGCTGATGTTTGGGAAATCGAGCAAGTGAACTTCCAAAGGATCGAGGAGACCCTTGCGCGTCACAATCAGCTGCTTGGGCTGTTCTTCCACAGGCAACGATCGAATGAGCGCCGCCACTTCTTCTGCAGTCTTCCACTTCGCAAGCTGACCAAGGCGCTTCTGACCAGCCCAGACACTGGTGTGAATGATCTTCAAGAACAGCTGTCCAGTTCGGGGGTTGAAGATGAAGATGGCTCCGTTGATTGGCTTCGTCGTCAAGTTACCTTCAAAGGTCTTGTGGATCGTGACACGGTACACGTTCGTGTCATCAATGAAGAGCTGAATCTGGTTGCTGAACAGCTCAGAGTAGTTCTGGGAGTTCAAGAACTCTTGGTTGCTCTCAGACGCGTACAGCTGCAGACCCTTCCGGATACGCTCGCGAAGAACGTACAATGCTGGGTTGGCCTTCATGATCTTGGCCATGGCCTGCTGTACAAGCTGCTTGAGACCGGGGAAGTACTGTCCATAAGCGGAGTACAAGTTGTAGGCCAAGTCGATGCCAATCATCAAGCCCGTGGCCGAGGGGTAGATCGACATGCTGTCGGTGGTGTAGTCGAGGTACTTTGCGCGGACGTATCGTTCAATGTCGTGCGAATCGTAGTCCCCGTATCTCAATTGCACATCGACCCAGAACTTGTTGGTGGTCGTGAGACCCATGTTGTCCTTGGTGTCGTAGAGCAGACTTGGGTTGCTAACGCTCCACTTGTGGGAAGCGAAGAGCAGAATATCAGCACAAGACGAGTTCATCTTGTACGACTTTCGGGGATGAATGGTCTCCTTCTGCACGGTTTCAATACCCAGTGCCTCGAGCTCCTGATCGAAGACCTGGCACAGATCCATTACAACAGATTCGTGAATCTTCTGCCACAAGTGGGCACGGAAGATCTGGATGAGGGAGATCTTGAGGGTTGGGATCTTTCCGTGCAAGAAGATACCAGTCAGATCCAGCTGGACCTGGAAACCAACGTAGACATTGGCACGGTTGATGGTCGGTGACCACCAGAGGGTGAATCGACGGTTCGGAATTTGGTTCAATCCGGATCGTTGGGCGTTTGTGAGCTTCTTGTACTTCATCGACTCTTCGAAGCCAGAGTTGTGCAGGACCAGATAATCATGTCGAAGGTAGAGTTGATCTTGATCGACCTTGAAGCCAGCCCATTTGGTCGTTTGACTCTCAAGCTTGATGTCCTTGATGGGGAAGGTGGTCCTGCATTTATGCAAACGCGCAACGGCCTGCTTGCGTGCAAGCAAGCATGGGATCTCCATCACATTGCCGGTGACCAATGCACGGAGTTGCGGAACGCGAGACTGGCCCGAAGCGTCCGGCTTCATGATCCGTCTCACCGAAACACCAAAACCAAGCGAGCGCGCCAGGTAGACGACATCCCAGAAGAGTTTCTTATGCCAACGCTCACTCTGTGCGAAGCCAATCTGATTCTCTGGCCACGCTAACCAGCCATCGGAATCAATGAACCCGGCTAGGACTTGCAAGCGGACTTGTCGGGAGTTGTGCATGTAAACTGATGGGATGCGCTTGCGATCATCATCCGGGCCGGTGACGGATGCATGCGACATGATGCCCAAATTCCTCATTGCCACTAGGAGTGCGTTGACCTTTCTCGGTTGGACGTCGTCCAATGCACCGCCAACGAGCAGGTCTTCTTCATCTTGCTCTAGCTCTCCATAGGCGGCGGTCGCGGTCTCCATGCGAATGATGTGGCGGTCTTCTGGGTTGACTGGCTCAGCATTTGGATCACCATCCACATCGATCTCCACGTCCTCTTCTTGATCTTCATCGTCCTCTTCTTGCTCGACGATGCCAATCAGGTTCGTCATGGGGTCTTCACCAGGATCAAGGAGCTCCTGTACCTCGGCATCAGAGAGAATTGCTGCTCTTGGGTCGTCAGGGATCGCATCGCTAGCGATAGGGATCGCATCGCCTGCGATAGGCATCGCATCGCTAGTGATGATGATCGCATCTTGCGCGTTCCCGCCTTGCACAGGCAGCACCATATCGGACATCTGTTCTTCAAGGCCTGAAGTCTCCTCCTTGAAGATGCCACCAGTGGCAGTTCGCGCTGAACGGCGGCCGCCACGCACAACTATGTCAGATGCCTCCGAACTAGTCTTAACAACAGTGTCGCTGGCATTCAAATCCGATGGGGCATGGTCATCCATTGGCGAATCGACAGCTTCGTCAAGGACCGCATCAATAGAGGATGTGTTGACCTCCGTACGCAAACGCGCTGTTGGCGGAGGGGACGATGGCATGCTCATGCTTGATCCTCGCGCACGCTTTTTTCCATCATTCAGCTGATGAGCAGGTGGAAGCCAGACGCGCTTCTCACCCTTCTCCCGGCCAGCTTGAAAAGTCCAGCCTTCAGCAAGTCGGCGCTCGTAGATAGTGTGCCGAAACTCTCGCACCTTGGACCGGTCTGCAAGCTTCTCCTGTACGAGTGGCGGCAAAGAAGTACCAACCTTTCGGGAATCGGCGACAGTAGCATAGCTCAGATTGCCGTGATAGACAAGATGCAGATCAAGTTCGGCAGCATGAGACACAAGGAAGTTCCGAATAGGTTCCTCATGGTTGTTGCTGATGGTCGTGGTCCTGCGATAGCCATCACCAAGCCAAAGACCCAAGAAGTACGGGTTGACCGGAACTTCTTGCTTGGGCAACTCGTGTCCAGAAGTTCTGAACAGACGGTAGTTGGACCTCTCGTCCGCAGAAAGGCTTGCAAATGCTTCGGCGGTCATCTGCACAGTCTCCCCTCCAGACTCATCGCGAACCTCGGGATAGTCATCGTTTTGGGCATCGTCCAATACCTCCTCGAGCTCGAGTTCACTTGGGTCCTCGCTGTCCGGAACATGCTCATCGGGATGGACGCCGTCACTTGAGTCCGGGAAACTTGGGAAAGTGTATTGTCTGGCATACTTCGTGCCTTTCTTCGTGATGTTGAAGAAGATCCTCAGACTGCGGCGATTCGTCTCCCAGCGCAGGGCTAGATTCGGTATACCTGAGTCCAGCTTGATGTTACCGCGTTCGCCGTTCGCAGAAGCAGCCAGATATCGTGACTTGAGGTTGTCCAAGGTGATGCCCTTTGCACTGCGAATCTCGCGGCTCTTGGCAACGGCAGCTTTGAAAGCCTCTTCCTGAGAATCGACGAATATCGGAGGGTGGTCTTTGTGACCTGTGAGGCCTTTGCGGTCGGGATTTCCCCAAGCAAACGTCCAGTAACTCGACTTGCTATACTGCACCTTGTATGATGAATCCGATCTTCTGACCCCGCTGGTGCCATTGAGAACATTCTTGAGCCACTCCGCACCAGGACCGGAGCGCTCGGCCTTCATGATCCATCCTAAGGCACTTCGCACAGCTGAGATGAAATCTGGACGAGTCTTGGTCACAGTGGTGTTCGGCCTGGTCGGATCGAAGGGCTCCGAGGAAGGATCCGGAAGGTCGCCTAAACGGTCCTCAAAGCGCTCCACGTGCTGCTCTTTGTTAGGCCCAACAGCGCTGTTTCCATAAATCTTTCCCACATGTTGAAGCACAAGGATGTGATTCGGAGTGCAGACCAAATCTTCTCTGCCTGCTCCCATGGAGATCCGGTACAGTCGCTCTTCACCAGAGACAGTGTTGTAGACACGACGTGGTTGGCCATCGGGACCCAGAAGGAGATCGCCATCTCTGACATCTTCGACCTTTACCCTCGAGTGGTCGAAGCGAAGCACTTCGGTGCCTACGGCAAGGCAGGCCTTTTCCCAGAAGAGTCCCTGTTAATTGATTTTCAGTCAGTGCTCACAGACAGGCAATCAGGCGTTCAGTAACTCACCTCCCAAGACGGAAACGCAGTGGCCTTGAACAGTGTATGCTCTAGAATCGTCTCGACGCCGCCCAAGGCTTGGATCACGTCCGTCCTATAGCTCTGGAGATTATGCAGCTTGCCATCGTGTCGCTGACTCGTCCATCCAAAGGGGTTGCTCTTCATGTGCTGGTAAAGCTTGAACTCGGTCCGAGCTCGGAAACCCTTGTCAAACGATAACGTGCTTCGATCCTTCTGGAACAGCGTATTGATACGCGGCAGACCACGATCCCACGAGTCTTCCAGATCCTCAAGCGTGAGTCGTCGGTTCTGTTGGTTGGCTTCAAGTCTCTTCTGCGAATATTCAGTCCACACGCGCTGGGAGTCGAGGAACTCTGCCTCCCACGGGATGATGTAACGGAAGATGTTGGGGATCAAGGTCTCCTCGTCGTGGCTCATGCCAGACCTGAAGTGGCTGACTCCGCTGTCGGTTTGCTTGGACCAGCGCTTGTCGGAGGCGGGGATGAGGATGTGAGATCCAGAGATCATGCCGAGACCGCCAAGCTCTTTCGGCGTGTAGAACACGGCAGGAGGGAACCGAGAAGGCATCTTGGAGTTGAGACCAATCTTGACACGCGTCTGAATCTTGGTCTCGCACTTCACGATGGTGTCCAGGAGCTCCACGGTGCTGACAGCTGCCTCACGGTAGTATGTAAAGAGGGCGATGAGTGTCGTATTCCACTTGTTCGCAATCTTCGTGAATGTCGTGCTGCCAGAGCTCATCAAAATCTGTCGAATACGGTTGTTGAATTTGGCAATATCGTCGGCAGTGACCTGGAGGAAGGCATGCGCAGTGCGCTCCTTGGTGGCATTGTCGACCAGGGCCCAAACGGAATCCTTGGTGGGAAACTCATCGTTCTGGTTGCGAATCTTTGGCAGGATGCGAACCTCGAAGCCGTTCATGGCGAACAGCAAATTCGGGTTGTCCCTGCTGTAGACGCTTGCGAACGTCTCATCCCATTCCACAGTGGTGATGGATCGAGGCAGGCGGTTCTTCATGTCCCAGAAGGCGGCACGGCCAAGGTTGACATCGTGTCGCATGAGACGCATCCGAGAGTCGCGAGGCCAGCACTTCTTGTTCTTGTATCCGATGACATTTTCAAAGTTTGGATCAGGCTGTTCGGTCAAGAAGCGTTGAATGAGATCTCTCGACTCATCAGCAGTGAAGCGGAAGAAGATCCAGATCTTGTCGATGTAGCGAGTGTAGAGTCGGATGGGATGGCGGGACTCTGTAGCTCGATCGCGAAATTGCAAGAAGTCGTTTGGCGCATTTGGTGGACCGGCCATTTCCGACGCACGTTGCAAGCCGAGCAACAGCAGATCAATAATCAAGCCGTAGTACTGAAATACGAATGCACTGAATTGCAGACCACGAATCATGCCATAGCTGTTGGTGTGGTTCATGTCCTTGTAGTTCAGCTGCACGTTGTTCTTGGACGAGATGTAGTCTGCCAAGTTGTGGTCCATGATCAGGCGCAACAGTCTGTTCAGAAGAGTAATGTCGATCTTCTCGTAAATCTTGTCCAGCCGAGTCTCAAGCAAGACGTTGCATTCGCCCTCGTCCACGCTCCAGACGTTCGACAAGTTGTTGATGCCTTGCGCCCACTTGTACGTGAGAAGTGGCGGCACTTCAGAATCAGAAGGCTTGATCCAGGCGGGAAACAAGCGTCGCTGGTCTGCCTGGTACCACAGATACTGGTCGAGATATGCGTCTGTGATCTTCTCGATAGGCTCAATGTCGTAGACCGGGTTGATCGAGCTGTAGTTGTCGTTCATGTCGATGCCGACTTCCTTGAACGAGCGCTGCGTCAACAGGAAACGCTTGATACGTGCAAGCGTCGTGCCGGGGCTGTCATATGCCTGTTCAATGAGGGCGAGCTCTTCACGCTGACTCTGGTTGAGCCTACCCTTGACAGAGTATGCTTCCCGCAGACGCTCAAGAGCCAGAATGAGGATCTTGGTGTCGTGCTTGTAGCTGACGGATGGAAAGGGAATAGGCTGGAACTTCCTGCTCTCAAGCCAGTGAACTGCGGTCGTGAAAATGGCGACACCCTCTTCGGTGCTGACGTATGGTCCGTCCTTGAGGTAGTTGTGCTGGCGTTCCTGCTCAGCCTTGAGCCACAGACGCGTGAGACGACCCAGGTTCTTCTTCGCCACAGTCTTGTCGACGGTAGCTCCGCGTCTGATACGCTCGCGATTGTAGTGTGCGACGGACACCCACCAATCTGCCTTCGACTTGACGTATCGCAGAATGACATCCTCGATCGGCTTGGGCAAACCAGGCACCTTCCACGGGATATTTGACTTCCAGCATCGCCATGCTTCAGACAAGTGCTGCAGGACAGTGTTCACCTTGCTCTGCTTGATACCCTCGGGCATCATGTCCATCAAGTCTGCCATGACAGAGGCACGCAGCTCGAGATCGAAGTGCGACTCGACACGCTGCTTGGTGACAGTCTTTGCGACACCCTTCGAGTGACGGCCTTCGAATTGTCTGCTGAGCAGGTTTCCAAGCCATCGCTCCAGGAGGGGGATAATTCCGCGCAAGAAGAAGAGCCATACTCTCCATGCCGGCGCCCAGAAGCCACAACCTGGGCCCTTCCCGACAGGTCCACTGTTGAATCTGTAGTAAATCAAATGCTTCAGATCCTTGCACGAGCGAATCTGGTGCATAAGCTTGTACTTGTATCGGTACATACCCGTGAGCTGACCCACGTGGTTGAATGCATAAAGAATGCCGTCCGCGAGCTGGAAAGCATCAATGTTGCCCAGGCGGTACTGTACTTGAGCATCGACAATCAGCTTTGTGAGACGTAGGATCTCGCGCATCAGATGGAAGGCGTTTCCGAATCGCGACTTCTTGCGCTCCTTTGTGGTCAAGGTCTTGATAGGCTTCAGATTGAAGTTGTAGTCAAGATGCAAATACGTCAGGTTCTTGCGGTGGATCAGCAGATTCAGCATGTTGAAGCCCTGTCGGCAGACTTGCAGACCGGCCTCAACCCAGTCGATTGTGGTCTGCTGGAAGAACTTGGTCCTCTTCAGGTTGCGCCCCAACAGTTGTTTGTTCTGCGCCTTCGGAGGCTTCTTGTGCAGCTCGTTGAGAACATAAGACTTCAGCAACTTCTGGTATGATACCCTCACCTTCACAGGCTGTCCTGCTGGCACGTGCTCCAGATACCACTGCTTGACCAGCGGAACATCTTGTGCGCGTACCATCTTGCCTGACCGCCGGTCGAATGGATATGGTGCCCACCACAGCGCGATGGCTGCAGCCGTGTCATCGTTGTGCACAGGTTCGTCATCCAAGAATGGGTCGACGCCAGCAGGCATCGTGAAGCCTCCATCTTCCTCATCCGGCTCCTCATTGTTGCCATGCCCGAAGATCTCATCTTCGTGACTAATCGTCAAGTTCTTGGGCATGACCTGCCTCGAGGATATCGGGTTGATGACGGGGTCAAAGTAGAATGGTGGGAGGTTCGGGTCTTCCGTCTTGACATAGACTGTTTGTGGGTAGCTGTATACCCCAAGCTTGACAGATCTGGGCAAGCTGTTGTACAGGTATGGGAAGGCGACACGGTACTCGGTTCGAATTGGTGCGCGGAAGATGATGCGGTCGATCGCGTTGAATTCGCCAAAGTCCTCATCGTTCGGGTCGATGTCCTTGTACAAGGGCTCGAATCGCGGTCCTCCTGGAATCGCAACGTTCAGGGCCTTTGCGGTGGCAAATGCAGGCATATCAAACAAGTGGAAGTAGTTCTTGTCGTTGGTGTCCGATAACAGAGGATTGCTCAAACGGTGCAGAGTGGCCATCTGCGGTAGTGACAGGTTCCATTCCTTGTAGCTCGGTCCGTTGACATGGCTGGTATCTGAGAGCGGTCGGTGATCATAGAACCATTCAAAAACCGGCTCATCCTCGTTCTCGTCCAGTTCCATCTGAATCGGCTCCAGGGGCTCGACGTCCTCGATGTTCTCGCTCCATGAAAGTGGCGGTTCCTCGTCATCGAAAGGTGGGAAGCGCATGCGCTTGAAATGCCGTCGATCGCTCTTTTCCCGCCGCATCACCACCCACATGGTCGCCCACTGCGCATGGAATACGGGCTCGATGACTCTCGGGATTTCGTTCACCAGAGTCAAACAGCCGTTGACGTGATACAGCACCTTGACCTCTCGACTGCTCTCCCACGGCATCGGCATATTCTCCAGCAGCTTCAGCACGGCGTGCGGCATGAACTTCAGCGCACCCAGATAACTCCTCTTGTCGGCGCTGAACTTCTTCTGCGAGACATCACCAATGTCTTTAACAATCTTGCGCAGATGCTCCGGAGGCATGTCCGCCTTCTGCGTCTCGACAAACCCCCCTCTCCGCTTCTCTGCGAAGCGCTGTCGCTGTGTCCGCAGCCATTTCTGCTTCTTCTGCTGAAGCTTCTCGGCCTGGGGGTCCTTCGCGGGTGCAAATCCAGGTGGCGGAGGGGGAATGCCATGCGCGGAGAGTCCTGGCGGTGCTCCTGGAGGCGGCGGTGGCGCCCATCCGGGGGGTGGGGGGATGCCCGCCATGATCGCGTGGTGTTCGTGATGTCGTGCAAATGCAATGTCCGCTGCGGTTTCTGGCGCCGAGCTCGCCGTTCCTGCTCACGGGTGGTCCTCCGGTGCCGCAGTGCACGTGTCCCAGTCTCGCGGAGCCAGGGCGGAGGGCGCAGAGGTCGCGTCGTCGATGCGCCGTGGCCTGCGCGTATGAGGTGATGTGATGGGATAAGTGAGGTGGCGGCTCTCGGTCGCGCCTGCCTCTGCCGCAGTTTTTCGCGATGAGGCAGGCACGCGCGAGTCATGCAGAAGCGGCTAGCTCCGCGGCCTGTGGTTGGCTGGCCGTCTTTTCGCGCCAAGATCTCCAAATCTTCCGCACGAAGCACCTCGCCCCGACCGACGCAGCGCAGACAAGACCAGTCGACTACACCGAACTCCTTCCACCCAGCGACCCGCCCCCCGACTTTGACACCATGGGATCCAACAGACTCACCTTCGTACGTGCGATCCGAGACCCAACGCCGATTCTGCGAGGAAATGGCAGGATGTGTGGGAGAGAGTTGTTTGGGCTAATGGGATAAATTTCAACAGCGCCGCCGGGTGTCCTACAACACCAAGAGCAACAAGGTCCGCATCATCAAGACGCCAGGTGGTGAGCTCCGCTACTTGCACATCAAGAAGCGAGGAACTGCACCAAAGTGCGGTGACTGCGGAATCAAGCTTGCAGGTGTACGTCTGTCCCGATCCCACGAGAAATCGCCCCCGACTGGCACGATCAGCGCGACGGCGTGATGCGAGGAGGAGCATGCCGCAGAGAACGCGACTGAAAAACGGCAAACTGACACGGCTTTCGCCCGCAGGTCCCCGCACTCCGCCCACGCGAATACTCCAACATCTCCCACCCCAAGAAGACTGTCCAGCGTGCATACGGCGGCTCGCGCTGCGCCAACTGCGTCAAGGACCGCGTGACCCGCGCCTTCTTGATCGAGGAGCAAAAGATTGTCAAGAAGGTCATGAAGGAGGCCGAGAAGAAGCAGTCCCGCCGATAGATCATCAGACAATGCTCGTTTGGGGGAGGTTTTCACGGCGCATGAGGCAAGGATGGATGCATTGACATGACCGCTTCGCATGCACGGCCAGCAGGATTTCAGGCGCTGAGCTGTCTCGGGAAAGATGGGAGCAATGTGATCCGCAGCTGCCCGGGTTGATACCTACACACAATGATGGTGCGATAACGTGCGCGCTGAATGAAACCCGTTCGGTCGAATGATCATCATGTCCGCGTGCTACTTGAACTGTACAACAATGCGGTCAATCTGCGATCACGGTGGCGACGAATGGCAACAGTGTTATTTGCGTGTCGTGTCTCACGGCGCTGATACTGACTCGATTACAGGTCGCTGTTGACGTCTGGGCTCTGTCCCGAGCGCCAGATCTCCATGTCCCAACAGACTGCAACTTGGAAAGACAATGACACGCAGCCTCAGCATCGCCGCCGCCATCTCCGGACTGCAGCGCTTCAGCAGCCTTCAATCGCAGCATCTGCGCTGCTTCCAAGTCAGATCACGCCATACATATCCGCGGCCAATTGCGACGAAATCAACAACATCACTGCCGCCGCTCTTTTTTGACGTGCTGCCATCCCACCCGAGTCCGAATCAATCCCGAAGTTGTGCTTCAAGAAGAAGACTTTGTATCTGGCAGTGGCTTTTCCGAATACTTTGCCAGACCATCGTATCAGGTACATCGCGCGTTTGTAGTCCCTCTTGGCTCTGAGTATGGTAATTACAGATGATGCATCACGAGCGAGGGACGAAGAGGCCATTGCCGATTGAGCCATGCTAATGACCATTCTTACATGACAAAGCTGTTTCCAAGTATCTCGCAACAGTCGGCGAAGCAAATAGCGGTCTCTACAACCGTAGAGACCGTGTGCACACCGACGTTGCTGCTCACGGCAACGTTTTCAACTACATTGACAGCGGAAAGGTGGAGCAGGGATTCGTTCAAGTATCTGCCCTTGCAGTAGCCGTTGTTATCTTCATCGAAGTACGAACCTCTAACCTCTCATGGCCCTGGTGAACGATGCACTCCTCGCGGCAGGCAAGCGTCCGCTCGGTTTCCTAAACCCGCTTCTCTACAAGACGAATGGATGCGGTTTCACTGATGTCACTATAGGCAACTCTACCGGCTGCGACACGTAAGTCCTATTCACAAAGCGTATGTCACGCACTCTCTGACTATGCTGCTACTCAGGGACGGCTTTCCAGCTGGTAAGGGCTGGGATGTGGCGTCAGGTTGGGGCACTCCCGACTTCAAAGCCATCAGGAAGCACCTCGGCGTTTGAAGGGGAGGCTTCTGGTGAACTCAGTTTCTTCACTTCAGCATGGTCTCCAAGGGCGTAGGACCGTTAGAGGGAAGGGTCAAGTCAGTTCATGCTTCACTGATGGTACAAGTCTAGTATACAAAGCGCTTCATGCCATCAATACTTCGTTATCATGTCAAGTTTCAGCATTCACCGTTCGTTTGTCGTCTCTCCCGTCATGCAGAACCTCCCCATGGGCTGCTGTGTCCGGCGAAGAGTAGTTCCGGCCTCGTGATATCTTCTGCCAGCAAGGAAGTCTACCACCGGCGACCACCCACTATACCTCCTCCCCCTATCCTCGACCGGCCACCCAGCATGCCTCCTCCGCCCATTCGAGCTCTTGGAGGCGGGCAAGCTGCACGACCACGGCTGCCGCCGTAGCCGCCGAACATTCCGCCTCCGCCCATCCTTGGTTCTCCGTAGCCTCCGTATCGTGGCTTCTCCACGATGACAGTCTGTTGACGACGACGAGATCCTCCGCAGGGAAGACACATTGTGTTTGTTTGATAGGAATGTCGTTGTATGGAAAGTGTGGTTGTGATCTACTATTGTAGATGTTGAAGTGGAGCTGTATTGGTATGCGTAAGACTTTGCTGTGTGACTCTCGCTTGGAGGTGTTTTACGCGTGTTGATCATAGGCCACTGAACACTATATACTACTGCCGCAAGACATGGCCATGTCATCGGCCATGCTTGGAGTCGAACAACATCTTGAAAGCTGTGCATGGCAAACCTGGACCGATGTCATTCGAGTCTGGGCTTTGGAATGCTTGTTGGATGTTCAAGTTAGTTGGCTGGGTGCCTTGCCGGGGTGTGATGCAGGGCTGCTGAGTGAAGCTTGGAAAAACGTGGATAATGCTCCCGCGGAACGTCACCAGCCACGATTGCTACCTTCGTGCCGCGGAGCGAACAGCGGAGAAGACAACAATACATGCGTCGCAATGCCACAGTTGTGCTACGTCAGCGAGGTGAGTAACTCAATGTATCAAGGCGTATTACAGGGATGGACAGACCGGAGGACCAATACTGATGCCTGAGGCGAGTTCTTAAGATCACACGGGGGCCCTTGTGATGGGCAAGCATCGAAGCAGCGCGGAAGACTTACGAATAGCACGAGACACTGGACACATTTTGACTTACAGGACATAGATCTGATGACGGACTTCCTGGACCCTTTCGAGGTTTCAGCCACAATCTCAAAGACGGGACGAAAAGTCAATGTCTGGTATGCATACGGTGGCGCCATGGCAGAGCTGGAACCGCATCTCACAGGCTGGTGGCCTCTTCGCAGACGAGTCGTCAGCCCACGGGGCACACTTCACTCTCTGTCGTCATAGCATGCTAATGCACAATCAATCGAGGAGAGCATGTGATCTCCCTCCGGCACGACATCGACAGGACTAGCATTCAATTCAAGATTGAGAATACTTCTCTGTTTGTGTTCCGGCCAGGATGTTCTGATATCGATCCCTGTGCTACTCGTAGACCCCGGAGAGACAGAGCCTAGGTATCTAAGCCATGCCTTTCGATCCTGCTTTCGCTGGCCTCACCGCGAAGGGGATCACCAAACTGATAGAGACCGATATTGGTGACAAATGCATACATCATGCCACAAACCTCACGACACAGAACGACCGAACAAAGGAGCCCAGCGAAGGACGAGAACAAACCTCAGAGCACAGCCGCTCGAAGCAACCCCACAAGCGAGAAGACGATGATGAATGGTCAAGAAAGTCGTACTGGCGAAATGGCCACCATCAGCAAGCAGGTGCACCGCCCAAGAGGCCACGTCGTAGCGGAATGCTCGAGGACGAATGGTCGAGGGAAACATATTGGAAACGGAAACACCATCAGCAGAAGCCAACTCCCGATTGCGAAGAGATGCGTATGGATCCGGAGAGACAAATGTCCAAGGCAAGGAGAGAAGAGCAGCCCACAGAGCAGAGGCGTGACGGCTTCCGAGACGCCAAGGACCGTTACGTGCCAGCATCTGCTAATAAGCTGTCGTGGGATGGAGACAAACTGTATGCTGATATTGGGAGAGCGGTCAGAGACGCGAGCCGGCGGTCTGGAGAAGAAATTCGAGGAGGGCATTGGTGATGGTGGACATCATGCTGGTGGCAGAAGAATCCATACTGTCTGCGTAGTTTACAGCACACATTCCTTTAGCTCTTCATCTTCTGATGGCTTTCATCATCCTACCGACATCTCTCATCGTCCTCGGCGTGACCGAACTTCGGACTATGCCATCCTGCTTCGGTCGTGCCAGCACGTATCGTCTGCAAGACTTTGTGGTAGTACTTCCACCGTTTTGAGAAACACGAACTTCCTCCTACCCCACCTGGAAGACTTGCGATCTTCCGAACGCTTACTCACTCAGTGGTTGTGGCGTGCACTATTGCGATCTGTAGAACTATCATGAGCTTAAACTCTGACCTTGCCGTCGTGGAACTTATTAGTAGCTCTCCACGATCTGGCGTCCGGTCCTAGAGCTTACGACTGGCCACATTTACTCCTCCATCGTGCCCGCAAAGACCAACAGAACCGGAGACGAAACCATTTGTTCCCATTCCGCCACTCTCGCTCAGAAATTCGACTGCTTGAGACAAGATGAGGAGCATAGCAGCTGTGTTGATCTCAATTTGTGCGGCTGCGCGTGCTTCGTCGTGTGTGCCTACGGCTGAGACAGCCAACGCAGCATACCACGGCCTCTACCAGGATCAAGTAGAAGCATTCCTGGGAATTCAGTATGGCCAAGACACTGGTGGAGAAAACAGATTCAAGCCTCCTATACCGTATATCGGTTCGGGTTCTCTTGACGCTGTCGACGCAGGCCCAGCATGTCCACAAGCACTGGGCACCAACCCAATACTGCCACTGTACCTGGGCAACATCACTGCTATCTCGGAAGACTGCTTACGACTGAATATCTTCCGACCTAATGGTACAACTGAGCATGATAAATTGCCGGTCATGGTGTACATCCACGGAGGTATGGTTCCACCTGTGTCGGGGGTTGGAAGAACCATGGCACAGAACTAACACGTGAGCAGGAGGCTTCAAATCCGCATCCAAAGATGATCCAAACTCGCAGCCAGGCGGCATGATTTTAGAGTCAATTGAGAATGGACACCCAGTGATCTCGGTGCAAATCAACTACAGACTGGGCATATTTGGGTTTGCTCAGTCTGCCGCCTTACACCAAGAGGGCTCGGAGAACGCAGCCCTTCGCGACCAGCGACTGGCCCTCGAATGGGTTCATAAGGAGATCAACAGCTTTGGTGGAGACCCAGACAACATCCTCATCCATGGGCAAAGCTCTGGTGGTCTTGCCGTTGGCATGCAAATGCTCGCATATGGTAGCAGCAAACCACAAGTTTTCCACAAGGCAATCGGACAAAGCCAAATCCTCGAGCCTGGTATTACCGGCAACTTCACTCGTGACGCAATGCAAGATGTTGCGGATCACGTGGGATGCAATTCCACAAGCCTCAATTCCGCAGCTACGCTGAAATGCCTACGCGGCCTAAGCACAGATGAGCTTTTCGCTGCGCAGAACAACACAGCTACAGACTTGAATGTCGGCGACATCTGGTTGCCAGTCGTTGACGGCGACTTCCTGCCGGCAGCGCCTTCGCAACTGATCGCAGAAGAGCGCTTCTACAACATCACGACTATGATCGGATGGTGCGAGGACGATACGACCTTCTTCATCCCAGCATCTGTCACGAATAGCTCTGCGACTCGCGCGTACTTTGAAGCTTATTTGCCAGGCTTCACAACTTCGAACTTGGATAAGCTGCTGGAACTGTACCCTTCGTCAGAGTTTGAGCCTGCATACTTCGCGAACGGCACAGTAGCACTCGACAAAGAGGTAAGGCGTTCAGGCAGGATCCTGAGAGACATTCTCATGACATGCCAGCCCGTCTACTTTGGCAAAGCCCTAGCCGAAGCTGGAAACGACGCATGGTTCTACGACCAGAACCAGACCATTCTCACACCTATTCTGGAGGCCAACTATTCTCAATTTGGGTACGGTGTGCCACATACTTCGGAGTTTGCATACTCGTTTGGCAATCTCTCTCATTATGATATTTACGACTTTCCGTACGATCCCAGGCCAGAAGATTACGCCCTCGTCAAACGTCAGACTAGGACCTGGACATCTTTTGCCGCTGTTGGGTCTCCTTCAATCAACAACTCGACACTGCAAGGTTGGAAGAAGGCGGATTTTGAAGATGAGAACTACGGCATATTCGTCATCGGGGGGCCTCACGAAGGTTTTGGTGGCGGAGAGGGCAGTGAATCTGCTCGGGGCGCGTTGGGTGCTCAGAAGCTGCAGGAGCGTTGCAGCTTCTTGACTTCGCCGGAGATTGTCAAGCAGACACAGTACTAGTTGTAGAGTGCCCATCTGCCATGCCTCATCGGGATGGCTGCTTGGCAGTCTTGATGCCGAAACGCTGAGCAAGGACGATCCACTGTGCCACGCAAAATGCCAATCTTGCTGCCGCCGCCTCCTTCTCCCCAAATGCTCGGCTCAGCAATGTTTTCGACTTCTCCCACGACACAAATCCGAGCTGCGTCACATTCTCTTCTGTAATCAGGCTGCTCAGTAGCGCATGAAGTGGTCCGCCAACGTCATACGCCAACGGTGCCGAGTATGGATGTTTAACACGTTCATAAATTTCCTTGGTCACAAATGGCTTCATGGCTTCTCGGAGAATCCACTTTGCAACAAAGCTATCATTCTGGTGGGCCGAGTGCTGGCTTTGTGCATTGTTTGTCGAAACAGCGTCGCTGCCTTTCCACTTCATCCTCAGACTTGGCGGTATAAAGTTGACATACTCGGAGAGATGGTGGTCAAGGAATGGTGTGCGTCCTTCAATCGAATGTGCCATTTCCGTTCGATCACCAAGACAGCTCATGAATATGTTCGGGAGATGGTCTTTGGTCCACACGTATTGGGCAGTGTTGACTGGATGCCACGTGTTCTGCATCTTGTCAATGACAGCTGCTGGAACATCATCGGCAATCACGTCCTGCGGGTTTCTAGTCTTGAGTCTTGGTATCCAGTCAGCGAACACGGGAGGGATGAACGCCGCCATCGACGCTGCGGTGCTGATATCGTTGAGTCTGCGACGACTTTCGCTGGCGGTCTGATGATCAGCACCAATCGATTTGTAGTACGCGCTTGTTTCTGCCTCAGACTTCTCAAAGAGACGTATTCGTTCGGACTCTGGCATTGCGCCCTCCCACGTGAGGTCAGCTTCGCGCAGCACGTCTGGCAGATAAATGCCGTAGCCTGTGAACGTCTCGTCTGCACCTTCACCAGTGAGCACGACCTTGTATCCTAGGCTTCGCGGTACTTCTGACAGCGCATACTTGCCGATATAATTGAGATCAGGATTGTGATGTTCGCAATGGTAGGTGGCGTCTGCGAAGCAGGTTGCGAATGCTTCCTCGTTCATGACTTGCTTGTGCATTTTGACACCGAGCCAGTCTGCAGTACGTTCGGCCACGTCTGTGCTCATGATCAGTCCAGTCCTTCATTCAAGCGACACACGTTGTCCTTAGGTCTTCCTGAACGTCAATGCAGGCAGCGTTCGAGTGAATTCCAGCAGAACCTACCCGATTCATCGAAGCCATTGGTATCATCAAAAGCTACGCAAAAGCAACTGATCCTCTCACTTGCTGGCAAACTGCCCATACTGCGACCTTGTTCTTTGGCAAGATAGGTCGCCACACCAGCGAGCACAGACGAGTCGATGCCCCCACTTAGGTACACTCCCACTGGCACATCTGCTCGAAGCCGAACCCGCACTGCTTCGAGTATTCGATCTCGGACTCCTTGCACGAGTTCTTTCTCACTTCTCGGATCTCTAATATGCTTGTCAGGATAGTCAATATCCCAGTATCGTTGGAAGCGTTTGTTGCCAGATGCATCGCAAGTCATGACATGGCCAGGCCGCAACTTCCTCACGTCGCGAAAAAGTGTCCGATCGTCAAAATTCCAGCCGGCTTCCACAATACTCGCTACATCCCAGTCCGCTTGCCAATCGAGAGGAAGAAAAGCCTTGATCTCGGCTGCCACGAGCAGTCTGCCTTGCGACTCGGTGTAGAAAAGTGGCTTGATGCCGTAGCGATCGCGGGCTGCAACGAAGAGCTGCTTCACCTGATCGTACAAACATATCGCGAACTCGCCGCGCAGGTGCTGAACAAAGTCAAGTCCGTAGGCTTGATATAGTGCAAGCACAATCTCGGAATCGCTATTGCTGCGAAATTCGTAGCCTATCTCCTTGTTAAGCTTCACTTTGATCTCTTCGTAGTCGTAAAGCTCTCCGTTCACAACAGCATGGATGATGCCATCCGCACTGTGTAGAGGTTGGGCGCCTTCGTCTGATAGGTCGTTGATGGCAAGGCGATTGTGGCCGAGCACTAGCATAGGCGAGCAGGTCAGTCCAGGTTCATGATCCTTGCTCACTGCCTACCAGAACAGCGCACGATGGGGCGGCCAACCGATTGTAGCATCGTCGCTTATCCAGATACCACTGGAGTCAGGCCCGCGATGCTTGATAGTGTCCAGGCTGGCTTGCATCTGCTCCTGTAGCCTCGCCCTGTCGTTGGGCTGATTATGAACGATCCCATTCGAGCCCTTACGATTTGAGCTAGGTGTACCACCCAGCGCAACAACAGCAGAAATACCACACATTCTGCGAAATTTGAAGATGTTTAGAGTCGAAGGAAGGAGTCCTTGTCACGATGTTCAGCTGTTTCCGCACTATTTCTCTAGCGTAATTTACGTAAAGTCTGAAAAGCGGGTCCGCCACACCCGATCAGCGCCCCTCTTCTGTGCTCATCCCACAGTCGTCCTTCTCTCTCCATCAAGGCATCCATTTTTTCTTGAATCGTCATCAAGACGAACGGCGAATATCCATCCTGCTGTCAGAACGAACATATGATCATATTCTGCCAGCCAAACGAGGCGGCCTCTTTGGTGGCGTCCAATTGCGTCTGCTCGCAGGAATGGATCTCGGAGCTCATGCAAGCCTCACAGCATGGCGGCCATCTGTGATCTGCACCAGCGTCTACAAGCGAGAGAAAGCGGGCCAGACTGCTGGGGCGGCCTTTGTCCTCCAAATAGAACCAACCAGAGATATGTCAGGCAAGGCCGCCAGCTGCAATTGCCAACGAGCACCATTTTCTTGTAGTTTGGCTCGCACTCGACGGACTCTATGGCCACACTGGAGCGACCTGAATTTTCTGCCAGAGGCGTGAGCGCCGCCAGCACCATGGTCGAGGAGACAACGCCCAGCACATCGCCTGTGAGCGCTGCGCTGGCCGTGCTGCGAGCTGGCGATACCACGATCGAAGCTTTCCAACTGGAGGATGCACGTTGGTTCGCGAAAACCACCAAGGCAGACATCTTCGACGTCTACAATGGAGTCAGTGTAGTACATCGAGGCCTCGGCGACAGCGAACTCCGTGCACACCTACAAAGTGATTTGACTGAGGTCCGTGAACGCGGTCGGCTTCGGATCATCTTCCTCGATGGCGATGAGAATGATGCCGAGAGACTCCCGGTAACTCGCGATACCATGCGCCATATCCATGACACTTACCGAATCACGCCACGGTTCTCATTCTACTTGTCTAGGCAACAACATGCCGGAAGCTCGATGCATCATGACCCCGACACAGATGAGCCTCGTCGAGCAGAGTTCTGGTATAGTGCGGTAGTCCGGACTTTGGCACAGCATGCTCCAGACAACTCTCGTCGTGTCATGAACTGGCTTCGGTGCTGTATTTGGGCTGACTATGATGCTGCCACGGGTGACTCGACTGTGCTTGCTACACGCTACCCGCAATGGATGAAGGAACGCTTCTACAAAGACTTCGAGGGCTCTTCGGCTATTGTCCTGCAGCAGCATCCAATGCTTGTACACGCTGCCTGGATGGAAAGCCTTGGCACACATCAGCGTGACATTAATTGCTGTTCGTATCACCTCACAGCCTGCATGCTCGGTCTGCTGACTTGTATGAACAGGGTTCTATCAACCAATCTACGAGATGGAGAACAAGCTCGTTGGCCTCAAGACTCCTGCAGATCTCTTCCACATCACCAGGGCTGTGACACAGGTCTACCGACAGATCCGACAGGTATTGACCGATTACGAGGTTTTCCTTGCATCAGCAAAAGCTGTGAGGAAGCAAAACGACACGACGGGAAAGCTTCTCCGAGCCCGTGCAAAGTCAATGTCAAATAGTCTGCCGAGTAAAGAACTCCAGCAGCAACTCGACGTATGCTTCAAGCAGGTCAGAAAAGAGCTCAAGCTCGGCAAGATATATCTGACGCTATACCTTGAACGCTGCAACACAAGTATCCAAGACGCAAACATGATCTCCGGGAAACATTCTGCAGAGGTTCGTCCTCGCCTCCTCAGTGCCCTCGAAGAGCAAAAGCACCCCTGACCGTGTTTTCCCCACAGATGCAAATACAAACATCGACAGAATTCACCAACATCTCCCGCGACTCCAAAGAAGACAACCAAAGCCTCCGCAACATCCAAATCATGACCGCCCTCTTCCTCCCACCCTCACTCATCTCCTCCATCTTCGGCATGGGCTTCTTCAGCACCTCCCGCGCCGGCGACGGCGACGCCAACTCCCCCATCGTCTTCTCCGTCGCGCAGGACTGGTGGTGGTACATTGCTATCACAGCGCCTATAACTCTACTCATCCTACTCCTCGTCTGCAGAGAATACATCGCGTGGCACCCGAAAGAGAAGAAACTGTATCGCCGTCGGAAGTCCTCGACGGTACCGGATCTGGAGTATGGGAGTGTTAGGGCGACGGAAGTGCTAGATCCGAATCGCTTGGTTGTGCCGGATTCGAGTTATGATCATGTTACGACGGCCGAAGCGCTGCGACTGAAATTATTGGCTGCTGCGACGATCAAGGAGAGGCCGAGGTTGGAGGATACTTTGGTTGCAAAGTCGAAGAGTACGTAGTCTTATTCGTGAATGGACATCGTGCCCTGCGCAATCATTCTTGCAGTGTTGTCGTTGCATGTCTATTCTTTTTCTCGCTCTGTCTATGTCAAGTCCACTCGGCAATCTGTTCCGCTATTGTATCGGAATCCACATCGGAACGCATGGCAGACAGAAACACACCGGGAATCAAGGGGCTGGCGTCCCTCGCTCCCACGGCACAAACCCTCCACCCACCAGAATCAACATCTCAATCTTGGTCTCTTACACACCCTCTCCCTTCACTCAGCATAGCCCCACGAACGCACAACCTCGCTCCAACATACACAGACAACGAGACCAGAATGCTCTGGTAAATGAAACCCATGTGCTTCTTCCAAATCATTCTTCTCAAAACCTCAAAGAACATGGACGGTTAAATAGTCTCTTGCTCTGTCTCTGTGGATCTCTGGATGACTGCATGGTTGGACGAGAGCTTCTATTCAAGGTAGCTGTAGAAGCTGAATTGTGTTATGTTGAGTGAGTCTGGTGGGAGACGAGAGGGCGCTTGCGCGAAGCTGCGGATGATTTCGACATGTTCGAAAGTCACTTTGCGAATAGGAGATGGTTTTGAATTGGAGCGGATAGGGTTGAGAGAACATTTAGCAGTGATGTGTTATTCGATGAGAAGATAGAGAGCGAGTGTGTGTGTGCGTGTAATGGTGTGATATCGGCAAACGCCTAGGTTTAGCCATCGCGGACGTTTCTGTCGATTCTTCTCTGCGGCCGTGATAAGAATTTCGAGTCGCTTCTGTCCTGTGAAACAGTAGCGGCGGCTGATGCCAGCCCTGATCATCAAATGTTAGTGGAAGAAATGATTGAAGCTGCAAAGGAAGTCTGTACTTACGCCACCCGACCCACAAAAGACAAGCCGTGTCTTCGTCAAAGTGAGATCTTCGATGGGCAGAAATGCCCAACGAAGACCACCCGCTATGGTGGAACACTGATGCTGCAACATGATCAGTGATTGAGCGGAGAGTGGATGAGAAGATCAGGAGGGTCAGGCAGGAGGAGAGCAAGGGGAACAGCATCCGTCTCCAAGTGAGGTGGCGGGGACAGATACAGGCTGGTGGAAATGTTGCAACGACAACAACCGTCGTTGGTGTAGTGACAAAGACTGTAAGTCATGGGTTTATACTCACGCCGCTCGAAAGCAGCCTCCAGAACTCATCTGAAAACACAGAAGTGCTTCCAGACGAGTTCCGCCACCGCAGATCATTGCTAAACGGCGGTTGCTGTTCTTTTGCCCTTGCGCTGAGACGGTCCACCGGTCTGAATCGTCAGTTCTATCTGCTTGTCCCTGATGATCACTGATGACTGTGTCTTCAGGTGGGAGGACATGTTAATGGAGCTGTGGGGTTCGATGAAGACGTGAAGTTTTGCATCTTGGGTTGAGGAGGTGAAGTCTGCGCTCGTAGGATGAAGGCGGTGTGATGTGAGGCGACTTGTCGGTGCATGAGTTCCTGTGAAGAGTCAGTGATTTTGCTGCCAGAAGTTGAGACGGGTGAGCGAAGTATTTAGCGAAGGAGTCAACGACTCTGCTCGCAACGGCGACGAGGAGGTGCAAGTGGATGGCAGAAGTGAGCAGAAAGTGTGCTATGATAGAGCTCACTTACACCATGGTGTGATGAGCAATTTCAAGCGGCTGTGCTGTCAAGTGTGCAGTGAGGAATGCAAATTCGTCGATGCAGATGTTGATGTTGAAGTTCAGAACAGAAGCTTTGTTTTGGGATTTCGTCGATCACTGGCGAACACCTCGTGAGTTCCAGCTTTTCTGAACTCCATTTACTCTTATTTTGGCGCTTCTTGAGCTTGCCACTCTTCATGGCACTTCTCCTCCGATAGTCTTCTGCTGTCACAAGCGGAATCATCGAAGCAGACTACAGAAGCGTCCAGTGAAACCACACAAGTTCTCCATCGCGAGCACAACTGCTGACCCTTCAGTGCGACTATCTTGGTTGACATTCTTATGTCCCCGCCAGTCAAAACAGAATCATGAGTCGGCGCCACTCAACAGGAGCATATGGGATATGGGTGTTGTCGAACGCGGGCTACAGGGGCTGCAGAGAGGTCACGCCTACAAGACTGAGAACACTTCATCGCGCAACGTTGAGGACAATGCAATGAAGGACAGTGATCGATGGGAACCGCTCGGATATACAGCGATGCTGATCAGATTGGACATTGGTGGATGTATACTGGCTTCATTTGCGCATCTCTCTACGTACGGCCGCATCTAGATCTGTCCTTCACGTCCTATCACGTCGCTCACTTTGCAATCTTGATCTTGTTCTTCGGTAAACTCCTACACTGCGGACACAGCCACTCTCCGCTTGGCTCTTCCGTAACCCCCACGCACTTGTAGTGGAACCACTGATACGGGCAATTGTCGTTGTCACAACCCACCATGGCTCCGAATGACACCTTTTGACAGATGCAGTAGATCGTGTCGTCGCCTCCGTCGTCTTCTTCCTCCCCATCTACCGCACCATCATGCCCAGCAGGAACAGTAGATGCTGCGTTTGAGGCGTAAGACCCTTCTGATTCCGCGTCGGACTCGTTCGAATTGTTAGTCGAAGGCGTCGCGCGGTCGCGAGCAAGCTGACGATGTCGACTAGACTTCTTGTTGTGACTGGGCCGTAAACGGCCGGATTTCTTCGAGGGGGGAGGCGCTCTTCTTGCGGGATTGGCAACGGGTTGCGTGCCTTTCTTGTTGGCTGAGGGCCGGGTGGGTTGAGCAGAGCCTGCTCGAGAGGAATTGGCGGCACCAGCTGGGACCGGTGTACCCGGCTTTGGCGTTCCAGGTCCAAGGGAAGATTGGCGAAGGTGTGAGCTCGCTGTGGGAAGACTGCCGAGCGAGACGTTGAGTCGTCTGCGTTTGTTCGCGTCGGTGCTACCTTCGCGTTGCGAGCGAGCTACTACCACGGGCGTCACAGCGCCGGAAGCAGTGGCACTTCTAGCACCAGCTGCGGCGTTTTGTGCAAGTCGAAGTTGTGCAGCGTTTGCAAAGTTTGGTGCTCCACCAGCAGATCCGATGTTACCAGAAACAGCTTGAAGAGGGCCAGCGGCCGGAACGGCCACAGCAGCAGGCGTGTTCGGGCCAGCCGTACCGCTCGGGGTCAGCAGGCTTGGTCCTGTCCAATCTGATGGGAACTGCTCCGTCTGCGCCAGGCCTCGCAAGCCGATGTCGAGTCGTTTGATCTGACGGTCCAGCACGATCTGGGCCTTTTCGGACAAGCCGCACTTCTCGGCCTGCAGGATTTCGCATTTGTCGTAGCAGTCGTTGATCGTTTTCGAGAAGGCGTCTTCTTTCGGGTTCAGGACATGACCGCCATTTACGCGAACCCATTTCTGAAGCTGAGCATCTCGCTTATGAATCTCATCCCGAAAGGCAGCGATTTGTAGGTCTTTGGCCTGTATTTCTTCGAGCAGATGCGTGACCTCGGCGGGAATATTGGCGACTGGGAAATGTCAGCTCAGATTTTGTTAAAGAAAGATTGGTAAACATACTGTCGTGCGTGAACTGCTCGAGCACGGACGCGGCATCTTCCGGCTGCGCAAGTGAGCCCATGCTGGCGCCCCGATGTCTACAGTGAGGTGAGTATCGTGCGCTGCGTGTTGAGATGATGCAGCGCGGTATGTCGTGAGTGTTGTGTCGATGGAAAGCACATTCACATGCAAGACGCGAAGTGGCAAGCGGACAAGCGGACAGGGTGCGGCGGCTAGCGGTCGATCCCGCCCGGCGCTAGAATGTCCTCCCCGCAGAGCCTCGTGCTTGGCATGCAGCCTCAGTTCGTCACCGCAGCATCCCGTCTCGTCCGTCGTCTCGGGGGGACAGAATCTTTACAGCGAGTTTGCTTTGCCTTCAAGCAGACGGCATGCGCTCCTCATGGCGCCTTCTCCATTCTACGCTGGCTCTCCCGGCACCGGAGGATTCAGCCCAAGACCGCCGGGCGAATCGATAGTGCAGGCGTACACGTCTCCACGATCGTCGTCTCGCTCGCAGACTCCGCCGGAATACCACCACCACAACAACAACAACAACAACAACAGCCACGGCAGTCGCAATGGAGGCTGCGGCGGCTACGACGGGCCGCCGACGCCCGAGTACACGCTGGAGGACGAGGAGACGGAGTACGACAACGAGACGAACGCCAAAATCATGAATCTGGTCGAGAAGCACGGCATCCGCAGACCGCAGGGCACGCGCGTCTCGTATCACTACAACAGCGGCGTTGAAGACATGCACTTTGGCCGCACGCATCCGATGAAGCCGTGGCGCCTGACGCTGACAAAGCATCTGGTGCTCGGGTTCGGGTTGCAGTACACCATGGACACCTTCGAGGCCATGTCGGCCACCAAGGAGCAGGTCTGCCAGTTCCACGATCCCGACTACGTCGATTTCCTGTCCAAGGTATCGCCGACCACCTTTGAGAAACTCTGCGAGGAGCCGCGCTTCCAAGCGAGGATCCCGCCCAAGCACGAAGGCGACAACGTCGAGCTGGGTCCGTACAACCTGTCTAAGAGCCCAGGTGCGGATTGCCCCGTCTTTGATGGAATGTCCACGTATTTGTTTCTGTATACTGGAGCAACACTCATGGCCACTTCCCAGCTAACTTCGGGCAACTCTGACATTGCCATCAACTGGTCTGGCGGTCTGCATCACGCACACAAAGGCGAAGCTTCGGGTTTCTGCTACATCAACGACATCGTACTGTCCATTCTGGATCTGTTGCGAAAGTATGCCCGAGTCCTATACATTGATATCGATGTGCACCACGGCGATGGCGTGGAAGAGGCATTCCAGCGCCAGCCCCGAGTCATGACGCTCTCATACCACCGCTACGGGCCGTACGACGACACGGGTCACAAGTTCTTCCCAGGCACTGGCGATTTGACCGACGTGGGTCTTAAGGGGACGCACGGAGAACATTTCGCCATGAATGTGCCCATCCCATCTGGCATCGACGATCGGCAATACAGCAAACTCTTCGA
The DNA here is from genome assembly GCA_022559915.2 of Septoria petroselini. Classification (NCBI taxonomy): domain Eukaryota; kingdom Fungi; phylum Ascomycota; class Dothideomycetes; order Mycosphaerellales; family Mycosphaerellaceae; genus Septoria; species Septoria petroselini. The sequence continues at coordinate 57,960 of JAFJTQ020000008.1, forward strand.
GAGCATCACCGGCGCCACAGTCGAAGCCTTCAACCCAAGCGCAATCGTCCTTCAGTGCGGCGCGGACAGCTTGGGAGGAGATCGTCTCGGTCAGTTCAACATCAACATCAAGCAGCACGGCGAATGTGTCAACTTTGTCAAGCGCCTCGGCAAACCTCTTCTAATCCTTGGAGGCGGTGGCTACACAGCTCGGAATGTTGCGCGTGCATGGACACACGAAACCGCTCTGTGCACAGAGAATACTCTGCCTGACAAGATCCCGATGGACTGTGTCCCCAGGCCTCAAGCATTCCACGGCCGACCTCACGGAGATGGAAAGATGTATCCAAGTTTCGAGAGGCTGCACAAGAATGAGTGCAAGGACATTGATCTCGAGCATCAGATCAAGGTACTGCAGGAGAATCTGAAATTTGTCAGAAACAGTCCGTGGGTGAAGATGGATCAGCTACCCACCATGAGCAAAATGGAAGAGATCATGCAGGATTGCGACAGAAAGATGACAAGCAAAAAGAGAAAGGGACTGGAAAGGGATCCGGCCGGGCGCGGGGAGTATTGAGCGCAAGCGCGCCATGGTTGGCATGCGCACAGGTCAGGTTACGGCGTAAGGGCGCTACAGGAAGATACCAGGAGGCTTGCTTCGCTTTTCTTGGATCAATGTTTCATGATCACACGAACTTCACATTGAAGCGTTCAGATGCTCGCAGCGCCTACCTCTGGAATGAGAGCGTGCTGGTCCTACTCCAAAAGTGGAGTGCACCTTCATTCAATCCTGGTGCGGCGACGGTTCAGACATGAGGAGAGATAGACGTAGAGCAGCACCAGAAGTAACGCCGAGATGTTTGGACTTCATTCGAACACTTCACACAAGTCGAAGGAGTTCTCCGCCGCCCTGCCCCAGCTTGTTTGAGTGGCCTTGAACATTCATCATGCTCTCGCCTTCTCCTCCCCCTGCCGGTTGAACACTGATTAAGCGAGCGCCGGGTACGATCCCAGGACAATTGGTAGTCCAGGGCACGGAATAGAGCGGTCCAGTCGCGTACAGACTTGAACGAAGAACCGACCTGTTCTCCCAGTGCTTGTAACCTCATTGAAGTGTAGTCAGCTCAGGCACGAGAAGAATCGCCAAGAAGCTCAATGGAGGTAGGGCTCGCTATCTGCGTCGAGCTCATGCAGTCCCTACGCTAGGCTGCTCGCTTATGCAGAGTTGCACCATGCTTGCATGAGCTCCAGTGGGGGCAAGCTCGCTTCCGTTCTGTACTTCCTTGCGGCCTTTCTGGCATGCCAACATGCGCTTGGCAGGGCGAAGGATTGTAGCTCCGCTTCAGACAGAGAAGAGCCTGTCACAGGGTACAGCCTCACTTGATCGGCAGGTCTAAGACCTTTTGCGTGAGCAGTAGTTTCGATGACACGAGGACCTTCGGAGAGACTCGTACTCGAAGGATCCGGTTAAATAAGCCGGCTTGGCATCATCATCTGGATCCTTCATGCATCTGCCGTTTCCATAGAATTATACAATAGAATCGTATTTCCTCAACCCTCCAGAACACAAAGGGCGCAACGCTGACCGTCTCTCCTCGTGAAAAGCCTTCACGAACACATCAACGCCCAAGAGACCCACGACAGTCACCTTCAAGCTCGAACTCGCCAGATTCGTCACCATGGTCGGCTACGCAAACCTCCTCTTTCCGCTCTACATCTACCCGCTGAGTGGAGAGTGGCAGCCTCTCCTGGATGCTGCTGCCCAATATCCAGACGTCACTTTCACGGCCGTGATCAACCCATACAGTGGCCCAGACTCAGTCAACGGCTGTCCGAACAAAGACTACGTCGAAGCCGTACATTCTCTCAACCAACTCTCCAACATCAAAACAATGGGTTACGTTCACACAGCCAATCGCTGGAACTGCGGCACGACTGGCACAGACATCTGCTTCTGCACGGCCCCCGCAGACAAAGTCAAGCAAAACATCAGCACCTACGCTGGCTGGGCCGCAGCCGGCTGCACGGGCTGGAGCACCACCAATCCCAACCTCCAAATCGATAGCATCTTCATCGACGAAGCCCCCGGCGAAGACGGCGGGAACTGCCTCGACTACATGCAAGACCTCACAGCCTTTACAAAACAAACTCTGACCACTGCAACGGCCGGCCAAGTCCTCTTCAACGCCGGCGCCGCAACCGACCTCGCATACTTTGACGTCGCAGACGTCATTGTCATCTTCGAAGCAAACCAGACCGCCTACGAGCGCATTCCCGATATTGGCGTGCGGAATGGTAATGGCAAATTCCACAGAAAGTCTTCCATCATCATCTATGGAGCGAGTAATGACACGGCTTTGATTCAGCGGGATACAGACACGGTGTTGAGTGTGGAGAGGAATTATTTCGATAGCTTGTTCTATACGGATCGGGAGGTGGATCAGTATGCGCATTTTCCGTGGGATTGGGCGGAGATTGTGAGGGAAGTTGATGTTGTGGCGCAGAAGAATAAGGCTTTGCTGGCGGGTTGAGCTGGTAGGATGAGAGTTTGGTGGGAAGATCAATTGGTGGGAAAGAGTGCTACATAGACAGCTAGATTTACGAGCTGGGATACATACTCTGTCGGACGTTTGGAGCAGCTTCTCCGTCGATCGATACACCATTTCCACTTCATTCGCTTCTTCCTCCTCACTCTCTCAAGAACAAAACGACTTCCGCGGCACCAGGGTGGCCGTCAAAGCTCGCAATCAGTCAGATATCCCGGAGGTATCTGCTTTCACATCACACGTCTTTGACCGGCGCGGCAAAAGGAGGTGACTTCCATGGCACCGCGGAGGCCATCGGTGCTTCACGAAGCAGCAGAATACTTGGGCTTGTGGAGTGTTCGCTACAGAAGCCGCTATCACATTGTGCATGAGATTGGATTCATGAAATGAGAATCTGGAAGCGCTTCATCCTGAGTGATTCGAACTATTTCTCTGACGTCTCCCAGCTAAATGCTCTCACTTCACATGTCTTTGGATGGCGCGGCAGCAAGGGATGGGCTCTGGCTGCACGGTGTGAAACACTTCTTCTGCCACCAGTCGACAGACACAGCCACACTCCATAGCAAGATCACGCTAGATCTCACGACATTCATCAGCGCTGAATCTTGTAGACTTTGTCTACTCGTGTCAGAAATGGAATGGCGATGGCAGATCAATACGGGCTCCTGAACCCCTTCGAAGGCTCGCACTCCGTAGGATGTGTAGGAGGAGGGTGGAGATAGGTGCGAATACCGCAAGTGCGCGCAGACTCGGTGACATTGTGCCGACTACCTCATAGATGACGCTGAGGGACTTGATTGCAGTAGTCGGAGCAGTAGAGGGATGGATGATTGATGGTTGGCTACACAACCCTGCCACGCTCCTACACTCAACGTCGATCGAAATCCTAATTCCACTTCTCTCGGCTCTGCAGCACAAGATGACCTCCATGGCACTACAGTGGCATTCTTTGCTCGCGCTTGTAGTTCACATGCCCTGAGTGATCAACGGGACTGCTCCATGACATCTCGCTGATGATTGCTCTCATAATTTGTTGAAATTGTGGCGCTGGTGCGGAAGAAGGCGTGTGTTTCTGAAAATACTGCATAGACTGAGCATCGATGATGGAAGAAGAGAGGTCAACAAGCTACCAGAACCAAGGCGACTTCTCTCAGCATCTGCTGTGTTTCGTGCGAGTCCAAACACTGGCTGTCGAAGACGCGCGGATCAACTGGAAGCCTGTCTCGACCTTTCGTGGTCAAGTTGTCAGGAAGGATTCTTCAAATGGTTTCCGGTGAACTGCTGATCCACTTTCCACGTATCGCCATTGTTTTCTCGTATCCTCAGAGCTGTGCCTGCTCCCATTCGTCTTTTCACGCTTCCACGACCCCTGGGATCGTGGGCGTCTGGCAATAAGCGGCGCCGAGATCGGTCGGTGTCTTTTCGCAGGGTGAAAATTCGACGGTTTCGAAGGAAGTGATTCAGTGGCGAGATCCTTAGGAGATGGTTTCGATCGGAGCAACAGGCGAATCGCTGTGCAAGTCTTTTTCATGAACATTGTCAGCAACAGCCGCGTGAAGAAATTGACACGCTGTCAATAATACCAAACCTTGCTTGCTCCGTCGCCTGTAATCACTCTGCAGTATTGAATTGAACGACACCTCTCCGATAAGTCTTTTCTGGGGCCAGAGGCGGCTTCCAGATCTTGGACTCAATGCTGGTCGTGACTCGTGAGCGCTGGAAGTCTCTGCAGAAGGGCTCGTTGTGGTGTCTCTCCGAGTGCGTTGTCAAGTACGCAAAGTGTCAACAGACCGCCGCGTCCTCTGACACCGTCGAAGAACAAATTTCTGCTCAAGCTTCACGGGAGATTTTCTTCATCTTTCAGCCCACCAAGCACCGAAACTCAGACACAGATGAGAAACGAAGTCACTTGAGACGCGAGCAAAGTGGAGAAGAAGGAATCATTTGATTGAGCAGCTATCTGAGATACATGTTGGCACCCGCGTAGAGGTAACGACAACAAGAGAGGTCGCACCAGGGAAGGCAAGGTGCAGTATTTATTTTGCGAGCCAAGGCACCAGCAAAGCCATGGAAGTGGACGACAGTCTGAGGCAGTGAATGGGTCGCATTGTACCTAAAACGAGATCAGCTGAAGAGGAAAGAAGAAGAAGTGCGAGAGGAGCAGAAGAGTGTTTATATAGACACTAGGACGCTAGCGTCGTTACCCATATCAACGCCCTGCAGTCATCTATCGTTCTGACTGGCCACAACTGAGGTTTGCCTGATTGATAAGGCAACGCGTTTCGAAGCTGAATCGTCCATGTATACCATCCCTCTGGCTCCTCGCACTTCTTGTTCTTCTTTCTCCTCCATTACTAACCGCGAACACGAAACAAACACGACTGCCGCGCATCGAGACTGCCCCTTCCATGGCTTTCTCATGTAGCTCTTGAGTACAAGTCGCAGATCGAATGTCATTCACTCTTTGACCGCGAAGGAGTGGTGGCGCCGCAAAGCCAATATAGCGACGGTGTGATTCATCTCCTTTCACATCCGAGCGGCCCAGGTTCTCGCCTACATTTCGTTTTTGAGATAGCATTTCAATCACACCATCTTCTCTCATCTGTCTGTCCAATCCAACGCGTTTCCTGCCCTCTTGTCTGTTAGCGGCGTTGTTGGTTTCAAGATCGTGTGCGTATGCCGTTCGTCCCAACAGTCCACCACAATTCCGCGCCTTTCCATCCGTCCAAACGACCTCTTCCACCACGCCCCTGTGTCAATCAAACGGACCGAACGATTTCTTGATGCTTGCCAAATTTTCTATGGACTTGCGGTCCCCAACAACGGCAAAGCAGGCCATTTTCCGCGAAGCGACGTGCTCATTGGCAGCCGATTCGACACTGTCTCAACGACTGTCGATCCAGAGGGCTGATCGATAAGACCGATCAGGAAGCGCCAACTTCTGCGACTCTCGCACAACAACACATTCGAGATGTTTGTGCTTTTGCCGCTGCTACAGAGCCATCAACGCAGCTGACCACTTTGGTAGTGATCCACCACCGATCATTACAAGCTGCTCGCGAGCAGCAGAGCTGCCCTCGATCCGCTCAACACCACCGCCTCGCCCCTCGCCCCGACCCATTGGCACCGCAGAAACGAATTCTCTTGCCGCCGAGCTCTCGTCACGAGGCGCACGAGAAGATTTCCCCCTGAGGAGGAAGGTGCCAGCGATCCATCGGTCTCAGAGAATCAGCTCGCAACAACAAAGGGGAGAAAGATTCGATTTAAAGCTCGCAATGCTGCTTTGAGTCGACATACGGCACAGGAATGTGACGGAGAGTTCTCGAAACATCGCTGGGAGGCCTTCCAGATCGAAATTCAGTTGGACCATCTCCACGCTCGCGCTTGAGGATCTCGTCAATCGGTGGCACTGTAGAAAGATTCGATCGTGACAAAGCTGTGTGCGCCGCACAGCGCTGGAGGAAACAGTGGATAGATCAGCGCGTAGTTGTCCTCGAAAATCTCAGACTGTTACACATCGAACCCAACCAGTCTTTCCATCAAAGAAGTACTCAACCGCCGGTGAGCTTGAGCACGGCGGAGGAGTTATTCGTTGAGTCTTGACAATGTGTCCGTGGCTTCTAGCTGCCCGACTGTACATGTGTTGCTTTCGATCGATAGAAGAAGCGACATACCAACCCACTGGCCGGCAATGCAGTCTTTAAGAAGCTGTGGGTCATGACCGTGAGAACGATTGTTTGAGCGAGTACTGTCGGTCCGTCTGTAGCCTGCCGCGTATTTTCCCGCCCCGTGCTGCTTCCGCCAGTCCTCTTTCCAGCATCTCTCGACTGCATCGGTCTTGTCAAACTCAGAGGAACCGTGTTTGCTGTGCCCATCCTTGTTCCTTGTTTGAGTCCTCCGAAAGATAGGTTTCGTCTCGACCCTGCGTGAGTCAAATGTCGCGCAGTGTCACTGCGCCAGCGAGCTTGGACGATATCGATATACAGAGGCAGCTGTTCGATCCGCAGCCAGAGCACCTGCACTGGTGACTATTTCTATCGTCAAGGTTGTCTCTCATCCAATTTTTCCTCTGCGTGCAAGCAAAAGTATCTCAATGGAGCCAGTGTGCTTCCTCGTGCTGCCTGTGACCAAAAGATTTATAGCACCAGCATCCTCGCCATCCTCCTGTGTGCTGTATCGCCAGCGTGGTGCCATATCCCACACCACAGCGTCTTCGGGTCTTGGCAGATATGTTAGAACAACATGCACAACAAAAGCAAAAAAAGAGGGGCTTTTAATCGGCGGTGAACCACAACGCACTTGTCGCCGGAGGTGTTTTCGAACGATGACACCGAACGATTCGCACATGAGTGACCCGATGAATTGATGGTGCTATAACCGATTAGCCAACTGATCTTCGGCGGCTGCAACATTACCCCTGCAATTTGCAACCTGACCAACAGTGCCATGGCGAGTGGTTGTTGGTGATTGGTGTCCACAATTTTCACAATATATACCTCATTCTGCTTCCGAGCAGCCTTAGGCGGTCCTTGGGAGATCAGAGGCTCGTGAAGACATCTGGGCTCCACACGAGCAGCAGTCTCATCCGCACCAACAACACCAACGCGTGGACAGTGCCAGCAGCGTCCACGCAGCTCTTTGTCTTGCTTCTACCACGTCGCACAACCGACGCAGAGCATCGATTCAATGCTGTCATTGAACACGAGCATTTCTCGCGTCAATCTCTTGAGCAAAACGCGCACCAGACCAACTTTTCGCAATACCACAGACGGCTCATCTGCCGACAGCAAGCTAAGTGGTCAATTGACACCCACAAATTGTCCCATGAAACTGATGCAGAAGCCAGGACTCAAGTCCAGCAACACCTGCGGCGCTGCAACCAGATGACAGAAACTGCTTGCCCCTGATGTCGAAACGCCCATGATAGCCAAACCGTCCTCGCGCCGACGACAGATACGGACAGACCTCCAGTCGCCACCGACGAGCTTTCGAAGAGAGCGCCAGCCCTCTCACCACGCCAATGCTGGCGATGGAGCAGGATAGACTAAGACGGAGCGACCAGAAACATTTGGACGCCTCCACCGAAGATCCACGAACTGCCAGCCACGCGCGCAACAATCAGCTCTTTCGGACAACCACCTAAGAGCTTTCTCTTGTACGTGGATCAGCGTTGATTGATCGCCTGAGTGCTCACGGTAGCGGTTTAATCGAGGAGCCTACAATTTCCCGCCAGAGCGGGTGCCACAACGCAGTGACCCCAGCGGCGCTCTGGACTTCTCGTTGCAGCAGACTCAGAGACTTCGTTGGATTGAGGAACTCACAGTGGGACTGACACGGCGCGAGACGAAAGAACACATCACAGCAAAAGGACACAGCGATGGACTGATGGGAGAAGGTAACGACAGGCGCAATGGTACTTGGTTGCCACGGAGGTCATGGACACGATTCAGCAAGAGCTAGCGGCGCGCAATAGAGACGGAGATCACAGAGTAGCCACGCGTAGTTTGTACAACATGTCCAGCTTTGGACTTTGGAGACGGCCAGAGCACAAAAGACATGTCGGAGCACGATATTGCTGAGGATCGCTACATCCGAACCAGATCGTTGTGTTGGCATGAAGAGAGATTTTTGTACTCCAGCAAGCGAACGAGTTGCAAAACCCTGTCAATCGAGACCACAATTTCAACAGTGTACGAAAGCGCTGCATGAAACGAATGCCTCTACACGTGGGTTTGCTTCCTGCCAATTGGCCTGTAGAACATCTTAGCTTCACCATGTATACTGAGCTGATAACGTGACAGAATGCAACGCACTGATGATCCGTATGCAGCTGGCCCCGTTTCCAACCATCATGCCCTTGAAGCCTTCCTCTCTCCAAGTCGTGCCCAACACCTTCATCTTGTGCAGTCCACAAGAATGCCCCTGCAACCCCTGCGCCCAAGAAAGAGGCAATCACGAGTTGTACCAGTCGATGGAAGTCTAGGCTTACACATCCTGACCCAGCCTGTGGAAAGTGGTCAGCGCAGTTACATCGAACGAAGTGAGTAAAGTATGAGACTTACCCCAATCATCGCGGAGAGTGTCAATGACGGCGAGTGTGGTCTCCAATAAGGCCGAGGTCAACGATCCAGATTGCAGTGCGCTTCTCAAGCTGCTCTCCCTCGCTGGCGGCTGCGCGAGTGGCCTCGCCCCGCACCTGAAGACGAATCTTGACAGCCTCCAGTGGGAACGGTAAAGATGACTTGACGACCACCACCAGCACTGCCACCAGCAAGCATCTCCTGTCAGAATCTGATATCGCCGCTCTTGGTGTCGGTGAGTTTGCCGCGCACAAGGTCATTGACGGTGACATCAGGGTTGAGGCGGCTGCGACCAGGACGTAAAGCAGTCGAAGCTGTTCTTGTAGAGAGAAATTCCGACATTCGAGCTTCGCTGTTTTGCACTTGGGTCTCGATCAAATCGAACAAGCCCAGACGCCCTGATTGATGGTCAATAGATGCAAACAGAGACAGGACTTCGGCACTCACCGGACTGAACTGAGAGAATCGCGTGGGCCGGTTGGCCTCGTCCAAGAGCTCCACGCCAGCAATCGTGCCAGATTGCATCAAGCACACGATTGTAACCAGAAGCATGGTCATCCAACCGCGCAGTGATACCGCAGCATATTTCTGGTGTACTCGGTGATCAGCGGTCAGGCTTTGGCCAGCGGAGGAACAGAGTGGTGAACTCACGGTGGCCAGTGCCTCATCCCCGTGTCTCTCGTATGGATGCTTCTGCGATGTTTTCGTGATGAATATACTGTGTGTGAATGGTACATGATGAGTATACTGTGTATGGATGGTGAAGAGAATAATGATGATCAAGTCAAAAATTGAGAAGAAGAAGAAGAAGAAGAAGAGCTCAGCGAGAATCCGCTAGCTAGGCAGACGCGACTGGGGCTACGCGAGCAGGTGCAGGAGCTGCGCGTCGAAAGCATGTCCCTTCGTGCTCGCCCTTTTGTTCGCCGTTGGCCGCCGATTGTTCAGTCACAATCGGTTGTGATTGCTCCTCCCTAGCCCACCTCCTGAACCGGCAATTGCTTCTCACAATCTTCTCAGACATGTGCTTGATCGGTCCGGCTCCGCATTGCTCATCGGTGTTTCACCAAGCTCTGGCAGAATCTGTCCAAACATCTTCGTCTGGCTCAAACGACCGTGATACTTCACAAGAGTATGCCTTGTATGCACACTACTGCCGTTCCACATCGTCCCACGTAGGTCTAGTCTCCAGTTCTTCCGTCTACTCGTGCCATCAGACTTCCCCCGTAGCAGCATAGCTGTTCCAGGCGAGAAGAGCTGCATGAAGCCGCCGTACACGCAGATTGCAAACCTCGCAGACTCAATTCTGCAACCAGCAGCACCAAACCATCGCATACAAAGAATCACACAGCAAACATGAAATCGAGATTTTCACCCTGGCTCTTTCACCAAGCGAACGCATCGCCTCCTGGCAGGACAGCCTTCCATATTCCCACGCGGGAAACCTGCAGAAATTGTTTGCGGGCCACGTACTGGGCAGAACAAACATCAATGGATTGGAAAGCAGAGCTCCCAGCGCATCTTCCCAAACCAACTCAGTTTGCCAGCAAACCTGTCTCTCCGAGACGGATCTGGACTACGAGACCAACAGTCAGGAGGACACACCAGGATGGCCATTGCTGCCAGGGATGGAACACAGCGAGCGAGCAGTAGATGAGGCTAAGGGATAGGTCCGGTGTTGTCGGCCTCCATTGGCAGAGAGAGAGTCAAGGAGTACCTTTCTAGCAAAGACGTGAACTTGATGCTCAGTCTTTGCGTGCCCATCTCCAGCTTTGGCCCACCAATCACATTTCAGATCGGTCCAGTCCGCTGTCTCAAGGGCTTCTACAGCAGCGCAGAGCAAAGAAGTACGACCGTGCTGAGACGTAAATCTATGCCAGCGTGGATGCCGAAGGACGAGGAGCGCAGATCTTATCTCCCAGCCGGTCCAACACCACCAGCGTCAGGAGACCATATCTGGGAGCAGCGCCTCCTACTCGAATGGCGAAGGGCCAGCGCAGCGGAATGGCAGTCTTCATCCATGCATCTTACGCTTAAGATCGGTTCCATCCACCCACCCAACAGCTTCTACCACAGCTCAGGACACAAGATGACCGCCGTGCTGAGATTGGTAGTGGGCGAACGTAAAGGCAGGAGGGAGAAGATTACAGATCTTGACTTCAACGCGCTCTGCCCGGCCCAATCTCATCGGCGCCATGGCCGCCTCACGCCACCTTTCAGCACGGTCACGGGAGGCTGCGTGGACTCGCATGCAGAGGAAGAGTAGCGTTTCCGATACACCGTGTCCAAGGTGCTCATTGGAGGACAAAGGCCAGGACAGCAGTACAAGACAACGGGGCCAGTAGAAACTGGGCAAAAGAGGTAGGCCGCTCACGCCAGTCGAAGAAGTGCAGTTCAGGACAGCAAGAGGAGGGAAGGTACATATCCTGCAGCACGAGGAGATGGCATGTTTATCCAGCGACAGAAGGGCAATCCCACCGCGTCAAAGTGTCGGTCTTCGATGTCTTTCATATATTCGACAGGCCATGTCCAGCATATGTCTCAAGAACGGCCCTCCCCACACGGCAACAAAAGTCGGCATCGTGTGTTGCCAGCTTCGCCTCCACCTTGCAACAGACCCAGTTCGCGTTTCAGATCCCCAAGACAACCTCTACCAGCATCGATCAGCAACCGCATGATCGGAGGAGCTGCCTTGTGTGTGTGCATCGATGAGCACTCCCCCAAGAGTGCACCACTCCCGTTCCTTGGCTCACGGTCCTGGAAACTTTCACGAAGGATAGGCATTCCACAAGACTGGCCACGCATTTATCTCCTGCATGCCCAAAACCTTTCCCACAGTTCAGTGAGAGGGGCGCCTTCAAGTTACGGCTCACGGCTCTGCAGGATTCTGTGGAGCAGACTGCCTGTGAAGCCGGCCTCCAACACGACAATGAACCGGTCCGACTTCTTTCCTTCACAAGCCTGCGCAGCATTATTGAATATCATCTTGGCACACCAACGTGGATCTCGACAATGGCTGATGTGCTGATCGATGGAACCTACATGAGGTTAGTGCTTCCCAAACAGATCGGATGTCACACAAGCATACCTTGGCTGAAGAGCAGCGAGCCAGCAGTTCCAACCGGGAAGTCTTCTGTCATCTGGCGGTTCTCATTGCTACGGCGTCAATCAATACCTGCGCATCAACATCAGTGAGCCTTGTCGGCGGGCCAGATGGCTCTCCACCAAGCAAAGAAGCAGGATGTTCTCATTTTGATTAAACACCGCCAGGACATTATACCCGGTTGGGCCGGCGTCAACTGGAGCCGGGACGTGCAGAGAATGAGAGCTTCACCAGTCGAGTGGCTGATACAGACCTGTGCAGACGGCTCGCTGAGAGTTTGCAAGATGCAGCTTGTTCCCAGGCCTCATTCTTCGGGAGAAAATTTATGGTGACTTACAGAGCTGCGGACAGCTTTTGCGAGAAGGCTTCACTGTTTCGGTGACATCTCCGGGACCTCTGTCTTCGATGGGGTCGCTGCGGATTGTTGAGGCCAACCAGACTTCTTGCAGTTCATCCGTGGTCCAGGTCTTGCCGTGGGCAGCAAGACGTACTTTCCTTCGGACCCTTCTTTGAGAGCTCTTTGCGATATCGGAGGTCGGCAGTGTGTCGTTGAGAGGCCTTGGACTTACACGGGCTACGGAAAGAGCTCACCGAAGCCAGCAGGAAAAGAGCAGTCCGAGAAGGGGTCTGAACGTCGAGCCGGGCCGCACAGCCTCGCGGCATGATAGAAGATGGGTGAAAGGTGTTGAACAAGATGAAAGAAAACGCCGGACCATGAAGTCTCACGGCGCAGAGGAGATGCAGCGAAAAGAGCTTGGCCTCTGGTGAAACTTCATCGCTCACAGGACTTACGCTGGCTGAAGCTCACAGCTGCCGGGAGGTGTGGACGAAGTGATGCTTGGAAAGAGAAGCAACTTGAACTCGATCTAAAGCAAAGTAGGCGGGCTTACGCTGGCCGAAGCTCACAGCTGCCAAGGAAAGGTGTGGTGCTCGAAGAGAAAAACTCTGTAATGGCATGGGCTGAAAGAGGACTTATGCCGGCTTTCGAAGCTCGCGGCAGCCAAGAGCAAGGTAAGACGAGTAAGAGATGTGCCGACGTCCATCCTGCTGCCAAAGACTGTTGGTCATCTTGGCCAGAAGACAGAAACATCCACTCGAGGATGATAATGGACAGGCGTCAGCTTTGGCGTCGACAGCCGGGCTGTGGAGAAGAACAGCTCGCCGGCATGTGTAGGTTTGGGCTTACTCCGGCTGATCAGCTCACGAATGCCAAGTGAAGAGGAAAAGATACGAAACGGAGAAACCCACCGCCACCTCCACCCGCCCACCGACAGGTAGACGGGAGTGATAGCAGTGTCTGTGCAATGCTGCACAGCTGAGGTCACGTTCCAATCCAGAGATTCCGGGAGCCAAAACACTGGAGACGGGAAACCATCACGTGAAGTGGCCGGGCTTTGGAAGTGGCCCATGATGCGTGGCCTCCACCTTTCGCAGTGTCCGCGGTTGTCTGCCTGCTTTGTGTGGCGGTGATGCGGGCTCGTGGTACAGTCCGTCTCTTCTCGTCGTGTCTTCCCATGCAGGTGGCGAAGTCAGCAATGGTGTTATTGTCGCAGTCAGTGACGGGAACGCACAACATCGACCGCTGTGACTTGAGAATTGGTGGCTTGTATGCGTGTATCGATATTCGAGGTCGCCACCCGAGGTCGCTGCTCGAGGTCAAGGTGTCGAACTTGGAGTGGGATTAAAAGCACGCGCCAGACCCATCTGCTGAGTTGTGCTTTATGACAAAGTCGGCGCTGCTGTTGTATGAGCTGTTTGTCGACCATGTCGTCGGCGCAGTCGGCAGAGAGCTCCTATCCTGCTAGGCCAGCGCCATCGAGTCAGTCGACTTTGAGCGTGTTCTGGCCAAGACGTGTGGTGGTTTGCTGTTGACAGCACTGAGATGTGGGGGTGGAAGTAGGGGAAGCTGCGGCGGCGGCGGACGTGCTTGCTTCGGACTGCCACTTCTCCGCCACAAGAGGCCGCATTTACGTGCCAAGCACGCGATGAGCATCTGGTGATAACCTAGATGGTGCGTCAAATGGCTCCGTTGTCTGCGGATGTTATGTTCTGATGTTGTGGTGGTGGTGGCGAGGAGTGAGGGGTTGGAAGCTTAAGTTCCGTGAAAACTTCGTCCTCGCGGCTCATATCTCCACAACGAGACGGCGCAAAAGCTCACCGACCACGTGCTGAAGATGGCGCTGGCTCACAAATGCAGCTCGCAGTCAGTTTGATGATGTGCGAGTGTTGTGGGTGGTTGAACGAGGTGTTTTGGTGGTGGTGTGAGTGAAAGCTCAGAGCTGAAATCCACAAATCGAGGTGGATGTCGCTCAGGGCCTCACAACTCGGCGACTGGGCGGCGTGGAGGTGCCAAATCCACACGGCGAGCATCCGACATCCGTAGCATCGTCGCTCTGTCTGTTTCTGATGGGTGGCGGGCGATGTGTGCGATGCAAGGTTGTGATATGAGGAGAAGGAGAAGATGTGGGATGAGTGAGAGGAAGTCAAAATCACTGCCAAGCCGGCGGCAATCTTTGTCCGCCGGCGGTCGTATCGTCACGACAACACAGCGACGCCTTGCAAGATCGGACAGTCACTTTGATACTGCGCAGCGCCTTCTGAACTGTTCAGAATAGCAGCGAGGACTGCACGATGCTGTTAAAGGAGAAGTTAGCACAACTTCACCACCCCTGCATTCTCGGTGGAGAGACGTTTTGACAGCCACAGTAGTCCGGTCGTTCGCCGCCATATGAGTCTACTGCTTCGAGAAAGGCATATTCCTAAAGGAAACACGAGCTGAGGATGCGATGCCACCTGCCGCCACACACCACAGACGCAATGATCCGAATTTGCACAAAAAGGGATTCGCAGCACGACGACTACGAACGGACCTGTGGCTACACTGACTTGCACAACAGCTGTAGTAGGATCTGAGCATCCAACTGCACGGCATTCCGCGCAGATTACTCAAGAGAGGACACCACCGCCGGCACGGAGAGATATGTATCCTCCATTCCAACGCGAGTACCTGCAACCCGAGACCCAGCCGCTGAAATAACACACGTTCAGAGACATCAGCATCCGCCGTCAAGACAGAGCTTTGGCGACTTGATGCACGTCTCTTGGAAGATGGCCTAGCATTATCAGAGTGCTACCCTTTGACGAGACAGCAAGGACAGAAGGGTGCTCAACAGAGCACAATTTGGACTCGGCCGGAAGGGGGTGCTGAGGAACTCCCTTGGTCCACATTTCTTGACTGCACCACAATACGATCCGATGAAAGAACAGCAGAATCGCATGTTACATCCCGCACACGTGGCATCATCAATGGACTGCACCGGAAAACATCTCATTCCCAGAGGAATGCAGCCAGCACTTCCACACTCGCCACTCGATCGTCGCGAACACATGTCCAAACCATGACCCGCCATACAAATCACGCCTTTTGCACGCACACACACACACACTGCCCCATTCCTCATTGCATGCATACGTACCACTCCCGGATAGCCAGCCATCCAGCCAGCCAAGCCCCGACAAGGGGAGCATAAAGAGAAAGACAAACCCCATACACAGCCCCATCCGTGCTCCCAAACAAGCGCCGCTTACCTTCGGCCACAGTCCACAGTCCGCAAAACACCGTCTCTCAAGCCTCCTTGCTAGTTCCAGCTCCCTTGCAAGTCATCATCTTTTGGGCCGTTGACAAGTACAGCACTCGAATAATGCTTGGCATTGCGTCACTTCTCGACCGTACAACCATTTCCTCTCCTTAGTCGTAGCTATGTAGATACAATTCCAGGAACATGACGACATGAAGAAAGAAAGAATCGCTATTCAACTATTCCACTCCCCCTCCCTCCCTCCCTCCATCAGCTCGCCGCGCCTTGGTCCTTCTATAATAATCATCTTGCCAAGCAATACACGTGACCCTACCCTTCGTCTAATTTCTACTGTGTACCATCGCACTCCAATCCCGAGCTCGCAGGACAAGATTTCCTCTTTGGGGAAATTTAGTCTAGACTTGCTATCCCCAGCCTTTTTCCTCTGTTCATCCATTCCTTCTCCTTCTCCTTCGATATCGATATCGATGCCGATTGTCGCTTGATTATAGATTAGAACTACTGGAGGCGAGGATGATTTTTTTCTCTCTCTTGCTTCGGATCGGCTACGGATCGGCTGCGGCTGCGAAAGGCTTTGCTTTCATTTTCTTAGTTTAAATACAATGCGATGTGATGTGATGTGATGTGATGTGTGATGTGTGATAAGGTGTAGGTTGGAATGGAATCGTCTAGATGAGAATTGAATTTCTACTCCACAGTACTTCATTATGCGTTTTGCAGGAGTTTCGTCTGCCGATTTTAGAGATCATGTCTCTATCCCCATCTCCATTCCCATCATGTCGCGTCGTCGAGTCTCTTTGATGCGATGCGGTTCGACTTGATTCGATTCGATTCGATTCACATGTAGTATTGAATACATCATATCCTATCACACTCTTTCCCTCTCTCTCATCAAACTGCACAGTTCAATCCATTTCATTTCCACATCTCAAAATGCTCAAAAGAATCTTTCATGACTTCCTTTCCATCCTTCCCCTCCAAAAGACTCCTCGCTCAAAAACACATTTCGATCGCTCGTTGATTCTCCCGTCCCGGCCCATCCCATGCTCGTCCATGCCATGCCATGCTATACTCGATTCTATCCTCCCAAATTCGAATTCGCTCCTGCAGAAATTCTCCATCGCTTGTGTGAGAATCAATACATCAATCAATCTCTCGTCGTCTCTCGTAGCCAGCAGCTCAGCTCAGCTCTGTACACTTGCTTGCTTGCTCATTCACACCCTAATCCTCTCTAATTCAACCCCACACTCCCCCTCAATCGCCTCACCAGCTCCCTCTGCATCGCAAGCCTCGTCTCGCCCGTCCGCGACGCCGCATCCTTGTTCTCCGCCGCGCGCCTCAACAGATAATTCAACGCTTCATGCATCGTGCCCCAGACTGTAAGCTTGAAGACTTTCTCCTTGACGGCGTTCGGATCACGACTCTCCGCGGCTTGCTTGGCGTTTGCGAGCATAGCGCAGGAAACTTCGTCCGCCATGCCCTGGAGTTGCGCGTAGACGAGCGGCGTCAGAGGTTCGCCGGAACGGGCCTGTTGGGCTCGGAGGGTCTGGGCCTTTTGGACTGTGCGGGCGTTGTGGGAGGCGACGAGGACGTTGAGGGAGGGGAAGACGGTCTGGCCGGGTGTGGCGGGGCGGAGGAAGGAGTCGTAGGAGCGGTTGATGAGGGCTGCAGTGGCGGAGTCGTAGGCGTTGTGGGTATCCTCAATCGTGTCGTGGATCAAGTGGCGGGGCTCCGAAGCGAGGTAGGCGCCTCGAACGAGTTTCGCACCCAGCGTGAAGCCTTCTGCTTTTGCGATTTCGAGGTGCTTGCTGAGCATTTGCGGCATTTGCTTGAGGTACATTTGGTAGGTGGTGTAGACGACGCTTGGGCCTTGGGTGTTGTACTCGCGCTGCATGAGGAGGGACCAGTTTTGGAAGCCTTGCAGGTTCCAGGTCTCTTCGGCCGAGGGGAGGAGGCCGATGGATTTGGCTGCGGCGGCGCGGCTGACGGCGTGCATGGCAGCGAGCATGTCGGGAGAGGGGTCTTGTTCCTTGGCCATGCGGTGCATTGCTGCGCTGCCCATGCCGCTCCACTTGAGACCGAGGAAGTCGCCGGGTGCGGCCATGTCGATGGTGTCCAGCATGCCCTTTTTCCAGTACGCGACGTCTGCGGCTTCGTCGTGGCCGGCTTCGCATTTGAGGACTTCGCGAGCATTCTCCAGAATGACGCCGGAATAGCCCTGTGCTCGGAGCTCGGCGCAGCGCTTGGCAATTTGGTCCTTGTCGGCGCCGGCGCAGAATTGCTTGTAAAAGGTCTCCCAGAGGATGATGCGCATGATGGGGTTCTTGTCGAGGCTGAACAGCGGGTTGTTGGACTCGAGCATCTTGCGCAGCAGGCTGGTGGAGGCGCCAAGCAGGGCGGGGGAAGATGACATGGTGGTGATCAGGTAGGACCGCAGCACTTCGGGTAGCGAGAGGCATGACAGCGGTGCTTGTGTGGATGATGATGAGGACGTGGTGGGTGTGCTGTAGACGGTCTCTGATGCTGGGATGCTGGGGATGGCAACGCCATTGTTCTCGTGGGAGGTCGAGTGCAGCCGCCGCCGGGCGGAGTGTTGTGCTCGGATTTGTGTGGTGGTCCCCTTGGAGCAGAGTGTGGTCGGTCGGGCTCGTGCAATCAGGTTCTTCTTCACCGCGGTGGCCATTACTTTTACTCTCTTGGTGGATATGTTGTCGTTGGTGGATGAGATGGTTATGGATATGGAGATGATATGGAGATGGATATGATGAGATGGATATGATGAGATGGATATGGGGATGATATGGAGACGGATGAGAGATGAGAGATGAGACAAAGAAGAGTGGCACGTTGTATTTACCAGTGACGCGGTGATTCCAGTGTCCCGTCATGTGTGCTTATCGTGGTCCATGTCCTCCCAGGAATGTGTCGTCGCTTACCTTCGGCTCTCCGAGATTCACGTCTGACTTCCCCACAGTAATATTTGACGCCGTCCCATCAAAGTGCAGGCAAGTGAGACATGCACTGGTCAGCTGGTGCTGCAAGAAATCCGGCAATCTGCGGACTGCCGACCTCACGTCGTTGCGTCGCGTCGGACTGCGTGACCGACGGCGGCAGATGACATCAGCATCGTCGACTCTTGGCACTCATATTCACCTCATCGGCCCCTTATCCGACATGTCTTGATCAGTGTGTGTCTCCGTCCGCCGACCTGTATCATTGATCTGTATCATCTGTATAATCTGTATAGCCTGTATAAAATTGTACTTGCATAACTAGCTTAGTTAGTTTTATCAAAAGCGGGCCTTTCCGGCGACCTCGGCTCGCGGACCACATCATTTCCCACGTCTCCTCCTCTGCTGATTTCTCTTCTAGTATTAGTATAACAGAACAGAACAATGCTGCCGCCATGGCAGACTTTGCGGCCGCGCAGAAGCGCATCCAGGAACGCCGAGCTGCCCGCGCCGACGCGCTGACCGCCGCCGAACACGCCCACCGCCACGTGCGCGCCGCCCGCCTGACCGCGCTCCCGCCGGGTCTGCGGACGTATGCCGGCGACGTGCTGGCGGTGTGGGACGCCGTGCGGTCGCCGTATGGCACGCGGCCGGCATTCCGCGTTGGACAGGTCGACGCCGAGCTGCTGGACGAGGCGCTGATGGGGCTGCTCAAGAAACAGGCCGGCGAGGGCCTCAAGTTCTGGGGCGCCCACCTCCAGGACGACTACGACGCCGAGCTCAGCACCGCCCTGCGCGCCGTCATGTGGAAGCTGAGCATCTACGACCACGGCCAGTCGTACGGCGCCAGTCTGCAGGGCCTGAAGTACATGGACGCCCGCCGCGACCCGGACCCCCCCAATTCCACGCCGAGCAACGAGGCCACGCGCTGGCAGCGCATCGCTTATGGCCTGGTCACCGTCGGCGGCCGCTACGGTTGGAGCCGCTGGGAGGAGCGACTCGGCGCGCTGGAAAACGGCTACGACGAACCCTCGCCGCTCGTCCGCCGTCTGTCGCGCATCACCACCTTTGCCAGCACATCACACAACATCGCCGCGTTCGTCTCCTTCCTCGTCTTCCTCTACAACGGCCGCTACCGCACCCTCACCGATCGGCTGCTGCGGCTGCGGCTGGTCCCGGCCTCCAACCAGACCAACCGCGAAGTCTCCTTTGAATGGCTCAACCGACAGCTCGTCTGGCACGCGTTTACAGAGTTCCTCCTCTTCATTCTCCCTTTAGTAGGCATCTCCCGGTGGAGACGCTGGCTGTCGCGCGCGTGGAAGAAGACAAAGACCACGGCCACCCGACTCTTCAGCACCAAACCGACATACGACGACGACGATGACGAAGACGACTTGCCCAAAGGCGAGCTGGCATTCCTGCCCGAGCGGACCTGCGCCATCTGCTACCAGGACCAGAACCCTGCAGGCGGCCAATCCGAGCAGGACGTCCTCACGAGCAGCGCCGCAGCAAACAGTGGCATCATCGGCAGCTCAACCACCGACATCACCAACCCGTACGAAGCAACCCCCTGCGGCTGCATCTACTGCTTCGTGTGTCTGGCCCAGCGCATCGAAGCCGAGGAAGGCGAAGGCTTCATCTGCCTGCGCTGCGGAGAAACGGTCAAGGAGTGCCGACCATGGAACGGCGACGTCTTGGTCGAGAGGACGCGCTCGAGAAGACTCACGCAAAGCACTGGCGCGGGCAGCCGGCCGCCGAGTAGAAGGAAAAGCGTCATGTTTGATCTTGATCGTGACAAGGAGGACGCAGAAGAAGACGACGACGAGGGGGGTGAAGATGAAATCCCGCTCGACACTGTCGACCCTATGCCCATGGAGGACAGCCAGGCGTGGAGCGAAGTGCATGATGTTGACGATGAGGGAGATGGAGGGAGTGAGAGTGAGAGTGGGAGTGGGAGTGGGAGTGGGAGTGACGAGTGAAGATACCCAAATGAACCAATTAATTGAATCTGTATTCTGTTTCTGAAAGTCACATCAAGATGTGACATTATACTTCTCCCAGCAATGCTAACACCAGGTTGAGAATGGAGAATGAAGTGTGGAAGGAGGCGATGATGACAGTGGTTCTTGAGTTGTATTCCGACTGGAAGGGCTGTGCGAGAGTTCTTTGCGTGTCTTCTCTTTTGACACGCTCGCCAAGACAGGGTTGAGATGAACTTCTTTTCATCACACAAAAGCAGAGCAGCAGCAACAAAGTCCTCCCCCTCACTCCTCCTCCCCATCACCACCATCCTCCTCCCCTCCATCATCATCAACCATATCCCCCTTCCCCTCCCTCAAAATCTCCCCCGCCCTCCCCTCCCTCAACACCCTCCCCCGCCCCAACACAACACAATACTCTGCCCCCCTCACAGCCTCCAATCGATGCGCAACAGTAATCACCGTACTAGCCCTCAAATCCTCCTCTACAACTCTCTGAATCTGCGCCGCAGTCCCCTGATCAATCGACGCCGTAGCCTCATCAAAAATCACCACCGCGCTCTTCCGCAACACAGCGCGCGCCAAACCTACGAGTTGGCGCTGGCCCTGGGAGAGATTTCTGCCGCCGGCTTCGATGATAGTAAATAATGTCCAGGTGGTTTGGTTGGGGCAGACGCGGGCTAGGACGGCGGAGCATTCCGAGTCGGAGTGGGCGGATGTTGGGTCGAGGTTGAGGCGGAGCGTGCCGGGGAAGAGGACGGGGTCTTGTGCGAGGAAGGTGATGCGGGAGCGGAGGAGTTGTTTGTTTATCGAGGCGAGGTTGAGAGAGTCGATTGTGATGGAGCCGCTTCCGCCTCCGCTTCCGCCTCCGCCTCCGCCTCCGCCTCCGCTTCCGCCTCCGCCTCCGCCTCCGCTTCCGCCTCCGCATCCGCCTCCGCTGTCGTTGTCGTTTTCTTCTGGCAGGATGGTGGCTAGTAATGAGAGGGCGAGGGTGGATTTCCCGGATCCCGTACGGCCGATAATGGCCGTTTTGGAGCCACCCTTTATAGTAAAGGAAATGTTGGATAGTGCTGGGTCGAGGTGCGGGGCGTATCTGATGGAGACGTTGTTGAAGACTATATCGCCGGCGTAGGACGGCCACCAGGCAGGCGGGGTGATTGTGCCCTTGGGTTCCTGCTCGAGGTGGAGGAGCTCGACGACGCGTTCTACGGAGACAAATTCCATCTGAAGTTGGCCGTATTGTCGACAGAGGCCGTTGGTTGTGTGGACGAACTTTTGGGCGTAGAGGAGAGCAAACGCTGTGAGGCCGGGTGACAGATTGGTGGCGAGGGCTAGCGCGAAGAGGACAAATGTTGCAATGGATGCAAGCGTGTCGTATCTGTACATGAGCCAGGCTTGCGTGGACCAGTAGAAGTGGTCCATTTTTTGAAATGTATCGACGACGTGAATCACTCGGTCTTGGAAGCGAGATTGGGCTGCGAACGCGCGGACGGTCGCGAGGCCGTTGAGTAGTTCGCCGAAATTCGACATGAGCGGCGTAAGGGACACCATCTCCAGGCGACGCAAGTTTTGCGACGTCGGGATGAAGCGTCTGTAGATCAGCACGAACAGCACGCCCAACACTATAGTAAAGGCTAGAAATGCGGGCGTGATGGACGCAATCACCACCACGGCCGACATCCAGCTAATGAGCATCCAGCTGATGGACGAGAATTGCTGGCTGATTCCTCCATCGATGACACCAATATCAGACGTCATCCGGTTCATGAGCCGGCCTACAGGTGTCGTGTCGTAGAAGCGGAAGGTGGCGTAGGCGACTTTCTGCATCACATCCCGAAACATGTTCTTGGCCGCAACGTAAACAATAACCAGCAACGCTGCCTGCGAAGCAACGTACGCGAGCGCTTGTCCAACTGCCAGGAGAGCCAGCGTGACCAGCCAAGGCTTGAGGTTCAGCTCTGGCGGCGGCAAACCATGAAAGATGTCGGACGTGTGGTAGCCAATGTCTTTCGTGTACACGAACATTTCCGCTTTTGCTCTCGTGTTGTATGCTTCTGCCCACGACTTGATGAACCATGCCTCGAGCAGAGAGAAGAATCTGTACGCGACGAGGGCTAGGATCGTCAGGCCCCAGAGCCATAAGTTGCCCGCTTTGATGTACTCCCAGTACACAGATGCTTTCACGCCGCCGTATGCGCGATGCTCGTCCTCGATGAATTTTGCTGGTGCTGCAGCGTCGGCGGTCTTTGTGTTTTGGTGCTCCTCCTCCACCAGCTGAGCTTGGGGCATGCTTTGCCTAAAGTCGGCGGCGTCGTGGTCGAGAGTCGACGCTTTGCCGCGGTCGAGCTTGATCAACTGGTCTGCAATTCCCAGTACGAGATCGGTCCGGTGAGTGATGAGGACGATTGTGCGACCTTTGAGAAGTGGTCCTCCAAAGCATTGCTGCACAATGTACTCTGCTGTCTGCTGGTCTAACGCAGCAAGCGGATCGTCTAGCAACAGAATCTTCGTCTTGCTGTATACCGCACGAGCAAGCGCCACGCGTGCCTTTTGACCCCCCGACAATCCGATGCCGTTCTCTCCAATCATCGATAGATCGCTGGCTTTGAACTCTGCCAGATCGGGCGTGAGTGCACAAGCGTCAAGCACAGATCGATAGCGCTCCTCCTCGTACGGCGCCGAGAAGAGAATGTTCTCGCGGATGCTCATACTCTGTAGCCATGGAGTCTGCGCGCAATATCCAATTGGCTCTGGTGGCCGAATGAGCTGGCCGTCGAGCATGTCCAGCTCACCCAGCAGTGCTTGCAGTAAAGCAGTCTTGCCAGCTGCAACCTCGCCAACGACGACTGTCAGCCCTTCCGGGAAGGAGACATTGATCTCTTTCAGCACAGCATCAACGGTGCCCGGCCACGCAAACGAGGCATGATCGAGCGCGAGCTGATCTCCAATCAGCGCTTCAGTCGCCATCTCCTGCAGGTCCGGCTCTGCCATGAAGTCCTCGATACGCTGCACCGCGACCCACGCGTTGATCAGCGCGATGATGAGGCCCGGAACATCGCGCAGCTGGCTTGTCATCATGCTCAGCAGCTGTATGGACGGAAAGGCAATGTCCACGGTGAGCGGCTTGCCGGAAATGACGGTGTATGTGAAAATGGCAACAACCGGCACGAGGTCGTACGACAAGACGTTCACGAAGCTGATGACCACGTTCCAAGCGTTCGCAGTAACGCGAAGCATGAGTTCCTTCTGGCGAGCAGTCAGAGCTTGGTTGAGCCAGGTATCTTGCCAGCCGTACCACCGCAGATGGCGAATGGCCTCCACGAACTGCGACACAATTTGCAGCTTGGCGTCTGTAGCGAATCGACGTTTCTTCTCGTAGTGGATCAGCACTCGTGCAAGGATACCGTTCATGATCTGTGCCAGTACTACCAAGCCCACGGCCATCAGCGATGCTCGCCCAAGGTAGTTGACAACGAGGCCAATGGAGAGGATGATTGCAAGTGGCTTTCGGAGGAGCATGTCAAACTCCCAAAATCTTTGAGCTACTTCGTAGACGTCGTTTCGCATCAGGTTCAAGATCCGGCCCATGGACGCTGGCTCCTTGACAGGCGGCGGGGGTGTTTTGGTCTTTTTCAGAAAGCTTCGGAGAGGCTCCGTTAGACCGCTCCACCAATTGCCTCTCGGCTTGGGTGTAATCTCGTCGTTGAGATGTCCGTTCGATGCGCCGTTCGATGCACCGTTCGAAGCACCATTCGCCTCCGCTGGCTTGGCTTCATCAGCTGGCTTGAAAGCCATCTTCCTCCCCAGAGTCTTTTCATACAGCATCGTGATCATTTCGCCGCGTGACCTCTCGTAACACCTCCTGCCGTACCACAGACGGACCACATCAAACTGCGCCGATAGCAATGTTGCGACCAGCGACAGACCTGCATAGGTCAGTGCAACCCTCTTCGGCCGCTCCAGATCCTCCATAGAGCTGAGGATGAGCTGCAGGAAGACTGGTGTCGAGTAGTCGAGGAATTGGTCCACGAAGCCGAGCACAGCTAAAATCACAAGATCGATCCCGTTGGCGGTCAGCAAGCGCCTGATCACCGTGCCTTTCAGAACTCGGAAGTTTTCGTGCAGACGTGCGTGCTGAAACTCGTGCGGCAAGGACCAGACGTCTTCGTACTCCATCTGGCGCTTTCCACCAACATCGAGCATCGGAATCATCCATCTCACTGTCAGGAATTGCCAGATGTTGAGGTTCTCTTCGGGACTGCGCAAAGCTGCAGTCGGCGCTGTATATGGCTTGCTGATGTCTTTGGCAGGCAGTGTCGGGTTCCGGAATGGCATGGCGAAGAGTAGCAGAAGAGCAAAAGCGTTTGTAGTCACTTCCGCAGACAGCCCTTCGCCGGACAGGAAAGGTACGCTTCCAGTCCTCGTCACGGCACTCTGCAGCATGATCGAGAGTGAGACGAAGTTGGTGATGAGTATCGCAAGAACTGCAAAAGGCACGACTCTTGGTCGAAAGACGCATATTTCCAGCACTGAGATCAGCCATGGCAAGAATCGCAGACTTGTGATTTGCGAGTCGACGGCGAAGTGGCTGTGGCCCATCCACGGAATAGTGGATATAGTAGATAATATGGAAAGCGCTGTCCCGATAATGCTGAAAATCAACAGTGCAAGCGAGTGCCGTGTCCAGCGTCGCTCAGTGACCGGATCCTCGGAAAGTGTAGGGTCGGAGACCTCTTCAACAAAAGGTCGCATCCATCGCGGTCTACGATAGCCCACAGAGGCAAAAAAGAGCTTCAATATCTGTCCAGAGAGCACAAGGACGGTCACCAGAGTCGGCACAGTAGCCACCACAGGAATGAAGCATGGTGCGAAACTTGCATCTTCCACAATCCAGACCTTGGAGAAGCAGATCCCGTGGCGGGATGCGGTGGCGACTGTTTCGTTAGAGGCCACGCTGCCCAAGAACTGTTGCGCCATTACGGAGAAGAGATGAGGATGATGTCCCTCATCGCAGCTCTCCAGACACTCGTGTTGCTGCCTGGCGTTTAAAATCTGTGCAAGAAGGATGAAGGATTCGAGATGCAGACCTGCATGGCGAGTGGTTTCACGCCGCGTCGGTTTCGCGTGGGGCGGCCCACTTTTATCGGCTCGTCGGCCAATTGACAGTGGCGCAGTGAGGGCGATATGAGTGAAATGTCGATGCTGAAGAGGTGCAAATGTTTATAGAGTTGTACAATGAGGTGATCAGTGGAGAGTGTCACCTTCCACTGGCATTGCTATATTCATCTGCGATCCTTGCCTTACATTCGATTCATATCCGCTTTATGCACATCATATCCGCTCTATGCACCGCATGGGTGGGACGAACGGAGATTTAATCCAAGTCGACATGTACGGGAAGGTCTTCCTTTTCAATGACCATGAGTGAGCGGAAGCGTCGACCCGTCAGGTGAAGTACAGGGCATCAGTGGACCAGGGCTGTGTCCTTCGTCAAGATACTCTTCCTCTTGGTCTCCTTCTCTGACGGACGTCGACGAACGATGTCGAACATGGGCTCGTCAAGATTTATCATGTGGTTTCAAGCAGTGGTGTTGAAGTCATGCTTGGTTTTGCGCGGTGGTGCCGATGCTTTGGCCTTCTTGCTTGTGGGAACGGGATTTTGTGCGACCCATCTGCTGTAGTCCCGGTCCACGCTCGGGTACAGCGTTGGACCGTCTTGCTTGTTGGTGAGTTCGACCCAGGATTCAATTCTCCTTTCCCTAAACTTTCCCTGGCCACGTTTTCTGCTTGCTTAACCACGTTCAATCGTCACCACTTAAGCCCGCAGCAGCATGGTCTGAATGACGATGCCGGAAAACCAACGTTCTCAACCCAGGCAGTTTCTTCTCCTCACAAGTAGCCGCCGGGTCTTGTCGCCCTCCGTTCTCGTCCGTCTAGGATCTGGCGAGAACATTGATAGGTACATTGTCATCTGCATTGCTTTCTTGCCAGGAGTGTCGGTTATGAACTTGAGCGGCTTTGGAGTTATGGTCGTTGGTCTTGACTGACTAGCCATTTCAGATTGGTTGGAGGATTAGAGTTGGTGGTCGAGTACAGTTAGCGCCGTTCGCTGGACGAGTTCAGGGGACGGGATGTAAGAATCTGCGAGAGAGACTATTACTTATTCTGTTGCTTGTAAATTTGAACTTATCCAGCGGTCTGGTCATTGTGAGCTAAATGAAGAGGCCCGCCGTCGCTTGGAACAAGATTAAGTAGGTGTTGTCGTTGTTAGGAATATGCACCGGATTTCGAGCTTGTTCTCTTCGCTCCTCGGCCGTCAATTGCCCGCCCTTCTTTCTCTCCTCCTTCTTCGTGTCGGCGGGCGATGAAGTATCTGCGTGTGGCTCGGCCATGGATCTCTTCCTGAAGCTTGGTTGATTGGAAAGAGAACTTGAGTAACACGGACGTGTTGTGGGATGCAGATGCAGATGCAAAGGACGCGCACTAGTGGTCAATTGTGTTGCTATCTACTGCTTTCTTGGGCCGGCGTAACCTTTGCGAAGGTAGTAAGCGTTCTCGTTCTCCTTTGGCTCGATTTGTCGCTCTGCAACCAACGATGTCAGCACATGGGTCTCTGCATATATTGCGAATGTACTCACGGAGGATCTCAAGCATCACGCTGGTGCAGGATTCGCACCAGCCGGCCTTGCGCTCGAAGAGCACATCGGTATGGCGGCCGCAGCTGTCGTTGCGTCAGTGAGCTGCGTATGCGAGGCATCTTGTGAGAACGTACGAAGTAGCGCAGGAGACGCGCTTGAGGAGCTTTCGCCCCACAACCGCGTCGCAGCGCTCGCACTTCGCGACGTCTTCTTCTGTGCGGCACACTGCAGTTGTTCGCCATGTCAGCATGTGTTGCCATTGTCGAGAGTTATACGAGCAGAAGCCATGTCCTAGCCTATCTCGCTGAACCCCTCCACCTCTTGGCTTGGAAACGTGATCGGAGGAGTCACTCAGTCTTCTCTGCTGATGCTTGTGGTAGTGGTGGTGGTGGTGTCCAAGAGTGGTGATTGTTGTGTATCTGCGTCTGTCAGTTCTCTGATGAAAAGCAAATGCTTTTGAACGATCGAGAAGGGTTTGGAGAAGCACAATGAGTGATACATGTACGCAGTGCTGACCCGACTGGTCACAAGCGATGTGGAACACCGGTCGATTGAGGGGATTGACTTACGAGATCGTGGTTGTTTCTGATCTTGCTGAGAGAGACGTTAGCAGCAGATTATGAGTTGCTGAAGAGTGGTAGCACCACGTACAATTTGCCTTGTCGTTGCTCGAGCGAAAACATGTGAGGCATTGGTGGAGATAAATAGAGCATGCCAAGCCGCAAGCTGCAGGCAGCGTCCAAACACTCCAACACGCAGAACTCCGCTCTGACTGTGACAACGGCCAGATCAGATTGTAAGTAATGCTCTGTACAGCAATGAAACTTGTACGGCGACTAACGTGCTTCTCAGCACGCAAGGAAACAACACGCTCCAGTGAGTACCAACCCCGATGTTGACCATTGATCCAGTTTTTCAGCACGCCATGAAGCATTGTGGTCGACTCGAGCACATTGCGGAATCGCTCTGTCTTCTCGGCGACTGACGCGCAGTCTGCGTTGCAGATGATTGGTGTGAAAGCTTTTGATGGTTCACAGGACTGATGAGATGTGTTAGCATATTTCCAACCTCCACTACCGCCATCATCACAACCACCACCACCACTACCCGAAGGAGAAGAAGTAAGTCCACCCAAGCACAGCTCTTTCCCAGCAGTAAGAGGACGACCAAGCCAGCAGATCGTCCGACCGTGACTCGCATGTCATCGCGACGCCGTTGCAATGCGTTGGAACAACTTCGCACCCGGATGTGCCTGCTCGCTCTGGGTCACTTGGACATCAAGGCCAAAGCTCTCCAGTCGAGTCAGCATATTGTCGTACACTCTCACGGAGGGTAGAGGCCCTCACTCCTCGAAGGTCCAGCGACTTGCATTGTCCACGCTGTCGAAACGCCAATACGGTCCAGATCTCGAGCCTCACGGGAACGGAGCGGTGTCAACCGTCACGTCACTTCTCTGAAATTCCCTCTGCAGAGCTGTTGGTGATCAAGAAACACCCCGAAAGCCTCCAATCGCAGTCTGCGCAGCCACGCACACCAGCGCACTCTCGTGCACTGAGCGATCCGCTGCCGTCCACGGAAAAGATCAGACAGCGTCAAGACGCACTGCGTTCAATTTTGAAGCCGACAAAGGAGATGGAACCGTCTCCATTCTCGCCCGATGCCGGACGGGCGAGTGCCTAAGGCGATGAGATTCGGCGGCGCCTCTTCGAGGCAAAGAAGCCGTCTGGGCTACTGAAAGCGCCGGCTAGACGGCCATCAATGGCGAAGGAGGAGAAGGAGGAGAATGGCATATCTTGCAGGAACCGTGAAGATGGAAAGGACTGGATGTGACGGCGTCAAGAGATCTGGCCGCACCACCTCGCGTCGCTTCAGCCAACGCGCATCGACTACGCCATAGTACCGTGGCCTGGAGTACGCTGGACACTGGATGTTTATTGAAGAGATGAAGAGAAAGATGCTTGCTTACTCGCTGCCTACAAAGTCTCTCACGAAAAAGTCACGCTAGTGGCGCGGCGCGTCTTCCCTGCACCGCACCTTCCCCTCGTCGTCATCGCTTCACTTTGCTGCCTGCAGTATGATTAAACACTGACAATGTCACTTCTCAGAACTCTCCTCCTCGACGGCCACCACCGCGCCAGCAATGGCACCGTCGATGCACCAGAAGCAGGCGGCGGCCGAGCGGGTGACTTTCTCGGACTCGGAGGATGATGGCGGCGAGAAGAGGGGGAAGAAGCGCGCGAAAAAAACCCCCGCCGTCGCCTCCGCCGCTCCGCGCCGCCGCCGCCAGACATCGTCGCTCGTGGGAAAGCGCAAGGTGCGTGCCAAGAAGCGCCCCGTCGGCGCACAAGAGGAGTCGGACGATGAGGAAGAGAGGCCCGAGAATACCCTCCCCGACTACCTCAAGGCGCGCCGACGGGAGCGCCAGACACAACAGCAGAAGGGCAGCGAGCACGGTCTGCGGCTACCACCGCAGCACGAGCACGTTGACCCGGACGCGAGTCTGGAGACGAAGCCAGTGCTGCCGGAAGTGGCACCACCACGAGCATACGAGGAGATCCAGCTCACTACCTCGGGCGGCGTGATTCCTGCCTCCATCGCGCAATACCTCAAGCCATACCAGGTGGAAGGAACGGAGTGGCTGCACAAGAAGTTCGTCTACCAGCAAGGAGCGCTTCTCGGCGACGACATGGGCCTCGGCAAGACCATCCAGGTCATCTCCTTCCTCACCGCAGCATTTGGAAAGACTGGCGATGAGCGCGACCAGAAGCGAATGAGGCGCATACGCAAGAACGAGCCCGACGCATGGTACCCACGTGTCATCATCGTCTGCCCAGGCACACTCATCGAGAATTGGAAGGCCGAGCTGGATCGGTGGGGATATTGGCACATCTACATGTACCACGGCGGCGCGGCAGCCAAAGAGGCAGCACTGGCCGCGGCAGAATCCGGCATGCTCGAGATCATGATTACAACATACGACACATACAAGCGCGACGAAAGCGCCATCAACTGCGTATCGTGGGATTGCGTGATCGCTGATGAATGTCACATCATCAAGGAGCGCCAGTCGCAGAACGCACAAGCGATGAACAAGATCAACGCCTTGTGCCGTATTGGCCTCAGTGGCACCGCCATACAGAACAAGTACGAGGAGCTCTGGACGCTGCTGAACTGGGCCAACCCAGGATCTGTCAGCACGATGGCGAGCTGGAAGAGCACAATCTGCGTGCCGCTGAAGATGGGGCAAAGCCACGACGCGACCAATTCGCAGCTAGCAAAGGCGCGACGAACGGCGACGAATCTGTCAAAGCACCTGCTTCCCCACTTCTTCATGCGTCGCACCAAAGCATTGATTGCACACCAGCTGCCCAAGAAGAGCGACCGAGTCGTCTTCTGCCCCCTCACCGAGACGCAGATTGCCGCCTACCAGAACTTCACAGACTCCGAACTCGTCCATGCCATCCGCGACTCCGCCGAGCCGTGCTTTTGTGGATCGGGCAGGAAGCAGGGCCATTGCTGTAGAGAAGAGGTTGAAGGCTTCGGCGAGTGGCGGCTCCACGTCTTCCCAGCACTCGTCACGCTGCAGAAGCTGTCAAATCATGTCGCCCTGATGGTGCCCAAAGCTGAAGCGGACGCTGAACGCCTCGAGAAGGATCTGGACAGACTGAAGGTCGCGATGCCGGACACGTGGGAGGACATGTACAGAAACAGGGACAATTTGACATACCTGGCGAAGCCGGAGTTTTGCGGAAAGTGGAACGTACTGAAGAAGCTCATGAAGCTGTGGTACGACAATGGCGACAAGGTGCTCATCTTCTCGCACTCTGTGAGGTTACTGAAGATGCTTCAGCTGCTGCTCATGTTCAAGACCACGTACAACATTTCCTTTCTGGACGGCAGCATGACGTACCTCGATCGGCAAAAAGAGGTCAACGATTTCAATTCCAACCCAAGCCAATTCGCATTTCTGATCTCGACAAAGGCTGGAGGAGTTGGCTTGAACATCACAAGCGCGAACAAGGTGGTGGTTGTTGATCCAAACTGGAATCCAGCATATGACCTGCAGGCACAAGACCGAGCATACCGCATTGGCCAGACCAGAGATGTTGAAGTGTTCCGGCTCGTGTCGGTGGGAACAGTGGAAGAGGTTGTGTATGCCCGTCAAATCTACAAGCAGCAGCAAGCCAACATTGGGTACAATGCTTCGGTGGAGCGACGGTACTTCAAGGGTGTACAAGACGACAAGGACAACAAGGGAGAAATTTTTGGCTTGGCCAACCTGTTTGCACCGGTGCAAGCAAATGTTGTCCTTCGAGACATTATCAACAAAACCAACGTCGCAGAGAGCAGAGCAGGAGTCGAGGTGTCAGGACTGGATCTGGAGGCGAGTATGGAGGACGAAGATGATTTTATACTTAATCCAAATTCCAAGGATGCAGCCATGGAGGCTATCGTTGCGGAGGTTGTTGGTGACAAGAAGCGGAGATTGGCCCAGGAGACAGCGAAGAAAAAGGATCCGATACAAGCTATCCTTGCAGCTGCCGGCGTGGCATATACCCACGAGAATGCCGAGGTCATCGGCACGAGCAAGATCGAGACCAAGCTGTCCAGCCGAGCACAGAAGGGAGAAGACGATCCCGACCATATCAACGAGTTCGCGTTCGCTCGGTCCCAGCAATCGCAGCAGACCTCGCCGGCCGGATTTCAGGCGGTGTACGAAGATGGCAATGAGGGAGCAGAAGAGGACGAAGTGAGAGTGACGTACAGGTACCGCCCGCCAGAGGAGGTGAAGAGGCGTCAGTTTTGTTCCATGGCGGCTCATTTCGGGTACGACGACGTCTCCAACTTTGCTCTGGTGGTCGAAGGCTGGACGCAGCAGCAGCGTCGTGACTGCTTGGAGCATTTCTACAAGCAGCGGAAAGCCGCGCTCGCTGGCGTTTGAGCATGCAGTGTTTACATTATAGCGTTTGAGCATGAGATACCCACAAAGCGAGCATGATTTTGATTGAGGTTCTTCCAGTCTCCGATCGCTCCATTTCTCTTCGCCGCAACGATGCTGATGGGGGTGTTTGGTGTGAGGGTGGTGACTGATCTGTGTAGAGTGGCCTTGAGAGTGCCGGGCAGTGAGGCTGCACATACGAGACACTCCAGTTGCCTGATGTCGCTGATGCTGTACAGAACACTTCACCGGATGATGCGACCTTCGTTGAAGGATGTGGACGCGTTTTCATGGGATTAAGGCGTCCTTTGCATTTGGAGGCGCTTAACCCGAGATGTCACTACCCGTAGAGTATCATCACCAGCCTTGACGGCCTTATCCTGTAGCCATACCCCGATTCAGCGCGTGTCGAGGCCAGCGGCAGTGAAGTGTGAAGGACAACAAGGCGATGGGGATATTGCCGAATGTGTTCCTGCACCGAGGCCTCCGCACGTATGAGCTTGGTATGATGACAGAAGATGGGGTGCTACTTCCGCTGTGTTGGAAAAGGCATTCGAAACATGGGTGATTTTAGGATAAGTCGAAATTTGAAGACATTGATGTTGCGGAAACTGTATTGATGTCAATGAGATAAAACTGCTCAAGCATATCAGAAATGCAACGAATCCTGTAACGAGAGAGTATAAGGTGTATAAGAGCAATGGTGATGTCGTCGCCGCCGTCCCATGACTTTATGGAGATCAACCCTAAGGACACTTCGCCAAATGCCGAAGATGGCCCATGGCTTCAACAAAAGACGATGATGAAAAGAGCGCGTATACAAGACGGCCGTTTGTACATGATTACATATGCACACCTTTCCTAACGCCTCGCTGAGATTCTAAACACTTTTCTTTTGCCTACCCCGACGCCATGCACTGAAAACAGCAACGTTCCCCTTTCGCCAACGACAAACTATCCAACAGGCATCTCGCTCTCCACTGCCTCCTCCGCCTCCTCTTTCAACCCCTTCTTCCCCATCAAGACACTCTTCCGCCACACAAAGCCCACCAACACAACTCCCACTGCCAGCGCTACAGAAAGCAACACGGCATTGACCGGCCGCGGATCATTCCCAAACGTCTTATGCGTCAGCGCATCCAGCGCCGCCTGCGTGAAATTGAACAGTCCCGCCAGGCAGATGATTAGCCCATACACTTTACCAAAGGTCTCGAATCCGAACACTTTGGCGCTGTAGTCTGATACGGCGGTGTAGTACAACGGACGGTAGACGACGAAGAGGATAATGTTCGCGTACGCGGCCCACATGTCTTCTATCAAGCCAAAGACGCCGATTGCTGTGGCGATGGTGACGAGTAGGCCGAGGACGAAGGGTGTGCTGGTGTGGTCGAGGACGTAGCCGATAAAGGGGACAGATATGACACCTCCGAGCGGGAGAGCGACGTCGAAGAAGTCGTTGACATGCACAGCTAGAGCGTGCGAGTGCAGCATTTCCGTGTATTGCGTACGGACAGTCGCGACAAAGTAGTTGATGCGGAGCATTTGGACGACGGTGAAGAGCGTGATGAGGATCCACCACGGGCTGAAGATTTGCTGCAGGACGGTTTTGCCGTGCATGGCGCCGAAGACGCCGGATGTTTGGGCTTTGGCTTCTTCTTGCTGGGTTTGCTGCTCGGCGGACTTGGAGCCGAGGAGGGTGGAGATTTCTGTGGCGACGGTTTCGCGGTGTTCCCGGCGGGAGGTTTGCAAGGTGAGGCGTTCGTTGTCGGAGGAAATGTCCGAGTCGGAGTCGTGGATGTCGGTGGTGGTGTCGTCGGCTTGTTGGACGAGCTCGCCGACGGTTTTGTAGGATGTGCCCGGCATGATGGTGAGTTGGGCGATGAGGATGAAGACGGGAACGACCAGGTAGGCGAGGAAGAACTTTTTCGTGTTGAACGAGGCGTGCGTGTGTTGGTATAGCAGGCGGTAGATGAGGAAGACGGCGCTGCTGGTGTCGAATGCGCCGGTGAGGAGGGCGAGAATCAGTCCGGAATGCTGGGGGAATGTGTTGCTCAATTGGAACGAGGAGATGAAGACGAACGGTCCTCCCAGCGCCAGGAATAAGTAGCCGGGGATGTATGCGTCAAAGGCGTGGGAGAGATCTGCGGCAAAGGCGAGGAAGAGGGCGCCAACAAAGAGGAAGACGCAGCCGACAAGACTTGCAATTCGTGGTCCGAAGCGATCGAGCACGGTGCCTACAGGAAGTGCGCAGACGTTCGTGCTGACGGCGGCTACAGTGAACATCAAGTTCAGTCGTAGCTCCTGCCCATAGCACACCCACACACCCTCGCGCAGCTCCGCCGTTGTGCATTGATCTTTGTAGACTCCCTCTTCGATGAGCACCGGCTTGATGGCCGCAAAGCCAAAGACGACGCCTGCAGCCAGCAAGCAGTAGACCACGGCCACGGCCACCTGTGCAATTCTCTTGCCCTTGCTGACCTCGATTGCCGCTACAGGAGGGTCAATCTGTACCGCGGGACTGGTCCATTCTCCTACAGGATTGAAGGAGAGCTTTCGTCGTTCGGAGCCGGTTGGTGATTGAGTCCGCCATCGACTCAGGTCTTCGAACGAAGAACGACGTTCGTATAGCGCCATGCTTGGGAGAGTGTCTCGTCGGACGGCAGCACCTTGCCTTATAGCAATGAGCTATCCCAGTCGAGGATTCCTGTTCCTGCGCACGCGATACCTCGTGATGTGCCCCGCTGCTTGGATGGCGTAGCTTTGGCCGGATGACGCGACAAGTTCGATCGATCCGTGGTGGTGCCGATGTAAGCGCTGTATAGGAAACCGTTCGAATGTAGAGGTCAAATAGTAGCACTAATAGTTACAGCATCCACGGCGCAACGGAAGCTTCAGAAAATGGACATGGCAGCCAATGCGATAAGACTGAATTTTTCCTGGTCATCCGCTGCGATAAGACGATCCCACACCTACCTCGCGTGGCTGATGGCGCCGAGGAGCCGAGTCAGCATCCTCCAGCGCCCAGAAGCGTCTACGATGGAGTTGCTGCATGTTTGCGATATGAGAAAGTGGAGTTGGGAAGACGAAAATTCGTGCACGAGGTAGGTGGTGCCCTGGTCTTTGCTGCATCGGATGTGGCCGATGGATGCAATCAAACTTCTCCGCGACAACACTCGAGACACCATCATTACGCGATTGTACGACGTCGATGACAGCAGTATACTTGCGACTTTCGTTGCTTTGACTGTATTGGTTGAACTTGACTATGTCTTTCACGATTGAAGCGAGAAGGGTGGTCACGCGCTGACATTTGTGTGTCTTTGGAAGATCTGCAAGGTGAAAGGCTCCCTCGACGAAGTTGCCAGATCACAAGAGGCTGGTACCATCATCAAAGCATTGGGCGTCAGCATGCGATGGAGCAAGAAATGGTATCCACGTCTCTCTTGATGAAGCTTTGCATTATCAGTGTAGCATACATTGGATGCCGTACGTTCTCAACTGTGGCAATGACCATAAAAGCCAAGGAGCATAGGCTGCTATGCTTAAGGTATCCACGAGGCGTGCTTGATGGACACACAGAATTTGAGTCTCAAGAGAATGAATTCAAAGAGATTGGATAAAGACTTTTCAGAGGTTTGGCAGTCTGCGTGGAGAGCATGCTGACATCGATTGTGAGAGCTTGTGCAGTATAAGAGATTGGACGAAGCTGAATGATTGACTCCGGACTGCAGGACCGATGCTCCTCAGTCTTGGGACTGTAGCCTCCGGAGCTCGCATTTGATAGTACTGGATGGCGGCGTTTGATTGTATGGTGCAATGACAGCAGGACTACAGGACTGCTGCAGCGTAGGCAGAAAGAATGCCGATGTATGCTGTTTCGCAGGAAACTTGCACACTTCCTCCATAGACCATCTTCCAGGACAACAGCAATGTACCAGGCTATCTTGCCAAGTCTACAACGTCCGGTAGAGAGTTGGAATATCATAGGAGAAGGGAGAATTGTTGCAAGTCGAAGCTGGTGTGATTTAATCGTTTTCGGAGTAGTTAGAAGACAGTGCTTGCACAATCTATTGTTTCGGTGTTCTGTTCGATCATTGCACATCATTACATGTCAGTCTAGCCTGGTGTAAAGTCTCATGTCGCTGCTGTAAATAATGAGCAAGAGAGTAAGGATCCGGTACCCAAATTGGCCAAAACGGATATTCTGCTTCACCGTACATGCACCACATGAAGACCTCGTCTCTTCGCAGTGAAGACTAGTTGGTAGGAAGCAGGGAAGGCTGAGAGAGTCGGTGGCTAGACGGTACTCTCGAAGGAGGAGCAAAATCATTAATCTCGATCCTACCATTATCCAGCAATGTCACGATTTGAGATTCTATGGACACCATGTCTCTCTGTGTAATGGTTGGTGCCTGAGGTGAATGATGCCTCAGGCTTCAGGGACTCTTGGCAAAGGGTATATCTTTGTGGGTTTAGGATAGATAGAAACCTAAGCCTCTCCAACTACTCACTATGGGGGGTTTCACTTTGCCTTACTCCGCTGCCCCTAGACAGGTTGGATCCCAAAATTCAACAAGCAAAAAGATATCAATCTCTGAGAGATTGTAGGGGGTTCAATCATGAATTGACGACGGTGGGACTCGAACCCACGCGGCTGGTTTATTGTCAGCAAGTGAGGTTATGAGATGGTGTGTTCCGTGATCGGTACTCACAATTACCCACTAGTAATGTGTATACACTTCGGCGTTCTTGGTAGAACCTGAAACTCTGTAATGGAGTCAGAATATTGTGTGCGGCAGGTGTAAGTCGTTGAACTTACAGCGCCATAACCACTCGGCCACGTCGCCTGGTTGTATTTGATGTTGGAAGTTCAATCTGGTCGTATATAATAGTCACCGTGCAGCCTCAAAGGGTGGAGTGGTGGAATTTCAGCTGTGGGCCGATCTTCAACCGGCGAATCTCTCTACCCTGTCGCTGCTGTCCAACACCACAGTACTGCACAATTGGAGATTCACCATGGGAGACTATCTACTGACCTTTCCGAAGCTCGCAGGTTTTTCACAAAGTGAAGTCGATGCCAAGATAACGTGGAGCGGATATTGGCGGACACTTCACCTGACCGGAAACTGTTCTTTCAATCTACTTGAACATCATCAATCACAACAATA
The DNA here is from genome assembly GCA_022559915.2 of Septoria petroselini. Lineage (NCBI taxonomy): Eukaryota > Fungi > Ascomycota > Dothideomycetes > Mycosphaerellales > Mycosphaerellaceae > Septoria > Septoria petroselini. Next base: position 94,939 of record JAFJTQ020000008.1, read on the forward strand.
ATGCAAAGCGGCTATGGCGAACTACCCTTTGATCCTTGAGGCAGAACAGTGGTCTGCAACTTCTACTACCGAGCTGGCCATGGTCCAGCAAGATCACTTGCGGCTTTGCCGATCTCGACGATTCCGTACAACCATGGCAATGGAGCATGCCGCCGATCGACCAGTTACTGCATGTTGGCCAAGGACGCCCTCTACATGGATAGCATGAGGGAGTAGCGAAGCCAGGTTTGAGAAGAGATAGTCCCGAGAAAAGGTTTCAGATGATGCCGAGGATTGCATTCAAAGACTGAGCCTATATCTGCCACCAAAAGGATGGGCTACATAGCACTTTCGTGGCCCTACACGCACTGCTAATAGGCTAGTCGCGACGACGAAATGGAAGCGGACGGTGGTCCACCACCCGCGAAGAAGAGTACATGCTGCGCCAGTCCTTGCGCTGCCCCTCGCCTCCGGATACACCACCAGGCTCATGCCCTGAACCGTCTTGCTGGGTCTCTTCCTCAGCTGGAGCTTCCTCCAGCAATTGGTTGATGATGGCGGCTTCTTGGTAGAGCTCTCGTGCAGCCTTGCTCGCGCATGTCTGTTGAACTCCAACAAGTTTCGCGCCTGGTCCATCACGGGCAGCTGTCTTGGCTTACGAAGGCCGCTGGAGTAGTGGTTGCCTGACCGAGACTTGGCTGCACCCTTGGTCTGACCCTTGGCCTGGAGTGAAAAGAAAGCTAGCCATACCTCCAGGTGGGAACGAAAGGGGATGCCTTGACTCACGCCTGCTTTGGCAGACTCAGTATGGGCGTGTGACTTGGCTCTCGCCATGTGAGTTCTGACCTTGTCACGATGTAAAGCATCGTCACACGAAGATGGGTACTTGGCGTTCACTTTCGCTGCTTTACATTGGGCAGACGATGGAGCTCCACCACTGCTGCCAGGCGATCTTTCCAGGTGAGATCTAGGGATCGGATGCCAAACCGTTCGGCTGGGAGTTGCCTCCGCTGGCAGCCAGATCCTTCGCGTCTACTTGTCGACCTAGTCAACCCAGCTACGCTCTGCCGGTCCAGCAAACCGAGTGGCTGTACGGTGCTCAGGCTGGCAGTGTCGGCCTTTGTCGTGGCAGTATCGTCATTCGCGTCCGCCGTCTTTAAAACATCACGTTGGTGAGCTGCCTTCACTGCAGTCTGGCCCGCTGGTGCTCGACGAGTCTTTCGTCTGGGCCTCTTTGGGCTTCTCAGTTGCTTTCTGTTGGGAAAGCTTCTCGGGCATCGGTGCTTTGCAGCCACCACAATTCGGGTGAGTAGAAGCTGTGATCGACAGGACGGATCGAGATTCTGCCCGGATGTTTGCACGTTTCAATCATCAAAATCACAAACAGAGCTGTAGCTCTCCCTCGTCATGTTTCGATGAGCGTCCCATCAAAGCAACGCAGCTTTCCCTTCGGCGAAGAAGTGCTAGTAAACGCGATCGATGGTTGCGTGATCAATGGCATACGCTACACAGATTGTGAGACTACATCACGGACTCACGGTGCAACACCTGACAATATCTGGACCGCTGACAGCATCCGCTCAGACCATCGAGTAGCACTGTACAGACGGACTGCTCAGATGCAAGACTCGTTCGAGAGTGCTTCAAAGCGAGCTGACTATCGATGCATTTGACGCGCTGTCGAGACCGTCTGACTGACCAGGCTGAAGTTGGAAGTTGGAGAGCAAGCTGAGCACGAGCTGAATACGCACTAGCTCGTGTATTGAAGAATCTTCTTGGGCGCAGCTTGTCGGAGTCTTCATGTGCGCACCATTGAGTGCGAATCTGTCCGGGTACAGAAAAATACGTGTTTTGCTACAGCGACTGCTCCTACAGTAGTAGAAACGAGATTTCAGACAATCGGAAGAAATGGCCAGGGTCTGCGAAATCCACTTAGAGCCTTTTCCAGCTTGTTTATAGACATTTGAATGCTCGCACGATGCGAGCCTGATGTTTTCCTGTCCAGAGTTGTCGACTTGCAGCTTGAACTTCGAACACAGCTTGAGCTTCGAACACTTACAATTAGTCCGAGCAAATGATTCGGCGCCGCTGGCAGGCTAGTACGGTCGGACGAGATGCTGTGCCCTTTGAGAGCACGGCGTACACGGCTGTCGAATTGCGCCGCATCTGTCTGAACCTCTAGATCATGATGGCCGGCGATTCCCTTCCTCGAGCAGCATAGTGTGACGGAGTGGTCAGAAAACACTTAGCGGCTCGACGATGAGTAGGAGGATGATGGAGAATGACGGCGTTGCACGTTGCATCCTGCGCCCGTCAAAATGTCGGCGATGAAGAGAATCTTCAGCAGTGAAGTTGATGCCAAGACCACGTGCGGTGAACATCAGCTGACACTTTTAAATTGCTCCATTACCTGTGTTCTTCACCCTTTCTCGTCCATCACGACATGCACATGGACATGATGTTCTCAAGTCCACATGCCCGGTGCCGCCCACGGTCGACCAGGCTTTGTGAGAAGTGTCAATAGCGAGACTCCCACACTCTCTACTCCGGCACCGATGTACTACGATCAGGCCCCATAGCGGGCCGCTCTAGCACATTGCCAGCACATCATAGACCTGACAAATCTCCATTCCCTCATCACATCCCAATGACTGACGCTATTGAGGCTCGTCAAATCGCCCATGGCATGTGGCAAGTCTCCCCGTCAAAGCTGAACCGCGAAGCTCTCTTCTCTCAAGCTGGGACTGCAATCTCCCAAAGTCAAGAAGAAGCACAGATAGTCCTCGGCAATCTTCAACGCCTCTCACCAGATATCGCTACCGACTTTGGCCCTCGAACGTCTGGCCAAATCAACGACACGCCTTTCAAAGTCATATGCGAAAGCGACAATGGAGCTTTCCCCTTTGCCGAAGGACAGCCCCTGAGGCAGTACCTCGCAGTGAGCTATAGCTGGAGGCACGCCAGCAAAGACTGGCCTGATGATGGCACTACTCCAAACTCGCCCTGGCCGTTCAGTAAGCCTTTTGTGGATGCCGTGCTGTCCGAGAGAGGCGTAGATAGCGCCGAAGGCAGAAATGCCGCCTTTCGTCGGGAGTGCGTATTCGTGGATGCCATGTGCATTGATCAGACCAATCAGGATGAGAAGCAGCGCAGCATCGCCATGATGGATGTCATATACAAGAGCTGTCGGAAGCTCATGATTCTGCTCGAGGATGTGGTTTTCACTGACGAGGAAGTTGCCGCAGTCGCGCGCATTGGCTACGAGCAGATTGTGCCTGGCTCCACTCACCAGATTGAGGGAGTTGAAAATGACCATCTGAACAGTGCGTGGCGCAAGATCGAGGCCTCTCGCTGGTGGGGCCGATCGTGGTGCTGGCATGAGTTCGAAGTCAACGAGCCGTGGGACACTTTACGATGCAGCTTCTACGCCCACTGCGCTACATTTGTCGTGCGTCACGGGAATGGGACTTTCAAGGTGAAGTGGCTTCAGCTACTCTGGATCCGAGCGACGACAGGATCAAACGGCCCGCACACGGCAGGAGAATTGCGCAATGCCACGCGATGGGCGATAGCAGACAATCGCATCTCACGACACGGCGATCTTCCCTTTCGTCGCAAGGGGAGTACGAGGTCGAGCATCATGGCCAGACTATATGTTATCAACAGCACCGAGTCTACCATCCCTGCTGACCTCGTCTCCATTGCCATCAACTTGAGCGGACTGGCATTGTGCTACAAAGGCAGATCGGTGAGTAGACCAGAGGTCATCTGGATTGTCACGACGCTCGCCCTTGCGGCTGGAGAGAAGAGCCCACTGGCGCACATGAGGGATGAGATGCTCATGATCAACGGACAAGAGTGAGTGCGCGGAACACACCATGCTGAGCAATGACTCCCGTCACACGTCGACTTGCTGATACGCCATCTCATTCTAGATCCTGGCTAACCCAGTCAGACGTCGACTTCAGCATCCCAACGTTCGCTCTAGACGGCAATTCTGGCCTGCACGCCATCACACCGCACTCCATCGAGCTCGACCTCCTCTTCTTCGAGCACGCCATCGAGTGGCCGTCAGCGGAAGACATTGCACTAACAGACCAGATCTTTCCGCAAAAACCGATCCCCTCAACAACACCAACTAGCACTCAAGACAGCGTCCCATCTTCCCCCGTGCCAACAATCGACGACCGATCCTGGGACCCAAGAAGACGCAACTTCCTCGCCCAAATCTGCAAAAGCGGCTTAACCTCGACCCTCAGATTATGGAACCAACTACAGCGTGAAGTCATCGAAGAATCCTACAACATCCACAAAAGCACATTCCAACCCAACGAAACGCTCAAGCCGAATGCTCGCAGACTTTTACGAGTTCTGCTTGGTGGGGAACAAACGTCGGAAGAAGAAGAAGAAGAAGAAGAAGAGATTGAAAAAAAACTTCTCCTCCTCCTCACATGGCTTACAGACCCGAGGTCAATGTACTACATTTCCGCCTTTTGCCTCCGCGTTCGCTGTACCGCGCGACACGACTACGCATTTCTTAGTAGTATCATACTACGCAAGAACATCAAACTCAACGACACGACGACATGGCGCATCGCAGTCCCTACTGACTTGGTAGGGACATCGTGTCAAGTGTACAGAGCGTGGATTCTGCGGCCGGTGGACGACGAGAGTGTGAGTCAAAGGGTGAGTGGGAATGGGTTGTGGGAGAGTGGGAATGGGAGGTATCGGATTGTGGGTAAGATGCTCCTATTGGGGGGAGGGACACTGCTAGGGGACGATGAGGGTGGGGAGTTTGTGAGGTTGAGGAGGAGGCAAATTATCATGGCGTGAGTTTAGTGGGAGGGAGAGAGAGTGAAGGGCGTGGATCATGAGTTTGAGACGTAGGAGGGATGTCTGCGTGAGAAGTCTGCATCGGATGGTTGCGTGGGAACGATGTCTGATACACATACAAATCACTAAATGAGGAGACAATGCTAAAAGAGTTTTTGATTATTTAAATAGAACACACAGCAAATATAAGATTTCAATTGCAGAAAAAGAAAGTAGAGGAGAATTTGATACGCGATTCAGTGGTGGAGATTCAGTGAATGAATGTAGAATTAGTTGGTGATTTTTGACTGACTATCAAAGTGATTTGAACCAAGCATTGACTTGGAATTTCATTGACAGCAAGAAAGTATGAAGAGAAGTAGCAAGGCGCCGTCCATTGCGACGTATGTGATTTCTGTTCAACGAATGCGGTGTCAATTCGTTCAAGAGTCCAAAACCACACTCAATCAATCCTGTTGAACTGTTTGATCTGCTGCTATCCTGTGCTGTTCTATCCTGCTCTACTCCATCTCTCTATTCTTTCATGTGTCTCTCTCTTTTTCTGTCGTACAAAACCCAAATCATCATCATAATCTTCTTCTCCACCTTCCCTCTGCACCCTCCACTCCCCCCTCTCCTCTCCCCCCTCACCCCCCCAGCGAGAAACTCCTCGCATGTCCTCTCCGTCGGTGTAGGTACCGCAGAGTTCCATTTTGCGCAATAGTAGGCGTTGCTGGTGCTGATGAGGCGTAGACGCTTGGAGTAGACGCCGAGACGGATACGGTAGAGATTGTGGGGATTGAGATGCCCGTTGCCTTTGAGCTTGCTGTTGCCGATGAGGACGAAGACGAAGATGCTTCAGAGGGAGAGTAAGCCGGTGCCGATGACGAGGATGCCGAAGAGGATGCCGAAGTTGACAGCTGGCCAACAGGTAGAGTCGAAGTCAGAGTCACGACCGTAACGATAGTCGTCAGCCCAGCCGCTTCGCCAGCTGCTGCTGCAGGAGGAGAAGAAGAAGAAGAAGAAGAAGAAGAAGAAGAAGAAGAAGAAGAAGAAGGAGAGTATCCAGATGCAGAAGCAGAAGTCGAAGTCGAAGCCGTACTCGTGATCGCAGGCGTAGACACAGCGGTAGATGCAGCCTCAGCATAGCCACTCGCTTCCACCTGCGCAGTAGTAGTCGTAAGCGTCGCCCCCCTCACAGGTACCTTCAACCCGGCCTTTTCGAACGCGCCTTTCCACGCACTCTCCGCCCCAGCCGTGTAGCTACTCGCCGCAGCACCCCACGTCTGACTCCACGCGCTCGCGGCCGCGGTGCCAAACGAGCTGATGACGCCACAGCTATTGGGGACGTAGACTTCTGGCCAGACGTTGAGGTTGTTTGCTGAGATGACGGAGGCTTGGGCGGAGCAGGAGGATATGAAGACCGAGTTGACGGAGGGGACGGCGGCGTTCTTGTTGTTGTTGTTGGATGACGCGAGGATGTAGGCTGGCGCGGTGGTGAGCGCGGCGCGGGACTTGTAATCGGATACGGCGAGTCGTTGGGGGTTGGATTGCCCTTGCGTCTCGCCTGCTTCTAGTGAGGTTGGGGCAGCAGCAAGGTTCTTCTGTTGAGATGAGTCCACAACGTCAAAGTCTGCGCAGGACGTGTAGTATTCATCCTTGCCAGCCGGAGTGTTGCAGTCCATGTTGGCCTCGGTGCCGAATTGCCAGATCCAGTACGTGGTCAGAGTACCAGCCGTGACAGACTCGGGAATGAGGAGATCGTTTTCGCACCAGGACTCGGACGTGGAAGTGGGTTGACCGTCAACGTGGTTGGGTTGCAGAATCTGGCGTTCTTGGGAAATGCTACCGCAGTTGAGCTGGTGGCATCTGCCGTCGTCAAAGTTTTGTGCTGTCATGAGGAAGCCGTTTCCGTTGCCGCCTTTGCCATCGCGAGTCCATTGCATGACGTTGGCGATTTTCTCGTCATCGGAAGGTTTGGTCGTGCCGAAGATGAAGACGCTGCCGCCACCGGGTGGTTTGCCGGTGATGTTCCAGGGCAGAGAGACGTGGCCATTTTCGAGATACTTCATGGCGACGTAGTCACCGGGCGAGACTTTGAGTTTGGGGAAGGCGGCCGTGTAGTTGGCTGTTCGCTGAGCTGGGTGGCAGACGGAGTCGGTGTCGTCGATGCGGGTTCGGACTGTTCCATCGGCGTTGCGTGCTTCGAGCGAAGGAAGCATCCACATCATGGAGAAGCCGCTGTAGGTTGGGTCTGTTCGGGAGACATAGCCTCGCGAGTAGCCTCGTGGGCCGGTGAAGGTGCCGTTGTCGGAGATGATTTGGTACTCTTCCACCCAAGAATGTGCAGCAGCGAGTGGCGAGAGGAGCGCGAACGTGAGAAGCGTCGAGAGCATGGCTGAGAACATGCTGATTTTGTGCATGTTTGTCGTTGTTTCTGATTGCGGTGATTGCTGAAGGCCTGCTTCAGGTCGCTTATGTAGACGGTGGTTGTCGTCGTGAAGATTGATAACACGGTCCAGCCGGATGGTATGTCGATGCCAATGTACTTTTAGTAAAGGTGTCGCTGCGTTGGAGTCTTCTAGAGTGCACGAAGAGCGGAATTATGCATCTGTTTTGTGTGAATGGCGTAACAATGGGCCGGAGTACAGTGCTTTCTTGTGAATGGCGTAACAATGAAGTGCTGCTGCGGCCTGCGCTATTGTCAAAGAAGAAACGGAACAATCAATAAAATCGCAACAATGAGGCTATGTAAACGAAAGAAAGCCAGACATTGTGCAGAAGTGAAGGGACTGCTCAAAGCGCACACGACACCAAAGAAGAGGAAGAAGGAGAGTGATGAAAGAAACCCTTCACTGGGCGCGACCCAGTATTCTTTGTGTGCCAGCGTGAAGGCGTTGAGTGTCGGAAATGTCACGTGGGACGGGTTTTGTTCGCAGAAAATCGCCTACGCTTGTGGGTCTTGGTGCTAATGATGCGAAACGGTGCGGCTAGCCTGCCACGATGGCGGTGTGCAGAGGTCGAGCATAGAGTGTTTCCCGGCAGCTCGACGCGCTTGTGTGAGAGTTGTTGTTCAAGGAAGAGAAACGGGTGGGAGTTAGTCCAGCGACCGGGTTGCGACCACGTTCTGTCTGTGTGTTTTCGGTCGACATTAGGCATCGCAGGCCAATCAAGGCGGTTGACGTTGCCGCTTGTGAGATGCTACAGTTTTCGCGTGGTCCGACAATAGCAAAGACGGAGTGTGTTTCATGTCGACGAGATTTTGGTGCAGTGCCGCCGTGTGGTTGGGCGGTCGGTAGTTCTAAGCGCCGAAATGTAGATGTCGTGCACGGACGAATTGTGTAGCAATATGTTGACCGCATGTCTTAATACTCTCTGTCGGGCAATACTACGGTTCTGCTGCTCTTGACAGGTCCTCGCACTGGTTGGTAGTATCGTTCGTCGCCGTACGCTCATCTAAACCATCAAACAATCAAACAATCAAACAATCAAACAAACAAACAAACAAACAAACAAACAAACAAACAATCAATCAATCAATCAATCAATCAATCAATCAATCAATCAATCAATCAATCCATCCATCCATCCATCCATCCATTACATCAAGTCAACACTGAGTCTCAGTAACCTGTCCTGTGCCTTCTGTTACAGGCGTGGAAATCGTAGTATTGTAGTAGTAGTAGTACAGACGGCTCAGCTATGGACGACTCTGCTCCCGCTCATCTCAGCTCAGCCCAGCTCAATCGAGCTCGAGTCAACTCAGCTTGATCTGTCAGCTTGCAGAGCTGCGCTTGTTGCTACAGCAGGCTGGCCGGTCGACAGACAGACATATGCGCTGCTAGCTGATCTGCTCGCCTTGAGGCTGCCGTCCCTGCTGCGGTAGTGCTTGTAGTGCAGTCGCGTATACCACCGTCGCAACAGCACAGCAATACCGCGCACTAGTCATCTCTCATGATCTCAGCATCCTCACAAATCCTCATCCACGTCCATGCCGCCTTCTGCTTGGCCATTCCCATTCGCCACCGGCTTCCCGTTCAGTCTCGCGCTGCCCAGCCCATCTGCCGCGGCGTTGGGCACACTGGCCTCCTTGTCGATCATCTGCCGGCTGACCGACACGATGTTGTCTTCCATCAGCTCCTGGCCGACCGTCTCAATGTGCTTCTTGGGATCGACCTTGCCGACGTATCGCGTGCGCAGCTGCTCCTTGGTGAGCTCCGTCTCCTCCTTGACGCGCTTCTCGTAGCCCTCGGCCAGCGAGACGAGCTTCTGCAGATTGGCCTCGTTGCGCGTGCCCTCGGCGGCAAAGTCGGGCATGGTGAGAGCTTCGGTCCAGACGGTCTTGTGCAGGTTCATGAGCATGGCCTCCTCGAGGGCGGTCTTGCGGTAGCCGATGCCGATGGAGTAGTAGTGGCGGTTGAGGCCGTGGATGAGGGCCTGGATGGAGGGCTTGTTGAGGTGGCCCAGGTTGGACGTGGTCTGGCGCGGCTCCTGGCCGAGCATGAGGGTCTGGGGGTTGATGAGGCGGAAGGCGTCAATGACGACCTTGCCCTTGACGGACTGGATGGGGTCGATGACGACGGCGACGGCGCGGGGGGTCAGCTGCTCAAAGGACTGCTGCGTGTTGATGTCGACCGACGACAGCCAGCAGCCGAAGCCGGGATGTGAGTGGTACCAGCCGACGACGGTTTCGGGTCTGTCTGGTTGTTAGTATGATGATTATGCAGTGATGTGGTGTATAGGACGGAGAGATGATGGCACATACCTCCCCGTCTGGCGCAACATGTCCATCATCTTGGTCTGGAAGACGGGATCAACCGCCTCGACCGACACGCCCGTTCCCGACTGCGGCATGGCAAAGACGTCCACCACGCGCACCGTGTAGTCGTCGACAAACTCGCCCAGCATCAGGCCCATGACCTCCATCGGCACGCCGGCCCGTCCGTGTCGCAGCATCTTCAGCAGCGCCAGCGACGAAATGTAGACGGTTTCCGCATTGTCGATGATGTTGGTGTCCTGTGCCGGCGCTCCGCCGCCGCCGCCGCCCATGCCCTGCGCCGCCGCCAGCATTCGCGATAAACGGTCCATGTTGGCGGTTGTGTGCTGTCTCTGTCTCTGTCCTTTTCGGTCGATATCCCCCGATAATCCTCCGTCACGCTGTGTCTGTATCAGGAAAGGTGGTGGTGGTGGCGGAGAAGAGAGCGGCGGTGATGTCGTTGGCGCTGTTGATGGATGCCGTCAGGTTATGAGCTGTCAGTGGGTGGTCAGGCAGATGCAACGCGTAGATGGCGATACAGCTCGCTTAGCCTTCCTCATTCGGCCTAGTCGGTCTGCGTTAGTCAGCTAGCGCCGAATAGCTCCAGCATCTCCATTTCCATCCAGCGAACTATAACTACAACTGCCACTCCCTCCACTCATACCTCACCTCACACCCACACCCACAACCCGTTCCTGCCTATTCTACGCGAAATTAACACGACAAATATGCCTCAAGGCGCAGGCGGCTACACGCCCCTTGACGCGCCGGGCACAGGCACCAATGCCGCGCCTTCCCAGCCCAAGAAAGTCGCCTACTTCTACGACAGCGACGTCGGCAACTACGCCTACAATGCCGGCCATCCCATGAAGCCGCATCGCATCCGCATGGCCCACTCGCTGATCATGAACTACGGCCTGTACAAGAAGCTGGAAATCTACCGCGCCAAACCCGCCTCCAAGTACGAAATGACCCAGTTCCACACCGACGAGTACGTCGACTTTCTGCAGCGCGTGACCCCCGACAACATGGACAACTTTGTCAAGGAGCAGGGCAGATACAACGTGGGAGACGACTGTCCCGTGTTCGACGGCCTGTTCGAGTTCTGCGGCATCAGCGCTGGAGGAAGTATGGAAGGAGCTGCTCGTCTCAATAGAGGAAAGTGCGATGTGGCAGTCAACTGGGCTGGCGGATTGCACCACGCCAAGAAGAGCGAGGCGTCGGGCTTCTGCTACGTGAATGGTAAATTTGACCCCGTTCCGCTTATCTTCTCACGCTAACAGTACGTCAGACATCGTCCTCGGCATCCTCGAGCTGCTGCGCTTCCACGAGCGGGTCCTCTACATCGACATTGACGTGCACCACGGCGACGGCGTCGAAGAGGCCTTCTACTCGACCGACCGCGTCATGACCGTGTCCTTCCACAAATACGGTGAGTACTTCCCCGGGACAGGCGAGCTGCGGGACATTGGCGTTGGCCAGGGCAAACACTACTCGGTGAACTTCCCCCTCCGCGACGGCATCGACGACAGCAGCTACAAGGGAATCTTCGAGCCCACCATCGGCTGGGTCATGGAATACTACAAGCCGACTGCGGTGGTACTGCAGTGTGGCGGAGACTCGCTCTCGGGTGACCGCCTGGGCTGCTTCAACCTGAGCATGCGCGGCCACTCCAACTGCGTCAACTTTGTAAAGAGCTTCAACCTGCCCACGCTGGTCCTGGGAGGGGGAGGCTACACCATGCGCAATGTGGCACGAACGTGGGCATATGAAACCGGGCAGCTGGTCGGAGTGGAAATGGGACCAGACCTCCCCTTCACCGACTACTACGAATACTACAGTCCCGACTTTGAACTGGACGTAAAGCCGAGCAACATGGACAACGCCAATTCGCCTGAATATCTCGAAAAGATCAAGCACCAAGTGCTCGAGAACTTGAAGCGCACCACACAGCACGCGCCGAGTGTGCAAATGCACGACGTCCCGCGCGAGCCGCTTGGCATGCACAATTCGGGCCCGGATGGCGAACCAGAGACTTTTGATGAAAGAGAGGCGCGGGAAGATGACGAAGAGGCCGACGCTGAGGAGAGCAAAGACCGGAGGTGGAACCAACGCTCATACGACAAACACACCACGAACGACCTGGACGATGAAGACTCCGAGGACGAGGAGCTCAACTTTGCCAACGGGGTCAGGAAGCCGCCCAGTGCACGCAGAATTGGCATCATGGACAATCCCAACCCGCATGGTCCGGTGGATGAAAGCGGCGGCAACACCCCCGCCGATGACGATGCGCGGAGCGCCAATGGCGACGCGGATGACGAGATCATGCAGCTGGATGGTGCCGCGGACGTCGCGTCGGCGAATGCAAACGTTGCGGAGGCGATCCTCGCAGATAAGGCCAAGTCCCCCCTTCCAGGATCCTTGACCAGTGCCCCAGCAAAGACCGAGCTGGCGTCAGATAAGTCGGAAGTGGGCGCAGAGGATGAAGGAGCAGAGGCAGACGATGAGATGCAAGATGCTCCCGCTCCACAAATCAACACTCCTCCCCGCTCGCCTGCTGCGACGGGCGCGCCCATCGCCGCGGATACCGTGGGCGATGTCGAGATGCAGGATGGGCCTGGGCCGGAGAAGCAGGCAGAGAAGGAGGAGGCCAAGCTGGAAAGGGAGGCCGAGAATGCCACAGCCGAGGCCGCCGCAGAGATTGCCGGAGATCATGGGCCGCCCGCCGCGTAGACTGCGACGTCTCACTCCGATCGCAATACCGTTCTGATGACGATGACCTGTCCGGCGTCGGTCAGAGGCAGGGCGCAGGATGGCGCAGCGACGAGCCACCACACACCTCCCTGCACCACGGACCTCTTGTCGCTACGAAGCATCCGCCGCGAAGCTGCAGGTAGAAGCAGAAGCATATTGACCCCCGCAACAACTTCATTGCGGACGATGCGACGATGCGGACTTCTCACGAGGTCCATTGTGAAGATTTAGCGAGGCGTTCGGCATGTGTGCTTTCGGTGGAAGTGTTTTTGTTTTGGGAACGAGGGAGAGGTACGCCATAATGAAAGAACGGAGAATTACCCTTGTCGTTGTTGGCAGACAGACAGCGAATTGTGCTGGAAGTAGACCAGTGACAGGCAGACATGAGATGAGAATCAACCAATTCCAGACAGATCTGGGTCTGAATAGTATTTCCTCTTCTCTTCTTTGGCATGCGTGCTTCACTGCTGGCAGGGAGCAGTAGAAAGTATGATGCCGCAAACACTGCGGGTTTGACGTAGAGAGACGGAGATGGTTAAAGGATGTTGAAGAGAGATTTGATCGAGACGATGCGAGGAAGTGTATGCACTCGCTGTATAGAGACCGCTGCGTTGATGCTATGCTATGCTGTGCTGTGCTGTGCTGTGCTGTGCTGTGCTGTGCTGTGCTGTGCTGTGCTGTGCTGTGCTGTGCCATGCTATGCCATCTTCATCGGTCTGCGTAACCGTTGACTGTTTGCCCACTGTCTGTTCGTTATGAACCACGCCCACGCAGTGCAGCACCCCTCTAAAAAGAAAAAGGACACCAAAAATGCAACCGCTACTTCTGCTGCTACTGCCACACAACAATGCAATCCAATTTAACCCAGTCCAAGGTCAAGTTCAAGAATAAACATTCCTCACAACCTCATCACTAGCCTGCGTAGCTTTATGCAAATGCTGCGTTGCGTCGACCACGTCCTCGACATGAGCGTACGCTAGAGCCTGCTTGCGGTGCGCGGCGAGGAGCTGGGCCATTTTGAGAAAGTTTTTGATTTGTCGGCCGTTGACGGGTAGGGCAGCGAGTTTGGCGAGGTCGGGGGCTGTGATGGCGTGAGGGGCGAGGGAGGAGTCGGGGTTTTCGTCTTCGTTCGCTGGTGGTGATGGTGATGGTGAGGATGCGACTGCGTTCTGGACAGCGTAAAGTTTTGCCGCGCCTGCGAGAGGTTGCGTTGTAGCAGCAGGAGAAAGAGAAGGACTCTCCCTTGCGGCGGCTTGCGAGACATTATGTCTATCCAGAAACGTCTCCCAAATCGCCCTGCGAGCCTTGGCGTCGAGGTCCTTGTACTGCAGCGAGATGTGAATTCTGCTTTCGAATGCCTTGTCGAAAGAGGATGTACGGTTCGATGTGAGGAACATGATACCCTCGTAGTATTCGAGGACGCGTAAGAAAATGGAGACGAGTTTATTGCGTTCGAGCTCGTGGTTGTTGCGCGCTTCGAGGAAGACGTCGGCTTCGTCGATGAGCGCGAGGGCGCCCCAGCGCGCGCACATGTCGAGGATGACTTGGAGTTCTGTTTCGACTTCGCGCGGCCGCATGCCTAGGTCGCCGGCAGCCATGGCGAACAAGGGGACGCGCATCTTCTCTGCGACGGATTCGGCGGTCAAGGTCTTGCCTACGCCGGGCGAGCCGGAGAGGAGGATGATGGTGCCGCGGCCTTTGCCTGCGATTACGTCGTCGAAGCGGTGGCGTTGGACTTGGTTGGCTTGAGTGAAGCCGAGGATGAGCTCCTTTTGGTTTTCGGGGAGTTTGAGGGAGGCAAAGGCGTCTTCGTTAAATTGGATTTCGCTGACGCTGTTGGCGAAGAAGTTGAGCCATTCTTTGAGGCGGAGCGAGTAGCCGCGGACGAGCGGTGTGCAGATGAGTTTCTGGTCGGATGTGAGGACTAGGCGTGGGGCGTCGGAGGCTGCTTCGGTCAGGAAGCCGTCCATTGGCATGTCGCCGGGTTCGTTGAAGTCCCACGTTGCGTATGCTGGGACGGGGGGCACACCGCCGGCCATGACGTTGTTCTTGCGGGTGTCTTTGCTGATGCGGGAGTTGAGTGCTGACAGGTAGATGCCGTCGTTGGGCTTGTAGCGATTGTATCCATATCCGTCAATGACAATCCGGCCGGTGATGTTGAACTTGTCGCGGGTGCCAGGCTGCTGCCCGGGCATCCAGCCCACACCGTTGTAAGCGCAGTAGTGCGTTCCTGCGAGAGACTCGACCTTGGCTCCGCGAGCGATCAGCTTTGTGGTGAGTTCCTGCTGGTTGTGGTGGAAGTCGATGGGGAAGACGCGCAGGCTCTGGATCTCTTTGTGGCCTTCGAATGATTCGATTGTGAGGACGAGCTTCTGAATGCCGAAGCGCTGGCCGTCAAAGTCCACGGCCATGCAAGTAAGGCCTGCAGATGAAGAGTCAGATAGTCAAAGGTGGCGGCAATGGTCAGGAAGCTTACAGAAAACTGGATTCCCGTCCATGCTTTTGCCGTACTTTGATGTGTGCAAGCGAAATGCGCGGTCTTGGTTGTCGATGTTGCTGTAGACGAGTGCTCCTGGCTCGAAGATGGTCCAGAGATGGTTGAATGTGATGACACTGTTGCTCTTCAGATCTTCCATGGTCTCGGCAATCTCTGAAAACTCCTTGATCATGATGGAATCCAGCAAGTGGGCGTGCTCGAGGCGGGTCTGCATCTCAGAGTCGGCAGATGGACTGACGCTGTGTTCGAGTTTGCGGATCGCTTCTCGAAATGCAGGCCAGCGGTGGACGAGAGGCTCAAAGCTGTTACGTGGTTAGTCACTGGTGTTTGTGCAGTTCAAAGCGTACTCACCGGCCATCAAACTGGATTCGCTTCAGCTCAAGAGCGACACCAGGATAGTCGGCGAGCACCTCTCCAAGCAGATCCTTGAGTAAGGGACTCTGCACGACGATGGAGTGCAGCGCAAGCTGCTTCTTTGGGTTACCATAGACGCCTTGATTGTGAGTTAGTGTGACAGCAGACGGTAAATGGGGGCAAGGGCGGAAGTAGTCTCACGGTTGTGTCGAATGATGATAGCCCATTTTTCACTCTCGGCATCTTCTGCTGGCTCGCCGATGTCTTTGGGCATCCGATCTGTCCATTGATATCTGCCGTGGCGGTCTTCCTTGCCGCTGTAGAGCTGCTTACTGGGCACTGTTAGCGAGCAATCGACGTAAGGATGACCTTGCACTTACTAGCCGAGACTCATGCCATAGTCTTTGGGATCGATTGGTGTACTTCCGGCCGTCACTGCGGGTTCATCCACGCCACCATTTGCGGCATCCTGCTGGCGAGACGTGTTGCTCTCGTTGCCGCTGCTGTCAACGCTCGCGCGGCGGGGATTCATCAACTGGCTGAGAAGGTCTTTGTGATCTGTCACCCTGGGGTTGTACATTTTGACTCTGACCTCTTGACTTGTGCCGAAAATCGGTGAGGTGACGGGGTGCACATGTGAGACGCAGTCAGGCTGAGTCCAGAGCTGACAGCCACGCGGCTAAATATGCAGGTACCGGAGAGGACGCCAGGCCTTTTCAAGACGGAGGCGCACGAAGAGCTGCACCCTGTGCCTGATTGAGCGATTGCGTCAATGATGAGACGAAGTGAAGTGATCCACTGGAACGTGGTAAGAGATAGCAAAGATCAAAGAAAGAGTGTTGTTGTCGGAACGTGGAACTGCACAAGCCGAAGCGCTGTGCAACTGAGGCCGCAGATCCCTGCCCAAGGCGTCTACTTTCGAGAACCTATGGGATTTGGAAGAGTCGATTGTGACGAGAAGCATAGTCGCTATCGTCAGACATGCGCCTTCGTATGCTGGCGGCCAGGCAGCTGAGCTGTCCGCAGAGCCTGAGACATGACAGTGGCGGCGTTTGGGTGGCCACGTGGGCCGCCAGCACACAGATCCTATTCATGTAGGCATGGGTAGCTGTCCAGCAGAAGAAGACACGAGATTCTCTCTGCCACTTCTGCACAACGCCCTCGAATCCATCTCTTCACACTGTGAGCTCATTCTGGAACCCAGGAAGTCGAGACACACTCAGCCGTGCCAATCGGAAGTGTCTATGAGCTTGATGCCGCTACGCAGAGGTGAATGGCGTGCAGCGTCGGAGCTGGGGAGATGATCTACAGGCTCCCTCTAGTGTACATCGAAGTATCGTCGGCGTGGAACATGTCAACCGGCTGCCAGTGAAGTGAGTCAACATGAAGAGTGCCAGCCTTTGCCCGAGTGACTGCGGTGAGCACTGCCAAGATCTCTGACTAGCAGCACTCATCGTGTCCGTCGACTCCCACGATGCTGGTATGGCGGTGGCCCTTCACACCGAAGTATAGCTCATCATCACGGCTATTCGTTCTGGACCGTACACTTAGTCCACAGGCTCCGCCCAGTTCACCGCAGTGCTCAAGCCACCTCTCTTGATCGCCTGTAAAGTGGACTCTCCGCGCCACGAAGCAGTGCCGGTGTGAACTGCCTATGGCCGTCTGCCTCAACCCTCAGCGTGGCCTTTCACAGTGTCGAAGCATTCGTCCGGATGTGCCTGCCTGCACGGTCTGTCGGTGTGCCCACCGCTGTATCATTTCGATTGATGTGCTCTTCCGTGATCGGCTGCCGCATACCGCACTGCGTGTTTGATGGCGTTCAACGAGAGACGATGGTGGTTGTATGTTCTCTGTCAGATGCGTTGTGGCTGTGGGACGTGCTGGTCTTGGCTCGGATCCGATGCGAGGCAAGGACATTGACCAACTTCTCCTTTTTGCAACTACAACAAGGTACATTGCTCATGAGATGACATCCCAATTCGACATGAAGGAGATGGTGGAGTGAGGAGTGAGCACATGAGGAAACAGTCGTCGTCACGAGGGAATGGACACAAGTGTTTATTGTTGCTACACTGTGAACGCTACAATACCGACGACTACCAACACTGATTGTCACGCTCCGACGGAAAGAGGCGTTTTCAGAGTATACATCTGAGGACTACCGTTCAGCGTCACCCACTTGATCGTCGGCTCCGACCCGACCTGATCATTTGTAGCCGCAGCACCACTCGCTGGACCAGGGAAAGGAACCGGAACAGGAGCCGAGCAAGAGTTTCCATTAGCAGACACAGTCACGCTTGTGATCTGCGACCCATCCTGGCTGTAGATGTACCCTAAATTCGGCTTGCACTGGTCCCAAGCCAAACGCTGTCATCTCCTGAACGACAGTCTCGTTCCAGATCCGGACGAGCGACAGCTAACCGGGTTGCGTGCCGACTGTAGTCGTGGCGACGTCGTTGACGCGCATGTTGGCTTGATGGGACCTGAAGAGATCATGATGAAGACCGAGCAGGTAGCGCGTGGCTGTGCTCTTTTCTGATGCCAATATGGGATTGGGCCACTGCGGACGGCATCGGCAAGCACCAGGCCCACGCGGAAGGATCAATCAATATGCCTAGTGTACCGAAGATGCAGACCCTCCGTGCGAGCTTTGAATAATACAAGACTCTGGGACAGTCGCTCAACGAGAAGCCATCTTCCGCAGCCAGTCGAAGGGACAGCGAGCAGTGCGTGAGCGTGCTGAAAAGGTTATAAGCTCTGGCGGTGATGATGTGTCGATGTCGAAGGCCAGACCGCGAGCTGGCATGATTTGAGTTTCGTTGACATGCCAAGAAGATTCATCAGCTGTGGATTGTGGCCTACGGTTATCCAGTCCAAGGTCAGAGCCGAATCAAGGCTCGAATCAGGGCCTGAAGCACGGTGGAGTACTCTGTACAGGAACAACAATCAATTTCAATGTGCCGGTCATGAAGACAGTCTCCACAATCTTGGTATTGGGCCTAGTCTGTCGCCATAGCATCGATGTAATCCTTGAAGCCTGCGCCGAATTGCTCGTAGAAACGTTCATGAGAGTCTGTGACGAAGACGTACTGTGCCCCGTTTCGCGCTTCGAGCGTGACGTCTTCCACCATCTCAATGGGCACGGAGTGCACCATGTAGCAAGCATGTGCTTGATCGTAGCTGGTCAAGGACGTGTTCTCCTGGAAGCCAGCCTGCGACAGTCGTGCGTAGGAATCCTCGAAGAAAGCGGTAATCTCGCGCCTCCTGCTGGGAAGTTCAGAGTCCAGAAGCGTGCCTGGATTGTGGATAATCTAACAGACTTGTCAACAGCCAGGACTTCATTGGCCTCCGCGAGACTCACCAGGTTCTCTCCAAGAATGCCATCAGCAGTTTTGACTTCTTCATTAATCTTTTCCAAGTAGGATGCTTTGAATTGTGACGACTCGTTGGGTGTTTCGTCGAAGAAGATTCCTGAGACGTATAGCCCCTTCACGCCATGTTCCCGGGGCCACTGCGCATATCGTCGGAGATCTGCCAAGACCTCTGCAACATCTCGATT
The DNA here is from genome assembly GCA_022559915.2 of Septoria petroselini. Taxonomy (NCBI): domain Eukaryota; kingdom Fungi; phylum Ascomycota; class Dothideomycetes; order Mycosphaerellales; family Mycosphaerellaceae; genus Septoria; species Septoria petroselini. Next base: position 113,653 of record JAFJTQ020000008.1, read on the forward strand.
GCAGTAGTCTACTCTTACATAACCGACGACTGTACAGTTGGCTCTGGCGTTAAGCTTGGGCACTTCTCGCAGGTAATCCAGATTGGGCCACCAGGGGGGCGTGCCTGGCCCACTGTTCGGATTCACAATGACGATGAAATCCAGTGTAGGGCTTTCGTCAATTCTGGCAGACGTTAGCAGCGGGTCTGAAGCTGTACTGTCAACAGCCGTCTTACGCATTTAGAAGAGGCTGCCATGTTGCAGAGCTCGTGGGATAAATGTATAAAGGTATTATGCATGTCGATCTGGCGATTTTGCTGCTACCAGACCTTTTCAATTTCGAAAACAGACCCATCGCCAACGCACAACGCCGTGACCCCGACCGAGAACGAGAGAGATGTCGTTGGAAGAGCAGAAAGAGGAGTAAATTCTGGAAGTCCAGAACATCCGAGCCGCCATGTGGCTGTGGAGTCGTTGGTGGACACGAACTCTTGCCAAAATTGCCACCAAAGCTCTCATAGTAAGCCTTCTTGTCGTTGATCACAAAAAGATACTCCGCGCGATAGCTCGTCTCTGGCACAAAGTGCTTCAAGTCCACCGAGCCTGCCGAGTGAACGATATACGCTGAGCCGGCCCTACCGAGTAGCCATTTCTGCAATAGACGCGTCAAGCTTTCGGTCCTGCTTCAAAGATTCTTCAAAGGTGACAGTAATGTCGATATTGTTGACGTTGGGACTCGCATCAGGCACAACACCTGGATGATGGATGACTTGAGATGGAATAAGGGTCGTGTTGATGAAAATGGTAGAGGTGGACTATCGTGTGCGGTTCGCGAGTGCCTGTCGAATTCTTGGCAAACTTGTTGATGGTGACCAAATGCTGATAATTGTCCTCGGAAAACTCCTAGGCGACTACATCGAAGAACATGCCGCCCATGGCCAAGCTGGAGTTGATGCTCGACCCGCCGGAGTCCCCTTCGATTTTCTTGACGATCTCATCGATAGATCTGAAACCATAGCCGGTGCCTATTGCTACTGCTCAGTGTGTGCTGCTTGAAAGGGAGCGGCCCATCGACCTACGGAGATAACCGACAGTCTGAACGTCTGGATAGTCGTTGAGCCTATTACTGTGGGGATGTGCCCAAGTTTCAGACCAAGCGGAACATTCAGTCGTTGACAGTGTTGCCACTCTGGGGCATGGACTTCTTGACGCCCAATCAAGGTGTTTGCCAGGACATTTTTGACTCAGCCGCTCAACGTAGATTCAACCACACTTATCGCGCAGACATCAAGAAGGGGCTTTTCCGAAGTTAACGAGTCTCGTCAATTGCGCGAGAGCGATCCGCTTTGGGCCAGAAAACATCGAAAGAGCGTCAGGAGCACTGACAGATGTCAGCAAGTACTTCCACAAGAACCGTCACTGGACTGATGCATGGATGAATGAGCCTGTGAAGTAGAAATGGCGAGAACTGTGGCTAGCTGAAGGCGTCGAAAACGCCGCCGCGATCTCCAGGTGCTGGGGTGCAGAACCCGCAACACTGGCACACGTGGGAAATCGCTGGATGTCTGGTACTGCTCCTTCTTGATCTAAAACGTCCTGGTAGTCGACGAAATCCATGATGGGTTTTAGGCCTCACACCACCTCTGCGGCGCCTCTTACGGAGTCCTATGCAAGCTGGACCGCTGCATATCTTGGCGAGATGTTGGCGGTCTTCCTATCATCTGCCATGTCTTTTGACGCTCCTGTCATCACCACATCGCTCATACATCTCTCCCGAATGACCTCGGTATTCATCTTGCATTACGCTGATGCCATCTTACCATGTGCAGACTTCATTGACCCTGGCTGGGAGATCGAGTATGCCTATGAATGGCATGTGCTCGACAAATTGATCCTGTTGTCATTGGCATCTGCAATATGGGGAAGTTCGTGCCGATCATGAAGATCAAAAGCAAGAAACCCACGACCACCATGTTGTCTCACGTGCGGTTCGTGAACGATATCAAGACTGCGATCTTGGCTGCAGAAATCATCGTCAATGAGTGGGGTCGCAAGGACCATCAGCTTGACGTGTATGGCGACAAGGAAAGGGCTCAGTGTACCCTATGGAGTGCAAAGATATCCTCGGCAGCAAAGGCTTGAGGGATCATGTGTTGTTGCGCGGACTTGGAAACCCGGATAAAGTCCTCGAGGAGGTGCGGGTCTTCCTGAACTCGTCTATCTCAGAAGGCTTTCCCCTGACCTGGGCGAAGCTGCATTGACAGGCGTGCTGGTGGTCTGCACATATGTTGGGGCAAGCTTTCTTTTAGTCACAGGTCCTTTCACCTGGAAGGAGTCCAGCGCCATCGTCTGCTCCAAACGATTCATACTCGTTAGTAAGAGCAGAATGTCGAAGTGTTGGCGCTTCCCGTTAGAAGTTCGTGCGATGGGAAGAGTGAATGTGCTGGATAGCTCCTCTAGTACCTGATACCTTGGAGAACACGAGCAGATGTTGTGCCCAGTTACTCGGCTCGCAGCAGGTTCGTGCCAAGACTTATCGAACAGATCAAGGAGAAGGACAAATCTACTGGCGATCATGGCTCTTGCGGCGAGCACTCGCCCTCTAGCTTGGTTGACGACTCCATGACAACGACAAAAGACCACAGCGAGCAAGGATCTGTCTCTTCCTGAGGAGCGATGTGTAAGATGGTGTCCTGGGGAGGCAATGATGAAGCTGGCTGTGTACACAACGAGAAGCACGCAATGTTTATTGAAACGACAGCTGCCTAGTCGTCACTATTGTGACGACGCACATGTACCCTGTTGACGGAGCCTCACCTGCGCTAGCTCCGACTCATATTTATATCTCGAGCAGCGCGTCTTCCAAACCTCCTCAGCAACCACACAAACAAGCAGTAAGCCACACCACAATGTCTTCCCCCTGATCTTCCGAGTCATACTGACAGTTCTACAGAACAAAATTCAAAATGAAAAGCAAGTTCGCCGCTCTCGCCGCCGCCGCTCTCGTGGGCCGCCGCGCCACCAATCTCGTTGCGCCCACCAGTATGACACTGCATCAGATCATTTCAGCTGAAGCAGATTTGCTGACAGTCCACAGTGGCCAACATGATGAAGAAGAAGGAGGAGAAGAAGGAGAAGAAGGAGAAGAAGGAGAAGAAGGAGAAGCAGACCGAGTGAGTCAACTCTCCGCCCACCAGTCTACTTGACTGACGCTAACAATCAACTCACAGGCAGATCAAGGAGCTCGAGAACGTCTGGCGCGAGCAGTTATTCAAATAAAAAACCAAAAAAAAAACACCTTTCCAGCATTTTTGCTGGCGGCCCTCCGCCGCGTCGCGAGAGAGGCTACACCACCACCATCACCACTTTCCCCCCACCTCTCCGTTCTGTTGATTCCACCGCGCTACCTGGCATGCGGCGACATCGTGATGTGGTGACTGATTTGGAGACATCGACCGAGTTGGCTGACAATTCTTCATGACTGACGATTACTGAGCAGCTTGACGTGTTTCTAGTGGACGACTACTCCAACGACGCGTTTTGAGGCACGCAGTGACGACAAGTCCAGAACAATCACACACGCTGGCGGGTCCTTGAAGAAGACCAGAGGCTTCACCTCACTCGCAGACAATTCCTGATCATGACCATTGACCATGCCACTTAAAGGTCAATCGCGCTGCTCAGAAAGAACAAGCAACTTGGGTCCAATGACTTTTGTTCAGTACCTTCTCCACCAGCCTCGCACCATACCCATCCTCCGCCGTGCCGTGAATCGAAACCAGGAGCACAGTGGATGATCTTACTAAGAAACGACTGTCACCTGGATGGAGTCAGCCTCCGCAGGACCTCCGACCCTGCTCCTCGAATGAGGGCTGCGCGGCCGTGTGAGGAGGCGTTGAACTGGGCCGGATGCAGAGGTCTAGAGAGAGCCAATATCGGCGGGAAAATGAATACACGCTGTAAGGCAAGGGCGTTGTGTGCGGAGCGAGAAAATGGTCAACATGCGGACCAAATAGCGGCAATGGGTTTGAGCACCTTGCACGAATTGGGTATTCAAAAATGCACGCAATGGAAACAACAGGCGCAACAACAGTGGAGTGCTAGGACTCAGTACATCAGATCGACCCATGTAAACCAGATCCAGTATCCCGCATGCTTCACAGGCACTCTGACAGGACTCCGGCGGTACTTGATGGCCTGAGGATACCTCTGCTGCCGGACTACCTCAGTGACGCGCCTGGCATTGATCCGGAACCTCAGTGAAGCACGGTCCATGTTTTGACTCACGTTGATAAGATACTGCAGCACGCCAAGCCCCTTGTCTATAAAACATCTCCCCCCCACCGAATTCCTCTCTCTCTTCTTCCTCAACATTGCTACCATTCTTACAAGCATTCTTACCCTATCCTTTCCCATCACTACACCATTCTTCCCTCACTCGCGATATATTGCTACTTACTGGGGGTGGTTATTCTTTTCTGTTCATTGTTATTTGCTCCCCTTCGTCGCCTCACCATTCATAACTCATTCTTTGTATGTAGACTCACCTTGAACGTAAGTTCCAATGCCCTTCTTGGGTCGTTGGCAGGGATGGGTGGGGCGTCTTCGGGCGTCATTGTTCCTCAGCATGTTTGCTGGGTGGCAGAGACGTTCGATTTCCTCGCTGCTGGTGCCTTTGAATTCGTGCTGATGGTCGTTGTATAGCGCTTCTTGACACACGGTGCTGGCGGTGCTGATGCGAGATGAGCATTGACTCACCGACCGCGCGTCTGAACGGCCACAGCAAGCTGCCATCACGTCCTGGGAGCACCTCATGTAGATTGAGCCTTCAAGGACAGACTGTGCTGCCAACTCAGTAATAGCACGATCGCAGAGACGACTATATGGAAGCATTCCACCCGAAACTTTTGACCGTGCAGGTAGTTTGTTGGAAAGGACCTTCCCACTACAGGCTTCCACGCCAGAGTCCACGAAACTAGCTTGCAAAGTAGCCATCTCAAGGGCGCCGGACGCTCCTGATCAACGCGAACTGGAGCTCGCCATCGCGCTCAACGGCGAGGGAGCCAGAACCATAAAGCTACCCAATAGCGCTGGAATCGATGTCAGTGTCAACGATGCCGCTGTGTCCTTGAACACAGACGTGTGGCTTCAGAAGGTCTCACAAATGCTCGCGGAAGCCACACCCTCCAAAGTGACCACTGACAGCTTGACTGTTACGGCTGTTCAGTGGCGACGCTCCTTGAGTCGATCGAATATTGGAGCAACGGCGAGCATGATCACGGCCTCACTTTCACTCGATCAATCGACTGCATGGAACACGAGAGATCTTTCATGTGGACTTCTGCACCTACGCCCATTAAAGACTTACAGCTGACCCTTGTTCGTGCATTCGCGAAAGGATTTCTGCGACGAAGCAGAATTGAACTTGAAGACAGACACTCCAAGCTTCCTCGTAGCGTGAACAACGCGGAGACACGAATTGGCTGGAACATGATCGTTTCTACAACACGTTTGATAGCTGAGCAGTGCCCCTGGGCGTTTCGAAATGACTACAAGGTACCAAAACGCGGTAGAATTTGTGGCACAGAAGCTGACATTCACATTCTGGCCTCAGCACGATCGGAGAGGAAGACGCTCCGCCGCTTTGAAGTTGTTCTCTTCAAGAAGGGGACAGATTGAAAAAGTTCAGCGCAGAGATGCCGCTACTACTGACGCTCACATGGCAGTGCCCGTTCAGAAATCCGCACCTCTTGCGAAATCGACCAAAGGCCGACTTCTGTGACCGTTCCAATCGATCATTCAACCAATCAGTCAGGGAGCTACTTCTACCTTGCGTTCTCGCATCAATAAAAGGGTTCTGCTGAGGGTAGGCTGAATTGGGATGCCACAGACAGCGGTGCCAACGGAAAAGACCAAAGCATCACACAGTCACAGAGGGAAATAGATCGAATCCTTTGGTGATTTCGAGCTCGCTCACAAGCTAGCACCTCCATATGTAGCCATCTTTACCGAAACCTGCTACAAAGCAACGACATCGCCTCTGTATTTCCAGAATCGACCGCACAACCTACACCAACGCGAAAACACGGTTCCAAATGACCGACCATACCCGAGGCGCCCACCATAAGCCGCATGATCGATCGCAAAAGCGCTGCAAACATGAAAGAAGGAATGGACAACAACACGACAGGGCTGCAACGGGGAGAAGAGCTCAAACGGTGGATCAAGCGGAATACTGAGGATGGGCTGTCGCTTCAATTCGTTGGAGAACTATATCTGAGGCGGCGATGACAACGGAGAAGTGAAATCGCCCGTCGGTGGATTCGGCACAACCTTCTTCAGCCCCCTGATCACACGGTCAAGGCGTTTAGCAATCGCATCAAGCCCATAATCTTTCACAATGTCTTGTTCTTCCGCCCGCAAGGCTAGGGCATGGTTCTCCAGGCGCTCTTTGGCTGACCACAGTCTGAAGTATGTCTTTTGGTCGAGCTCTACACCTTCAGTAGATTCTGGAGTTGAGGACCTGGTGTTGATCTTCGAAGGCGTTTTCTTCTTCTTCTTCTTCAAATCCTCGTCCAGAATCTGGACGGAAAGTTTGACAACTCTGGATGGCTGAGATTTGGGAGTAGGAATTGCCGTCTTGCGAGGGTGGCCGTTTTTGGCGTACCCGTAGGGCGCGTCTGAGCTAGGTGCTTTGGGGCTTGCTCTTTTTCTCGCCATCTTGCTGGAGGTTGTGCTGTAGGAGTCTGTTTGAGTGTGATGGATGGATGAGGGATGAGACCAAGAGTTGCACACCTGATGTATGAGTGCTCTGATGGAGAACAAAGAAGCTTTGAGTTCGTGGAGTGTAGCTCGCCGGAAACGTCAAAGAAGAAAGGATTTTATGAGCCAGCTACACAGTATCAGGGACACGCAATGCTTTGGGACAGCAGCAGGGACATGCAATGCTTTGGGAAGGAGATGCGGAATGTATAGCGATAGTAATGATAGAAATCCTACACAGAAAGCCAATCGTCTACTCGCGTTGCACAACATCCTCCAGAGCCTCAACGACCTCGCCAAGTCCTTCAATCGTCGACTCCAGTACGTCTCCAAGGTCTTCATTGATCAACTCAGATCGAGTGCTCTGGATGTGCTGTAGAGTATACCACAGTCTGCGACCGACAAGACTGGAGCGGTCCAGGGACTGTAGTGTCGGCTCATCACTTGGCTCGTCCAATACATCGGCCTTCCTCTTCTTTGCTGCCGTTGCTACTGTTCTCTGGGGTCTCTGGGCCACTGGTGATGCCTGCTGCGTCGAAGCTTTCAAGGCTGCCTGCCTGACCGGCCTTTTTGAGTTTCTTGCCTTTGCATCTTGGGCAGCGTAGTGGGCTTTGAGCTCGATCTTCAACCCTTTCTCCAGTTTGCGACCGACATGGATGCCTGCGTTTTCAGCCAGACGTTTCAGGTGTGCCAAATCATAGCTGTCGAGCTCGTCTGCGGAGTCGTTTGAGCTGGCCATTGCGTATGTTTTCGATGAACGCGAAGAAGCGTAGCAAGATGAGAACATCGGCATGCTCGAAGTGGTCATGATAGTACAGCTCCATTTCTTTGTTCTAGTCAGTGGCCGGATTTGGTGTGGACTGGTATTGAAGAACAATGGAGTCGCGCAAGGGGGTTATCTTGGCATCTGTGGTACGGAAATGCTGATGAGCGAGGCACAACTATGCAACGGAGAGCGGCACTGCACCTCCACTACGGAGCAATTGAAGACAATGCTCAGCGGCCGAACGTCCGTCCAGGAAGCTAGATTGCTGGCAGCCTCAGGTCGATCCAAATGACGGCCACATCTTGATGTGAAAGGATGTGAATGTAACTCTGCACTGAACCTCGCAGGACAGAGATGTGACGCATCGCTGAAGCAGTGTTCCATCGACGCGTACAAGTAGCAGAACGTTCAACAACACTCACATCTTTCGTGGCTCTGCTTCTTCTATCCCTCGGCCATCACATGTGTGACTTCGATTGCTTGATCGATGAAAGACGAAGAACGGGCGTCAACTACACATTGAGGATCGTTAGGCAGAACTTCGACGCTCTTCCGAAGCTGACTAAGTCTCCAGTGCAACATATGGGCTGCCGCAGACCCTGCAGCATAAACAACAACCGTCCCCTGACGACATCCATTGTTGCTCAAGACAACAGAGCCAAGCCTTGACTACAATTGAGCGCACACGAATTATCTGCAATGGCCAGTGCACACGAAAATAGCTTAGTGTCTGAACAAGCGAGCAAGTGAAAGCCGGCGGGATGAATGTGACATTCGCAGCGCTCACGAGCACAAGGTGGTCGTGGTGGACGGAATTGATCGATGCTGTGGTCGAGGACATAACCTCAGTCTTGACTTGCATATCCCTTTCAATCTTTCAGCTCTCATCTGTCATGGATCCAGACCTGTTATAGCGCTGCGGACGATCAAAGAGTTGTATCATCTCAAGAAGCAATGCCAAGAATACCAGATTCGCACACAGCTGTTTTGTGCTCTCGGCTCCGTTGAATATTGCGGCATACGCACTGAGCGACAGTGCAACTGGAAGGTTCCATTGACAAACATCACAGAGAAGCCAGCAGCAGCAAGCCATCTGATCTCAGCGAGGACGAGAATTCTTCTCCAAGCAGCTGCAAAAGCAACAACATGATGAAAAAAGGGTCGACGTTCATTCGGCGGTAGTGCAAGGCCGAAGACATCGGAGACCAACACCACAAAAGTAGTGATGACCTCGTGTGACTCAAAAAATTGCTTTCAAGGTCGCCAGTGCCGGAGCACCAACAGCCGCGAGAGCGTCAGGACAAGCCTTCACCCGCTGAGATCGCAGTGAGAGTACCTGTGAGACACAAATTAATTAGCCTCGATACAAACACTATGAAGAGAAAAGAAAGAAAAGGTCAAAAGGACGAGGGGAATGGTTGTTTATATGCACACGAGGCTGACGCTAACGATTTACCCCCACTCCGGCCAATGAGAGGCTCGCATTGCGCGCAGCGGAAGTTCGAACTTCATTGACCAACTCTGGCTTTGATAGTCACAGCCACGGGTGCTCGCTGGTAGTTTGGGACGCCAGTATGGCTGCCTATACGCGGTGATAGTACCTCATATAGCCTTCTCAATGCTTCAGTCAATCAGTCCGACCTCACGCATGCTCCGTGCCACTCTGCCAGTGTTGCTTGTTGATGTTTTCGTGTTTCCAGCTTCGCGTGTGTGACGAGAGAAAAGTTCAACCTCCGCCGACTGCCCATTAGTAGACAGCGCGGCTACTGACGGATTGGCCAAGTGGGTCAGTAAAAGGCCGATTGAACTCAAGAAACAGACTCCTGTGCCATGATCGAAGAGACGCGTTGGGCGTGCTACTAATCACAGATGAACGACTCACTATCGAAAGGCCGCGCCTCTGTTATCGCCGCGTCCGCTCAGCGTCACCTTGCGGCACTTCGCATGGCTCCCAGATCAACATTCTCTCTCTGACGCTGACAAGAGGTCCGTCAACCAGCGTCAATGAGCGTCTACCACATGGACTTGATCCGTTGAGCTCTCTTACCGTCAGCGTCGCTATTGATCACGACTTTCTAATTCTACCGCCAACATCAGCACGGGAACATCTCATCAGCGTGATAGATCCAGGGACGATTTCGCAATTTCTCGGTACTTGAATAAACCCATCGATAGCTCGCGCAACGACTTTACCGCAGGACTAGCCACAAGCAGCACGCTGAAGCGCTGTAGCGATTACAGCAACTTCGCAGAAAATTGCACGAACACACGATCATTCACGAACAGCGGCGATTTATTTGTGCAACAGATTTCAGGGGCAGAGGCAACTTCCAGAGACCTCGAAGGCAAGTACGATCCTCGAAGCATCGCAAAAGCAGCATGCGCGAGAGTGATGAAGGCGAGAGAATACCGCTCACAACGTTCGAGAAGCTCAGTCACCGAGAAACACTATGAGAGAGAAGGTGCGCAGCAGTGTAGTCGAGAGCGAGACGAAACGCCACATGAACATGGGAACTGCAATTGAATTTGACAAGAAGTGATCTTCTATGATTGGGGACGATATGGAAACTTCCGATGCAGCTCCTCTGGCACCAAGCCTCTACAACTTTTCAAAGACAACTCAAGTGGCGAGCATGTCCTTCAAACAAAGCTTTTTCCAGCGGACGCTCACGGCCTTCACATGAAGAGCGCGACGCCCTCACCATACATTGAGGATTCCAAGAACTTGTGAGTACTCCGAAGGTGATTTCGGGGTTCCGTGCGCGAAGAAAGCTTGCGAGCTTGAGAAGGGGTTTGGAGTCGTTCGGTATGATAATTGGAGTGACGGAGGGTGGACGGTGGCGGCGGTGGCTTTTGCTTTGACGCTTCCATCTTTTGACTCTGCTCAGACATGCTCTTTCAACAACTTGAACTGTTGCCGATCAATCTTCCGGCTGAATATGCCTGGGCTCTACCCAAGCCTCGCAATCAGTCGATGTCGTGTCTGTGTGTGTGTGGTACCCGATGTCCAATTACCTTCGATCAATTGTCATCCCAAGCTCTTCCATCGATCCTCCCACATGTTGCCACCCCTAGCTCTTCAATCGATGTTCCAACCCATTCAATAGCAAGAATTTTGAATGGTTGTTCGAACGAATCGAGCACGCAGTGACTTGTTGCACTATGAACCAGCTTTTCTCAGTCACCGCGTTTTAGTATCCGTCGAAATTGCTTCGAAATGACTTTCCAAGCTCTTTCTGAATCTTTCTTCTCATATCCCGTTGACACCGACATGCACACAAGCAGGAGTCTGGTGAACAGTTGAGGGCAGCCGCCTGTGGTGATAGGCAAGCCTCTCAGCTGAGTATGTTATGTTGTCCACCAATCGAACTCAGCTCTTGAAACTCCATCTCTTGCTACTGATTCTCCTTTGGCGGATCAGTGTGACTCTCGAATCGTCGTTGTGTTTCCAGTTTGCTGCCTTTTGCCGCCTCAATTTCCTCTAGCTCTTTCTGGTGGCAGGTGTTTCCTTCCTTTTCTGGTTGGGGAATGAATTTCGGAGTGATTCGGGTGGATTGAGGTTCGGAGTGGCAATTTGGTGGCGAGGCGGTCGAGGATGAGATGGTGTGTGTGAGGTTCGGGGCGGCGAGGACTTTGCAGGCTTTAGAGGCCCTTGTGGCTAGTCACTCGGATTTGAAGGAGGAGATGGAAGAGTTGGCCGACGTGTGTTGTTAATTAGTCAACGAGAACAAAGACGTGAAGGTGAGAAATTGCTGAGCGGGCGAGCTTGGAAACAGCCTCTTCGAGATTCGATCGCCTTGGCTTCGGACTCAATGTCTCTAGACGACAACAGTCTTCTCATGCGGCGAGTTGCACTGGGTTACTCATAGTTCGCTCCTACACCCACTCTGTGTTCATCACGGGCAGGCGAGTCCGTTCGTGATAATGTTTGCTCAGGTGTTCGATCGCCTGGTGATGATAAAAGCACACACAGGTGCACAAGACAGCTGCGTATACCTTCCAATACTTTCTGGTTGTTCAGACTAGTGCAATCGGTCTTGAATGTATGGATATCGTACTCTTAAATCACGAGCTGAGATGTGAGAGGGACATTTGAGTCGACGAGGCCACGACCAGACATGTAATGGTAGAGCGCTAATTAAGTGTACTGACACATCAACGACTAGAGCACGGCATCGATGGAACGTGCTATTATTATGTTGTTGTGGGAGGGCGCTTTACAGTCTTACAGGCTCATCGTTGGTAGACAGCGAGTCGAGGCCGATTGTCGCTGCTTCATGATAGACACGCAAAGATAAATTCAAACGACCTGCCTCGGCACAACCGCTCAGACTTGAACCGTTCGTCTCATGCCCAGCGCAGTCTGTACGAGCAGTCTGTGGAGTAATTGCAACTCTACAGCTCAGGGGTTTTGGTGGCCCTGATAACTACTGTAAGACTCACCACAGAGGAGGCCACACACTACTACTATCTAAGAGCATCCGTGTGAGAGGAACGGTCATGCAGATTTCCGGTTGTTGACCTATGAGCGAAGGACCACCAGCACATTTGGCTACTGTTCGTGCATCATGCGCCTCCAGCCACTGGTGTGCGCGTCGCTGATCGAGACACTGCATCTCTTTGCCTTTGATGTGTCGTGATGCAGCGAAATGGCGAGCCTGTCATTCCGTATCGCGGAGAAGCCTAGAAACACTGAAAGTCGTACCTCAGGCTCGAATGGAGTACGCCGGAGAGTGGAAAGAGGTGGACCAGTGCAACGCTGTGTCGTGATTCCTTGCGGCTATCGAATCTGCCAGTGCACATGGTCTTGAACGGCTGCAACCACAAGTTTCACCAGAGACTCACTCTTTTAGGAGAGCTAGTGAATGTCCTCAAGCTGATGCCAGACAGTGAAAGCCTCGCTTTGACGAAAGCCGCCGAAGCTGTCTTGCTTCTCGACGAAATGACTTAGCAAACTCAAACAATTACTGCCTGAGCTTCATCGAGAGAAACTTGAATGGCGCTGGTTCTACTCACTCGTGAGCACTTGATCAGTTCTTGCAGCCATTGTCTCCAACAGAATGGTCTTCGCCGCGCTCGCATTCGTCCGGACAGCTTGCGCCAAGTGGCTCGTTATCTGTCGAAGAAGCGAGCAGAAGCAAAACAACAAGAAGAGCAGCAAGAAGCAGACATCCAGGAAGAACACACGCAAGAAGCAGATACCCACCAAGCAGATAAGCGATAAGACGACGAGCGACACGGATATGAGCGAGGATAAGAGCATCGAGAAAAAGAGCATCGAGAAGAAGAGCAGCGAGAAGAAGATGTCGGCACGTGGCAGAGTTCTTGCCACGCCTGAACTGCTGGCCGAGATCCTATCTTACCTTGCCGCGCGGGATACGCTCCATTCTCGCATGGTCTGCCGCAACTGGTACCAGCAGAACAGAAGTTTTCCTCTGCTGCGTCGCTATTCCGATCGCTTCCACTTCATCAATCGAGGTTTGCCGAGAGAGACCGTTCAAGAATTCCCACTCGGCTACTGCATAAGAGATCGGTATCATCGCAGCTATCGAACAGCACTGCTGCACCCACTCCTACGAATTGGTCAGAGGGTCTCTACTTTGACAAATCTGTTTGACCACATGCTCGCTGTCGGCACCAAGCAGGTCTGCCAGCCCTACACGCCGGAGGTTCGGCTTTGTTTGTCCAGCAAGGATGACCACAAAACATACCATACTTGTCGCCGCGAAGAGGGCGTCCGCTTCCAGGAGCTAGTTCACGCCATGCGCATTCTCATAGACACTCAGCCATGCCCAGAAGCCATAGGAATGACGTTCTTCATGCCACAGACGACACCAGGAGGTCCACTGAACAAATATCATTTTTGATAAACGAGCAAAAGCAAGAACTTCAGCACGCACAAGAGACTTCGTATGGGCAGCAAAGAATACGAAGCACATGGAGTGCGTTTTGAGTTGGGGGAAAAGCGGATGCTTCCTTCGCGTGTCAGCAGGGGCAAGCGCCACCCACCCGCCAGTTGCCGGGGTTCTCCTGTGAACTCTCGGCACATCAACAATCCATCATCTTCCTTGCACAATACGACGACATCAGTGTGGCGGCGAGCGGCGGAGCATAGACTGAGCTGCACTGCCACGAACAAGACGGCGGTCACTCGTTTGCCATACGCTGAACGCGAGCACATCTCAATTCCCCCTGCTCACCGAGACGTGGCCTTGAAAAATGCCGGCGATTCTGCTGCGCACAAGGTACAAGGCGTTCTGGCGAGTCCATCGGCAGATTCAACGAGACCCGCTAGATAAGGACAGTATGATCAAATGAAGCACACAGCCAAAGAAATTGAACGAGCGAGTTACCAGAACTTGAGCTGCACGCTGACTTTGTGACGCACTGGTCACCTCGCTGCTGTACGAGGTGGGCGACTCAAAAAGACTTTCCGGGCGGGAGCGATACCTTGGCTTTCTAGTCTAATCAATGATGTGCAGGCATTGTGTGCATGGGTGGTGGAGTTATGCCGCTATGCGCTGCTTAGTGCTGAATAACAACTGGCCCGGGAGTGACTTGGCTCGCACTTCCTCGCAACAAAGTGCTGCGGGACGACGCGTTGGTGTGACGATCGTATACGAGAAGTGCGAGATGGGCACAAAGACACGAACGATTTACGACCAACACTTTTGGAACGCTACTAGTATAAAGGCAGCACCATAAGATGGCTGATGAACAATCACAGCAATTCTCCCAGCGCACGCCTCAGCCGCCATGTTACAAGACTCAATCTCAACTTCACAGCTTGCTGTCTCTGCAGGCTCTCTGCTCGCTGCTTACTTCTTCTTCACGGTCGTTGTGTTTCCGTTGCTCACACCCCGTTCTCAGTATCTGAACTCTCAAATATGGGTAGGGATCAAGAAGCAATGGTTCGCACGCTACAGAGCCGGTTTCGAGACGTTGACCAACACGAGAGCCCTGGTCGTGGAAGGGACTGAGGTCTGCTATCACGCTCACCACAACGCGGCCACATTGTGCTAACGGTATACAGTACTTGAAGCAAGGAAAGGCTTTTGTTCTACCACAGTTCAGCTCAGAGCCTCTGGTCATTCTGCCAGCGAACAAGCTGCAGGAGGTGATGGACCTCCGAGACGACCAGGTCGACCCGTATATCATCAACAACGAAGCCGTTGCTCAGGAGTTCACCATCGGCGCCAAGTTTAGCGATGGTCCACAGTAAGCACTATTCTCCTGGCCCGTACTGCTGTAATCGGTCCCTAACATCTCATAGCATCGACATCGTTCGGCGTCAACTCACGCGAAAGCTCCCTACTCTCACGACCGATGTGTATGAGGAGCTCGTTCAAGCGTTGCACAACGAATGGCCCGCGACCACCGATCGATTCACTTCCGTCAAAGCCTATGACACGTGCATGAAGGTTGTGAGCCGGGCTGCCAACAGAGTGTTCTGCGGAACGAATCTTTGCCGCAACCCAGAATTCCTCGAAGCCACTCGACTGTACGCTGTTGCGGTGTTCACTACCGGTGGCACCATGAGACTTTTCCCAACCTGGATGCATCCCATCGTGGCTCCGTTCCTCTCGCGCGACGTTAGCAGGTGCCTCAAGATTTGCAAGCGAATCGCGACTCCTGAGATTCATGCCCGCCTTGAGCACCTTCAGAGCAAGACCAAAGATCCTACTTACGTCGAACCCAATGATGCGCTTCAATGGCTGCTGATTGACTCGATTGAGCTGGCCAAGACCGACCCGACTGAGCTCGATAACGACGTGATTGTGCGTCGCTTGCTTGTTCTGAACATGGTGGCGATACACACTACAAGCATGGTCACAACCAATGCACTTCTCGACATCTACGGCTCATCGGAGAGCGAAGCGTTCGTTGCTGGCCTTCGTGAGGAGTGTGAGAGAGTGCTGGCTGAGTTCAACGGAGTTTGGACCAAAGACGCTGTGAACAAGCTAATTCGAGTCGATTCCGCCATTCGCGAGACGATGCGCATCTCCTCACTCAGCGATCTCAATCTAAAACGTGTAGTAACGGACCCAAACGGCATCACGCTGAGCGACGGACAGCACATCCCAGCTGGTGTCCGCTTGGCTTGGGCTTCTCACGATGTTCACCAGGACCCTACGAGCTATCCCGAACGCACAGACGAGTTCGACGCGTTCCGCTTCTCAAGACCAAGAGAGGAGTATCTCGAGCGCGTGCAAGCCGGCGAAGACGCCGCGCGTCTACAAAAGGTTCTTGAGCAGAAGAATACTGCCCTCATCGCAACGGGTAATGAGTGGCTTGCGTTCGGACACGGGAGACATGCTTGCCCGGGAAGATTCTTTGCTTCGCAGGAGATGAAGTTGATGCTGGCACATATTGTAATGAAGTACGACATCAAGGTGGATGGGGGAAGACCGCCGAATATGATGATCAATGATATTTCTACGCCTAGCGCTGATGCAGAGTTGCAGGTTCGATTACGACAGTAGGAATTGTTGTATAGATGTTGTGCCCGCGGAAATTCGAGGTGTTATGTGTGCTTTACTCTTGCGGACGCTCACAACGGCAGCTCTTTGCTCGCCGGAGGTATCATCGTGGCTCAATGGTACTTTGAATGTGCTTCGACAATCACGCGCATTTTTCAGCTGTTTCTCAACGTCATTCTCTATGGACAGAATTCAGAGAAGGAGCACTCGAAGCACTTGAAATCAGCATAGCTGTCATGCGTATCGCCGAAGTGCCCCTGATGAGTGTGAGCAGCGTGGCTAGAGAAGCGAGCGAGTCATCATGAACACGCCTCTGTCAATGCCTCCATACCCCTGATCTCCTGCGTGGGACATGCAGTGTTACAGCGCTTCCGTACTGGATGTATGCGAGTCGAAGAGCGGAGTTGGTAAGCTCGACACTGAAAAGATCGGAGTGAGACGAGTCATCTGGAGAAGCTTCCGCAGCAGAATCTGCTTTACCTATTCGGAAAACCTCTCTCCGCCTCCTGTCCTTTTGAGTACGCCGGTAGAGCGGAATGGGAGTCTGGGAGGCGTAGCCGTTCTTCAACGCGCTACACTATCAATGCTAGCGGGCAAGTTGTTGAAGTCATCATAGGTGTAAAGAGAACTATAGCAAGAGAGGCAGCCTTGCGCTGATTTCTCTATGTACCACCTCTCTGTATCAAACAACAGCATACTGCACCTCGTACCTGCCAGTAGTGGCCCAGCTTCTGTCCTCCCAGCAGAGAAGACTTGAATCTGCCTCTTTCATCTCTTGTTGTTGTTCTTCCTCCCATAAGAGGCGAAACTGCTCTTCGATGCAACACAGCTGTGTCATCAGACCTCATCTTCCATTGTCTCCGGCACGGTGACGAAGGACTGGTTGGTGCTGCTGGTATTGGCAGTAACGAATGTCTCGTCGCTATTGGTTCGCTGATGCCTGAGTGTTGAAGTACTCGGGTTAGGTGAGGCCGGCGCTGGAGGTACAAGATTCTGCATGAGGTCTGGTCCTTCACTTCGTGCTGCGCGTTGTGCCTGCAGTGCTCGCAAAGTCGTTGACCGCGGGTACCAATCTGTAGGCTGAATGGAACGCGGTCTTTGAAACATCGGCTGCGTCGAGGCTGATGTAATGGTGCGAGGGTGTATCGAAGATGGCGGAACTGCTGTCTCGGGTGAGGCTATTGGTGTTGCTTGTGGTTGAGTTCGGCTCGTTGCTTCAGCCGATCGTAGAGGCTCGAAAGATCTTGCAGCGGCAGCCCCAGAGCTTTCTGGCTCATCGTTAGCTTCTGTCCCGAGGCATGGAGGACGCGATCCAGCCTGCAATGAGAGCTGAAGCGCGTGGTCTGTGGCACCCCTGGCGGGTTCTCGCCCATCCGGCAGACGAAATATTGTAGCTTCTGTTCCACCTCTGCCAGTCCATAACCAATCCTCCAGGAAGCCTTCTTCACGCCGAACTGGCGCTTTGCCTTTTCCTTTGTGGCTTGGTGGAGCCATACTGATTGTCCCAGCTCAGCAGGCCTTCAACTGCGTTGGAAGAGCGCCCCTTGCTGGAAAAGCCGACCAGTAGCTAGTTCAGCTTTGATAACGACTGCTTTGATCGGGGCGTCTTGCGCTGTTTCAAATGCTAGCCGTTGCTTGATTTGGGAATTGCTAGAAAGCCAGTCGTCGTCGTTGGTTCTACAATTTGCGGAAGAGTGCCGAAGGCGGGTTCTGGGGCGCATTTCGTGACGCTGCAAGCTGCTTACTTCCGTCATCGCTGTCGGTGGCCGACAACCAGGTAGTCTATATACGTTCGGTGAATTCTCGTCCTTTCAGCTGCACCAAGGGCCTTCTGGTGGGCCGCCGCCAGATTGCGTCGGTGTAGCGATAAAATCTGATCCAACATCGGTTTTCCTTAGTGGTGCTTCGAACAGAGGGGGCTGAGTTTTTGTCAGTGCGGTGGAAGGTCCGCTGTTCGATTCCTGTCGTGTCCCCTGGAAGCCTGCGATATTGTTAGTATTTTTGCTTCATACTTTTGCATCACCGGTGCAACATTGGCGCAGCACCATGTGGCGTGACCAACTAGATAGCACCAGCATTGCCCTGGAAGTACAGTACTTCTCTTGAATGTTCTCGTAGACTGTGATTGAACTTTTCGATCCGTCTGCGCGATCTGTCCTGGCAGCCCTCGAACTAGCATATCTCGCATCTTTTTGCTTTGTTTGAGGCCTTGTCAGATTCACGATGCAGCCAATAGTCACTGGCAAACACAATTCGATCTCGACATGCAGTGGTCACCCAGAATCAACTCGCCCACGACCCATCGTCACTTGGGAGGGTCTGCGCCGCGCTTGAACACAAGTGCTCTCCGAAGGGGCGGCGGGGAGCCGCAGTCACCAAGATTCTTATTACACCAGCGCCAGAGTCACTTCCCAGGAATCCTTGGCAGCAAGGACTTCAGTCGTACCGACTGCCTTGTGAACAGCTGGGAACCCACTCCGTCGCGATTCAACAACATCGCTGAACCGGCGAAGGACGACGATCTGGCCCACGAAGCGTCCTCCGAAAGGCAAGCAGCGATGACTTGGCCCCTTCGCATCTCTGGCTGTTCGCCTGCATGCCGGAGAGTCATCTGGACAAATTGTCAATTAGCATTAGGGGGCGAGCAAAACGGCGAGGCTGCCGACGAAACCCGAGACAATCAGGGCTCCGACCACTGGAGATTCGTACGACGCCGGAGGGTGTTGACCAGAGCCATGCTTGGAGCACATCGCATAACGAGATGGAAGGGTGCACTTTGCGAGGCCACAGCAAAAGGCCATCAGGAAGAGCAGGATGGATACACCAAATGAAGGGAGCAGGAGCGAGGCTGGCAAGAACGGTCGCCTCGGCTGGAAGAACTCCATGGCCAAAAGACTCTTTGCGGTGGGTAGTGTTCGCACCGTATTTTACTGCCCATCGATTCCAGCTATCCAGCAACACTCGAAGGGCAAGCTCGCGCCACGGTAGCATGTGAAACGGGGCAGAGAATCCACAGATGAGCCTCCTCTCTACAACAAGCCAGAGTCAGAGTACACGCCAGACGCAGGAGCCAGGCGAGCAAAGCTGAGAGAGAAGGTAGTCATTCCAGGCCCCAGGGCCGAGATGATTGGTACATCAGAACACACTCGCTGTACCGCGCGGCATGTCTAGAATTGAAGACCCGTCGGAGTTCCACTTGCCGACTCTGATCCATGTATGTCGAAGAAGTCTCTCGCCTGATCAACGAGTCGAGGCGGAGCTCGGAGAGACATGTTCCAGCCCTTCTGCCACCATGTATAGTACGCATCATTCCAGTGATACTCCTTGGAGACCACAGGTATCTTCTTCTGCAAGATCTGATAGAAGAACTGATCCGTCTTCACCAAGACATCTTCCGCGTCGGCCGAACAAGTGACATGGCCTGCTGCCAGTTTGACCCTCCTCGGCACGATCTCCCAGTCGCCATCGTCCATGCTCTCAGCTGTGGTCTGGGCTCTTCTCTCCGCTTTGGCGTTCTCTGATCGGACCAGCACCAATAGCTTCCGCGTGCTCGCCACCCACTCTATCAAGTTACCCTGAGGAGGAAACACGATGCTCGCGCCTGGGCTATCTCGCGTCCCAGATTCATACAGCGTATCACCGACATACAACCACATCTCCTCGTGGTCGTACCACGCCAGAGAATCCGGCGTGTGCCCCGGCTGCTGCACAAACGTGATGCCCGGATCGAGATGTCGCCCAGTAACTGTACCAGACCTGCCAGACCTTATCATTTGGCTTCCAGGCTCAGCATGCAGCTTCTCAAAAGCCTGCGCCCACTTGGTCACATAGTAGAAAGGCACAGGTTTGTCAATGTACTTGAATAGACTATGTTCTTCCAAGTCAGCCTCCACAAAATCTCGCCCAGCAGCAGATGCCACAATTTCCGTTGTCCCGCCTTGGATGAATTGCGTTATGCCGCCGATGTGGTCGTAGTGGCAATGCGTGCAAATAACGATGTATCTCAGCTTCGAGGCGAGATTGAGCGGTTTACCGCCATGGATCTTGAGAGCGCAATTCTCGATGTAGTCTCGGAGACCCGTGTACTGAGCATGCTTGTGAGAAGCATCTGGCTCGTCACAGCCTGTGTCGGAGAGAATGATGACGGGAGCTTTGGGAGGGAGCTTCACGTAGATGAAAGGTCTCTCGCCGAAGGCATCGTGCTCCTGGATGAGGAATGTGGTGCTGTTTAGCTTCAATGTTGTGAATGAGGATGAAGGCATGGCTTTACAGTCTCACAGACCTTGTTGCGATGAATAAGACTACATTGCAGCCTGCGAAGGTGGAGAAGCAGACGATACTTCCACAGCGGAGTGATGGAGGGAAGTTCGCCCACCTGGCCAAGACACTAACTGATTGGCCAACAGCCCTGGTTAGTGGGTGTCACGCTAGTTTAGGTATGCGGAGCAGTATAGAAATCTGGGCTTCACTCCTGTCTCACCACTCAACAGCGAGAATATTCGTCTCGGGCCGCCATCACTCATCTGCTGCCATCTTTCGGCTACGGCATCCGATGCCTGGCCTCCCAACACCTCGCATTGCTCCATTGCCACTTCGAATGAGGACAGCGACAGCATCTGAAGTGCCTCATACATCATTTCACGGCGAGTCCTGAGCTCGCGAGCATCAGCATGTCCCTGTGCTGCTGCGACATGTGTGGAAGAAACTGACTCTTCCGCTACATGTCTCGTGGGGAGTGCTGAATTAGGAAGCATGTCTTGTAGGTAGGGAGACTGACGGACTAGCCATCTCACAGCTACTTGTTGCGACACCTTGGATCCTGTAAATGCAAGTGTCACGGTAGACATGCGTCTTGAAGACCTGCGGCGGTAGGTCATTGACTGTGCGCATATAGTCACGACTACGTCCACAATCTACCTTCAACCACATCTACGCTACACCATCCGGACGATCACGAACCCAGCCAACATGCATCGCCTTCGCATTGTTGAAAGAGCCAAGAAGAGACTCAGCGGGTACTCGCCGATGAGCAGAGAAGACGAGATTGTGGCATGGCTCGAGACTGTGCAATGCCAGTATGCACACAACGATACCCGCTGCACACACGAGCCTTCAGAGGCGACAAGGAGGAGGGGGGACTGCGGCATCAAGGCTTTGGTCAGGACAGCCTCAATGGCATTGAAGGACTCGGACACCGGACTCCGCCTGCGCGAGCGACTACAACAGAGCTCGGTGTCACGCTTGTTGAAAGATGTCCTCCATCAAATCATGGTCAGTCTTGTCAAGCGCTCCGATGACCTCTGGTCCACGATACAGCGCATGGCCACAATCCTATGTGGCACGGAGTTGCAGGGGCAACGAGTGCTGCACTCTGGCTGCTCGGCGCTGCAGCGCGTATACTCCGAATATGCGAACACTGAGGACGCCATGGGGCTTCACATTACACCAAGGTCTGCACCAGTATGGCTGGTCACAAGAAAAGGAAGCCGAGCCTCGTTTGGAGCTACTTCATGGTTCATCTTCCGTGCTACTTGTCCTAAGCGGGGACAGAAGAAGGCGCTGGAATTTCGGATCAAAGTGGGTGTCAGTGTTGAGGCTGCAAGTCATTACTGGAAGGACGTGCTGCCTGGGTCAGAGCTGAGAATTGAGTCTCTTACTCCTGCTCTGGTGTCAGGCTTGATCGCTAGACTCAGCTCAAAAAGCTGCTTGGACTAGTTGTAGTGGTGCCGAGATCTGCAGGGTCACGCTGTACGATCTATGCTATGGTGGTTTTTATTATACAATTCTTCAACCTACAAATCATCGTGATGCCCAACATGACCATCTCCAGCATGGTTCGCGATACTGTGTTGATTTCTCCGGGTTGATGTTTCGGCACTCATCAGTAGAACGATTGATGCTCTCGTCAGCCGCGTCAAACCTCGGCTCTCACAACGCGCTAAATTGCTGGCATTTCGCGTGTTTGACACTTCCCGGACGCCGAATTGTATTGACCTACCGCTTGGATCTCAGAATCGTCCAGTCTCACAGTGAACGACATCATCACGAAGATGGAGAACTATCGAACAATCACGCACACAGTCCCAGCTGCACATTTGCGCGAATTCCCCCGAGCGACTGCACGTTCAGAAGAAGACGTACTCCACTTCGTGGTGAAGCAGTATATCCCACTTGATAACCCCGATCCTCAACCTGGAGATGTCACAATCATTGCAGCGCACGCAGTGGGCTTCCACAAAGAATTGTACGAACCGCTGTGGGACGAGCTGACAGCCCAAGCAAAACGACAAGGCTGGCGGATTCGAAGCATCTGGATGGCTGACGCAGCCTGGCACGGTGAAAGCTACGTGTTGAACGAAGACACGCTGGGGAATGATCCGGGCTGGTATGATCATCCACGCGATCTGGCGAATTTGATCAATCTCAAGCGCGCAGAGATGCCGAGACCACTGATCGGCGTGGGCCATAGCATGGGTGGCAATCAAGTGTTGGTCTTCCGCATTGTCCATCGCGTGTGCATGGTAAAAGCTGACACGTTACAGGACAAAACTTGCCCTCGACCATCCATCACTATTCACCTCCCTCATACTCATCGATCCAGTTATTCAAATGAAGTCAGCTGAGCTTACGCCCGGCGAACGATCAAATGCAGCCGTGGCTTCCACCTTTCGGAGAAGCGTCTGGCCCTCCCGAGAAGAAGCCAAAGCGTCCTTCCTCAAGTCCGCCTACTACCAGATCTGGGACTCACGGGTTCTTGATAAATGGGTCCAGCATGGTCTGCGAGATTGTCCCAACCCTCAGCATCCCAATGCCAAACCTGGAGAAGTCAGTCTGTCCACACCACCCGCACAAGAGGTCTGGTCCTTTGTCAGGCCGAACTACGAAGGATATGGTTACAACGGGAAAGGCATCGATAGATTCACGCATCCTGATCTGGACCCCACGCTACCCAATCAAATCCCATTTTATCGCCCTGAACCCATAGCCACATATCGTCGACTTCCAGAACTTCGCCCAAGCTGCTTGTACATCTTCGGAGAAAAGTCTTTCGTCTGTGACGCCAAGACAGCAAGGGACAAGGTCGCTCGAACAGGTATCGGAGCTGGAGGTAGCGGCGGCCAGAGAGAAGGCAGAGTAAAGGGCGTGACGTTCGAAGGTATCGGGCATTTGATTGCAATGGAAACGCCACAGAGGACCGCGGAGGCGCTTGCAGAGTGGGTCAGTAAGGAGATGGTACTATACAGAGAGCAGAGGAAGACGCTGGAAGAGTGGTGGAAGAAGCCACTGCACGAGAAGCAAGGTCTTGACAAGGTCTGGATTGAGCAGATGGGTGGCCTGCCGAAGCGAAAGGCGAAAATGTAGTCCCGAGCTGAGCTTCCAAAGCAGGAACAATGCCTCAACGATGCCATTGGTCCATATTACCCTCTTCCTCACAACGACAAAGGCTGCGGCTCACCAGGCTTCGCATCATATGCAATCCTACCGCTCGGCAGAAAGAAAAACGCCACGCCTCGCCCTCCCCTCGCACGCGGATAGTGATGGGTCCCAGGTCCTGAAAAGCCACACAAAAGTCAGCAACATCCTACAGTATCTCCAACATATCGAAACACAAGGACAAACAGACCAGGACTCGTCCACCCAGCCCCCATCCAAAACCCCTCCGGCAGCCCCTCCAACTCAAACCCCTCATCAATCGGCACCACACAATTAATCTCCCCATACGGATGTTTATGATACTGACCCGAGTACTCTGCCTTCGAATCAAAATACACTGCAGTCAAACTCATCCAGAGATTCTCGGCCGAGGGCAACATGATCTTGCCGCGGCGGTATTTAGGGCCGTCGATTTCGTGGGTTGCGATCCAGCCTTCGGCGAGGCCGAGCTTGATGAGGGCGCAGAAGTCTTCGTAGTAGGTTGTGCCGGGGCCGTAGGAGGTGTTGAGGAGGTTTTCGAGGGGTTTACCTGGAGTGCTGGCACGGAACGAGAAGTTAAGATCTGCGCGGTGGTGAAAATGTGAATGGCTGCGCACAAGTTCTGGATCTCTTTCATGAATTCTAATGAGCGAGCGGCGAGTTTCTGAGCTGATGGGTGGGTGATGAGGTCGACGCCTTCGGGCGAGCCATTGTGGTCTGTGTAGCGATAGTCAGTTGCGTCGAGATGAGCATGGTTTACTTCTTTCATGCCAGTCTTGCATTCCACACAACGCTGCGCACCATTCGTATGTTCCGGATGAGCCATGACAGTGTTCTCTACTACATGTGTTCGATCAGCCGTCTTGGAACAAGGTAATTTAAGCTGAGGGGTTATCGGTACACATCGGTTGGCCAATGCCGTGCTTCCACACCGAGCTGACCAAGCTGACAGGCCGCCGCGAGCTGAGTGAGAGAAAGGCCGATGCGATACGACTACAAGGCAAGGCAGTATCATACACGAGCGCCACACGCTATCTGCAACTAGGGTATAATCTGTGCTCACAATGTTCACTGGTTGCTCTGATTGGCAGCTGCCACCGCACCAAGTCCTGTCCCGCCAAATGGCGTGGGAGCATCCATCGTAGAATCCTGGTGGTCGTCTTCTTCTTCATCATCGTCTGGAACTTCAATGGTATTCCCCTTGCGCTGCTCTTGTGTGCCGTTGCTTCCCGACGGTCGTGCGGTTTGGCTGTCACTCTGTGGACGGAGCTGGTTTTCTGGCGACTCTGGCGGTGTCCCGTCCTCCACTCCCTCCTCTTCACCCATGCCGTTTACTTCAGGCCAGATACGCTCCCAGAGAAAGACGACTTGCTGGAACACTCCTTCACACTGGATCAGCTGCTCGCGGCCGCTTCCAGTCGTCTCCGCGTTGGCGAGCTCGTCGACGATAGCGCAGCAGGCGTCCACAAACTTGCTGAATTCGCGTGATGTCCAGTTGTGGATGAGTGCCTCCTGTATCGCCGAAACATGCTGATCGTTGCCGCCGCTGCCGGCGCGAAATGGTGTGGGCGCACTGCCATAGTTCACTCCACCGCCGCCAGTAAGGTAAGACGGGACGGAGTAATTGGAAGACGGCACGCTGGATGCGAAGTTGGAAGCGTACTGCCACGACGCACGATAGCACTGTCAAAATGTCAGTAGGGTCTGATCGCCGTTGGAATAGAGAAGAACTTACGTGCTCAGTCGCCCACAGCGCCACCATGCCTTCCAGCAAAGAACTTCGTGATTCCGCTGAAGACGTGAGAAGGTCGACGTATCCCTTGGTCATGGGCAGGGGCGGCTCGTTGTCGGTCTGAATGCCGTATTTGCGCTTCGTCATCTCGATAAAGTCGATCTCCTTTCTCAAGTTGGAGACTGTGGAAATGAGAAGGTCCAGAGCGCGGAATTGAGTGCTCTGCTTGCTGTCGCTCACGTCCGGCAGTCTTATCTTCCCAATGAGGTTGCCAATGAAAGCTATCATCGCGCGAGAGATGTGACTGTTCTGTCCGAGCCAATGCGAAAGCGCGGTGGCCGACAGCGTTCCGCAGCCGGCGTGGCTCAGAAACTGCTGCTGGGTCGACTTGGTGAACTTGTCTGGCCACTTGTTGAGGAGATGGTTGACCAGTGAGGCCGATGGGCGCTGTTGCGGAGGGGGCCTTATTGCGTTCGCTGATCCCATTGAGGGGCGTCCACCAACGAGGAGGTTGGGGTTTGGTTTTCCACCTCGCCAGATGTCTGGTCCGAGGGCTGCGTTGCTGTAGCCCGATGGGCCCGGCTGGATGACTTCCAGCTCGCCGTTCTCCACTGCTTGCTGGCCCTCGGTGGAGTTGAGGAAGTCCTGGCAGAGCGCGAGATGTTCGACTTGTCGAGTAGTATTCTTCGCTCGCACGAACCCGCATGATCGGCATCGTACGCGCATACACTGCCGATTCGTAAGTGACATGGTCGTCAAATTGATCGTTGACATAAGCAGCATCTTCTGGATCTGGTGTATCGTCTTCTTGCAAGGCGGCGAGATCAAATTGGTCCCACCCCTTCCGGAAATACTCAAGTATTCTGGACAAATGGGGACTTGCTGGATCGAACATATGATGATGATGAGAAGAGTGTCGACTTACTTTCTGTCCGTTGGTGTCGTCCCAGAACTCGTCAAAGTACTGGCCGCCGGCACTGTTAGACTGAACATGGCTACGCATCGATACTCTCCGTGCACATTACCTTTGTGGTCTCGAGATTTCGGCTACGAGCCATGACCGGCGTCGAGGACTGGTTCGGCGGTCCGCCATACGGGCTGTTATTGTAGCCGTAACTGTGTAAATGCATCAGCGTCGATATCCATACCCTAGGACAACATTTTAAGCCTGGGAGAGTGGAGAACTTTCGGCGACTTACTCAGCCTCACCCTGCCAGCCCACCATGTCAGAATCGCGCTTGCTGTACTTATTAGGGGGCGCCAAGTCCTGTCCATTTCCCGCCGCTCGCCATTGCGCATACTGCGGACAGCTGAGGAGATGTGCTTTCTTGCGGTTCAACGTCTTGATGGAGCCGGTCCAGTTGCGGCAGTGGACGCATTGCACGGTCTCCCCCTGATGCTCGGACTCGACACTCTCGAACTGCGCGTGCGTGTAGTTGTCTGGCGGTCGCGGCATCGCACCGGCAAGCGCTGAAGCTGCGCTCAAGTATCAGGAGACAGTCGCGTGTCAAAGTTGCACATCTTGCAGTTTGCTACTCACATCAAGCGCGTCCACGGTGGTGTGATAGGACAACGCGTAGTCGAGTGGCGCGTAAGATGGTGCTGATTATGTCGAGATTTGCGTCGGGACAAGACGGACAGTCAAAACGCGACGATTTGGTTCGAGCCAAGCGATGCGGAACGTGTCACGAGAAATTAGAATCAACCCTTATGTCCGTTGATCCGAGACAAAACTTGTCACAACTGGGGGGCTTTCCCGCCTGAACATCGCACCGACGCAGAGAAGCGAACTCTCCCACATCCAGCTGCACTGTTGACGGCGTTCATAATTCTATTCTGTGTCGACGAGCAGGGCGTCCGTACCAACAAAACGCAGCAACCGTGAAGCTTATTTGCGTCAATATTCTTCTAGTCACGATAGCGTTACCATCACTCTGTACAGACGGAGACACAATCAAGCTGAATCATCATGCAGTCGATTGAGAGATGATCTCTCCACGAATGCGACCATAGCATAGCATAAGATGGGTGTACATCAAACAACGCATAAAGACGCATCTCCTTCACGTCTGCTGCAGCTAAGACTGACTCCACTGCATCCGTGGGCCGTGCCTGTGCCTGCAAATGCTTCCAGGTCACCCATGCCATCTCCTGCGCTGCCATCGATCTTCACCACCTACTGGATCACCAAGTCGAGGGCTCTCTACCGGCCAAACTTCTTCAGCTCCCATAAACGCAGAGGAGGATACACTAGACCAGCCCATGCGAACCCAACGTAATTGCCCATGTCTCCTCCGTACTCAGAGATCGAAGCAGCGAGTGGACCGACATACCTGATTGACGACCGAGTCAGCTATGACTCTGCAAAGCTGGAGATTTCACAACTGACGACCTACCACACTTGCGCCATGCACAGGATCGATCCGACCCAGCCTACAAGAAACGCGACCAGCGCAGCAATGCCCAGCGGCAACTTCGTTCGATCGTTCCAATCCTCCCACTTCCAGCCGCGGCCGTACCATCTACGGAAGATGAGGTGCTCCTCCAATATAATGGCGATCCAGATGCTGACCCAGTATCCCATCAATGCGAGAAAGTTGGTGAAGATCTCCGCAAGATGACCCCGTCCAGCAATCGCACACACCATCGGGATCACCAGCGCGACAGTGTTCCAGAAGAAACGCGGCGCCTTCTCCCACACACGTCCCAGCGCTTGGAAGTCGATCCCAGAAGCGTAGGTTGGAGCCACCATGTTACCAATCAGGCTCAGCGCGACAACGACACTGCAAAAGGAGCCAAAGGAGCCCAGAGGCTTGAAGGCTTCAACTATCAAAGCGCCTTGAGAGACTTTGTACGCTGCGGCCCACTCTGGGTCGGTGAAGGTTCCAGATCCAAGGCCAATGCCAACAACGAGAGCAAAAGTTGACGAAAGCGTCAAGCCCGCAAGAGTCGACAGAAACACCTTTGTCCTTGACGCGCTGACGGGATAGTACACAAAAAAGTCGGCTGCTCCCTGCGCGTAAGTGATTTGCGCGGCAAGGCACAAGCTGAAGAAGCTGAGCCTGTTTCCAGCAACGATATTACTCGGCAGGCCAGCGGATGGATTGCCGTAGAGATCGAACTTCTGTCCCGCCACGCCAGAAAGGATGGACAGAACAACCATCTGCGGAAGCCAAGCGTACCTTTCGTACATGTGGAAGACACCGTAGCCAAACGTCGACACGACCCACGTGATGGCGCAGACAATGACAATGCCGACAATAACGCTCAGATTCCCGTCTGCAACTGCACTCAGAATCTGTCCGCCGACCACAGCATCGATCAGGATGTAGCCCATGAAGATGATCAACGTCAGAACCACAATCAGTTTGCTCGGATACCAGCCCGTGACAAAGCGAGTCAGAATCATCGTCCTGTTCCCTGACCGTGGTCCAAACGTGGCAATGTACGCAACAGCCGTCGCGCCGACCATTGAGCCACAGACACCGAGAAGACAGCTGTCCAGGAATGGCAAGTAATAGACCATTGGACCTAGGAAACCCAGGGCGATGACAACAGCTTCGAGGTTGATACTGATCCAGAGAAGCATGATTTGCGTGAACCCGAGGCGAGACAGATCATGTCTATCTTCGGGTAAAACGCGCTGGATGCCGCGCGCTTCGATGTTGTAGCGCAGAAGCGTGCGCTCAAAAGATTTGACGTATGACTTCAATTTGCCTCTGGACGTGACGGGCTCCGTGGTAGTCGGCGAAGCTGGGCTGCCACCGTCGCCGGCGCCATCGCCAGCGGAGATGGAGCTATACTGCTGCTTCTCAACATCGCGGCTTGGTAAAGTAACGTCGCCATTGTCATCTGCCACAAGTCAGCAATTCCACAAACAGCGGGACGAGGGGGGGGGGGAAGGGAATGGAGCATGATTCTTCTGCGCTAGCATTGTCTAGATCAAGTTCAAGCCGTATTAAATCTCAGCGAGGACGCTTTTCAA
The DNA here is from genome assembly GCA_022559915.2 of Septoria petroselini. Taxonomy (NCBI): domain Eukaryota; kingdom Fungi; phylum Ascomycota; class Dothideomycetes; order Mycosphaerellales; family Mycosphaerellaceae; genus Septoria; species Septoria petroselini. The sequence continues at coordinate 142,770 of JAFJTQ020000008.1, forward strand.
CTTCTTCTTCTTCTTCTTCTTCTCTCCACTCTCTTCCATGTGATCAAGCCCTCGTCGCAGTACACGAAAGTGTACTGTTTCGAGCTCTCGCGCATGGAAGAAATGAGAGGGTGGAGAAGAAGAAGAAGAAGAAGAAGGAAAAGACCAAGCACCGGCTCATGCAACAAGCTTATACTTAAACTATACCTTGATCGTTTTAGATCTCATGAAAGTCGAAGAGAATGAATCATGGCGCCAGGCGAGCTGTCAGGAGCGTACTTGTGCTGTTCATGATGGGTGGAGATGAGGAGGGGGAGGAGGAGGTCATCGTGTGTAAAGGGATGGTAATGATGCAACGAGGCTTTGACGCAGTAGCAGTAGTGAGGATCGGTTGAAGCAAAAGCAAAGGAGCAGCAGGAGGGAACCACTATCAACACAGAGTTTGAGGAGTCAGGTCACACCACCTCTCGAGGGAGCAAGAGAACGGATCGATTGGTGGGCTTGGGGGACACGCTAGAGGATGTACCTTGTCGGCGGCCTCTCTCGAAATCCTTCGGTGAGGTCGGACTTGCTTCCTTGGAGCTCACTTGGAGCTCTCGTCTTTGGAGTAGCTGGCAGGTGGGATGAGGTTGTGCGGTTTCAGAGTAGCGGAACAAAGGACAGGCTGCTGCAATGATGGGAATGGATTGCTTAATGCTGCTGTCTGTGAGGCGAGGTGGTGCTCATCCTGATTGGTGAAACTGTCGATGGTGGTGCCATGGAGAAGCATCGTCTACGGAATCGATCGCAGAGCTTGTCCGCTGTACTCACAGTGTAGCAACGTCCTCTCATGAACGTAGTGGCGTACAGTAGTCAACTGAGCAGTATTGCAAATGACTACAATGGTATCCGCCATGTGCCGTCTATGTCCAACAATTAACGCGAAGCCGCCATCTGCGAGAACGTCTCACGCTATCCAATACGGATCTGAGCTCGCCCATGGATTGATCCCCTGCCAAACTAAAGCTACAGCAAGCGTATCTGGCCCAGCATCATGTAGCCTGGAGTGCATCGACCCGACTTGCTCTTGCCCAGATCTGCCATTGTTCGCGCTCTTGTGTCATGCTTAGCCATTCGTCGCCGTCCTGCTCAGCGCAAGCTACAGCGGCCTGGCCGTCTCATCATCTCCTGCCTGGCACGGTATCCGTTGCGTGGATGAGCACGCCTCCCACAGCTTGCATTGTTGAAAGGTGCATGTGAACCGTCGTAACTCAACCCTGCCGCCTCAAGCAGATGAGACATGGCTCTCATTGTTCGGGAGATGGCGCATCACTATCACTCTTGAGCGTGCCATGCGGACGGCAAGACGCATGGTCGGAGTCGAATACGGGGTATCGAACGGATCGTGGCAGGCGTCGGTGGTTGCAGTATGCTCTTGTGCGGGACCTTCATCGCGAGAATATGCGTTGACGAAGAGAACGATCCGTGAGGTGAGGCTGTACAGTCAGCTGCAATGTGAACGCGGTGTGAGCGTCCATTGTCGACGTTGACGGTCATCGTCGCGGAGCAGATGGATGCAGGGGACGGCCATCGATCAATTGTCGACAAGTATTGATCAATTGTGATCGTTTAGAGCGATTGATCGATCCAATGGATGCATATCGACTCGGTAATAGCATACCGTCAGTCCGTGAGCGTGCAGAGCGTCTGCTGTAGAACTAACTAAGGGATCCCAAGTGAGTCTTTGCCAAGTAATTAGAACTAAAAGTGAGCGGGAGCCAGCCGCAGTCCGCGAGACTCCGTCTTTTGCAGCTCCTCCTCGACTCTCACTCCGACTTCTTCTTCCTCCACCACCGACAACACGCAACGAAGCGGCCACAACAACGCTTCACGCTGCCCCATCGACCGCGACTGCTTGTCGTCGTCGTCGCTGCCATCGCCACGATGAGCACCAAGCGCAAGCATGAGACGCTCGAACAAGTCATGGCGCGGCCGTGGTGCTACTACTGCGACCGCGACTTTGACGACCAGAAAGTCCTCGTCGACCACCAAAAAGCAAAGCACTTCCACTGCCAGGTCGGCAACTGCAACCGCCGTCTCGGCACCGCCGGCGGATTAAAAGTCCACATGCAGCAAGTCCACAAGGAAGAGCTGCTCGAAGTGCCCAACGCCATGGAGGGCCGTCGTGATCCCGGCGTCGAGATCTTTGCGGAAGTCGGCGTTCCAGTCGCAGCCAAGGAAGCTCGCACGGCTGCTCTGCTGCAGTACTACTCCAAGCTGCAGCGCGATCATCGTGCTCGGACTGGCAACCCGCTCCCCGGCGAGGTTCCAGCAGAAGAGGCGTCCAAGCCGAAGCGCCGTCGATTGGAAGACGAGAAGGACGACCTCAAGGCGCGTGTCCGGGCGATCAAGGCCCGCAAGGACGCTGAGAAGGCCGCCAAGGCTGCTGGCGTTCCGCTGCCCGCCGAGTCTGCCACGCCGCCGGCGAGCATCACTCCGATCAACGGCGCCGCAGCTGTTGCCCCTGCCGCTGTGCTCTCGCCGCCCTCGTTCCCAGCCCCAGTCGCCGCCTTTTCCCCCTATCCGGCGCCGGGCTTCCCGCCCAGTGCGTCGCCCATTCACGGTCACGCTGCTCCCTACATGAACTCGGGCGTCAACTTTCCTCCTCAGCCAGCACCGTTCATCCCCAACTACACTCCGCCACCGCCAATGCACAACGGCGTCAACAACGGCTACCTCTCCAATTCTCCATATGGCGGAGGTCAGCGTCCACAGCACTCGCTTCCCGTGCTCCCACCGGCCCCGCTCAACCGTCCGCCAGGGCTTCCTCAGCACCCGGGACGTTTCAACGGTCACGGTCTTCCAGCTCCACCAATGGGTGCCGGCGCTCCACGTAAGTCATCCCCTCATTGTCACTGGCAGTTCGTCACACAGCTTGTCGCGACACATGCTAATCACATCGCAGGCGTCAACGTCACCGAAGACGACCAGGCAAGCAAGGCTCGCGCCGATGCCAAAGCCGAAGAGTTCTTGTCGTCGTTCGCTGCTGCACAGGAGCTTCAGCAGCCGCCATCGCCGATCCCAGTCGAACGTGCCGCTGCTGCACCAGCACAGTCGTCCACGCCTCAGCCAGCGACCTACGCAAAGAAGTCCTCCGGCAAGGGCGGAGATTTGATGAAGCTCAGCGATCGCGTCACGAGCTGGGAAGAGAAGCGTGCTCGTGCTGCTCGATACGCATTCACCGTCCAAAGCTTGACCACTGTCGGCGCTGCCAACGACAACGCCACAGGTCCGGTTGAAGTACAATCAGGCTCTTAGGAACAGCCGGTTGCGTTTGACCAGAACCGCAGTGGCCAGTCGAACCAAGAGAACGCATCAAGATCAGATATCGGCACTGTGTTGCCGCCCAAGCGTCAGCGTCTCCCGGGCCTCGTCCACGCTAACGAGGCTGAATCAACATCCGACATGAGCCGCAGTGGCCAGTCCATCCGCGAGAGCGCTCCAGGCCCAGTGTCGCCACCCAGTGGTCCCTGGCTTCCTGGTCTTCACCCGCATGAGTTCGACCACTATTTCGGTACCCCAAAGTATGGCGCTGCCCATGACAAAAGGTCGAACGGCACTCCTTTGGCGACCAGTGCTTCCTTGAGCGACGAGCTTCCAGCTTGCAAGCCCAGCACCATCGACCCTGCCAGCTCGAACGGTACTCGCCTGTCCACCGAGGTCTCGGAGCAGTTGCAAAATATGCTTTCCGAGCTGCGGAACAATATGTCTGCCCAGGAACTGGCAGAATTCGATCTCAGTGTGCAGAACACATGTGCCAGCATGAGCCACGCTGCTCTACACGAGAATGCGGCCGGCGAACACTTTGACCTAAACACACGGGTGAGCCCGCACGAGCCCTCAGCTTCCACGCCCGGCGCCCCGGAGCCTACCAGCTCGAATGGGGCTCTGCCGCCCACCGTGCTGTCGAAGGAGTTGCAGGATCTCGCTCTCGATATGAGGATCACGTCTAGCGACGAGCTGGCAGAGTTCCATCTCATGGTGCAGAATGAGTTTCCCAGCTTGAGCGACGCTCCTGTGTCCAACGAGCACTTGGCTTCCACGCCCAGCGCCTCGCAATCTGCCAGCTCGAATGCTGCTCTCATGGACAACATGCCGATGGAGGCTGCCAGCCCGAATGGTGCTGCGCCCACCACTGTGCCCTCGAAGGAATTGCAGAATGTCCCTCGCGAGATGAGTGAGTTGTCTGCCGAGGAACTGGCAGAGTTCCAACGCATTTCGCGGGATCACTTTGCCAAAGTGAGCAATGCTGGACTGTCCCAAATCGCGAACAACGGACCCATATCCTTGGACGCATTTGTGAGCCGTCACGAGTCACGCAAGAAGTGATTCTCTCGTCTGCCCGGATTCTGGCGAGAATTACGACTGATTCAGTTGTCATCAATGTTCATCTACCGGCCTGCACAGTACTGGAGGGGATGATGATCAGCAAGCTAAGTCGTACACATTGACATCACACAACGACGTCGACGATTGGCACAGGTACTGATGTTCTGAGAGAATGAAGAACGATACAAGACCAAGCAAACCGAAAAAAAAAGACAGGTGAAACGGAACAGGTTGGGGTAATAACAGGAGGGCGTTGGGGATGATCAGCTAAGTGTGCTTGCTTTCACATGGAAGTTACTGACAAAGGAGAGTGCTGGTGACTTTGCCGGCGCAATATGTCCCCTCGCGTCCACAGCAGCACTTGGGGAACACAGCGCGATCAAACGCGTAAGGTATGCGGCTCACGCACATGGACCTTGCGTACCAGGACACACTTTTTCTTTTCTACGATGGACGACAGGACCTGGCCTTGCTTGACAGCGCGTGCTCTTGCCTGCAATTGTATGCTGCTGCTACTGCTGTTGGACATCCGCTTGCAACGATTGCGAGTAGCGATCAACAGCCAGCAGGGCCGGAGCCTTGTAAGTTGTAAGAGCGTGAGTGCTTTCATTCAGAAAACTGTATAGTTATTTAAAACCTCATCTTGAGAACCCTGTGCTTGTCTGTGAATGTGCTGATGGTTGCTGATGTCGGTACTGATCCGAAAGTGTTGCGTCGAGGTCGCGCTGCACCGAAGCCACGCTGCGGAGTCGAGCAGCGTGATATCGATGACAAGCTCCAGTCTGAAGTGTTGTCGTCGTTGCAAAGCGGAGACGGGATTGGAGCTTCACCGCTCCCATGCTTCAACAAAACAAAGCTGCTTGCGGGTCCGTATGAGCCTGGGCTTTCAATGCGACTGACCACGCACAGCCATCGACGATAGAGTGTCTCCATCGACCAAGCCACCACATGAACCCGTGGCCGTTCATCTCAGCAGGGCCATTCGAATAGCAGCAACAATTGAGCACATGCATTTTAGATTGACAGAACTGCACGACATTGCACACGCACACACGCGATTGCTGCCCAACGAACCATTCGATCTCGCATTTTCACATGTTCCTGTGCTACGTGCATGTCTGACATGACCATCATGTTGTGTTTCACACCAGCAGAGGTGAAGGTGAGGTGGCACCTCAACGACCACAGTGCAGATTGATCGATCGCCAATCGTGGCATCAAGGTCAGCCACACATGTCTCGCGAGTGAGGTCGCCTCGGAGGTGTGTGTGGCAGCTGTGATGTCAATAATAGACATTCCATTGATTGACAAAGAAAGATGTGGCGTGTACTACCCTGGTCTACCCTGCTCCGCTCAAAAGGTGTGCAGACTCGGCTCCACTGAGGCGGTTTTCATCAGTATTCTAGTCGTGCGACTGTGATGAGATTGGATTAATAGTATCCTAGATTTCTACAGCATGTACGACGTTTCCGTCGCACGGCGTCTGCAGACCCACTTTTAACCTCTCATCACTATCACTAGTTACCTTACCTTGTGCTTCTAGTTCTTTGACATGTTTGTGATGGAGTGACAGTCTCTTTCTTTGTTATTGATCATCCGGCAGGGTCGTGCTGGTTCTGGACTCTGAGAGCACAAAGCTGTTCAGTCACTCGTTGAAGTCAAGCTGTTGAGCAACCGGCATACCATTTCCGGGAAACAAAAGATCATTCTTGTTGAGCCTTTGAGATGATGAGCAGGCTTGTGTGATGAGACGAGGGCCCGAAGTCCACCCCTCCCACCCACCAACGCAACGCAACACACCACGTCCGGCGTAGACACGCCTATCAGTAGAAGTAGTGCCAAGTGCATGGGCGGCAGAGAAGTGTTCTGGAATGGAGATCTTTGTTTGGTCATCGTCATTGTCGTCGTCGACGATTTGAGATGGACAACGATGTGGTGAGAGTGGTGGCGGCTGTCACACACACTGGTTGTGTTCGTTGAGAGATGGAATGATAGGATCATGGAGGGGTGGATAGAAGTTTTACAGGAGTGAACTGTCCATGTCCCCTGCCAGTCATCATTAGAATTTGGTGTGCTTTTGCCAGCACGTGGATGAGATGCTTTACTGCGAGTCGTCGGTTCAACAAAGTCGTCGAATGAAATAAGTACAGTTGGCATGAGTATCGTTCGAATGCACTTCGGCCGTTCGATTACAATGCACTACTGAGCGCCCAGCACGTTTTTGGAGGGGGTGATGACGCCTCGCCAGCGGATAAATTCTCGAGCTCTCGAAATAAATTATTCTTGTGGCACATCAGCTCATTATTCTCACCAACAAATCACACCAGCAGCAGCGGCCCAAACGAGCACGCACGCACACAGCCCATCAGAAAACATCCGTGCGAGACAATTTTCCGTGTGCCTGGCTTGCTCTCTCCACGCGCCTGTGTGTGTGTGATTGTCTGCCTATCTGTCTTGTCTGACAGTATCGTTGACCTCGCTTACATCCTCGCTCTTCTTCGGCACTCTTCTTCTGCTTCCTTTTCTCTTCTTCTTCTCTCTTCTCTCTCACCATGTCCGGAGCACCTCCCGCCTCCCACGTCAACGCCACCCACGCTGCCCAACAGACGCCCGGGAACACCACCAACAACGCAGCCGACGTTGCTGCCACGTCTGCTCACCCGCCGCCGTCGGCTCCCGACCCGACCGCAGCAGCGACGACGACCCCCAAGCGCATCAAGACCTCTCATAATGCCACCGAAAGAGGACTCTCCACCTCCACTGCCGCCGGTCCCGCCCAACTCGCCAGTCTTAAGGTAAAACTGAAGAATGGCCTTCGCCAATTCCCCGACTTCCCGAGCCCAGGCATCTTGTTCGAGGACATCATGCCGTTGTTCAGCAACCCGGACTTGCACCAGTCGCTCATCACAGCACTGGAGCTGCAGTTTCTGGAGACTTTTGGCGCCGACCACGGGATCGACGTGATTGTCGGCTTGGAGAGCAGAGGCTTCCTGTTCGGGCCGACGTTGGCGTTGAGGCTGGGAGCGGGCTTTGTGCCGGTGCGCAAGCAGGGCAAGCTGCCTGGACAGTGTGTGACAGAGGGCTACGAAAAGGAGTATGGGACGGATTTCTTTCAGATGCAGGGTGATGCTATCCCCAAGGGCGCAAAGGTGGTGATTGTGGACGATATTATCGCAACAGGTGAGTCGAATGTCAGTTTCGATGATGCGGAAATTCTAATACTGACATTGTAAAGGTGGCAGCGCAGCCGCAGCCGGCAATTTGGTGCAGAAGCTCGGAGGCGAGCTGTTGGGATTTGTGTTTCTCATGGAATTGGACTTCCTCAAGGGCAGAGACAAGCTCAGTGCGCCAGTGCACACGCTCTTCAGCGGCCAGGATGAGGCGTTGAGCAGCTCCAAGTGATGGGTGAACGAAGGAACAGAAGGAAACCACAAAACGATAGATTTGGTCGCGACGGCCGGGGAAAGATACAATACGGATACTGGAAGAAAAGCGCGCACTTGACTGCGGCGCTTCGGGAACGAGACACCTCGAGGGAGGAAGGAAGGGGGCATGGGGCAGACCAGCGACTGATGCCGGTTGGGAAGAGCGAGTAGATTCATCATCCATCGTATGCGAGGCGATATATATCGACGGTACAATTTTGTGAGATTTGCAGACTGGGTCGAAGGTTCACTCATTCATGCTACGACACCGCCGTGGTTCTAGCAGACAGTAACAATCGCAGATCAGATCAGGTCTTGCTATGTCAAGTAGTCATAGCCACTCCTCGATCAAAGTGATGGCAATTCACCATCCTCGCGGCTTCTACCAAGCTAAATACGCGATCAAGCCGCGTGACTCCCAGTACTGAGAATGGCAACGTCCAGCTCAGTCTTGCATTAGCAGCATATGGCACCGCAGCAGAGACTGTTGTTGATCCGGGCAACAGATCAAGCCAGTATCAGTCGCAGACCAACGCAACGTAGCTGAGACCTCTGAAGCCATATTATTGAAGTAGCCAATCCTGCCTCGAATATGTACTGTTGACACTTCGAGTGTGCTACGGATCGTGTGTTGGTGTGCAAAACCGGCTCCACGCTGTTGTGTGACTGTGATTGTACAACGTTGCCTATCAATCATGTATTCTATGCGTGTCTAGACCGTCACGAACCAACCAAAAGCCCATTCAAATCACCCGCGAAAATGCATGTAAGAAAGACCGCATCCACCATATCTTACAAGTTCTCAACCTGAAGAATCGTAACTACCGCGCCCACTTCAAATACTTGCTATCCTTCCACAACAAAATCTCGCCTTCCTGTCTCCCTCTCGTGTTCCACGGCAGTTCCCCTTCTTCTACGGTCTCCGGATTTCCCACAAACAGTTCAATCGCCCCCAACAGCACCTTCGCCGAAGGTCTCTTCTCTGGGTCCTTTTGCAGACACTTTGCCAGCATGCCCATCAATGACGGAGTTTGTTCGTACACTTGCTTGTTGGCGTGCGTGAGTTCCCACACCCTGTCGCCATCCTCGAACGTGTACGGCTCAGGATGCGAGTCGAGATTCAGGAGCGCGAGCACGACGAGTGCGATTGAGAAGATGTCGGATTTCTCGGTCACGTGGGGGATGGAGAGTCTCTTTCTGGTGTCGGGATCGTAGCGGTATAGCTCGGGGGCTTTCCAGCCAGGAGTCCCGCAGGCCCACTTCATGCACTTTTCGTCGCTCATGCGGGTCGCGAGGCCCCAGTCTGCGAGTTTGACGACGGGCAATTCGGGCCAATGACTGGACATTGCAGCTGGTCGCGAGGCGATGAAGATGTTGGCGCACTTGATGTCCCGGTGAACGATTGGGTCGTAACCTGGTACAGTTGCTTGCCCCTCGTCGTGGCCGTTGTGAGCGAGGTAGAGCGCTTTAGCGAGCTGCGCAAAGATGGACCAGGCTAGGCGGAGAGGAACGTTGCTGTGGTGAGGTTAGCAGGATGTAGAGGGTTGGGACATGAGGGCCTTACTTTGGTAGAGGATTTCCGTCCTGATCCATGACATCGTTGTTTCCAAATCTCCGGTAGTTCTGTAATAGATCTCCGAGGGTGCCATGATCGCCATATTCCATGTAGATTCTGCGAGACCGATTAGCAAAAAGTACACATTCAGCTCAAAAAAAGCGTGTCCCACTCACCGATACATGCTCAGCTCTTCGTAGATCTTCTTGGCGTGATACTCAACGATGTTCTCACTGTTGGGGATCTGTCCCAATTCTCGCACAATCGTCCACTCCAGCGGCACACGATCCTCGACAGGTCCGTCCCAGAAGAATGGCTAGTTCCAGTTATTCTTGTCCCAGGCTTTCTTCATATACGTGTCTTTGACCACCTCATGATCAACAACTCTGCCATGGCCGTCCAATTTGACCCAGATCGTGGCGACGCCGTAGCCGCCTTCTCCAAGCACTCCGCGATACAGCCATTGCCCTGAGCGGACCCCGTCCATGTCGTCGAAGCCGATGTCTCGAGCTTGAGCAGCAAGATCTGGCTTTTCGGCAGGCATGTTCTGCGGGCGATAGAGATGCCCGCCACGCATGTACGCGTCAAGCATGTTTTGCCAGAGATTAAGCAAGCGTGTCCTCTGGGCAATGTCTTCAGTGGCCTGTACCTCTTCCTGCCACGCCTTGTACGCCGCCAGACGGCGCTCATTTGAGATGTGTTGTCCAAGCCGCTCAAGGAAAAGTGCCATGGGCATCTCAGCCGGCCGCGATAGGGGAATGATGAGTTCCTGCTCATCGAGGTACTCGTTAGCGTCTGCCTGTGCAAGGCCACGCAACTCCCACAGAGCCGGAAGATCATCGCAATCGTGTTCGAGCCGTGCCCAGGCATGGTCGAACAAAGCTCGATTTGGACCTTCAATGGGCACTTCCCCGCGATTAACAAGGAATTGCTTTCGGCTTGTCTTCTGCATCGTTCACGATGTCATTCCGGGCTTGATCCCAGGCAGCTTTGTTGAAGACAAGATCTGGACTGTAAGGATCCCCCCCTTCGAAGAGAACACTGTGAACCATTCTGTTAAGGAGCTCTTGCACGCCTGCTTTGTCGTCCTCGTCAGGGAACAATTCGAATGCCGCCTCCCACTCTGGCAACAAGAACAGATTTCTTGCGCCGTAGGGATCCTCTCCGGCCAGGACACGACTTATCATGTCGTTGTACAGTTCCACCAGCCTGTCCTGTGCCTCGCCGGAGTCATCGCCATGTTCTTTAGCAAGCCATCTCCACTCTTCCAAATAGAGATACTCCGAGCGTTCAGTGATACGGGCCAGCTTGCCAGCCTCAACATCCTCTCGCATGCGCTGTTGAAGAGCCAATTCTATGTCTACTTCCGCCTCTGTCGCGCCCATAATGGTCAGATGCCAGTAGTTTTTCTGGAGCAGGAATTCCGTAGGTACTGTCGAGTTCGCATCGGGATCCGCCATCTGTAGTCTAGCTAAGGCTTCGAGGGGTGGGAATGGTCCCGAGTCGGCGCCTGAAGCCATGCCGAATGGATTCGATCTCGCCGCAGCTTGTAGAAGATCGGTCTTGTGCCTGACTGAAGCGTGCAATCTGGGGTGCGAATTGCCGGACCTGCGTCTCTGAGTGTCTGTGAGCACTTGAGCAGGTGGCAATTTTCAACAGCACTAGTTCTGATGTATTGCGGGCGAAAATGTGCATTCAGAGTACGAAGCAGCGCAGCCCTTGTTGACATGCCGGATTCGGATGGTCGATCTCGCTTTGTTCTTGAGCCTCCATTAGCGGTGATTTCATTGTTCACGAACTTGGCAAGGTCTAGTTCCCTCTCGCCCAGGCTGAGAGTTGAGGCCGAAACGTCACGTAAGAGACAGAATGGTACCGGATTCCACACTCTTCGTACCTGCACTGCTTGCTCTGGTTCACGAGATGCGATAAGGTTGGACTTTGCACATACGCGTGTTGCTTCGGCGAGATGTGCGCCGGAAGCTCAGCGGTGAACATGGCATTGCAGAGCTTTTATCTCCCTTCCTTGCCAATAGAAAGGGCACAGCTTGACCTCGTCGTAGCATAGCATAGTCACTGCCGCATTCCTCGAAGGTTGTGGACGACTGACTGGTGTTCACGGCCTTAGGAAATTTGTTCAGCCCAGGATAGCGCCGCCAGTGGCATATCCTATGATCAGCGTTATATGTAGATAAAGTGCGGGCCCGGTAGAATTCATCGTGTTGTTGGAAGAAAGAGGACAAGGACGAGTCAGAAGGACAAGTTGAAAGGGCTTGGCAGCTGCTGAGTCAGCCGGATAGTCTCGTTGGCAGCACTCTTTCTTCCAGGTGATACCACACAACAGCGCAAGAATGGCAGTTTCCATAGCCGCATGCTCTCACATCAGGCACTGCGAGCCGTCACGAGTGCATGGCTTGCCCATATGCACCCCATAAGTCAAATGTCAAAGAGAACTCAGCGCTGAACGAGTCAAAACGCAGCCTGCAAACGCGTCAAGAGAGCCTCAATATCTCCGATGGCGCGGAATATTGATCGACTGCACCGGACAGTGACCTTTCCACTGCCTTTTTCTAGGAGGTGTCGATACGCCAGGATCGAAAGAAGTCCAGCACCCTGATAGACTCGTACTGACACCTTTCGGCATTCCGGCCACCAGTACAGAGCTACGAGCACGGTCTGTGAAGAGATGTGACTTGGAGGGCGATCATGGGCTTTATACAGGAGCACTGCGAAGAAGAGTGTCAGGCCAAGACTGATGAAAACCTGATTGTCTTTGAGACAATTGTGTCCTCTATCGGGTCGAGACGATACCTGGGTGTATGCGTCCAGTGTGGCGCCGCAAGGTGTCAGGCCGCGCGAAGACATGCTTCGCCTCACAGTGCGGACACACGAGGTCGCTGGTCGCAGGTACGGAACCTCTATGTACGGTGCTCATGTGTCTGGTGAGTTCATTCTTGCGCCGAAAGCTTTTCTTGCAGCCCTCATGGGTGCATTTGTGGTCGCGGGCGTCGGTGTGCTTTCTTTGATGGCTATCAAGCTGGAACTTGGACTTGAAGGGCTTTGCTGGGCAGCCTAAATGATGACATCTCCAGTGGTTGGCCGGTGTGGGTGATCTGCGAGGTGCCGAAGGCTCGCGACAGTCGCCAGCATCTGTAACCTCCCTACCCCCTGCTTCTTCCGAGTTCTCCTGCTGGTCGGGCTCGGACTCTGTCGGACTCGATGGTCGAAGTGACTCGACTGATACCTCTCGCGATCTTTCTCGCTCGATGGACGTTATGACAGTATTTTCAGGACTACTTCCCAAGCAGGTTGTCGCGGGACTTGATGCTGAGCTGTGCGACCTAACCTCAGTGGGCGAGTTTGAGTTAGACATGATGCGCGCACTCTCTGAAGAAGCTCGCGAGGAGCAAGATATAGTATCGTCTGACCCCGACCAGGCTGGTTCGGGCTCCTCAAGGCGGCTCTGCTCTGGCAGAAAGGCTGCGGGAAACAAGACTGCACAACCCGGACTGAAGCCACGACGCCTAGGCTTTGACTCTGGCATCGGCGACGTCGGGCCCCGCGGCTCACGCTTTCCATCGAGATCTGGTATCTCTACATGTCGACTCTCGAAGCCTTCTCTTCTGAGGTAGTCCATCTTGGACTGATCGTCATCGAAAACCTGGTGGTCCATTCTCGGGTCTGATGCGCCGCGATCCGCGAGGTGCGGCCTCTCAGCCTACCGGGCGGTCCCTCGTGCAGGTTGCACCAGGTAGTGCATGGGCTGGCAAGGCTGGTTTTGGCGTCAATTGATCACCATAGCTTTGTTATTGGATGTCAAGACCGTGACAGACGATGGACGACGCCAGGAACAAAGTCGAACACACATGCGACGCTTTCGCTGCCTGATTCTCAGCTCCGTCTGATCGGATCCTGCTCTGACCGGTCTCGTGCTGTGGCCAATAGCCATGGATGGCGTGCTTCATTCCCGAGAGCCCGACCGGTTCTATATCACTGGCCAGCATTGTAGGAACCGCTCCGCGAGCGAACACTGAGCCGCGTCTCAACAGTGCATGTTGTAAATCTGGCTTATATCGTACCGCAGTGTTTCCAACATCGTCTACGTGCCTCGGGCAGAACGTATCCACTACAGATGTACTTTTGTACCATGCAGGTCGAACCGATTGCGAGCCGTTCAACAGGCAGCCATCCTGCTATCGATAAGCGTGCAAACAATGCACGGTCTCGTGCGTGCTTTGCCGTTCTGGAGAACATAATCTCACTTATACACTCTACCTGCGGAAACCAGCGTCCACTTTCGGAACATCTGTCAGACACCAACACGAGATATGCCATCAGAAGACAGACAGCTCCGGAGGTCGGCACGCAATCGCCACACTGCCAAAGATGAGCCCAGGGAAACCGAGAAGCGGCGGCGAAGACCCGCAGAATCAACTGCTTCAACAGTGCAGTCATCAGATCCAGAGCTCAGCGATGGTCCTGCGGAGGAAGTTGCGGATGACGATCTATGTCCGATATGTCAGATGCTTCTCTACCGTCCGGTTACCACAACCTGCAATCACACAATGTGTGAGTCGTGCATGGCTCACTGGGCAGACGTATCTGTTGCATCACAGATGAAGATCGTCGACGTCGACGAAGAGCCCACAGCGTTTGACGCGGTCTCTGGAGTCGAGGCATCATGTCCGATGTGCAGGACCAAGACCATCGCCAATCTGGACGCACAACGTGCAGCACGTCTCTCTCAAAGCTATCCAAAGGCTACACACGAACGCAGTCTTGATGAGGACGATAACTTCGGCGATCAGTCTAGCATACAGACTCTAACAGTGTATATTGGCAACCGGCATCAGTTAGTGCAAAGTGACGATGCAAACAGTCATGAATGGACCTTCTTCGTCAAGCCCAGCCGTACAGACATCATCGAAGAGGTACAGCTTGTCCTCCATCCAACGTTCAGGCCGGATAGGATTATCCGTCAACGACCGCCATACGAAGTGAGGCGACTCGGCTGGGGCACGTTCACTGTGACTGCTTATGTCATTCTCAAACCAGGGTACGCGTGGGTGTCTTCCGAAGCAGGAAACAGCCCCGATGGAGCTCCCAAAGGCATGTTGCTGCTCGAGTGGCACCTTGACTTCAAAGGCTTCGGTGGGAAGGGCAGCATGGGATCCTGTCGGCTGAAGGTGAAGAATGATCGCGACTGGCACGATGCAAGCGACGAGGAAGAGCAGGACGATCGCGAATGGCAGCGGGTTGTCAGGTCGTATCAACGCGATGGAGTGTATGAGCCTCCTCACGAAGAGGACTAGCGCAGGCATCTGGCTGCTACAATGCCCACGATACGCATCGTATCTATCGATAATGAAGCTCATACGCGTCGTCCACCACCACTTCTCGTCGCAACAAGCTCTCCCCCAGGATTCTCTCTCCAGCGAGTGGAGATGAACATCTCATCTTCGGGTCATCTTCCTCAAATGCGGTCGGCAGCCCCATCGCTTGCAGGCTCTTTGCAGCTCGTTCAAGACCATCAGCCGCCTCTGCCAGAGTCTTTCGCGTAATCCGAGTGCTATGTCTGTTGTCCTTCTCCACTGCAACATTCAATTCCTCTCGGGCCTGCTCAATCACCTCGTCGATGTAGCAGGCCCTACACAATCCTGCGATCCGCAGTCCTAGATTTGATCGTCTGCTTCCCTGACACGCTGGTATTTCCTCGCACTCGGTCCCGCCCCT
Source organism: Septoria petroselini (assembly GCA_022559915.2). Taxonomy (NCBI): domain Eukaryota; kingdom Fungi; phylum Ascomycota; class Dothideomycetes; order Mycosphaerellales; family Mycosphaerellaceae; genus Septoria; species Septoria petroselini. Next base: position 157,827 of record JAFJTQ020000008.1, read on the forward strand.
AGCATGTATGGCCCCGCGGCAGCGGCTGAGACTGATCATATCGATGTGACCGCAAGCGTAGATCAAGGCTCGGTTGTTGCACATGGGTGTAAGTATTGACTATTTGTTTGCTCGCACAAATTCGATTGGAAGCTGATCATAGCTTGATATTTTGCTAAATCATATTCTACACCATTGTGAATGACTTGCTCAAGGAATCAGGCCTCACTATGCTATGGAGGCTTCGCTGTAGAGAATCTTGTGGATGCATGCCATACAGCTGTGGCAACAGATTCGAGATCTCACTTCTGTAGCATGCCCAGCAATGTATGACCGGAGCTCGCCAAGACATGCTTCTGATTCTTGCGAGCCACGCGAGCCACGCGAGTGATGGCCAGTCGAGTTGCCCAGCTCTCCAAGATCATGTAGCAGCTTTCTTTGGAGTCACCAGCAGAATCTCCTACACATTGAAAGATGACAGCAGGCAAATCTCTCGGATCCCTGGTAGCCACTGACGGCATGAGGCCGCCCGCAGAACTCTATTTCACTGAGCTTCATCACAAAACATCAAGATTCGAACTTACTGGAGCTCCTCACTTAATCCTACACAAGAAGCATCCAGCCTACAGGAGACAACACAATGGTGAAACTTGTGCGAGGATTCCTGCTCGCCACGGCTGCAGCTGTTGAAGCAACGTTGCCTGACCTGCTATGCAAGACTCAATCGCAGCCAAACCCAATTGCCAAAGACCGCCCCACGGAAGTCACTGGAACCATCAACGGCACAACAGCAATCGTACCAGTGCCTTACGATGTCGCTCGCAGTATCATTCCAGCACAGTATGGCATTCTGCGGGAAGCATATGAGAAGCTCATCCCGGGCTTTCCGAAGGACATGTACCCAGCCGAATTCGAAGGCGTCCTAGACCACGATGTGCAAAGCAATGGCATCAAGATTCCAGACTTCCAAGTGAGTGACAAACATGAACCATATCTAGCCCGAAACTACTAACAACCCACTCAGCGCATCGCCCTCCGCTTTCCCTTCGTTGACAGGCTCAACGACGGCTACTCCTGCTTCCGCTACACCGCGCCCCAACTCATCAGCGCCTCCAACCTCATCGCTGTCACAGGCTCAGCTTTCTACGGAGAGACCATCCCAGGAAACTTCGAGCCGCCATGTGACGGCTACGCTTACGTCCAAGGCAAAGAAAACGCGACGTTCCTCTCTGCTTACAAAGCTCCCGAGACGAAACTCCTCGGCTCGAAACCAGTCTTCGATTCATACTTCAAGACTGCGGCGAGTATACCATTCAGCCAACAACTGATTGTCAACATTACGAACCAGCCGTCCTTTGGCACGGGAGTGCCAGTGTGTGATAATTATATTACGCTATACAACACCAGCGTAACGCAAGGAGAATTCGCGCCTGTGCCGGTCAAAGGGCACATCAAAGTTGAGCCGCCGTACTACACGAGTAGGACGACGCTGGAAGCGTGGGGTTTCAGACAAGATAATGCTTTCATTGAGAGGAATAATGTGCCTTGTGGAGAGTTGAAGGGGTATGCTGGGACGGGGCCGGGAGATTCTGATTGAAATGTTGGTTAGCTTCGTGGTTCGACCTTTCTGTGTGACATGTCGCTGAAAGAAATGTATATTACACCGGGCAAAGAAGTTTGCTATTGTTGCATTTGACTTGTCTCGGTGCATCCATTCCTTGTATCAATTCATACTCGAAACCCATGCATGTTCCGATTGCGTAAGATGCGCCGCACCAGCGTAACAGCAGACGAGTCTCCCGAGCTAGCCTCATCTTGGCATCACCCACACACTCAAAATTGATCGTCATATTTATCATGAGACTTCCGCCTTCCATCAATCATAGCTTCGGTCCGTTGGCCCAATGGTAAGGCGTCTGACTACGATTCCACAATATCATATCAGGAGATTCTGGGTGTAAGTTCCGAACCACAACCAACAACATCTCATGAACACATCACTGACAACATCACAGTCGATCCCCAGGCGGACCTCATTTTTTGCCGATTTCCTTTCCCACGTGTGAGGTGCAAACACATAGGCGGGCGGACTATGCATGCTTTTTGCTGTCCGTCTCTTCGTTGCTCTTGCTCGGATTTTTTGGTTCAGAAGAAGCACAAAGCTACTGTGATTAATTTTTCTCTTCTTAGAGAGTTGACTAACTCCCACGTCAAGCCATCTGACTGCCGCGTCAAAATGTCCTCTTAATTGTGTCTGTCGTGCTCGATATCCTATTTGTAGTCGACGAGCCATTGGCAAAGTTGTCACATCGACCACAATAGTTGGAATATAGGTTTCCTCGGCAGTAACTGTGAAAGGAGGATCCACGGTATTGTAAGTCCGTCGAACAGGCAGGAAGTACACGCCGTTATGAATGTGCTGCAATCCGGCAAACCCTGGGGCTAGAGAAAGGCCTCTACGGCAATGAAGACTCTGGCTCGTATGGTTTCGACAGAGTGTCGTCGGGATCCTCGAATGCCACATTTACACAAACAATCGCCGGCATCGCCACGAGCAATTTCTGGCTGGGGTCCTTGGTCTTGGGGCGGTGCCCGCGGCCTTTGATGTTCGGACACAGAATGCCGAGAGCTTGCTGACAACGCTGGCGAACCAAAGCTTGATACCAAGTCAGTCTTATGGGCACAGCGCAGGCGCCGCCTATCGATCCGCAGCTGGTAGTATCACCCACAGGACCATACAACATGTCCATCGACTCCACCGTCTCGCAACTTTGGCTGCCTAGAGCACTGTGCGACTCGCTTCAGGACTCTCTCGGTTTGATGTATGACGAACCCAGGGACCTATATCTCATCGGCGACACGGCTCATGAGAGATTGCTTTCGCTATCACCCGAATTTACATTTACATTGGCGCCGAGTGCAACAACGAATGTGACGGTGACCATCGAGCTCCCATTTGCGGTGTTTGATCAGGAGATTGGCGTTTCGATCTTTGAAAATCGCACGAGATACTTCCCCATCAAGCGGGCCGTCAAGAAGTCGCAGTTCGTGTTGGGGAGAACGTTCCTTTAAGAGGCTTATCTTGTCACAGACTGGACCCGGCAGCGGTTTACGCTGGGCCAGTCGTTGCATCACAATGGGGTGTCTAACAACATCATGCCTGTGGTACCGGACACATCAGCGACAGGACTCAGTGTTGGCGCAATCGCAGGTATCGCCGCGGCAGTGGCGGTTGTCGTGTGCTGCATACTTGCTTGGTGGATTTGGAGGCGTCGGAAGCAGTCTGAGGTCAAGGCCAGCGAGACGAGTACCGAGCACGGCGCGCTCTTCGAAGAGTATACGGAAGACAAGAAGCGGATGGGATGAGGTCGAAGGTGTGCGCGAGCTTGCAGGTCTTTCGAGGAAGGTGGACGCAGAGCTTGTTGGGATGAGCGCTATGGATTGCATGAGGATCAGATGCAGCACCAGCTCATGCCAGAGCCGGTCTATGAGCTGCCAGGAGACTCAGCGGAGCATGAGTTGGATGCACGAGAGCGAAGGGTGATGCCGCGGCAAGCTTAGGTTTGGATCCTAATTCGATGGTGTTTATGCGCGCTTTTGCTGTCCGGACCACTTCCATCTGGCACTCTTCGAGAGAGCACAGTCTCGCAAGCTACCATCGATCGATTTCGTAGGCGATTCCTCGGGTAGCTGTCGTGCCAGTTTGTCGATGCATACTGTCATAGTAACATGCTGTGAGAACACGTTCGTCGCTGCGAGTGAGTCGTGCACCCGTCTCGCACCAGGGGGAAGTTTCACACATTCGCCATGTGTATGCAGACGGTAGGGCAAATACTTTGAGAGAATAATGATTTTTGTCAGTCAGCTGTAGAGCCAGGACAATCCTTGTACAGCAATCAGCAGTCTCCACCGGTTGGTTGGTACGGCAGCTGCCAGCTGCCAGCTCGCTCTGTCGCCATCGTGGCTGTCATTGGATCGTTGCGTTGCCCGTGCAGATGCAAGACTCTGCGGGCATCGATGAGTCGTCTGCCTTCATGTTGTACTGACTCCTGCGGTACTGTACTGCACGGAAAATGCATGAAATCCTCCCTGGAAAGAAGACCTGATTGCCACGAGTTTCACGCTTACCTGAGCGGTGATCGCCAAGCGCCCGCCGAGCACGATGTGGTCCATGTCGAGTCTTTCCCCTCCCGATGTCGTTGCAACTCTCCCAGCCGCCGGTATCGCAGATCGACAAATCTTCGACTTCGGCACTGCCAGCGAGCGTGGCAGTGGTGGCAGCATGTCCTACGCCAGTGGTGGTGGTCGTCATGCCCAGACCTACGACAACAACAACAATAACAACAACCCGCCGCTGCATCTGACTGCCGCCGCCGCCGCCAACTCCGCCGCTGCCTCGCCCTCCACTGTCGCTGTGATCAACGGCGACACCGGGCCCGAACGAAAGAGGAAGCGCACGTCCATTGCGGCCGACAGTCACCACAATCACTCTCACCACCACCATGAGGACCTCGATCACAGCATGCTCGACGGCGACGGCCGAGCGTCGTCCAGCGGCGGCCTCGCAGGTAGTCCCTCGGGCCAGAATGGCAAGGCACGACACCAACCTGGTGTGAAACGAGCCTGCAATGACTGTCGCCAGCAGAAAGTGAGCTCCCCTCCCGTCGATCGAGATACATCTATACATGTGCATAAAATCGATGTACACACTAACACGCATGCCAGCTACGATGCAACGTCGTTGCCGGCCCCGGCGAGCAGTACAAGCCGTGCGATCGATGCGTCAAGCATGGCCTCAGCTGCAGCATCGACGATGGCTTCAAGCGACTCGGCAAGCGCGCTGCCCACGAGGAGATGGTCCGCGAGCTCGAAAAGGCCAAGTCGAAGCTGGCGCGATATGAGCAGCTCGGCATGTATCTGCCAGAAGAGACTCCGGGCTCCGCATACGCCGGCAGCTATCAGGCGTCTCCCAGCGGCGGTGCTCCCGCTGCTGTCATGGGCGGCACAGGATACGGTCTGGGCCCCAGCGAGGCCGCAGCGTCGCGCAGTCTGCTCGACCTCAGCCAGGGGTACCGCGAGCTGGCTCCAACCAGCATGCCGTCGATCACGCCGGGCACCTCCCTGACCACCCTCGGCGGCAACACCCTGACCGAGCCGCAGCTCACCGACCTCTACCAGATGTACTTTGCCTCATACCACCCCTTCATGCCCGTGCTCAATCCCGAGCTGAGCTACAAGGCCTACTACGAAGAGCACCCTCTCCTACACTGGACCATCGTGGCCACCGCCGCCCGTCGACAGGAGTTCAAGCCGGGCCTGTTCATGGAGCTGCAGCGGCCGCTGGAAGAGCTGCTGTGGACGACGCTGTCACAAGTCCCGCAATCCTACCACGTCACCAAGGCGTTGGCGCTGCTCTGCACGTGGCCGCTGCCCACTTCGTCGACGAGCCAGGAGCCGACGATGATGCTGTGTGGCATCATGTTCCAGCTCGCCATGCAACACGGCCTGCATCGTCCCTCGCACGCACAAGACTTTAGTCGATTTCGTGTGGAACTTCGTGACGAGGATGTCGCCGACCGACTCAACACATGGGCCGCCGTCAACGTGGTTGCCCAGAACGTCAGCACTGGCAACGGACAACCTCCACTGGCTCGTTGGGCGTGGTTCACGTATGGACTGCACCTCGGTCGCATGAAGCCCGAACTACACACTCGCTGCCAGATCGAAAAGTTCAACGACACCGTCACGCGCACACTTTACACCATGCAACGCGATCACATTGTGGAAGTCGATCAGGCCCAGCGTGGTCTACAGATCGACATGTATTCGCGAGAGCTGGGGGAACTGGAGGTGACGGTCCTCTCGACCAGCAAGAACGGCCAGTCGCAGAAGTGTACGTATCAAAGACTGCTGCTCTGTTCGTACTGTACTGACACTTCTACAGCACTCGAAATCCTCTTCCTCAAAGCCGCAGCTTTGCATCTCCGCCTCACGGCTTTCTTCGATAAGCCTCATCAGCCGAACTACCATGTCGACCTCAGGAATGTCTACATTGCCGCCTCTGCACTCCTCGAGCATGTCAATGACATGAACCCGAGTGAATTCGCATTCGTACCGCGATACATTGAGCAGATGATGCTGGCGGCATCGGTCACGCTCCTCAAGATTCTCAATTCCTTCTACGCCAAGCACGTGGACACAGTACAGGGCAAGACGCTCTTCTCGCGCTCAGTTGCCGCGCTCCGCAAGCTGTCTGTGCGTAGCAACGACCTTCCACAACGCCTGGCCGAGGTCATGGCGCAGCTCTGGATGACGAGCGGCTCCGGCGAGCAGGACCTCTTCAAGGCTCAGCCTGCTGTCGAAAGCAATGACAACAAGCTTTCGTTGAAGGTCCGATGCCGGTCTTCACTGTCGGTACTCTACGATGCCATCTGGAGATGGCGCGAACGTGCCGGTCAAGCTGGACGCGAGAATCTGGTCAACGACATCCAGAATCCTACTCACCTTCCCGACACGAGCCGGGACACGCCACAGCCTGAACATGGAGGCAATAGCAATGCTCTTGCCGATGTACACTTGACACAGCCAAGTAGCGCACTCCAGCTTGGGCAGTCGAACGATCTTGACGGACTGAATTGGGATCAAACTTTTGGTGGCAATGCCGTGTTTGACCCACTCTCTTGGGCCTTGGACGGCAACATTATGGGTCTTACGAACCCTCTCTTTGGACCTGGTGATCCTTTGGCGATGCCCGGATATCAAGGTTAGCAACCTGGGTATTACGAGCGCATGATGATTAACAACAGAGAGGACTACACACGCTTGGTCGTCGACCAAGACTACGACCAGAAGATGATGTTGGTCGATTTTTACGATTGAAAGACGTTTATAGATGGGAGTTTGACAGAGCCGGGACTTTGACGACGAGCGACGGCGTTTCGATGGTAATGGCTGCGGCTGCATTTGGGAGGCTGTGCTGTACTCCATCTCTTGTGTGATTATGCTGTCATGCAGATTGGCAGCTTTAGACTCCGAGATACCATGATGAATGACAGAGCGTACAGACTCAGCCCCCTCCTCACGGGCACAATGGGGCTCCTCGGTGCCAATGCTGGACATTTGACACCAGATTCCGCAGCAAATCATTCTCTTTCAGACACCCCGGAGATCAATGTCTACGGAGAGACTCCATGAGCTCGCGTACACCTGCGCGCCACCCCTCAACATCTGTGCATTGTCGGCTGGAGTTTGTAAGGTGCCGCCGCTGCGACGCATCAAATGCTGCAGAACTGATGCATTATCCCTGCGACGCACGGCGTTTCACTAGCGCAGGACTCGCTTGTGCGACAGGTCACGGTCCACTTAGTTCTAAGTGGGTATCTTCAGCAAGGGAAATTCGGGTGAAGACGCGAATGTGACGAATGACCGCCTCAAGCAACCGCCGCCAAGTCTGCCAGCCACGTTGGCAGACCAGAGCTGTCGACAACAATACACTTGCCGAAACGGATCTGCGTCTTGTCTATCAGCACGCAGATGTCAACCATCCAAGCGAAATGCAGCTCGGCATAGCAGCACACCATCTCATTCGAGCACGTTCAAGACCAGTACAAGCGCGTCGATGGACATCCAGCCACGCTCGACCGGATCGCTTGCAAAACGCCCAGAATCAATTTGTTGCAAAGTCAGAACGACGGAGTACCTGGACGCTCAGCTTGAACGTCTGCGCTTAGAAAAGGAGATCACGATCGACGCCGACGACCACGGCAGATCCTAGACCATTTCCCATGCTGGCACACAATGTATTCTTGACACATATGCAGATGTCATATGGTTCAAGGCCGAACGGCGCTCGTGGTTTCGTCGCCGTGGTGCTCTGGACATCATGCCGTTCGAGGAGTTGTCTGACTGCAAAGTGGTTGAGGTCCACAGAGAGTTTGTGAAGCGACACGGAGTCGGGTTTGGAGAGTGGGAAAAACATCAGAAATCCACAAAGCGGCAACCTCACACACCACGAACTGTACCGTTGCAGTTTAGTGAAGTCTGCAACTTGTTGTTCCAAGAGGACTACCTCGGAACAATCTACCCAGGGTAGCTCAAGGACGAGTACCGTCGAGAGAGAGTTTGCTCGAACCAGCGCGATCTGGGCAGATCTTTATTGCAAACGCAACTCTTTCATTGTACAAGAATCTGGTCCGGAGGATGACCTCAATCGCTTCGTTCTCCATCTCGACTATTGGAGTGATCGATCTGTCCCTGACCCTGAAAGACCTGAGCTGCGAGGTGGTCCTCTTTTCCGTGCCGCGATCCTCGACATACCTAACTCTTCCTCCCAGTCAAGCAACAACATCGCTGGCAATGTAACAACGCCTCGAAAAGACGCCGTGTTCTGGTGAATCTGTACCCCAACATGATTTCCTGGGGACGTGCCTCGCGGAAGACGTTGAGGCCATACGAAAGATCCCTCCGGGCACCCGACTGGGAGATTGAGTGGCCATGGGACTTTGTAGAAGTTGAATTTTTGGTCCACGAATCGAAGGTCTTTCCCTACATGTCCTTCTCGAAATGTGTCGCGGCGATGAGAAGTATAGAGAAAGACCTGGAACTCAAGGACTGGATGTGAATTCTAAGAACATCGATGGGGCTACAACGAAGCCTTAAAAGATCATGGACGATATATGCTGTACCCCAAGATGCTTCTCTTGGGACGCAGCTCACCGATGACGATGATGCCGTGCGAGAGGAGGTTGCGATAGACCTCCTGTGAACTTGGACCTGATGGGATATATGATGTTGAAGAAGTCGGATTGCGAGTTCATCGATCGAGAGTCTCTACTCTGGAGGCTATCATTCTGAAAGTTGTCTCTGAGGAGCTAAGGGATGAGGTAACGTGCGAACGGGGAGTAGTGTCTCAGGATAACTTATGGGAGATGATGGGTTGGTTTTGCAGATCGCCATAGTGAGCAAACGTGCAAACGTGACAATGGGGACGACCGGACTCCACTCAAGCTGCATCGCAGAGAAGAAGAAGAAGAATGTTGGTAGTCTGTAGCGTTGCCAGTTTTGACCTCTATAGGTACGTACCTATTGCAATCTACACCACCCCAACAACAAACCCCATCAAATCTACGATGCTACTCAAACACCACAACAACCCAGCCAATTCCCCTAACCACTCTCCTCCTCTTCACTCACCCTCCGGAACGAAAAACTCCGCGTTCGAAACGGCACCGTCTCGCAACTCACCTTCTCGAAACTATCGCACCTCCACATTGAAAATGTACACTGTCCAACCGCATCACTGCAGTCCCGACTTTTGTAGACTTGAAACACTATCTATTTGCGTCATTGGAGCTGCTTGTCGGAATGCGAGTTGGGAGTAGTCGGCCGAGGAGTTGAAGTACGTGGAGCCGGTGATTTCGTGTGTTATCAGAGCGTCGATGTCGTTGTTGTTATCACTATTGCTGTTGGGTTGTTGTGGGATGGAGGTGTCTTTACGGCACAGCATAGGAAAGGACTCTCTCAAGCCCGCGGAGGCGTGTGCAAGTCTTAGCGTCTCTGCTGTGCCTTGCCAGACGAAACAAGACTTGCCAGGAGGATATGTCGGACCGGCTTGGGACTTGGAAGTGTGCCTATCAACGCGAGAGAGGGGAAAAGAGAAAGGGAAAAGGGGAGCCTTGTCGTAAATCGTAGTATCGCCACGAGAATAAGGTATACCGAGAGATAATGATACAAGTTTGTACAAAGTTGAGGCTTCAGCACTTGCTTTCCCGACTTCAACACCTCGATAGACCTAACAACTGTGGTTTGTAGGACAGATCATGAACTCCTCCAAAGCCACTGTGAAGAGGCGTTGCAGGCGGGGACCAGAAACTAACACTATCAGTCGGGGATTCTGCTCCATTCATTTGGGGTGAGAAGCTGTTTCGAAACTTGCTGGACTTGCTGCACTCCTTGAGCAATGTTCGGGGCGTTGCGACGAGCGTCCTGTCGCTGCTCAGCGACCATCGCATCTTCTCCTGTTCATCCCGTCCAGCGCCTTTCGATCGACCACCTCTCTGCCTGCCACTTCCCTCAATGAGATCGGTCCACCAGCCGCTTTCGCACTGTTGAATAATCTCAATGGTCTCGTCATCGGCTCCAATTCGATCAAACTGTTGAGAAAGACGAGAAGTCCGGGGATTGGGGCGCTCGGGCAGTTTGCGCTTCATATACCGCTCCATTGTAGCCTTGATCTCACATTCCGGAGTAAGTGGCCGATACTGATGGGAATCGCGCCTGGGTGGAAACGGCGAGCTTGGGGTTTGTGGGGTGTTGGGTCTACTGGCCGGCATAGTTGGTCGTCGAACGGGTCGTGGAATGTCCATAGAAGAATCACGGGTGCTGGCGGCTCCGTCTTCGCCAGATGAGTCGTCGCCGTCCTCGCGTGGTTCGTTATTGATTGCCTCTCGCAATTGCTGGATTCTCGTGTCATAGGTACGTGACACGGAATCGATCTGGCGCGCGACTTCATCGCTGGTTGTGCGCCGCCGTGCCTTGCTCAGCAGCTCACGTGCGCTCCGATAGGACGACAAGGCGCCTCTCGAGTTGCCGGCTCTGTCTCGCTGGACGGCAATCTCAGCCTTCTCCAGCGCTCTCGAAAGCGTGTTGCTCTTGTGTGAGGTCTTCCTGCTTGTAAGACCGTCTTTGATTGGCGGCGCGCGGGAAGTCATGGTGGGCGAGTGTTTCGAGATCTAGTCATGGATTCCTGGTTATCGAGGAGGGTGTGATGGCTTTTGACAGTTGACAGGTCCAGCGAGCATTGTGTCATGAGTTGTTTCGCTGTCAGTGGGGTCGCATGCATGCATGCAAGGGTTGTGGATCCCGACGGCGTAAGCGCTCCTGCATAGTCTATTGAGAATAGTGGGTGGTTCGCGTATCGCCACCGCAGTTGCATGTGTGCAAGTCGGCTCGAATGCCATTCATCAGTCGACATGTTGTTGTTCGCTATGCTACGCACACCGCCTTGTCTTTTCCAATCACTGGGCGCTTACTGCCTGGTCTCCTTGCCACGTTCCTCGCAAGCAGGATCTGCTGGGGAGGTACGCCGCAATGCAGGACATGACAGCTCATTTCGTTTATGTCTGACCGACACTGCTCGTCGAGCTCATCATCATGATCCGCGGTATGTCGTGTAGCTCCACGGGCCCAGAAGCAGAGGCACATGGTAGTGTTCTTGGTCGTGTTCTGCCGCAAATCTGAGCTCGACTTGCGGCCAGAACGTCTTGCCCTTGCCATAGTACGCTTCCGTGTCGAACGTCAGGCTCCAGATCAGCTGGTCGCCCTGCTTCAAGCCGGCCTTTGCAGACTTGACCACTTCGTAGATGTCGGCCGACGACGACCACGCCGCAACGCGTCCATCCTCGTTCGTCTGAGCCGTCCAATGCGCCGTCGTCGCGTGTTCTGGCGAGACGAGCTTCAGCTTGACGCCAATTCCCGCTCCAGGCTTGCCGGTGATGGTATTGAGCACATGGCAGGTAATGAATGGTCGCTCGGCCATCTTGGAGGAGGCGGTGAGATGGCTCGATATCGTGCTCAATCGTGTCTTGGCGGAGTGTTGCTGCTCGGACATGGGAGACTGTGAGGGCAATTAATCACTCTACAGATGCATTTGTGATGTGTTCGTTGTGACAGCGAAGAAGGAACGAGGCCGGCTCCGGCCGAAAGCCAATCGACACTAATAAGTTAGACTGCCACGTCTGCTCCTTTTCCACCAAAACACCTCTCACCTAAACATCATTGCTCCGTCTGCTATACGCTATGTGATGGGGTATCATGCGTGAGATAGGTACTAATAACCACAGATTACAGAAAACCGCAAAGTAGAGACCTTTTCCCGAAAACAACTGCCTCCGACTATGCAGCCCAGACAAGTTTCATCATACCCATACTAGCTGCTGCCAGCGACTGGAATCAAGCACTCGGGCTCAGACTTGACTATAGTGCCATAGTCAACGACGCTTCTTGCTGCTAAGGACCAACGACAAGTCAACCTGTCCCAACCTGCCAAGCAAGGACCACCACCCTATCATGAATCATGCCACCGTCCCGCCTGCAGATCTACTTCAGCGTCGGCTTTGCTTTCCGCCCTGAGACTTTCCGCCCTGGCCCTTACCACCCTGAGCCTTCTCTCCCAGTATCTTGATGGACGCTGAAGCAATGTATCGTGCAGCTGGTCGACGAGTGGATACCGACGAGGTCAGGGATCGCGCAATCATGTTCAGGCGCTGGCCATACCGACTGCCGCAAATGTTCTCCCGTGGGTACTGCTTCACATTTTCCTGCACGTTTGGGTCCACGGACAACCGACACAGCACAAAAATGGTCAGACCGAGTGCCCACATGTCCGTCTTGGATCCATAGTACTGCGGGTTGCGCACATCGCCTTCCGGCGGATACCACCCCGGAGTGCCGCATGGCTGCATGACGTGCTGCTCAGCACCTCCTCGCAGATCGGAGAGCGAGACAGCACATCCAAAGTCTGCCAGTACAACACGAGGAAGACCGAAAGCGCCACCTTGGCTGTGAAGGAAGATGTTCTGAGGCTTGATGTCCAGATGACAGACCGTGTCCCAGCCGGGCGTCTTCTCGTGCTTGCCACCCGGCTTGATCTCCTTGATGCCATCGTGAAGAAATGCCAGGCCATGCGCAACGCCTTGCACCACGTTCCACATGGCGATCTCGTCGATTGGCTGTCTGTTCTGAATGGCTGTCTTCAGCACATCCATCAGCGAGCCCTGATCGCAGTAGTCCAGGATCAGACTGTACAAGCTGCCATCACGGATGATCTTGGACATGATCAGAGTGTTCAGGTTGCCGCCGACGCCATATTCTTTGGTGATCTTGTTGAGAGTACGGATCTCGCGCTCGGCCGGCTTTCGCAAATCAGCATCCCTGCGAATGCGCTTCTCGATGTACAGCTTTCCATCGCTTCTGCATTTGACCAGATTGATTGCAGTGGACATGCCGCCTGGAGTCAAAGACTTGACGAAATCGAATCCCACCACGGGGACGTCCTTACCGCGGAACATTTCTCCGACAGTACGTCGGCGTGGCTCCGGGTTGAGCCCGTATGCATGTGGATGGACTTGCTGCATGTCGATTGGAGCGTCATTTTGACCGAACCTTGCTCCTTGATGTCGAGGGTTGAAGCGGACTCCGGGCGACTTCGACTGCCTCGGCGTCGGCGCAGGAGAGCGAAATAGGCCGAAACGGCGGCCACGAGCTTCGCTGGGAGATCGGCCTCGCGCGTGTGGAGTTTGAGGTTGACCTGCGCAGGAAGATCCCCGTCCTCTTGCGTCAGGGGTCTGTGATCGAGCTGCGCCTGATGATCTTCGTCCTCGCGAGGTGGCCCTCCTCGAAGGATCGAAGTTGGCTCCCGGCGATCCTGCTCTGCCTCTTCCCATACCGCCCATACCGCCCATGCCACCAGCCATAGGCATGCCCATTCCGCCCCTGCCTCTTCCCATGCCGCCCATGCCGCCCATGCCGCCCATGCCGCCCATGCCGCCCATGTCACCTATGCCACCCATGCCGCCCATTGGCATCCCCATGCCCGGCATGCCCATCCCCGGAAGTCCTCGTCCCATCGGCAGACCCATACCTCCTAAGCCGCCAGGCGGAAGCATGCCGCCGCCGAATGATGCGCGTCGTGGTCGAGGCATGCCAAGACCTGGTCCCATACCCCCCATTCCTCCGCCGAATGGGCCTCCTCTCAGTCCTCCACCAAACGGGCCTCCTCCCATTCCTCCTCCTCCGCCGAACGGACCTCCTCGAGGCATCATCATCGGCATGCCGTTCATAGGCATTGGACCTCCGAAGCCGCCTATGCCAGGAGGACCACCCATCAGTGGCATGGGAAACATGGCGTCAAAAGGGGTTCGGCCTCGGCCAGTCAGGTCTGACTTGGTGGATGTGCTTGCTGAATGTGTCGTGTTCTCTATATGTTGAATCGAGTTGTGTCTGACAGCTGAAGGTAGGGGACGTGGTCGAATCGGTAACTTATATATGTCGAGCACCGAACATAAGTAAGGTGAATGAGACATTGTCGAGGCCTTTCATGATTCACTGACAGGTCACAGCGGTAGGAACTGAATATTCTGCAAACCGCTAAGACATTAACGCGAGAATAGGTGAACGCGAACCATGACTGTTACTGCATCCACACACTCGGCATACAATGATCACCGCCCTACACGTAGGAAGTAAGGACAGTTGCGTGTTCACCTCGCTCGATTGTCCGCAGTGAATGCATTGTCAGATGCTGCGAACTGAAGCCTGAGCGATAGCTGCTGCTTCGGAGCAGTCTGGCAAGCGTTAGACGTTACATGTGATCGCATTATAGGAAGCAGGTGACTTGATATTCTGATGCTACTCGAAAGGTGAGGGCGGAAGTGCGTCCGCAGATCGGCGGTCGCCAAGACTACCTTTGGACCTCCAAGAGTGCTGAAGCGGGGAGCAATATAGAGCGCGCCTTTGTGACCATTGTTGAAAGTACGCGAGTTCCGAATATAGCATCCAATGCTTGCACCACCTTATTCCTAGATTCTCGACAATATCCATAAAGTCGCGCTAGGCCATCGCTGCACAATGGAAGTACAAGCAATTCTCGACGCCATGCGTCCCACGAGTTTACGAGGCACATTCGCAGGCGCTGCAGCGTCTCTTACTGACCGCTGTAACACCCGCTCACTCTCCAGCATTGACGTCTTTGGAGCCAAGATTCTCGGTGTGACCGCCTTTCCACTGCAGAGTTACACCTCGATAGTTCCAGTGTTTCAAGGCGCTACCCCAGCAGGCACTTGGTCGGATCTAAACATTTGCAACATTACAGTCACCTATACGCATCCTGGACGCAACGACGAAATCAACATCAACGCTTGGCTACCTCTGGACGACTGGAATGGACGATTTCTCGCTTCTGGGGGCGGTGGCTGGCTCACAGGCCTACCCTCCGACTCCCATGCCCCAATCGCAGCGCAAGGTTTCGCTACGGCATCTACAGATGGCGGACATCCAATATGGGACCCCTCTTCTGCCGGCTGGGCATTGAACAGTCCTGGCAATGTCGACTTGAACACGCTGCAGAACTTTGCTTCTGTTGCGCTGAACGATCTTGCGGCGATTGGGAAGCAAGTCACCGAGAAGTTCTATCGTCGACCTGTAGAGTACTCGTATTGGGGAGGATGCAGTACCGGAGGACGACAAGGTCTCATGATGGCTCAGAGATATCCTGAGGCGTTTGATGGAATCTTGGCACTCGCTCCGGCGATTAACTGGCCCAAGTTCATCGTTGCCGAAATGTGGGCTCAGCATGTCATGAATAGATTGGGCTATTATCCTTCACCGGAAGAGTTCAATGCTATCACTGCTCTGGCTATCACCAGCTGCGACGAGCTGGATGGCGTGAAGGATGGCATTATATCCCTGCCTGGACGATGCAATTTCGATGCTCAAACAGTTGTCGGCAAGACATTTCATAACGCGAACGGGACCAAACAGAAAATCAAAGGCAAAGCCGCAACAATTGCTAACGAGGCGTGGAAAGGTCCTCGAAGCCCAGGTGGCACGTACGATTGGTATGGACTGAACCACGACACGCCATTGACAACTGGACTTGTGAGAACAGTGTGCCCAAACAGCAGTGCATCATCCCCCTCCTCATCCTGCATCGGCACGCCTTTCCCCATAGCGGAAGAATGGCTGAAACTCTTCGTCGTCAAAGACCCAACTGCAGACCTCACGAAACTGACCGACGAAGCGTACTTCGACCTTTTCCATCGCTCCGTGCAAGAATACGACAGTATCATTGGCACGTCCGACCCGGATCTCTTACCCTTTCGAAGAGCAGGCGGGAAAATGCTCACTTGGCATGGTACATCCGATCCTCTGATTTTCATCAACGGTACCTCGGACTACTATCAACGAGTACTCGAGCTTGATCCTCATGCGAAGGAGTTTTACCGCTACTTTGAGGCTCCGGGTGTTGGGCATTGCTCGGGTGGGCGGGGTCCGCTGCCGGTTGATGCGCTTGGAGCTTTGATGAGGTGGGTTGAGGATGGGAAGGCGCCAGAGACGCTTATCGCGAGAGTGAGAAGGGGTGACGGAGAGCGGATGGAACGGAGGATTTGTGCGTGGCCGAAAGAGCAGAGGTATGTTGGAGGCGATTCGGATCTGCCGGGTGGTTTTGAGTGTGTCTGAGCGAAATGTTGGAGCTTGGGAGCACTCTGTTCTGTTTGAGCTTGTCGGCGACGCTTGACAGAGTGTAGAACTAGGAGCGTGGTAGCGCAGGAGACGACCAGAGCGACATATTCTGAGACATGTGTTAGGCGCTGGCATATAGATGGTGATCATTGAGTGCCCTGCTCAAGAATAGAACCAACTCATACTTGGTCTCATCATCTACCGCTCAGTGAACAGCACAGGCCGATCACAAGTCAATAGCTCGCCATCTCGGCAGGTTCTCTGTGTACCTCCAACTCAACCAAGTTTGCGTTTTCTGAGGTCGGTCGGTGTAAGGCTGGCTACAAAGCTCCTTCGCAACTGACCGGGTAGCCGTGTTCTGATCATGCGCACGTTTTCGTCTCCACAGGAGAAATACTGCCAGTACGATAGAGAGGACTATCAGAGGTACTGGGAGTCTGCAGGATCTCCAAAGCGGCCGCTTGTTCAAGCGAGAGTGGCAGAGTGTTCGTTGGTCCAAAGTCGTGGTGTCCAATTTGGCAAGGTATGTGTGCTTACGGTGCCAGAGACGCCGCTCAAGCAAGGCTCTTAGCAGCCTTTTCGGCGCGCTTCTGGAAATTCGTGACCTTGCGATTATGGAAGAGTTTAGTACATTCCACTCAATTGTGTGCTGGTTGATGTTGCGCTAGTCGTGACATCTAGGGCGAAGAGGTAATCTCCAACTTCTTGTCCATATATGTACAATGTCGAGAGGCATAAGTTACATACCAGTTATACCATGGCGAG
Source organism: Septoria petroselini (assembly GCA_022559915.2). Classification (NCBI taxonomy): domain Eukaryota; kingdom Fungi; phylum Ascomycota; class Dothideomycetes; order Mycosphaerellales; family Mycosphaerellaceae; genus Septoria; species Septoria petroselini. The sequence goes on from JAFJTQ020000008.1 coordinate 174,810, forward strand.
CAACGTTGCCATAAAGCATGCTCCTGAGGTCTGCCCACATGTCTTCACTACTCTATCGTACTTTTGACGATATTCTCCACAGAGAATGGCTTGATCTCCGGCGCCACCAGCCTTGAGAGCAAACGAGGAAGTCTGGCTTCTTCGGGAATCATGAACAACCGCCGGCGAGTCGCAAAGCGCCCGAACCAGGGCGATGCGGTAAAGACAGCGAACGGCACAGCTAAGGCGAGAGAGACAGCCCAAATGGAGGCCAGTGGAGCCGGGACTTCGCAGCATTTCCACAACAAGATGCTCGTTCCAATCCCGATCAACGTCTGTGGCCACAGGGATTTGAAGGTACTGCGCCAGCGGAGCCCAAGGCGGTCTCGATTCTGGCCGTCCCAGGAAATAGTCTTGCCGACTGGTAACATCAATAGAAAGTATGCGACGGCCATTGATGTGATGGGACTCAGGGGAGCGACGAGCAGCGTCTCAACAGTGGTGCTCAACATCCATCGGCCCATTCCACCGTAACGGCCCGAGTGGTTGAGAGTGGTGTCTAGGGTGCCCGCGATCTTGCAGCCGCTGCTGACGAAAAGGATGATTAATGATGGCAGAGCAAAGGTTGTTGCCGCAGGCGTGGTGCTGTCAGCGCGGGCTTGAACGGCGTTGGCGATGGAAGCGAAAGCTAGTAGTATCGACACGGCCTGGTGGAGGTACGTTGCCAGCGTTTGATAGACCTGAAAACGGCTGATCGTTGTCAGACCCGGTTCGCGGAGCAAAAACCAGTACTGCATCGTGCCTTGGCACCACCGGAGCTCACGGCGCAGGTACTCGGTCAGAGTAGGGGGTTGCGTCTCGTAACTTTCAGTCTCGATGGGAACTAGTCGCACTTCGTAGCCAGCTCGTCGCATGAACATGGCTTCCATGAGATCGTGGCTGAGGATGTACCCGCCCAGAGGTGGTTTGCCTGGGAGTTTTGGCAGCATGCAGTATTTGTGAAAGGGTGCGGTGCGGATGATGGCGTTGTGGCCCCAATAGAGTGCACAGTCGTCTACCCACCAGCTGTTGCCTAGGCTGTATGTTCGCGCACTGTGGCGGATTCCGAATTGGAAGAGGCGAGTGAAGACGCTCACGGCGGGCATGCCAACGCATAGGGTCTGCAAAAGGCCAATTCGTGGATGTTTCTCCATGCTGGAGACCATCCTGACAAGTAGATCGCCTGCCATGGCGCTGTCCTGATCGAGCGTGACGAAGAACTCGTCTCCGGATGAGTGGTGGTCCAGATAGTCCTTGACATTGCCAGCTTTGTAGCCCGTGTTCTCGCAGCGACGCCGGTAGACTGGCGCTTGCGACATACCATTGGCAATATCGTCTCTGACTTGAGCGAAGCCGGCCTCTTCTTCCCTTGCGACTGCAGGGTCGCTGGTATCGCTGAGGAGCACAAACCGGAAATGCTGGAGATGGCCAGTGTTGCGCAAACTTTCTTGCATGGCGTATAAGCGATCAAAGAGTGGCTTGGGATCTTCATTGCGCAGGCAGAAAGTAAGGGCCGTCTTGGAAGAGATCTCTGGGAGGGGGCCGGTGGCATCAAAGTATGGGTAGACCGATTTTGCTGCGTCGCCGAAAGCGAGAATGAACAGACTGATGATGGCATTCCAGAATGTGATGATCGGCCAAGGAACGCAAAACGCCGTACAGACCAGTATGAAGACTTCGAGAGATGTGATGCCGTTTGGTTTGAGGGCCTGATAGATTGCCCACAAAAGGGGCACGGTTGTCCCTACATTGAGTACAAGTACCAGTAGACGTCGATATGCTACTGGTAATCCTGCATCTTGCGTCGAGCCGGAGAGTATGCCCATATTCAAGTTCTCACTTGATTATTCGTTCGCTGGCCCACCGCAGTATCTGTGTCATTAGCTAGACAGAAGATGGCGACCACCGCGTCTTAAAGGCGGCTGTGATTTGGCCATGATTTGTCGTATTTCACGAGAGACGAAGTCGACCCGACGCGTCTCAGATGAACTAGACTCCGGTCTTGCCATGCTGGTTGGGCGCATGATAACGCGTAGGTAAAGCCGACCGACATTTCCGCACGCTGACCTGCCCGGTGAAAAATGGCTGAAGTCGCGGAGTGGTGAACAGGGCCTGAGCCGCCAGCAGACCAAGTCGTTTAGCACGCGCTTGTTCGACTCACTTATCTAGATTTGAAACAGACGGTCCTTAGTAAGCGGCAACAGTACCTCCCAGCAGGCATGCCGCATGAACATCATGTTCAGTAAACGTGTTGAGGTGAGAACTAATACATCCGCCGAAAATTCGAGCCAGTCGGCTTTTAACGACGCTGTCCGTCGATCACCACTGCCGGCTGCGTTGAGTCGACTCGGTATGGTTTTTATCACACCGCTGTTTGAATGTTTTGACACCAATGTCCGAGTCTTCAAGTCTTCAGGTCTGTGAGAATTCGCAATGTTTGTGCCACTTCTTTGGATGCATTCGCGTCTTGTTCACGCGTCGGCTCTGGGGACTCGGCCCTTCCTCGTACACGGGGTAGCAAGGGCGGGGAGGCGTAGTTCTAATCAGCTCAGCCCAGCAAGCGTTGGCGTCTCGACCCGATGAACCCGTCGAAAGGCAGTGGTGTGACTGGTGTCTGGTAAAAGTGTTGGGCGGCCTCCGACAACATCGACGCCAAGCCTTTGTCAGGAGAGAGAGAAGAGTGATGTCGGCGTCTGCAAACTCCGACTCTGGTGACAAGCACTCTCACCAACTCCCTCGTCTCGTTGTTTTATTCAACACCTACACAAGCACAAGGTCTCGTGCACATGACCTCCTATGAGAGCAGCGCTGCGCATCCTGGCGATCGATTCTCCACGTCTTGCAGAGTTCCACTCCAAATGAGAGGCTTTTTCAAGAATCCTCGAGAACCAACAGAGGCGTCCAATTCCAACACGCATCCTGAGCTTCAGCGACATCCCGAAGGCGTCGATGGTAGTGTAAGTTGACCAGGAACGGGCTGTCGGATATCTTGCTTTGCCCACGATGCTAGCCAGACGCATGAGAGGAGTTCCTTGGACAAGATCGACAGTCTCCGGAAGCAGAGAATATCAGAAGAAATATTCGACTAATGAGAACGATTTGCGCCACGCTGGAAACACGCCTCGCTAGTTCTCGTCGTCGATGGCATCTGCTACGCATCTTCTCACAGTTCATCACCAGTGGCTTTAAGACGTGCTCACAACAATATCCCCTCACGCGAATGACATCTCAGGCCGCTGCGTTTGAGTTCGGTGTTCATAGCGGGGGGGCGAGCACGCCATCTCCACTACTGCGAAGCCATGCCATAGCTGGCCGGCAAAGAGCTCACAACATCAACGTCCGAGGCCATGATCAGCACGAATGACTGGGGACAGTGCAGTCCATAGGCGCGCAGACGCGGACGACATCAGCGACGACGCGGGATTCACGTCAAGCTCGTCAGACGTGCCAGCGATGAGCTGCTCAGCATGTCACCCAAAGTGCCTCTCCCGGTAAGCACATGCAACACTTTCCTTATTTTATCCACGCCTACCCGGAAGACCAGTTCATGAAGCTATACCCTGCAGCAGTAGCGTGGCTCGGAACTTGGTGCTGGATCCTCGCAGCTGCAACATATTACCACTGCTGCGGATCTCTCAAGGCTTTTTCGTTGCACAACTCCACCCAAGATGCCTTCCACATACAACTCTTCTCCTTTCCTGTCCCTCAAGCCCGACTCGGACTGTGGGCGCGGCAAGGCACAGAATGGCAGCAAGAGCTTCTCTAGCTTGAGTGGCTCTGCTACGCCAAACGGCCACGGCAACGGCGTCCATGGCCACACGAACGGCCACTCCAATGGCAATGGCGTGAGATCACCAGCCTCGTCAGCCAACGACGAGTTCCTGCGACTGGACGCCCCTCAGCAAGACCTGCTGCTCCTCCACGGGCCACGGCAAAAGTACAAGCTCGAGAAGAGCAGCAATATCCCAGAGCTACAAGGCGATCGCGAGATCTTGGTTCAAGTTCTTGCCATTGGGCTCAACCCAGTCGACTGGAAGGGAGCAGACTACGGCTTCAGCCAGCCCAGCTACCCATGGGTCAACGGGCGTGACTTTGCGGGCATCGTCGTCCGAGCCCCGCGAGACAGCAGTCGCGTTCAGCAAGGTGATGTGGTGTTCGGCCCATCGACCGACTACCGCGATGTCAGAAAAGCAGCATATCAAGAGTACGTTGTCACAACAGACTACAACGTCACCAGGATACCGCAAGGAGTGAGCGTGAAGGAGGGTGCAGCTCTCGGAGTAGCCTATGTTGCAGCGATCACTGCACTTGGCATCAGCTTCGGACTTGATCTGTCCAACCTCAGAAATGCTCCCCGAGGTCCAGATCTGCTCCAGCTCACTCGCCAGCTCGACCCTCGTACCGTGCCGGAGGATATCAAGGACGAGATCTTTGCCGGCATCCCCGTCAGCGAGCGACCACAGCCAGGCGAGTGGCTTGCCATTTGGGGCGCAAACAGCATGACCGGGCAGATTGCTCTCCAAATCGCTAAGCACGCGGGTCTCAAGGTCGCCTGCGTGGCTGATTTGGCTCACGGTGGCCAGAGACTTTCCTCTCTTGGCGCAGACTTCATGGTCGACAAGTACGACGACAAGCGTGCAGTTGACATCCTGAAGGCTGTCACCAGCGGCAAGCTGCGCTTCGGCATCGACTGCAACGGCACAGCTTCTGCCACTTCACTCCAGGAAGCTCTCTCCCAGTCCGACACCGGCCTGAAATCTCACCTGCTCGGCTTGACCGGACTGCCCAAGTCTGTTGGCCGAGGTGTCACTCACCACAAGCTCCCAATCAAGATCTTCCATGAGGCACCAAGTGTCGGCGAGGCAATCTCGGTCTGGCTTGAGGAGCTTCTCGTTCACAAGGGTCTCCAGTTGCCCGAAGTCGAGATTGCTCAAGGTGGACTCGCCGGGATCAACGACGCGCTTGATCGCATGCGCACCGGCAAGATCGGCGGCAAGCGTGTGGTCGTGCCAGTTGGCGAGGAGGGCAAGTCTAGCCCAGGGACTCCAATCAGCAATGGAGTCTTGCCAAATGGCATTGGCGCTACGGCCACTGAGAACCAGACTCTCGACTATGCGGATTCGCTCAACGGTGATCCAGACCGCGTGCGCTTCGCCTACTGGGTGCCAAACGTGTCGGGAGGTCTCGTCATCTCCAAGATCAAGCAGAACACCAGATGGGATCTGAAATCAAACGTGACATACGCCAGGACTGCCGAGCGCGTGGGCTTCGAGTATGCCTTGTCGCAGATTCGATTCATGGCTGGATATGGTGCCGACAACCAGCACGAGCCAGTGTCTTTCTCGCAGGCTCTGCTGCACCACACCGAGAGGCTGAAATTGATTGCTGCACTTTTGCCAGGTCCTTGGAACCCTGCCGTTGCCGCTAAGCAGATCGCATCGATCGACCACTACAGTGAGGGTCGTGTTTGTGTGAATGTGGTATCTGGTTGGTTCAAGGCTGAGGTGAGTTCGCTGATAGCATGTTATGTGTATCGTGTTTGCTAATCTGCGTACAGTTCACTTCGATTGGACAGTGGTGGCTCGACCACGCTGAGCGCTACCGACGCTCGAAGGAGTTCATTACATGTCTCAAGGGCATCTGGACGAACGACAAGTGGACCTTCAAAGGCGACTTCTATCAATTCCACGACTATCCTCTCAAGCCTAAGCCACTCAACCTGCCTGGTCGTCCTTACCCCGAGATCTTCCAAGGCGGAAACTCGGACGATGCCAAGGAAAACGCCGGCAGTGTCTCGGACTACTACTTCATGAACGGCAACACACTTGAGGGCTTCCAATCTCAGATCGACGATGTCAAGGAAAGAGCTAAAAAGAACGACCGTGAAGGTCAGGTTGGCTTTGCACTCAACGCGTTCGTCATCTGCCGTGAGACCGAAGAAGAGGCCATTCGTGTCCTGCAAGAGATCCAAGGCAAGGCCGACCCCGAAGCCGTTGAAGGCTTCCGCCAACAAGTCCAAAATGCCGGCTCATCGACAGGCAACAAGAGCGGCATGTGGGCAAACAGCAAGTTTGAAGATCTGGTTCAATACAACGATGGTTTCAAGACGAAGCTAATTGGCACAAAAGAGCAGATTGCAGAGCGTATCGTTTTGTTGAAGAGCTTGGGTGTCAACATCATCTTGACAGCATTCTTGCACTATGATGAGGAGATTGAGCAGTTTGGACGAGAGGTTCTTCCGCTCGTGAGGCAACTGGAGAAAGAGGGACGAGGCAAGGATACTGAAGACGAGATCAGGAGAACGGGCGATGTGTATAAGGCCAAGAAGTAAGCGGGAACTTTCTCCTTGGTTTCTAGTGCTCCCGCGTGGTGTACGCCCTGAGAGAACTTGGCTTGTTGCGCGAGTCATGGTCTTTGAAAAGTCATGTCTTATTGTAGAGTGTAGTCTAATTTGATTTGTGATACCATAGTGCTTCGAATGCGAAAGACATCAACGAAATTGCACTTGCGGCATCACCGTCATTGTCATATCCACCGCACGCAGTGACTGGCGCAGGCAAGCGACCTGAACAAGCGAACGAAGTCGACAATATCGGTGATGCCAACGAGAGGGAAGAAGTGAAGGCCAACAGTCCCGCCCCCACAGCTCATGAACACCAAACCTTTCCAGACCCACCATCAGCAGAGCAAGTTACCACGATTGATGCCGTACTCGCGTCAGCATCAGAAACAGCCAGGCAGGGGGCACATTCAGAAGAAGAAGAAGAACCTCCGCAGCACAAGCACATGCATGAACCAGGACCGACCACACAGAGCGAAGACAGATGGTCTACAGCCGACACCCATCGAACCCATGAAGAAGCAGTGAGTGGATCAATCGGTTCCTTCGAAAGCCTATCCGCAGCCGCAGCCAAGTCCAGCTCCGACGACTCTTCACAAGATGAATACCACGTCGTCTCTCACCCTCATCGTCCGGAGCCCGAAGTCTTCACAGCCGAGACGGTTCTCGACGAGGGTATTCCACAGAGCCAGTTCCCAGAAGTGCCGAGCTATTCTAGTGCTGGGGCGTTCAGAGTCTTGGATGGGAATATTGATTCGAGAACAAACTCGCCTGTTGTGTCGCAGAGAGGAAGTGTAGATGAGGACGCGACTGGATCTGATAGACTCGCAAGTGGAGAGGACAAGGTGCAATCTTTCGAACGAGCTCCGATTCCTGTGGGAAACGAAGAGGCAGAGGTGGAACTCTCGCCCGAGCAGTCGCCTTCTTCTCGCCCGAGCACGCCTGTTGTGAAGAGCTTGTCGTCTCCAAGCGAGAGTCCGCCAAGCGCGCGGAAGAGGCTGGAAGAACGGTATAACGACAAACATGGGCTGCTGAGAAGGATGCGAAATAGTCTGAGGAAGGGTAGTGGATCTTCTTGAGGAACATTATATGCTGCATCCACAATACAGTCATTGCCACAACGAGCTCTCTTCTTTGGTTACACATTTTGCACTGTTTGACTGTGCTTCTCCTTCGTTGACGACCGCACACCGGACTTTTGAAGAATGTCGTGACAACACGTGAAAAGCAATCCATAGTCTCGGCTGGAAGTAGTGATGTAGCGAACCACTTGGTGCATACACATACATGCAAAGAGAGCAGGAGCTAGTATAGCTTGAGAACCTGGATGTAATGTCTCTCTAGACAGTGTTTGGCTTTCGGACATTGTAGTGGTATCGGTAATTTGTGCCTCAGGCACCACAGCGCTAGCCGTTTTAAGCTTAGCAGCTTCAACTTCAAAGTATCCATCTAGAACTTTTGCAATGAACTTCACTGCCAAAACACATCATCATGGCGCAAGACAGCGGGACAGAAAAGAAGCAGCCCAAGTCATTTGAAGCGCTGACTCCAGAATTATCGCAATGGATCCTCGATTTCACCACCGGCATGGGCTTCGCCCGAACGACACCCGTCCAAGCAATGGCCATTCCACTATTAATGGGCAACAAGGATCTAGTCGTAGAGGCCGTAACCGGCAGTGGAAAGACGCTCAGTTTTCTGATCCCTCTAGTGGAGCGCATATTGAAAGCCGATGAGCCGAACAAAAAAGGCTACGTTCGATCCATTGTTGTGGCACCAACCAAAGAACTCGCCAGCCAGATCCACGATGTTCTCATTGGCCTGCTCGACTTCCACAAGCCTTCTGCGGCGTACTTGAAGCAGGCGTCTCAACCCGAGCCGGACAGCGAAGATGAAGAAATGGAAGACGTCGAGGTCGATGAGGTGCCGCCAGGACCGTACGCTGTGCCGCAACTGCTGGTGGGCGGCATGCACAAGCTCGCAGAAGATCTTGCGACGTTCTCGCAGCTGAGTCCGAATATTCTCATTGGCACGCCGAAGCGATTAGTCGAGGTTTTGCAGTCGCACAAGGCCGTGATTAAACGGCACTGGTTTGATTTGCTTGTTCTGGATGAGGCGGATAGGCTGTTGGATCCAAACTTTCAATCGGACTTGCAACGCATCCTCGAGATTGTGCCAAAGGAGAGGCGGACAGGCCTTTTCAGCGCATCGGTCTCGGAAGCGGTGGATGAGCTGGTGCGTGTTGGTATGCGATATCCGTTCAAGATCAGTGCCAAAGTCCGGAGTAAGAGTGGAGCGTTGGACAAGCGGACGCCCGAAAGTCTGAAGCTCTATCATCTCACCACAAAGCCATCACTACGAATACCGCATTTGAAGCACATTCTACAGAGAAGTCAGGCGGAGAAGGCGATTGTGTACGTGTCGACCCGCGCTGGCGTGGACTACTGGAATCATGTACTGCAACCCATTCTCGGCATGTCAGTGTATCCTTTGCACGGCGACCACAAAGCCGCAATTCGGATGAAGAATCTGCAACGCTTCCGCGACACGACGACCCCGGCTATCCTTCTCACCACGGACGTACTCGCACGAGGCATCGACATTCCTGATATTGATTTAGTGGTCCAGCTTGATCCGCCAAAACAGCCCAAGGATTTTATTCACAGATGTGGACGCTCGGGGCGAGCAGGCAAGCGTGGCATGGCTGTCACGTTTCTGAGTGAAGGTGGCGAAGAGGATTATGTCAAGTATCTGAGCTTGCAGGGCACGCCTCTTGAGCCCTACCCCGACCCTCCCAGTCTCACGGACGACGATGCGACAGAAGCCACAAACGCGATCCGAGCTATTCTTCTCCAGAAACGTGAACTCCATGACCGGTCGCAGAAAGCCTTCGTCAGCTGGGTGCAGGCATATAGTAAGACGCTACCCACCGACATCTTCAGCGTGCGGAAACTCGACTGGATCGAGACGGGCAAAGCATGGGGACTACTCCGCTGGCCCAAAATGCCCGAACTCAAGCGCCACTTCCCGGAAGCAGTCGCCGACAGGAAACACAGCCTCAATCTCCCCGTCGACTTTGACATCAACGAGGTCGCGTACGCAGACAAAGTCCACGAAGCGCAACGGCAAGCCGACATTGCTGCTCGCGCGAGGGGAGAGAAGCCTCAGCTATCATCGCAGCTGAGGGGTAAACTGGCCGAGGCGAAGCAGAGGAAGGAGCGGGCGTGGACGAAGCAAAAGGGCGCGAAGACGGTTAAGGAGGAGAGGCGGGAGAGGAAGGAGGTGAGGCGGAAAGCGGAGAGTCAGTCGAAGATGAGCGAGGCGGACAAGGCAAAGGAGAGGGAGTTGGAGGAGCTGATCAGCAAGGTCAAGGCGCAGCATGCGGATGACTTTGAAGGGTTTGAGGATTAGATGGGGAAGTCTATGTGAGGATGCGTAGATGTATACAGTAGCTGTACAATACGCCATCTGTGTAGTGTAGTAATCTTTGACGTAGACACCATATCCTGCCGCATCCGAATCGGTTCCGAAGTGCCAAGACCACGGGTCAGATCCGCGCATGCAACCTCGGCCTGCGTCGAGCTGCTTGACCCGTCGCTAACCATTCGAGTATAGCTCATCTCTCAGTACATCTCCCAGCGCTGCTGCTGTTGATCCCGCTGGGAATTGCCTAGGTTGTATACCATCTTCTCCTCTTCTTCCTCATCCACCTTATCCACCTCTACTTTGTGTACCATGTCCTCGTCTCCTCTCCTTCGCCGCACTGCCACCCTCGCCCGCAGATCACCCACCATGTCTTCCTCTTCCTCATCTTCAACCTCCTCCTCCTCCTCGCCGCAACAACGCCTCCAAGCCGTCCAACGACACTTTAGCGTCTCATCCCGCCAGCCCAAAGAGATCCAAGACGCATACATTCTCGCCGCAGTCCGCACCCCGACCGCTCTCTTCAATGGCTCCTTTGCATCCGTCTCCGCGCCCCAGCTCGGCGCCACAGCCATCAAAGAAGCCCTCGCGCGCTCCTCGGTCCCCGTCGAGAAAATCACCTCCGTCTACATGGGCAATGTAATGCAAGCCTCGGTCGGGCAAGCCCCTGCGCGTCAAGCGACCATCTTCGCGGGCCTCCCTGCCTCAGTCGAAGCCACAACCATCAACAAAGTCTGCGCGTCAGGCATGAAAGCCGTGTCCATTGCCGCGCAGCAAATCGAGCTCGGACAAGAAGAAGCCGTCGTGGCCGGCGGAATGGAGAATATGTCCCGCGTGCCGTACTACACGCCCCGCGGACCGCAGGCGCCCGCGTTTGGGAACATTACGGCCGAGGACGGGTTGATCAAGGATGGGCTGTGGGATGTGTACAATCAGATCCACATGGGGAATTGCGCGGAGAATACGGCGAAGAAGTACGAGGTTAGTCGGGAGGCGCAGGATGAGTTTGCGATTGAGAGTTTTCGGCGGGCGGGCGAGGCGTGGAAGGCGGGACATTTTAAAGAGGAGGTTGTGCCGGTGACGGTCAAGGGGAAGAAGGGCGATACTGTGATTTCAGAGGACGAAGGTGTTGGGCGGTTGAAGGTTGATAAAGTCGCGACGCTGAAGCCGGCTTTTGATCGCAGTGGGAATGGGACCGTGACGGCGGCGAATAGCTCGAGTATGAACGATGGGGCTTCGGCGCTGATTATCACGAACAAGGAGCTGGCAAAGCAGTATGGCAAGGGGAAGAGAGTGCTCGCCCGGATTGTGGCGTATGCGGACGCGGCGGTCGAGCCGATTGATTTTCCCATTGCGCCGGCAAAGGTTGTGCCGATTGTGCTTGAGCGCGCGGGAATCACCAAGGAGCAGGTCAAAGTGTGGGAGTTCAACGAGGCGTTTGCGGCGGTGATCAAGGCGAATGCCAAGGTATGTTTGCCGCACCACATCTTATCGGGAATGCTTTTGTACCTTGCTAACATATGTATGCAGATTCTTGGCCTCGGATCGGATAACGTCAATCCTCGCGGCGGTGCAATCTCGCTGGGTCACGCACTGGGCAGCTCGGGGTCGCGCATTCTGGTCACGCTGCTGCATCAGTTGAAAAAGGGCGAGTATGGCTGTGCGGCGATTTGCAATGGCGGCGGTGCGGCGAGCGGGATGGTGGTGCAGATGGTGGATGCTGATGAGCTATGAGTGACAGCAAAAGCATGTATGGTATGGTATGGTATGGTATGATGAGAAGAATTCATGATCAAGAAAGACGTGTTGTTTGTCTTCTCTTTCACATGACAATCTGCAGAGTTGCAGTTGCATATGCAGCCTGCAAACACGGCGTTACCAGGGTCTTTCTGGGTCACATGCTCGTGTGGGAGTAGTCACAATGCTGTGTTGGGTGTGATGATCATGATGGTCACTTTCATTAAGGAAGGCCACAAAGTATCTCACTCAGATAACAGTGTAAAGGAAGAATTACAAATGAAATCGTGTTTACTTCATCGTGTGTTTGTGAAAGAACAGGCAAATGTTGACATCGGCATCTCCTGTTGATTGGTGCCGACGCGACGTGCTTGTGACTTCTCTCCCTCTCTGGACACCTCGACTTGACTTCACTTCACGCGCCACCACCACTTCTTCCACTCCCAACGAGCAGGACTCTCTCTCTCTCTCTCTCTCTCTCCCTGCGCATTGGACGCCGGACAGCGGGATTGGATCGGTAAGTGAGTGCGGCCTCAGGCAGGCGGCGGTGGCAGCGGTATAGCGGGCGACGAGGGCGAAATCGACAGCAGAAGGGACAAGAAGAACAAGACAAGACGAGACGACGGCGCAAAGATGGCGACCACGACGGCCAACACGATCAAAGTGGTCGCGCGCTTCCGTCCCGCCAACAAAGTCGAGCAGAGCAACCAGGCCGTGTCGATTGTCGAATTCCCCAGCGAGGACTCGGTCACCATCGACTCGCAAGAGGCCAGCGGCAAGCCCACCTACACCTTTGATCGCGTCTTCCCCGTCGGCACTGCCCAGCATGAGATCTTCGACTACTCCATCAAGTCGACCGTCGACGACGTGCTGGCCGGCTACAACGGCACTGTCTTCGCCTATGGCCAGACCGGCTCCGGCAAGACGTACACCATGATGGGCGCCGGCAACCTACACGACCCGGACTCGAAAGGTATCATCCCGCGCATTGTCGAGCAGATCTTCACCAAGATCATGCAGAGCGACAGCACCATTGAGTTTACCGTCAAGACGAGCTACATGGAGATTTACATGGAGAAGATTCGCGATCTGCTCGTCCCGCAGAATGACAATCTGCCCGTGCACGAGGACAAGCAAAAGGGCATCTACGTCAAGGGCCTGCACGAGTTCTACGTCGGGTCCGTGGACGAGGTCTACACCGTGCTGGAGCGCGGTGGCCAGGCGCGTGCTGTGGCGTCCACCAACATGAACCAGGAGTCGTCGCGGTCACACTCCATCTTCGTGATTGAGGTGACGCAGAAGAACGTCGAGACCGGGTCTGCGCGCTCCGGACGGCTGTACCTGGTCGACTTGGCGGGCTCGGAGAAGGTGGGCAAGACGGGCGCGAGTGGCCAGACGCTGGAAGAGGCCAAGAAGATCAACAAGTCGCTGTCTGCCCTCGGCATGGTCATCAACGCGCTGGCCGAAGGCAAGAGCCAGCACATCCCCTACCGAGACAGCAAGCTCACCCGAATCTTGCAAGAGTCGCTGGGCGGCAACTCGAGGACCACACTCATCATCAACGCCTCGCCCATGTCGTATAACGATGCCGAGACGATTGGCACTATGCGATTCGGAGAGCGTGCGAAGACGATCAAGCAAAAGGCCAAGATCAACGAGGAGCTGTCGCCGGCGCAGCTCAAGGCCATGCTCAAGAAGACGCAGGGCCAAGTCAGTACATTCACGTCCTACATCCAGTCACTGGAGAGCGAAGTCGGTCAGTGGCGCAAGGGCGAGGCGGTGCCCAAAGAGCGCTGGATTCAGCCTCTCACTGCTGGGTTTCAGGCGTCTTCCGACGGACCGCAACGCTCTCAAACTCCTACCAGTAGAGTGAAGAGCCAGGATGGCGTCGGAACGCCTCGACCCGAAAGTCGACATGAACTGGAGCGCGCAGGAACGCCAAGTTTGATGCTGGAGAAAGACGAGCGAGAGGAGTTTCTCAAGCGCGAAAACGACCTGCAGGACCAGCTTGCTGAAAAGGAGCGCGAGCTCGAGGCCGTGCAAGAGGCCGTACGCCTAGCGCAAGAACAGCTGAGAGAAAGCCGGACTACGCAGTCGGAACTGCAACGGAGCAACGAGAAGCTGGCTGGGGAGGTGGAAACGCACAAGCGAGACATTGAAAGGATCGACTTTGAGACCAAGGAGGCCAGCATCACGATGGACTCGCTGCGAGACGCCAACTCGGAACTCACGGCAGAACTGGATGCGCTCAAGTCGGAGCTGTTGGATGCCAGAATGTCTGCCAAGGAGTCTTCTGCACTGCTGGACGAAAAGGAGCGATTGAAGAAGGAGCGCATGGCGCAGATGATGGCCACCTTTGACCTGGGAGAGGGGCTCATGTCTCATAATGAGATGCAGATCGGGGAAATGGTGCAGCAAGTGCAAAGTCTGCTCGAGATTGCCGACAGCGGCGAGGCCGTGGCGGCGGATGAGCTGCACAACCTGAAGGATCGACTGCTGGAAGTGCAAGGACAGATTCGACAGGCAGAACTCAGCGCCAACGGCCACGCCGAGAGTGCGCAGACTGCCATACTGGAGCAGAAGCTGTCGCAGCTGCGACAAGAGCAGCACGAACTGCTTGAACGGAACCTGTCCGCAGAGGACGTGGAGGAGCTGAAGCAGAAGTTCTCCAAGTCGTTGTCTGAGCAGAGCGGAGGCGCTTCAGGAGAGGCACACGAGATGCTTCAACGACAGCAGGAAGAGACCATGCGTTTGCGGAGTGAAGTGGAAGCGCTTCGGAAGCAGGCCATGAACGGCGCGCATGGCGGGACGGTGGGCAAGCAGCTTGCCGATTTCGACGCCATCAAGAAGTCACTCATGCGCGATCTGCAAAACCGCTGCGAACGAGTCGTGGAGCTGGAAATCAGCCTGGACAGCACGCGCGAGCAATACAACTCCATTCTGCGCAGCAGCAACTCCAAGGCGCAGCAGAAGAAGCTGGCATTCCTCGAGCGCAACCTTGAGCAATTGACGATTGTGCAGCGGCAGCTTGTCGAGCAGAATACACAGCTGAAGAAAGAAGTCGCCATTGCTGAACGTAAGCTGGTGGCTCGTGGCGAGCGCATTCGCGGTCTTGAAGGACTGGTTCAGGAGAGTCAGGAGAAGCTTATGCTTGCTAACCACAAGTACGTTGATCAACCCAAACGAGATGTATTCCAACATACTGACTACCACCCCAGGTTCGAATCACAACTCATGGCCGTCAAGGAACGCCTCGAGGCCGCCAAATCGGGCTCTACCCGCGGCCTGCCCAACTCGCCTGCTCCTTCAAACTTTGCCAATAACCCCTTTGGTCGCATCGCGAAGCCTCTTCGTGGCGGCGGCGGCGGCGGAGATGGACCGAGTCTTGCGCCGACGTATGCGGGTCTGCAGCAGCAGGCTGCGGCGGATGGGAATAAACGTAGCAGCTGGTTTTTCAGTCAGCGATCATGATGAATTCACGCATCTGAACTCGCAGGCGATGGATGGTCGGGAAGAAGGGAAGATGCATCAAGAACAACGACCATATATGTACGTACGTCCACATGACGGCTGCAGATGACGCATGCGTGTACCCAAGCATGCACGGGCAGGCAGGCAGGCAAAATAGATGGAGGTCGGGAGGATTGGTAGAAGGAAAGAAGGAAATCAAGCCGCGACGATTGACACGACATCGAAGGAAGAGAACAGGGGGAAGAGAGAAGAGAAGCTGAAGAAGAGCTCATTGCACTATTGGCGCATACACATTGGTGTCGGGATCGGTGTCGGCGGGGTTACTGTCCTGGCGCCATGGTCCTAGATTGATTGCTGCTGCTGCTACTACTGTTGCTGAGCCTGAGCCGGAGCACCGTCGGTCTGTGTATGGTATGTTCATGTTAGATTATGTTCTGTCGGCCGGCAGGTAGGCAGGTAGGGTGGGTAGGTAGATGGGCATACGATACCCAGAGTTGCTTTGCGAGCCGCCTTGAAGTGTCTTTCGGCTGTTGCGCGTTCTTGTGCTTGTGCTTGTGCTTGTGCTTATTCTTGTGCTTCGGGTTTCGCTTTTAGCGTATTATCTAGCTGGGCCTGGCATGATGACTAATTCTAGCGCTTCTTGTAGCATAGGAGTTGTCTAGACGTAAGAGAGGGAGAGGAGGAGAGGGAGAGGCAGACAAGACAAGACAAGACGGTAGTGTTTGATGAGCCACGAATCGAGGTCAATTAGTCAAATTGACTCTTCGATCTTTCGTTCGTCATGGTGTGACCGTACTGATTTTCTTACGAGTAAGTTTATATAGATGGGCAAGATGTTGAAAGGCTACTTTTGGACTACTGAGTCGGTGAATAATAGTGTGGCGAGACTAACATACTACGAGGGAAAGGTTTCAGGAGATACAAGGGGAGAAACAAGGCCCTCGTCGACTTTCTGTACTCTCTCCCTTGCTTTACCGAAAGACGCCGTAAGAGCGTACATAATCTATAGATGCGCTCTTCATGTTCTGCTCCAAAGCGCTCCCCCTCCATGGTTCGTCACAGCTGCTGGAGGAGGAAGAAGAGGGGGCATCATGTCCTCCTGGACCAAGGCATGGATCTCTAACATTTCTGGCGGAAGCGCATCGCCCCTGGAGTCCCTGAACAAGTCTTGAGTACAAGCGGGGGTCGGCGGTTTCGGTGGCACCTGGGAGCGGCCAAGTAATTGACCTTGGAAGTCCGTCACATGAACATGGTACACATCTGTGCTGCTGTACAAAGTCTCCCGATAGCTGCCCCAGGGTACCGTCTGACCGTCCAACGTTTCGACTTTGTGCAGACGTCCTCTCAGCGAAATCTCCGTCGGTACTAAATCTGTGCGTCTGATACTGACATAGAGATCTCGTGCTCCATGATCAGCCAGCAGCCAAGCTAGTTTTTGAGCGTACACGAGCATGATTTTGGCTTTCGCTCGCCTCCGAGGGTCGTACCACAAGTTCAATTGTGCATGTTTCCAACAGGCGCTATTGGGAATGCGCAAACGACTTCTCATTTTGGCCACGTCCGCGCCTGCCAGTAGTAGAAGCCTGGCGCGCTCTAACATCTCGTCGCAGACGTGTTCGACATCTGAAGGTGCTGTTTGCATGTGTTGGACTCGCTCCCATGTCCAGGTATCCCGCAGGCCGTCTGAGGGGCTCTCGCACTCAGCTGGCCAGGCGAGGATCGAGTCCAGTACAGTTTGATGGCGTGTAGAAAGTGCGTCAGGCGAGATTTGGCTCCCATCAGAACTGGTCAGAAGCATAGCCACGTTCTCGGTTGGTCCTAAATGAACAGCCGCCCAAAGGACATCGCCTGCGGTGACATTGTCAAACGACTGGCCTGTTCGCAGAAACACGTGAAGTAGGGCTTTGGAACCAAAATAGGCAGCCTTTGACAGACCGTGTAGCTAGGAATGCCGCAAAGCAGTGTTGACATCTGCGCCTACAGAGAGAAGGCGTCTCACCATGTCTTCGTCGGCCGCTTCGCATGCGCTTTGCAGCGGCGGAGGCTCAACTCCTGAAAGCAGATCTGGGTCGGCACCACTGTGGAGAAGAGCTTCCAACATACTTGCCGCATCTTGATGCAGCTCGCGGAAAGTTAGCCGTCTACCCACATATTGCAGGGGAGAGGCTTTGTCTGTATCTATGATATTCGGGTTGGCCCCATGTGCGAGGAGCTGTCGGATTATCGCCTGGTCGTCAGTTTTCGCGTGGTGGCGCCTTCTATCGCAGCCAAGCTGCATCAAAGTAGTAGTGTCGATCGAGTCCAGCCGCGCAATCGACCCTGACAGAGCAATGAGCATCTTTTCCATTGCAAGTCGCGACTCGATTGATATTTACCTTCAGGGTTATTGTAGAGCTTCACAAGTCGCATCCGGTCTACTCCCCTGCGCTCGGCGGCTGGCAACAGTGATAGGTCCCTTTCAAACTCCATCACTGCATTCGACGTTGACCTGAAGATGATCTCGCTCAGCCACTCGGCGCAGGCAATCTGCAAAGGCTTTCTGCCATTCCTTCCAGCTTTGTTAGGATCCGCTCCAGCGTCAAGCAGCAAGCGCGCTATGCTCTGCTGCAGTTCACAGCGAGCAGCAGAAAACTTCGAGTCATTAGTACGCTGATCTGCTTGCCTGGACATGCACGACGCTGTGCCTTGAAATCCATCGCCGCACACTATGTTCAGCGCAGTGTTTCGGAAGCCGGTACGGAGTGCACAGTTGGCTTTGAACCGCAGCAGTAGCTCCACCATAGCCACATCGCCAGCCTCGCAAGCGATCTGTAGCGCAGTGCCCTCTGCAACGTCACTCAGGTCTGGATCCGCGTCACGGACCAACAATGCCTCGACGACCTTTACATGACCTCGCCAGCAAGCGCACACGATGATTGGGCTGGAATGCTGGTGGAAGGATGGGACTGATTTTGCAGACGATGCGACATCGGCTCCGCGGGAAGTGCCATTGAAGAGTGCCTGATGTTCAACGCCTTTGATCAAGAAGTTCGGGTCAGCACCTGCCTCAAGCAGAAGCTCAACGATCTCATGGTGGCCGTAGCACGCTGATCCAGCGAGAGCAAGTCCAAGGTCGTGACTTCCGATAGGCTCGGTTCTTGAGACTTTGAAAATAGCTTGCATTGTCCGTATGAGACCCGCAGAAGCCGCTATAATCAGGTCGCTGTTGTCCGGTGAGAGAGTCGCGAAACTTGTGACTAGCAAATCCCCACCCAGAAAGGTGTCTGAGCTGACTGCGATCCAAAATCTGACCACCGATGGTTGAGCAAGTAGGACTTGATGTAAGCCCCTGACCGCATCGGTGGCCAAAAGAGACTCCGCAGCGCCCTGGTAGTATATCCAGGAGCAAGCTTGTGCCAGCAAAGGATAATGAGCTTGAAACACCTTGGGAATGCTCATCGGGACATTGACAGGCTGCGAAACGACTTCAATGGCCGGCGTTGCGGCATCGATGGGCCAGAAATGAGAGACCGTTCCGTATTTAATCGCGCGTTTCCGCAAGGTTTCATACTCCTCTTGAAAAGCATCAAGACAATGGAGCAGATAGGCAACACAATCCTGCGCAATGAGATGTAGCGACTGCGGCTCGGAAAGAAAGAAACTGGCAGCGGGACTGGATCTGATGCGCTCGGAGACGAGGTATTCCTTTACGGACTGGTGTCCTAGTATGATATCCTGGCCCCTGACCTGAACCAACGAAGACATGCTTTCAATCAGCGAATCTCCCGCCGGTCGGCTTGCTTCATCCACGTAAGGTCTTTTGTCGTGGTTGATCAGACATGCCTCTCGCAATGCGCGCACCGTAAGACTGCCTTCGCGGAAAGCCAGCCAACGGAGAGCGGTCTTGGCTTCGTTCACCTGATCGAAATTCTGCAGGATCCTGTCGTATGTCTCATCGAGACTCATTGGTAGGTCGTCCAATGCCTTGGTAATATTATGACCGCTTGGGAACTTCAACAGTCGAAGTTGTTCCACTTGACAGTACACCCAGCGAAACCTGTTTCAATTGTCAGCGGTGCGCATACTTGTTCATGTCTATACCAGACTAACATCCCGTCAGACTTGCTTGTTAGCGCTTGTCGGATCTGATCTTTGACATCAGGATGTAGTCGAGTCAATGCGGCATGCCTCCTCAGCTCCACGTCGACATAAGTTGAGATGTCCGCGTCAACAGATCGTGCCTCGAGCTCCAAAATCGAAGAGCTCCATCTCTGCATGAAACCTCTGATGTCAGGCTCTCTTCTACTACTGATCAGTACACGTAGATGTGGACAGGCACCTCTCAATATCTTCAAGCGATTCATGACCTCCTCACGATTGCAGTGCTCTTCCGGACACTCGTCCAATGCATCGACCACGAGGTAGGCTATCTCAAGAGATGACAAGATTGCTACTAGTGCTCCCTGGAGAATCGCCGGGTTTCTCTGGTTTTGTTCGTAAGCTGAAATCAGCTCCAAAGGAATACGGTCGGTAGTCAGGAGCTGCGAGATGACCGAAAGAAGCAGGCTTTGAAATGACTGCTTGGCGCTGTCTTGAAACGAGAAGTAGAAGTAAGCCAGGTGGACGTGGACGCCAAGCTTGTCTTTGACGCGAGCTCGAATGTCTTCGACTATTGTGGAACAGAGCACCGTTTTCGACGATCCGACTTTGCCATGCAACCACAAGACTTTCGGCGGACCAGTAAACCAGTTCTGGTAGATTTTCAGGTCCAGCAGCCACTGGCCGGTACCTGGCGTACGCTTTTCCTGGGCTTCGATATGGTCCTTACTTGAATCCGGAGCCTTGAGCCAGCTGCGAAGGTCACCAACGCTCACTGTAGGTTCGTTCGACTCGCTGCGTGTCGCGTGTGGTGCGGCGCTTGTGGACGTATAAGTCGCGGCTGTATTGGCGACTGATTTAGCCCTTATTCGCCTGTGTAACAGTGGTACCGAAGTTCGGCAATCATCTTTGTCACTGACCTGGGAGCGGCGATGGTATCAAGGCCTCGACAATACCTCTGGCACACAATGCAGCCCTGGCGGCCGGATAGCACCGCCAGATTTTGTTCTTGTGACTGTCAGCGTAATCAACCACGGCTTTCACAACGATCGTTGGGAAGACAGCCCACACGCCCGCCCCTTCCATCTCAATGGCGAGGGCGCCATGCTGCTCCACAAGTTGCTGCCGTCTCTTTGCGGACTTCATGACGCCACTGCCCGCGACATATGGACCGATGAAGATCTTGCTCTCAACGCGCTGCTTCCCTTCGGGATACTGCCCCGATTGACAGCCGAGCTCCTCGCAAGTTGATCCAGACGCGTTCGGGCATATGCCTTCCTCTTTGTCGCAGAACGAACAACTTCCCGGGCATCTATGCTGGATGTGGACCGGATAGATGCGATCGTGCTCTCTGCCAGGATAGCTGTACTTTGTAGCCTTGAGCCTCGGATGCTGCGTCATGTCGACATTGGTTGCTTTGGAAAGCCGATCAAACGCTCTGCTCTCGCCCTCAATGGAAATGATGTAACTTCGAACGAGCGCCGCCGCCTTGGGCAATCGTCGGTCGTGTTCTGTGTTGGTATCGAAGTCGTTCTCATACTGTTTTCCGGAGTCGTACTCGAGCATGGATTTGCTAATAACAACATCTCCGAGACGGATGCCTGTTTGTTCCAGCCGGTCATGCGGAGCGTTCGAGCCCTTGAACGGGCAGCCACCCGTGATGCCAACAACCAAAGCGACGGCGATGTTCGGGAAGCTTTGGCGCATGCTGGTTGCGGCTAGTGTCACGTTCAGTGTCCCCGTATCTGCAGAGGTGACGAGGACCACCGCCTTGCCCGCCAACTCTCCATAGATGTACGCATTTGTGTCCCATGCCTCCTTGCCGTAGGACCTCACAGCCTGTACATCACGCTGGTCGCTACTGTCCAGATAGTCCAGGTCGAGCACGTCTTCTACCGCAGCTCTCTCGACGGGCATTGCGCAGATGATGGCAAATCTGTAGCCGCCTCGATCCTTCGGCGCCGACATCTTGAGTGAGTGCGTCACACTAATGGCAGTCACGAACGCAGAGAAGGTACCAAATGGACGGTGGATGGTCTGCACCGAGTGAGGTCGCAGTGTCTCGAGTGTCCGAGCAGAATAGAGAAGGCCCCGTCCGTCCGACAATCGAGGAAGTTGTTCGCAAGAAGGCTGACATCGAAGCAAGTGTCACGGGCATCTTCACCCCAAGACTTGGTGTGATTGGCCGCATCTGCGCCGCCCTGCTTCGCCCACCGCAGCTGTTCAGCTCGCCATCGGACGCTGTATATAGCTTCTCAGCTCTGGTCAGGCTATGGGGCGAATCTGCAGCTGCGGCAACCGCAACAGATGAACCAATCTGCGAAGGCAGGCCAGCAAGAAGCTGTTGTTGACACTCTCGGCGTTGTGCAGTCGCCGTAGTCCTGCTGATATACGATGGTGACACTTGAGAGGTGGGACTTCATCCTGCCATGTGGCGTCCGTCGTGCATGCTGCCGATGCCTCGAAGGATGTATTCATGTCTTGCAGGAAGTCGTGTAAAGACTCGCTTATCCAGAGACTTCGTTCTTGTATTCCACGTGATGTTTGGCCATTGGAGGTGTCCTTTCCGGAGTTGCAGAGTTGCAGATTTGATGTCTCGAAGTAGCTCGTGAAGTGTGGTGATGACGGCAAGTGTAGCCGAGGAGGAAAGTACAACAGTCTCGCCTTCCTCGTTCACGACACGTTCAATGTCGCTTCCCTACGTCTGCACATCTTGTCGGCAGGCACTCCGCGTGTTGTCACGACGCAAAATTGAAAATCGCTTCTACACGCGCCCCTCATTTGCGCCCAAACCGGTCCTCGACATCAAGCACATCCGCAACAATCCCGGCCTGTACGAGCAAAACTGCATCGATCGCAATTATGGCGCATTCGCGAAGAACGGCTGGCGGACACTTGAGCTGCACGAGAAGCTGAAAAGGCAACAAGAAGAAAGCGTCGCGCCGAGACAGAGGAACAATGTGATTGGGAAGGAACTGTCGCGGGGAGGACACGATGAGGCAGGGAGGAAGGCGCTGCTGGAGGAGGCCAAGATGCTGAAAGCCACGTTGTCGCGGTATGAAGGGGACGCGAAGTCCATGCAGGACGAGATGGCCCAGTTGGCGCTGGAGCTGCCGAATCTGAGCTCGCTGGACACGCCAGTGGGCGAGGAGCCGCGATTGAGGGCGTTGATCGGGCAGAAGACTACGACGAATGCGAGCGGGAAGAGCCATGTGGACATCGGGCGAGAACTGGATCTACTCGACTTTGAGGCCAGCGCGACCACCAGCGGCTGGGGCTGGTATTTCCTACGGAACGAAGCGGCGCTGCTCGAGCAGGCGCTGATCCAGTATGCCCTGTCCGTCGCCATGCAGCGCGGCTGGAAAGTCATGACGCCACCGAGTCTAGTATATGCGCACATTGCCAGCGCGTGTGGCTTCATGCCGCGTGACCTAAACGGCGAGACGCAAATCTACACCGTCGAGCAGCACGGCCACGGCGGGAATGCAGAAGCTCGGCCTCAGCTCGTCCTTGCCGGCACAGCAGAAATCCCCTTTGCTGGATCGCAAGCCAACAAGACTCTTCACGCAGCAGATCTGCCCCTCAAAGTCATCGGCCCCTCGCGCTGCTATCGCGCTGAGGCAGGAGCCCGCGGCGTCGACACCAAGGGCCTATATCGCGTGCATGAGTTCACCAAAGTGGAGATGTTCGCCTGGACCCCTCCACCACCTGACCAGGAAACGGAAACTCGGTTTGGTGACGTCGAAGTTACATCTCCTGCCGAGCAAGTCTTTGATGAAATGCTTGAGATTCAAACTGAGATTCTCACCAATCTGGGTCTCCACGCCCAGGTTCTCGAAATGCCCTCTGCGGATCTGGGCGCAAGTGCTACCCGGAAGATCGATATTGAGGCTTTCTTCCCTTCACGACAGCAACAGGGGATTCGAGACGGCTATGGGGAAGTGACTTCAGCGTCCATGTGCACGGACTACCAGTCGAGGAGGCTGGGCACGAGAGTCAAGGGGGAAGCAGGGAAACTGGGGTGGCCGCATACTGTGAACGGGACTGCGATGGCTGTTCCGAGGGTGCTGGCTTGTATATTGGAAAATGGGTGGGATGACGAGAGGCGGGTAGTGGTCGTGCCGGAGGTGTTGAGGAGGTATATGCCCGCTGGGTTGGATGTGATTGAGAGGAAGTCATGAAAGATAGGTGCTGCTACGAATCTCACTCACGCATCAAAATCCGAGCGCACCATTCGTTCTGCCACTTGTCTCGATTCAGCGAGCACCCAGACCCCAATGACAACGACTTCAAAATCCCTAAACACCTCACTGATCAAACCCTCGCCTTCATTTGCGTTTGATCAAGCAACAAATCAAACGCACATGAACATACAACCAACGACAAGTCACCTGCTCATTCGCCCAACAGGTAACACATGCCCTTGACCCGCTCATCAAACCCCCTATCCCTTCCCTCTCAATACATATCCTCGATCGGCCTGCCGTGCAGGTACTGTACTCTATTGTACAAAACCGAAACTTCCATCCAAGTCTCCCAATCCAAGTCCAAGTAAAATCACACACCATCCGCATCCGCATCTCCGCAATCGTAATCGTAATCGCAGCGCACCCACTTGATGAGTGCATATTCACATCTTCTCTCATGCACAACTCGTCAATACAACTACTACACACGACGTGTTCGCTCCTCCGATTGTGCAAACCGGGAAGAGAGAGATAATCTACCCATCATACACCACATACCATACACCATGTACCATACACCGTACACCATATACCGAGTTTTCCTTCTTGATCACACATTTCCAATGCTGTCCCACCCCTCCATCCGGTCCTTGGATAGAATACCCCACCATTCGTCACACGGTTACACGATTGTTACCGTGTACCGAGTGCGCACTACTGTTGTACACAGTTACACCATCTCAACGGCACAGCAGACCCCCATCGCACACACTCTTCTATCGACCCACCCACCCACCCACCCACACACATTTGCCGACGTAAGCATGCCTGGAAGCCGGGAATGTGAGATGAAAAGTCGGGAAATTGGAAATTGTGGATTCCTTGTTGGTGCGACGAGGGACACGCATGTATTTCCAATATACTGTCTGTATGAAGCTATCCGGAGTGCTCTCCGTATAGTATGTGCTGTGTATGGAAACCCGACTATGTAGTTCTATCCGTGCTCCGCAGTCGCGCCGTCGACCACACTTGTGACCATCTATCCCAATATTCTACTACTGCAACAACTGTACACCTGTCGTATGCAACCATGACACGGCGTCAACCCATCACAACCATGGAGCGGCTCCCTGGGTCGTGCGATCGGTCCACTTCCACTCTCTCAATGTCTCCGCACCCACGCTGCGCTTATTGGCCAGCGCCTGCCCACGAAGCACCTTGAGATCGTCGTCACTAGCTTCGAGCTGCTGTAGCTCTTCGTGTGACATGGCTTCCAGCATTTGCTTCGACGAGAGCGAATTGCGCCGAAGATGCTGCCAGAGTTGACGAGCGGTATCGTTGGCTTCACTGGGCGTTCCATCCCGACTGCGAGCCACATCCTTGCCATACGTGCTAAGGGCGGTAGTGCCCTTCGGTGCCGACATGATACGTGTAGTGATCTTGTTCGTGCTTGAAGTTGAATGAGGTGACTGGCTGTGACCGCCCATTGGCAGAAGCACCGTGGCGGACGACGCTCTGGTAGCAGTTGGTACTTTGGGTGGAGATTCCAAACTATCGCGAGTCGTGTCGGTAACGATGACTGCCGGGCTGGGTGTACGCCTTGCCTGACCGACTCCAGTCGAGGCAAGGCGAGCCTTGACCGCTTCACACATCTGCTGTACGGCCGGCGATCCTGCAAGCTCCCACCGCGAAATTGCCTCCAGAGCGGGTGGTGTTGCGTGATGGGAGAGCAGGAAGCTTGCAAGCTTCATGTTGACATGCTCCGACGACAGGCCGGCCACAGTCGATAAAATGAGGCTCCATCGAGACTCCGTCTTTGGGCGCCGCATGGTACAGATTCGTCTGATCGTGACAACGTCCTCTATAGGTAGGACAGAGTGACGATAGCGTGCTTCAATGTGTAGAAAGTTGGTCTCGAGAGTGCCTACCATACTCTCCAGCTCAGCGAAGATGGAGTCCCGATCACTTTTCGCCGCCGTGTCGAGCTTC
This sequence comes from Septoria petroselini, assembly GCA_022559915.2. NCBI lineage: Eukaryota > Fungi > Ascomycota > Dothideomycetes > Mycosphaerellales > Mycosphaerellaceae > Septoria > Septoria petroselini. The sequence continues at coordinate 200,052 of JAFJTQ020000008.1, forward strand.
GGTACGCACACCTTTAAAAAGAGAGAGCAGCGCTGGCCAAGCTGCAAGTCCTTGACAGCCTTCTCTCCGACAACTTCCACGATGCGCGAACGATTCATAGCTTTGTAGCATATACGCAGACTGGTAATGTTACCCAGCGAACACGTGCCCCTGATGTCTCGAAACATGTTGTCCAGGATGGAAGCACAGAGATCTCCACTGTGCCGTACGTCAAATGACCACGACGGTGCTCTTGGATCAGCCACTGCGGCGCGTTCAGGGAAGAGACCTATTTTGAAGATATGGACCGGCCATGTCGTTGATTGTGTGATTGCTTGTGCCAAGTGGGCTGGACTTCTTGATAGAACAATGCCGTGCACGGAGTCCTTGCGCACCCCGTGTGCGACGAGTTCTGTCAGTGCTGTATGTATGGGTTGATCTGGTGTAGCCCTCGGCAGACTATCTCGTGCGGTGCAGGGGGCCAAGCCGAGCCTTTCGAGGAGGGCAGAAGTATTCGGAGTCTGGAGTGGATGCAGTTGAGCGCAGACGCAGCTGATCGTCTGAGCGTCAATGTGCTGGCAGGAAGCCAGCAAACACGAGATGCGGTCATTGGGCTCATCGAGACGCGAGCACAGCTCGACCATGCATTGTTGTACAATTGCAGCGCTCTCTGCCAAGGTCTCCTGACAAACGATGATGACGATATCCATCGGCTTCTTAGCGACCACCACAGGTCGTGTCTTGGAGCTAGTCGAAGTCTCGACCACGCGAGTGCGCACTGCAGCCTCAACAGCGATCCAGACGTCTCTGCACACGCCTACATCGACAGCGTCTCGATCAGGAGAGATTGTTAACTCGACGTACGGCAGACATGCTTGGACCGAACTGGGCTCCGTACGCGCACCGGTAGCAGAAAGATTGCGATTTGCTTTTGGAGTGGCCTCGTCATGAGACCTCAGTGCAAGCCGAGGTGACAGAAAGTCTGTCGAGACTGGCTGTTTCCCGCGCCCGTAGCTCGACGGAGGGGTGACTGTGATACCAGTCCCCAACAGCTCGTCAGTCGTAATGCTGGAATCAGTGAAAGATCGCTGTGGAGTCGTTTCGTGGCCAGCTACATCGGGTTCGCTATCAATGCTGTCTCTGCACACTTCGAATCCTTGCAGCCGGGTCTGCTCTTCATTGCTGGATCTGTACTTTGCAGACAGCCTCCGTATCAAGTTGCTGTCCGTATCAGGTCCCCGTACTCCATAGGAGCTTCTAGAGCGTTGCGTGATGCCCTCTTTGACACGAGAAAGCACACGTCGACTGACAGACTTGTGCCGCAAGATTCTGCTGGGCGTGTGCAGCGGCGGGGGCACGAACTCTGGAGTGCTGATCCCCTTTTGCACATCAGCTGGCGACCCGGGCAACTCATCATTGTGGCCAGAGCTGTTGACGCGATCACTTCTGCTGTTGACTGTTGTGGCACTGGTAAAGCTGAGACTTGGCGGTAGTGTGTGACTGGCGACATCATGTATCGATCCATGCATACATGGTGCTGGTACATCCCCATATATGCTCAGCTGCTTGAGATTTTCGCGAGTTTTGCGCACTCTGAGTGGCGAGTTGGATGCGCGACATGCGGAGTGGTCTCTCTGCCTGGCTAGTGATGGCTTGCTATTCGGAGACAGCAGTCCGAACGGAGGAGCACTGTAGATCCATGGTCTGATCCCAAGAGTCGCGGAGATGTTGGCCGGAGGCGTTGACCTGTCGTCCTCGAGGCGTGCGTGACCTTTGAACCTGGGCGGCAAGTTCTCGAAAAGAATCAGCTTGAAGTTGAGCAGTCAGTTCAACAGTGCTCACCTCTTTGTTTGCCATAGTCGGATGTCGACAAAATGCACTGCAGCCAGCATCCGAGTGTTTGTTCGAGGGATGCTGCAGGTATGACGGGCACCTACTTTGCCACGCCGGTTCGCATACTGCAGGCGCTGATGAGATCAATCACGAAGGAACTTCGATCCTGCTTGAAGGGTCATGTTGGGAGAGACTGCGGACAGGAGAAATCTCATGAATTGCCTCTGCATCCATCTTGAGAAAGCTGATCTGTGGTTTGGTTAGTGTATTGCCAGTGAGCGCCACTCGATTCACATACAACATCTTTGCTATCGCCACCAAACAGTACAGAGTCGGATGTGGTGTTCTGCACACATCTTCGCACCCGGTCTTCCCACACGCCTTGCCAGTTCCACTCGCCTGGTCGCCGCGCGCCACCGGGCTGCTGGCGCGGCGAGAGACTGCGCTCGTGAGAGTCACCTACCTGCCTGGCTCCGCCTGCCGCTCCGCTCGCGCTCTTGGAGCGGAAGCTCTGCCACGCGTGCCACGCGCCTGTATTGGCGGCAGCAGTCAGCGGAATGGAGTCCAGAACGTCTTCAGTGTCGAAGACGATGCGCAAGTACTGCAGGAGCTCTACCACATGGGGGAAGCGCGTGGACTGGAGTGTGCTGGAGGCGCTGCTGTTCTCGACGTGCAGATGCGCTCCGTCTTGCACGTCTGGCGATGCAGCCTCGTGGCTCTGCTGCACGTTGACCGGCTCGAACCATTCGGGGAAGCCATGTCGAAGACTGAGGCCGCCGGGTGGCAGGCGCTGCTCATCGACGGCGCTCTGGGTGTCGGCACCAGCATCTCTGGTTGAGTACGTGAAAGTTGTGAGCGGTGTTACAAGCGGGTGAAAGAGGTCACTCTGGAACACGACAATCGGCGGTCGCTTCGGGTAGTCGCCTGGGAAATCTATGTGGAATCGCAGAATGGCGCTGGCGTAGGGACCTGTGTGGGCGCGCACATGAGCACCGCAGCCGCAAACCTTTCACGACGCGCAGACCTTTCACGACGACGCGGTTGCCTGCGCGTCACTACCATCATCCATGACCATTCACTCACCTTTGCGCACGAAGAGCACGCCCGTCCACAGCAGTGGCTCATCGGGAACAGGTGCCACGTAGATGCCTTGGGGGCAGGCGTGCTTCACCGTGCCGCTGTGCGTGACGCGCGAGTATTAGCTGGTGAGACTTGTGCGGATCACACGGGCAGGAGCGAGAGAGGTTCATACAAGTCCACGCAGAGTTTCTGCCGCGTCAGGGCGGACGACCACAGCGACATGATGCAGCGGCGGATGGGGGGTGGCGATGGCGGATGACTGATGAGATGCATATGAGAGGCGAGACCGACGAGACGCCCGTGTGATGGTCAGTCAGATTTTAGTTTCGCCGCATTCTGCTAACTAGTTGGATCTAGTCAGATCTAGTTCTAATCAAAAAAATACAACGTGGAGCAGCATTGACGATTCGTTGATGAATACGGTCACCGAATAATGCATCATACAGCACATCGCCCGTATGGTGCAACAATACTCCCGATCGGACCGCGTGCAATCTGCAGCGTCGTCTCGTATCACTTTGCCCTCCCTGCTGGCCGCCCTGGTATGTGCAATCTCCAGCGTGATGAGCCGCCGTACGACTCAGATTTGATGAGTCGCGACGTCAGCGCCTAATGCCGTGATGCGGCGACGCCCATTCGTCGACCTGGCCACCTCACACCGCCTCTCACGTTTGCGACACACTTGACACCCGAAGGATTTGTGATGCAGATGTGCGAGTGCGACCAGTCCAAATATGTAGGCTCTCGCCAATCGGACCCGGCATGTAGTGATGACCAAGAAGTTTCTGCAGGGTATGCCGGATGCTTTGGCCGAAAGAACGAAAATCATCATCACAGTAAGTGGCACTGGCAAGTGGCACAGTATGTTTGCGGTCTCCGTACCGTGACGATGGGATGATGTGCGCAGATCAGATCAGATCGAATCATCATCAAGCAGCAGGCGAAGACGAAGACGAAAAGGCGACTGATCGCATGACCTGAACCAGATTAGATTACCCGCGCGAAGTGGCATGGTAAGTGTGATGATGATAATAATAATAATCATAGTGATGTTTTCAGTGGCAAAGGCAATCAATCAATCAATCGCGCGTCTTTTAGTGTGACATCAGTCGTGCAGAAAGAGTCGATGCGGGTTTCCGCAATCCTGGTCACCGTCTACTAGGTCTCGCGTCAGATCAGGTGGAATCATGAAAATGCGATGCGATGCGACTTGTTGCTCTCTCCCCGAAACCATTGACGTGGTACCACTGGCAAACGTCCACAAGCGCCCGTCTGATAATGTGCTGGAAGCGTCGAATATTGACGAGTCTGGCCTGCTGTCAATCATCACTCTCCTGACCCTAATGACCTGACCTCAAGGTTTGTCGCATCTATCGATTTTCACTCCACACCGGCGTCTCATCTCACTACTCACTGATCAGGGGAAAGGGCAAAAAAAGAAGCTTCGGCCACCATCCGCGCGGCTATCGCCCAATCACGACCCCGTACCTGAATCAATTTTTTCTCTCTTTCCTCCCGGCTTCTCCATGTCATGGGCGCTAGCGTTAGGCTCGTCGGCTCTCCTTCGCGTGGCGCTGCCAGGCTTCTTGCCCTGGGGCCTGGTTTTTTTGTTCTCAGCTAGTAGATTCATGCCCAGGAAAGTATAATCCTGAGAGATGGCTCCAGGAGCCGAGTCGTGTAGGTTGCGTGCCGAGGGTGCGGGACTAGGCCCGTGGAGGAGCCAATGTCGTGTGTCTCGGTTTTGGATGTGTGTGTGTGTGTGTGTGTGTGTGTGTCTCGGTTTTGGATGTGTGTGTGTGTGTCTGTGTTTGGGTGTGGAACCAGGATGTGCAGTCTTCGGGTGTGTCGTTTGCTTGGTGTCGACCGAGTTGATGTTGTCGTTGTTGTACACACTGCTGCACGATGCATCGATGTCCCGCCATGATCAGATGTGCTGCCATGCATGCAGCTAGGCTCGCCGGGATGGGAGCCCATGGAGCCGGTATGGTACAGTAGCAGCTCACACAAATCACGACTAATAGTCGGCTCTGCCTACTCATTCACACATCCTTCTTCGGACCTTCACACGACACACAGAGCAAACCTTCTCTCCGGGAAACTCGTCGCACCCTAGTCACACACCTTCTTTTGTGCTTGGGGCCCCCAGGCGGCGGCTCGAGATTTTCACCGCCCTTTTCCTGGCTGGCTTGCTGAATTTATGCTTTGGAGCTGGGCGTCTGCGCGGTGCGGTGTCGTGGCCGTGACCATCATTTTGATGGGGCTGTGTGATTTGACTCGCCCCGGTTGCACACCACGCCGTCTCACGGCTGCTTCAGGCCTGTCCTGTAGCTTCTGCGTTGCTGCGTGTGTTGGGCGGCAACGAATGCTGTACTTGCAATAATGATGATGCGATGCCCAACAGCGTGTCGCACTGCGAACGAACCAAAGTCGGCCACCGGTCAATGTCCGTATGCCGTGTTATAGTAGTATTGTGTACTGCCTGGGTAGCTATGCAGGCTGCAGGCGGTAACAAAAGCACGCTGGCACGCTGACCACGAGTCCATCGTCCATCCAATGACCGTTCTGCCATGCAGAGTGCGCTTGTTTCAGACGCCGCGAGAGGTCGCAGTCGTGGCTTCATGCACCCTCAAGCGCGGATCTCCATTCTGGTGCATAAGGCTGATTGCACCATGTCAGTGCCGAACAGCGGCCAGAACAGCAGCAAGGCACCGCACGTTTGACAACTGCTAACTATTCTTACTTTTTTGACTGTCACAATAATGTGATGATGGTGATGATGATGATGGAGGCACGAAGCGGTCGGGCGGCACACTACGTTGGCCTACTCCTGCACGCCGCTTCGCCTCGCTGCAGCCGGCACGCTGACTGCCGGACGTCGTGCAGATGGAGTGTTCGCGTGTTCCGTCTTCCCCGAGGCGTCGCGCAGCGAATGATGAGCCACGGTTGGCTGTACCAGCGCCCCGGATCCGGTACACGATCCAGCGGCAGCGCTAGCGGTGCCAGAGCGAGGAGGCCTGTCGCTGCTGGCGGCGGGCACAACGACACCCAGATGGCTGTGGAAGGCGATCCGTGATGACATGCGTGGAGCTCTCTCGTCGTCTCGTCTTTTGTTTTTTTTTTCTTGCTAGCAAGCTTGCCCTCGATTTGTATTCCACGGTGATTTGTGGACGGTGCATGGTTTGGTCTGCCGGGCGACTAGTAGATCCATATGATTTATTACAGACTACTGCTCGCGAGGGAGGGGCCGCTCAGGCCGGGACGTCCATCCGGCTCCCAGCAGACGCATCCGCATGCTTTGGCGCTCGTCAGGGGCAGGCCTGGCAGCCACGGGCCTTGTTTTGGATCTTGCTGCTGGCTGGCTGGCGAGACGGGCCATCGATGGACGGACCAGGATAGATCATGGAGGGACCGGGGATCACCTCTGCATGGACAGCGGCAGTCTTATCGATACAAAGCTGGGTGAAACGGTGCATCTTCGCGCGCTGGGCCCTCCTTTCCGGTGCCTGTCCTGTCCTGTCCTGTGCTGTGCTGTGCTGTGCTGTGCTGTGCTGTGCTGTGCTGTGCTGTGCTGTGCTGTGCTGTGCTGTGCTGTGCTGTGCTGTGCAGCCTGTGCTGTGCCTTGTGCCTGGTCGACGGCTGACGGATCCAATCCAGTTGACTAGCTACGACTCTGCTCTACGACTGCTCATCACGTCTGTCCTGTTCCCGCCCGTTCATTCGTTTGTGTGAACCTGTACCACCGCAATACCGCTGGCCCGCACACCTGCGTCACGCTCCACTACTTTACTTGATGCTCATCATTCACCGAATGTTTCTTCTTGACCGCTCCGACCTGACTACTTCCGATCCGACAACTACTACTACTGCTACTACTGCTACTACTACCACGACTACTACCACGACTACCACTATCTCCACTCGTCCTACTACTACAATCTCCCCTCCTCACCACAACGCATAACACATAGCCTCCTGCCCATCGATCGATCGTTCGCTCCTGCGCTGGCCACAACCCGACGACTTTGTCTCTCTCGCGCACCGCACTCGACGTGCACCCTTTCATTCCTGGACTGTCGCCGCCGCCATGTCCTCCCGCAGTCCGCCCAAGGACGACAAGGCCTTTCCCTTTCGACAAATGCTCGTTTTGGGTATGTTATTCTTACGATGCTACAGTCGTGATCACACATGTACTACAGTCGTGATCACACATATACTGACAGCTCCAGGACTATGTCGGATCTGCGAGCCAATCGCTTTCATGTCCATTTTCCCCTACATCTACTACATGATCGAGTCGTTCGACATCACCAACGACCGCAACCGAATCGCCCTCTACGCCGGCCTCGTCACCTCTGTCTTTGCGGCTGCCGAATGTGTGGGTGCCGGCTTCTGGGGGAGCTTGAGCGACCGCCTCGGCCGCAAGCCAATTCTCCTGACGGGCCTGGCGGGCACCGGCATCAGCATGCTCATGTTCGGCTTCGCGCCCAATCTGCCCGTGGCGCTGCTTGCTCGCGCCGTCGGCGGCGCATTGAACGGAAACATTGGCGTGTTGCAGACCACCGTCAATGAGGTCGTCAAAGTCGAGGCGCACCAGGCACGTGCCTATGCCATTATGCCCACCGTGTGGTGCATGGGAGCCTTTGTGGGCGCCGGCCTCGGTGGCGCTCTGGCCGACCCCGTGCGCAACTACCCCGACGTCTTCCACGCCGGCACCATCTTCGCCCAGTTCCCCTACCTGCTCACCAATCTGGTCTGCACCGGCGTCGTCGTGTTCAGCATGATTGTGGGCATCCTGTTCCTGGAAGAGACGCACGAGGACCTGAAGGACCGCCGAGATGTTGGGCTCGAAGTTGGCACTTGGATACTTGCAAAGCTGCAGCGCAAGCCCACCCAATGGCTCTCGAGCCGCAAGGAACACTGTCCGGAGGAGACGTTGATGCTGATCGATGACCTGCCACCGACCTACAGCACGGCCGCGTCGCCCGAAATGCTGCCCGCCTACCGCTCGCTGGATGGCTCACCGCGCACATCTCTGAACGACGACGGACTCGATCTGCTGCGCGACGTCGAGGCCGAACTCGCTCGCGACGAGGAGCAGCACAAGGCAAAGTCCGCAGTCGCCAATGCCTTTACCAGACAGGTCATTCTCAACATTACGGGATACGGAATCTTGGCATAGTACGTACGATCGACTCCATTTCGAGCTCCCAACTAACCTGCCGCCCAGCCACACCATCTCTGCCGAGCAGCTTCTTCCGGTTCTGCTCAGCATGCCCAAATCCGACACTCCACCGCAACTCCCGTTCAAGTTCACCGGCGGGTTCGAGTTGTCGTCAAAGGCCATCGGAGGCATCCTCTCGGTGCAGGGCATCATCCAGATGATTGCCACCATCATCATCTTCCCCATCGTCAACCGCAAGCTCGGCAGCCTGTGGACCTACCGAATGGTCGTCATGTCATACCCGTTCCTCTACCTCCTGGTTCCATACATCTCTCTTGCCCCCGATGCATTCAAGCTTCCGCTGGTGTACGTGGCTCTGGTTTGGAAGGTGACGGCACAAGCGTTCGCCTTCCCCTCTAGCAGTATCATGCTCGCCAACTCAGCGCCTTCAGGCAAAGTGCTGGGTTCGCTCAACGGCGCGGCGGCCTCCGCGGCGAGCGCGTGCCGAGCATTCGGTCCTACGGTATCTGGTCTGCTGCAATCGGCAGGATTGTCCATGGGCACTCTCGGACTGCCTTGGTGGGTCAATGTTCTGGTTGCGGCCATTGGCACTACAATCAGCATGTTCATGGTCGAGGAGAAGCGACGCACTTTTGAGTCGGAAAAAGACATCCCGGAGTCGCCACCAACGGCATCAGATATTGCTGATTCCGCCCAATACGCATCGTCAATGGCCGTCGCCGAAGACGAGAACCATCCCAGCTCACCGATCCTCGCCCGATTCTCCTTCGACATTCGAAGAAGCAACCACATCCGCTCCGACAGCAAGGAATAGGCCCCGGTGCCTGGGATTGACGCACAGACATGGTTTACGCAGCTTTGACACATTACATGGGAGGGTTTTCTGAGCGATATTTGTTATACCTACGTGGGGTAAGGGAGACAGGAGCATCGACACCGGCGCTTGAGACAGATGCACGCCGACTCGCGTTGGATGGGACATTGGGGTGCGCTGTTTTTGAATGGGATTGGATATGTGAACAGCTTTTTCTTTTTGGTTTGCGTTTGGGAGGCTTCATTGGGCGGCTTTTTGGCGCACAGCATTGGAACAGGCGCTCTATGATACCCTTGGGAAGTAGACAGCTCCAGAGAGAGCTTTTTCGCGATCGATATTTTTGGGACGATGGAAAATGGAATGGATGGCTTGGGCGAGAAGTGAGAAGCAAGCTGGAATACAATACGATGGATGTTGCAGAGACATTGTAGCATAACCTCTGACTGAAAATTTGCTTGTGAGCAGTAGTGCATACTTGTGCATTCTCTCTTGCTTTGCAAAGACTCGCAACACAGGTTGAGGTTCGGGCGGACCGACTGACCGAACGGGGTCACTGACAGAGAGACATGGGCACAGATATGCAACGTGACTACAATTGTCAGATGCTAGCTTCTCGTCTCGGTTCCATATGAAGAAGACTAGGAGGCCAACGAGATGGAACTAGATCGTGCCAAGGAACACATCCTCATCTTTCCACGAGTGATGCCAGACAGGGAGACAGAGAGACAAGACGGGCGACACCGCAGTGTGCAAATGTCCAACCAGCTCAAGAGTCCGCGGCTGATTGATTGATTGATTGATTGATTGACTATCAATACCCACCACCCCCTCCTCCCGACCCAAAGAAAAACGCATCAAAGACCTCTCCCGACGCCTCGAATGCTCCGCTAGCATCGAATCCTCCTCCTCCTCCTCCTCCACCGCCGCTACTGCCACCTCCTCCAGCATGTGCATGAGCATGAGCGCCACCTCCCATGCCAAAACTCACGTCTGACCCGTCATGAGTTCCCCAGAAGGTCGAGGTCGACGTAGAAGTAGGATCTGCAGTCGCGAAATCGTTGATGAGGAAATCGAGATTGTCGAATGAGAAGTCTGGTTCTGAGGAGCTGGGGCGTGGTGGGAGGGTGGGGTCTGAGGGGTAAGTAGTGGTGTGTTGATGATGATGATGATGATGATGATGAGGATGATGGGGAGTTTGTTGGTGCTGGGACGGGCTCGTGTGAGATTGTTGTTGTTGTTGTTGTTGTTGTTGTTGCTGAGGGGAAGCAGGAGATTGCGCGTTGCTTTGCGGACTGGTGTCCATCGGCTGCTGCTGCTGCTGCTGGTGCTGCTCAGAGAGGGCAGACTGCTTCGGGACCTGTCGCAAGAATCCTTGCTGCATCTGTGGCTGATGTTGGTGGTGGTAGTGCAGCGGACGGCTCGCAATTTCTTCTTCCGAGAAGAGGTCTTTGAGATTCATATCGAATTTGGGCAGCTGGCGACGATTGCTGCTACTACTGCTGTTGGCAGTTGTGGTTCGCGTTTCGTGCTTGACGGCGCGGGACGACTCGGCTTGTACCGCTGCAAAGTAGCCTTCGGGATGGTTCAGAGGTTGTGTACCCAGCGTGGAGCAGTTGCCGAACCCGGTTGTGCTCATGACCATGGAGATGGTGGCTTTGCTCATGCGCCGGAACGAGTCCCGACAGGCTTCGGCGGGCGGACACATGGGGATCAGATCGCTCAGCACGGATGTTGCGGCCAGAACGGTGAAGTCGACATCATCGATTGTCATTTGGGACCGGACTAACGTCGAGTGCCATATGGCGTACAAGAAGGAGATGCCTGGATGCGTGTTTTGTTTAGCTAGGGGTGACCTGTTGGTGAGACTTTTTCGCACTTACCGCTCGTAAATAGATGGTGGGTTGCTAAAAAGGTGTAGTTGACCAGCTTCAGTCGGTGAAGCTGTCGGTATATCCTCAGCACCATCTGGCCTGCTTCGGCGACCTTGAGGAAGACCATTTGCTTGTCCTCCTCCAGCTCAAAGTTCACATTCCCGGGGCTTTGCACATCATCGCCGGTAGCGGGGCTGAGCTCGCTCGCAAGCTGCTCCGGCACCGAGAGGGACTGCCTGTACAACATGATGACTGCTTGCCAGTAATTGAGCTCAAGAAACAGCGGGTTGAACCCGACTCCGGTGTCATACTGCTGGGGCGAGGTGTCTTTCCAGTCAGCCAGCCTACGATCGATATTGGCCCGCCAGTCCCGGAAAGAGTGGAAGGGTGTGAGGAACGGCGATTCCAGCTTGGTTGCGATGAAGTCGTTGCGTGCATTTGCGCCCATTCGCCTCGCTTGATCTGCCTGGCGTTGCTGCAGCACCTGCAGAATCTCCGATTGCAGCAATCGCAACCCGATGTAGTGGCGGGTCACGAGCTTGTAACTCGGTCGCTCGATGAAGTTTGGTGGCTTGAGGAAGCCGGCGGGCGTGATGTATTTGTCGTCCAGCATGCTTGGGAATTCAGTGGTGACCACGGCCTCGTTGACCGATACCGGACGCCCCACGCAGGAGGATACCAGTCTGTCTAGATTGAAGACACACCACCAAAGTCTTCTTCGGAGATCTCGAGTCCATTGCTTCCGCCCAAAGCCGTCGTTGGAAATGTCCACGTCCGGATGTGTTGCGCGATTGTCAAGGTCATGGTCAATGTCCTCGAAATGGAGGCCTAGATCTATGCTCAAGCGGACCGCGACACCGATGATATACCACAGCCCCGGTGCAACGGGTCGTAGCAGTGCTAGACCTGCCAGCAGTAGAACAGCCTGCAGCTCCTCCAAGCCGCCTCCGACCCCTTCACCCGTGGACGCTGAGCCTAGAAAGCTATCAAGATGTACAATCGCCGAGCTGTGGTACTCTTCAGGCTGGTACTGATGATTTGCCACTCTCTGTCTCTTCTTGTGTGGTGGTCCAGAATCGTCAGCCGACTCTGTCGCAGCTGCCGGCTGCTCGACCACCGAAGTGTCTACGATGATGCCAGAACCAATAGCAAAGACAATATTCAGCATGTACAACTCTCTGGGCGTCCTCTTTTTGGGTTCTGTAGCATATACTCTGTCGAATAGTGTCATGAATTCTCCTCGATGTAGCACTGGTATCTGTGGGTTTGCATGCTCGAAATAGAGCTCGGCCAGTCGAAGACCAAGTTCCCTCTCGGGGAAAGGGGCTGCTTTGATCGTAGGCTTGGTGTGTAGACCAAAGAAGGAGTCTCTCATCGTCGGGGCAGCCGCATCACTGGCGGGCTGTTTCATTGATCTGCCACCAGCTTTATCAGATGGTGTGTGAGGTTGGTTGACAGATCTCTTCACTGCCGCAAAGACGACTCGTGCGAAGGAGATGCCAGACGTGGTCGACCCAAGTATTCTCGAATCGCCGGTAGCTTGTACAGACACCATGCCCACATCGTTGACCAGTTTCTCGAGTTTCTCCCCATCGTCTTGCTCACGAAGGATGGGATCCAAACTCAGTTGTGTGGCAGGAGCCTCAACTGGCTGCACCACCTGCACGGCTGGCTCTTCGAGCACAGGAAAAGGGACATTGATGCCTGGCTTGATGGTGTCGCTGATAGCAAAGTCCTCGCTGGGTGGCGGGTACGCAATTTTATGATCGTCGAGCAGCGCTTCCAAGTTGTTGACTCTGGTTTCCAGATAATAGACATAACTGCGAGGAATCTCGCGCTTGCTAACCGGGTCAAAGCCCACACATTTCACACTGGCTTTTTCGCAATTTGTGCACTTAGGGAGCTTCTGGTCACAGCGGTTCTGTGTGCTGGTATTAGCTGTAGTTTTATAATAGATGGCTTACAATGAAACAACATTGAGAGCAGGAACAATCGCGCGCCAGACCACGCGTCTTGCGCGGGCCTACCCTGCTCTCTGCTGCATCATGCACCATGCACCGCTCATGCTCCATGTAGCCTTCTACGCACCTTGCGATTCCGGCATCGATTGCACGCTGAGACATTGCGAAAATTGGTGGTCGAGGCTCCACCAGCCGTGGTAGGCGAACCAGTCGCAGTATTAGAGCTCTCACCAGGCGTTTCCGATATCTCATCAGTCTCTCGCTCTCTCTTTTTGCTTGTGCCAGCTGCTGGCATGGTCAAAAGTGGTCGCGGCCCCGGCTACCGAAAGTCAAGGCTGTCAGGCGAGCAGGTGCAGTCGTCGGAGGTGGCCGATGGCATGTACAAGTATTATTCTTAGTTTATACAGAAGAGGAATCTTTCGACCAGGCTGCAAGTCGCACGTGCCTCGGTCCAGTAATGCTTTTTGCCCTCGTGTGGCATGGAGTGGGATTTTTGCAATACCGACATCCGTTGCCTGACTTACCTCATCATAATTGCAAGAAGATTTGTGGAAAAGATAAGAGACGGGTGGATGTAAGGCACCCAATTCAGGCCAATAAGCAATTTTGAGTATCCATACTGAACGTCACGACAATGACGGGACAAGGCTTTGAAAAAGAACAGGAAGGATGTCTGGGTTGTATGTATCTCAATATATCGCTTAAACGCTGAATATTGTGCACATCAGGGTATCTCCGGCAAATCACAAACATATCTTCGCATCATTTCGACCTACGCTCTCAGCGCTTAATCAGACCTCCTGGGTCGTGGAGAACCATATTATCGAAGCTGATGGACTGTGCTGGCCTTGCAGAAGGTCCAGCGTGCGGCTGCTCTCGACGGTTCATCACTCTTCGAAGAGCTGCCGCGCTCGCGTCTCTGTCATCTGACAGCAGTCCCCCAATGTCTTCCAGCTCAATTTCCTCGCGACTTGTGGGCGGTGCACGAGTACGCCCAGACGGCTGCGAGCGAGGCGCATTTCTTGCCTCGATACTGCTGAAAGGGCTCGACATGAGTAAGCCTCCAGCATCCTGCAACGACACGTCTGTCTCTTGTCGTTCAAGCATGGGTCCAAGCACTCCTATAGGAGCAGTCGTAGGCCTGATTCTATGCGCGTTACGCTGACGATCTGGAGACGAGCTGTTGTCTCGAGCCTCGCGAACAAAGTCTGGAACCAGGAAACGGCCACCAACATTGCGCAAGAAAGCAGACCCGGATCGAGAGTGGCTCTCTGACCTTGCATGCGCAAAGTCGTGTGCAGAAATGCCTGGTCCTGCCGAGCTGGTATTACTCGTCTGCCTGGACCGCGATCCGCGCCCGGATAGTTGATCGTCGAGAAGCAAATTGCCGACATCATGAAATCCTACAATCGTGGAAGGTGCTGGAGACGGCAAGACTTGCGGGATCTTTGTCTGCGTGGGTGAGATGTCCTCGTATGGTTCAAAGTCACTTTCATCCCCGTCTATGATATCGCCCAACGGTGTGTCGGGACGATGTGTTAGAACGTGGTGCGTCCTGTCAGCTGGCAAAGCAGGAGGTGCAGGCCGGGGACGAAAGCCTGGGTCTGATTTCAGATGCTCGGGTGGTCTGCAGCCAAGAGCATAGAACAGGTCTTCATCGCTTTCGTTCGTCTGCATCCGGGTCAAGGTCGGTCTCCTCGCAGAAGCACGTTCGACACTCTCGGTCACACTATACTTCCTGAACTTGTTCTTCTTCTCGCCCTTGTCCCTCAGGAACGAGCCGAGGATAACCGCATTCGAGACAAACGCCGAAGCTAGTATCTCTCCGGAAGCCCAGACGGTGCGATACTGCTGGCGTCCCTGTTGTCGAATAACCTTAGGTATGCGCGTGGCCGTGATTCCTATCATGAGCACAGAAAAGGCAAACAGTGCCACCATCTGCAGCTTGCGTTTCCAGCTCTGGCCCGAAGACAAAACAACCGGAATGGGGAACGCAACGAGCAACACGTCCGTCACAATGTCGCAAGATCCCATGACTAGTAGCTGGACAAAGCCTTGTCGACAATGCGGCCCCGGATCTGGCACGACTTGCCAGTAGTGAGTGAATGGCGTGCACTCGGCCAAGGTAGCAATGACCACCGCCACGAACGTGAGCACGAGAAACACTCGGATGCCCTGCAACGTCCACTCATATCTCTTCCTCCAAATGCGACCCGTGATGCGTTTGAGGAACTCCGAGACCGTATACTTTGACATCCAGATAAACGCCGCATAGAACATCCTCGCGGGCAGCACCAGTCTCGCGCCAATGCTTCGCATGTGTATTTGATGGTCCGTGTACTGATGAGCAACAGTATCGACATTGTTCGTCCCGTAGATGAGCACAAAGTGTATCAGTATCATCCGGATGAACAGCGGCACAATGGCCGCCAGCATAATCCAGTCCTCGCGGAATAGCTTGTTACTTCTGACTTTACGGCCCAAAACTCTCGTGATGATTATGACGGCCGCAAAGGCCGTACACCACCTGTTGTAAACCTCATCATCAGTACCGAAGGAGGGGAGTTCGTTTCAATCCGAGTGGGCTTACCATGAGAAGAGCACCGTGGGCCAATTGGCCGATCGCGATCGAGGCTCCGGAGGTGCCGTAGACCACAATGCTCGAGGTTCGAGGAACATTTCTTTTTCTGTTGGTTCCCACGCAACTGCTCAGCCCACAAAGGGCGAGCGAGCGCCAGTCAAACGAAAGCGACTTTGAAGTGGATGCTATCGCGTGAGATGAGGGTCGAGCTATGCACCCGGGCTCTCACACGAATCCCGCGAAATCGGAGTCAGCGGCGATCGCCTGCGCATGATCGCCGAGTCGCCCAGTACAAATTAGATACGTGCAACCGAGGAATAAAACAGACAGAAGCGTCGTCCTTGAAAGGTAGTATAGTTGGAGGAAAGAGAGAGAGAGAGAGAAAGAGAAAGAGAGAGACAACACAACCCGGCGCCAAAGTAGCGGAGTGGAGTACGGTGTGTGGTGTGCTACCTGCGATCCTTCGCCCGATAAGAGAGCCAGACAAGACAACACAAAAGAGAGAGAAAAGACGAGGCAAGAAACCAAACAAAATTCGCTAAAAACCGACGTTGCCTGCGGCGCGTGGCAGTTTAGCGGATACCGCTAGTTTCGACGTCGATCAAATTTATTCGTCTTTCAACTCTTTGACGTGCTTGTCGGCCGGAATACTTGCCATTCTCTTGCCCAGCGAGCAGCAGAACTTGCAAGTTAAGTTAGTGATGATGAGTGCTGTACACACATTCTGTTCACCTTACAACCTACCGCAGCATGATGCTACTATACAATCTGCAAACTCGTCCAGAACACAAAGCCGAAATGGAGGTGGCGCAATTGAGGAGAAACGCGGCACAGTAGGAAAGGCAGTTCGAGACTCGGGAAGAGAGCTCGAGGACAAGAAGCTTGGCGGCTCTCTTCCTCCCTTATCATCGTCACATGCTCTCCATCCATCCGATCCAAAAAAAAAATTAAAAAAATTCGACAGTTCTAATCCAGTCAACCCAGAAGTAGCACTCTTCCTCTCCCATCACGCGTCTGTTGGTTCTAGGATAGAATCTGTATAGAATAATGCGAAGTTCAAGGAAATTGGCTTTCTCGTCTAATCTATCACAGACCTATCTATTCAATCTGGACCTCGACCAGACAAACACGTGGAAGTGGAGCCGCGAAAACTCTCCTTGTACAGCATTCAAACTTTAGTTCCATCTCTCGCGAACCGAATCCTTATCGTCGCTCCCTCGCTACTCGCTAACTCATCACATGTGCACATGCAAGCAACATGCATGGACGGGCAACGGATTCGTGCGCGCTGCCTTGAAGGAGGAGGCGGAGGTCGTCTCATCGTGATATCAACCGAAATGCTATAGCAGGCATGCCGCATGTAGTGAGAGAGATAGATATCAGAGGACGAGGCCGCTCCGCTCTTGCATATACATCACTGTCTTTGACACGCGTCCAATCTGCTGCCATCGGAAGAATTGGGATAATGCCAATTCTGCTACTTGGTGCAACAATAGACTGCCGGGAGGTTGTTGCTTCTCTATACACTGTCTCCCATGTACTTTTCATTTTCTTCCATTCCATCCTACACACCCCTCCCTTCCTCAGGTCAAGCCAAGCCCGACCTACTACTGTATCTGACCCGGAACTACCAAGTTACTCAGACCGTCTTATTGCTCTCATCAGCAGCCTCATCGCCCGCCCGCTCCGGCATCGCCTCCGCGACCTTCCGGTCCTCGTCCTCCAAGACTTCCAAGCGTTGAGCCTCAATCTGATCTTTGGCAGTCACAGCATCCTGCTCCAACGCCACAGCGCCGAGATCAGTGACCGGCAGAGCAGTGGCCTGACTCGCAGGGACACCATTGATTTTCTCATCACCGTCATCTGCGTTCTGGATGCGTTGCTTCAGTTCTTCGGATTCGGCTTGTGCGGGGATACTCCCCTTTGGCTGCTGCTCGCGCTTCTGGCCGCCATTTTGCTTTGGATCAGAGTGATTGATCAGCTCGACGTCTTCGTTGTAGATGCGGAGAAGCATTGCTCTGCGGTCCTCTTTGGGCAGCATGAGGTTCACGCTGGCTTTGCTCTTCCACAGCGGAAGAGTCAGACTCTCTTTGAACTCATCCTCGCCAGCGTTGGGTGTAGGCTCGACTCGTAGGACGCAGCATCCGCCGCCGAGAGCGTTCACCGCCTCGCCGACTTCGCCAAGGTCTTTCCAACCGCCGGTCTCCGTGCCGTCTTCGTGCTTGTCCGTGGCGACCTTGGGAAACATTTCCACGAGGAGTTTTCGCAACGTGCTGCGCTTCTGCAGTCTGACCACGCGGCTCTCGCCAACCCAGCCTTCGATGATTGGCAGGCCTTCAGTTTGGATTCTCCATCGGCAAATGTCTTGCCCTTGCGCGTCCTGCTTCATGAACATTTTCACGCCAGCATGCACAAACTTCATGCCGCGGTTGTCATTCGAGATGAGCAGTTCCTTGATGAGTTTTGCTGTGTAGTAGATTCCCTTGACTGGGTCTCCGGCAGGGTTACGAACCAGGAAGCGATCTCGCGGGAAAGCTGAGTGTAGGTCGTAAAACTTGTAGATGCCGACGAGTTCTGGGTGTTCGGGGTCGAGGTACTTGAACGCCTCTTCGTTGGCATCGTTGTGCCGTCGCCTCGATGGCTGGGCAGACTCCACAGGGACAGACTCTTCGAACGGCGCTTCCTTGACAGCATCTTTGACAGCAGACGTGACTCCAGCCTCCTGACCAGCTTCGGTCATGGCAGTATCTGGCGCTGCCGCTGCATCACCCACGCGCTGCTTTTTGGAAGGAGACTCGGGCGCTTCCTCCGACGCAGCACGCTTGGCACCCGTGACAACGGGACCATCGCCCGTAGAGCTGTTCTGCAGAGGAGCAGCGGTGACTACTGGCACATCATCCATACGCTTCGCCTCGCCCAGGTGACCATTCTCAATCTCAGCAATCGTCTCGGTGAAAGCCGTCTTCTCCGGAATCGCATCCGAGACAAAGGTCCAGTTTCTGTTTTGCGACTTGCTCTCATCCTCAGGCTTGGCCCGCACTTCGCTGAGCTTCTCCAGCGCAGCGATGAAGAACCCACCAGTGTTTTGCTGGTGTGGATACACTCTCCAGCAGTTCTCGAGAGGAATATTCTCTTCTGCTTCAGGTGGAAACATGCCTGGCACAATCTTGCTGTTTTCCTGCTCGAAACCAGCCGCTTCAGCCCACGACTCGTAGATGGTGCCGCTGCGGTTCATGATACTCCAGTCCTTGAGTCCAGGTGTCCGCTTCAGCTCCGGCAGTCTGTCGGAAGAATCGACGAGTCGAATCTTGGAAGAGCCACCGCACCTCTCAATCGCAGACGCAATCACCGCCTCGTTCTCCACGGGGTTCAAGCTGCATGTGCTGTAGACCACTCGCCCGCCCACCTTGAGCATCTGCAGCGCTCTCGTCAAGATCCTAACTTGCGTAATGTACAGCCCGAGCCCGTTCTGTGGTGACCAGTCCTTCCAGATACCCGGGTTCTTTCTGCACGTCCCATCTCCACTGCACGGCACATCTGCCAGGATGCGATCGAACTTGAGCCACCTGCCCGTCTTCTTCCCCGTCGCATCATGCACAGCCGGCAGCGCAATCGACGGGAACAGCGTCGCATCGTGGTTCGTGACAATCAGATTCGGCGAATTGAGCCGCTTGACCTGATGCACCAGCATCTGCGCGCGCTGATAATTGACATCGTTGGCCACCAGAATCCCCGTCGACCGCCCACAGTCCTCGCCCTCGTCGCCGCCCTTTTCAATCGCCTTGGCAACCCGATCCTCCTCGCCCGCATGCAACAGCTCCACCAACTGCGCGCTCTTGCTCCCCGGCGCGGCGCACAGATCCAACACCGTGTGATGCGGCTGCACATCCAACAGCAGCGGCGGAATCATACTGACTTCCTCCTGCCGACTGATATTCCCCACGCCCG
The DNA here is from genome assembly GCA_022559915.2 of Septoria petroselini. Lineage (NCBI taxonomy): Eukaryota > Fungi > Ascomycota > Dothideomycetes > Mycosphaerellales > Mycosphaerellaceae > Septoria > Septoria petroselini. The sequence continues at coordinate 219,301 of JAFJTQ020000008.1, forward strand.
TCTCACTGACCAAAAAGCGCTGAAAGTCCTTGAACGGCTCGTACTTGCGCACCACATTCTTCGGCGTCGTCATCGAGTACGCCAGCCCGTTTGGATACCACGCAATCGGCTGCGGCAACTCCACGGGTCGACCTTCATGCTTGATTCCCTTGAGGACAGGAAAAAATCTCGTAACGAGATTATCTCGTACGCCGAGCGCGTGGCCCTTGGAGCCTGTGAAGCGCCACGAATTGGGCAGTTCCTTGCGCAGCGCGGTCCAGAATGCTGCGCGCTCGGGGCCGTCGGGCACAATGTTGATGGTGTTGTAGAAGCGCTCGAATTTCTCGTTGGATTTGTCGATTTTGTCAAACGAGACGCGGTTGTCTTGGAATTGGTTCTGGCGAGCTCCTCCGCCTCCTCCTCCTACGCCGCCGCCTCGACCGCGTCCTCGTCCTCGTCCGCCGCCTCGTTTTCCTCCTCGAGCCATGATTGCTGCGAGGATGTGATGTGAAGTGAGTGGTGGTGGTGATGAATGCCGAGATGTGGAAATGGAGGGCATGGGATTTTTACGACAGCTCCAGATTTCACATGCTGGCGAAACTCAATGATCCCCCACTTTGATTTGGAGCCTCACTTGCAGACACAATGGCAGACATGTACTGAAAACATCACATTAGGCTTCTTCAGGTTCCGATCGTAGCAATCTACACACTGACTACCACAGACCAGCACAGACTCTGCCTGATTAGCATCCAGCAACTCGAGCACGTATTGGTACCTGGATCTGATGATATCTGTCTCATTCTATGCTCTGATTATCTTTTCTCATCTCTTACCGCCTCAAAACACGCTAATGTAGTTGTTCACCCGGTCCTTCTGGTTCTGCGCAATACACTCTGATATCCACGTAATATTCCGGATTTCCTACACCACAACAGTCAGTTAATCTTATCCTGTAATCAGAGGAACATGCGAGATGGTGGAGGGGGACTGTACCTGCTCCCTCAGCTTCACCCACGCATACACCACCGCATGCGTAAACTGGTACGTAAACGCCAACTTTGCAATCTCCATTTCCTTTTGGTAGAACAGATCCTCCAGGCTCTTGCCCTCGTCGCCGCCAATTCCGCCCGACTGGTTGCCCAACGAGTTGCCACCCATGCCCGTCTGGTCGAGCATAGTGCGGTAGTCGCTCACACCATCGACGGCAATGCGCACACCCTCGACATCGTCCGCTCTGCTCAGCATCAGCGTGCCTTCCGGGTACAAGCGGCCAAAGGTTGGGTACAGCTTCCTCCGATCCTGCTTGGAGAGCTCTGTGCCGAACGAGTTGATGGTGATGTTAATGGCTCTGCGATCGGCCTCAAACTCCAGCACTTCGCTCATGACGCTGGCCGTGGGCGTGCCCTGGATGCCGGCCTCCTCGTTGACGAAGCGGTAAAAGTCTTCGAGGTAGTTTTTGTAGAGCGTGTTGCGGATGATTTCAATGTTCAGCTCGTCGAGATCCTGGTGGCTAATGCTGCCCTTGAAGTACGGCGCCAGCGGCGTCTCAATCAGCACCGAGTTGTACAGCTCTTCGATGTTGGTGGCCACGCAGAGCACCGGCATCGTCTCGAACCAGCCCAACGGATGGCACCGCTCGAGCAGATCTTTCGTGTCGCGTTCGTGCAGCGTGCCCGTGATGAGCAGCGCCACATTGTCAATCATGTAGGCGTACGTCAGGTATTCCATGAACTTGGACAGGCTGCCCGTCGCCTGCGCCTGCACGTAGCGGAACTCGGCGACGAGCTTGTCGAGCGTCTTGTCGGCGAGGGCGGATGTGGATGGGTTGGGTGGGAGGGAGGCGAGATAGTCGCCATACGCCGGGCCCAGTTGCAGCTTGACATCTGTGTCCTCTTTCTCAGTCCTGCGCGCACTCCGCGATGATGATCCTCGAGCTGCTCCTACCGTCAATGTTCTCGCATTGTATCAGGTTGCCGTAGTTCTGGCCCGTGAGCAAGGCGCTTTTGTAGCCACGGACAACGCCCTCGATGTAGCCGTTGGTCGCATTCTGTGTGGTGGGCGCACCGTCAGCCACGCTCTGCCCGTGCGCGTAGAGATCACTATTGTACTCACGTAGAACATCCCCTCGGCCATGTTTGCGGTATTGAGGGTAGGTGTGATGAGGATGGGCGAAATGGAAGATGTCTCTCCAGGCCATCAGGTCAAGAGGTGTGAAGGCGAGCTTGGGCCCCGAAACATCGACCACAGCGTCATTTGACGAGCAACATCACTACAAGCACAAACACATGAACCATGAAGCAGAAAGTGTGATGAAGCAGAAAGTGTGATGAGGCAGAAAGTGCGATGAAGCAGATAGTGTGTGAAAGAGAATGATTGTCGTCAGGCAATTCATGTTTCGTTAACGATATTGTACATCTAGCAGCAGCAATAGCAACACACGACACACTCGAATGCTCATTCCCCGTAGAGCCACGCACCCGGCAGTGAAGGATACCATGTAAGTCGTGGCAGAAGTGTCATCGACTCCAGCGCTCGAGCGCAAGTCTTTTGTTGTGATAAATCTGCCGCCGGTGCTGGACGTTTCCAGAAACGCCAGTCTTTGATTGAGGTCAGAAGCAAGTAATACAGTAAATTGAAGTGGGAAAGCTAATCAGTCCATCTCCATGGCGTGCGCGGCACAGCCATTTGGCTGATTCTGGAACTGCACACTGTCGATGATGGCAGCAGATGCCTCGTTCTGGGAGGCCGTGATGGGATCGGTCTCTGCTCGAATGCATCCTCCCGGAGCTGCAAGATGAAGTGCAGGCAGCATTTGCAGGCGTGGAATGAGCTGGCTCGGATCGGTGGTGACCAGACGGGCCTCTGTGAGGTCCTCGGAGAAGATGTAATACTCGTGTTGTCCGTTGTACGCGTTGAGAGCAGCCACGAGGTAGCCTGGAATAGAGCTGTTTTCGAACCAGATCGACACATCGTTTAGTTGTGCGTAGTGGTTGCTGATCCATCTCGAGTACGCTCGTTGGTTGATTTGACGAGCTTCCGTGGAGTCCATGCGGGTCCAGCTGATCCCCAGCCGACGAGTGACTTCATCAATCAGTGGCTCGTTGGTTGCCTCGCGCATGGTAGGTGGCAGCACGAGCTGTGCGAGGTCGTCGGGCCCAATAGCCTTGGAGTCCATGCGTTGAGACTTGCGAGACGTCACGCTTGGTCGCTTGGTGTGCGCCAGGGCGAATGGTCGGCGGGCTTCTCGCTCTTCCTTCCAGGTCCCCGACTGTGATTCGGCGCAGGCTGCGTAGCCTGGGTCCTCGGGGTAGAGAAGCGTCATTCCTGGACCGTAGACTGGCTTGCCTCGCGACTTGACAACGTCGTCCACGCCTGGGGTAACGATAGAGCCGTCTTCGAGCTGCTCGTCTTCTTCGTCGTCTTGCGAGAAGATGTCGCCGCGAGAGCGCTTGCGACCTGCGATGGAGCCTGGAGTGGTGGCATTTGACTTGAATGGATTGGCATTGCCGTTGCTGTTTGCGGTGCTGTGGGGAGAAATGCCATTGAGCATGCCTGCATCGCCGTTCTGCCGCTCGGCGTAGTGGCTGTTGACGAAGTACTGATTGGGTGCCGTGGGTGGCAGAACGACCGTGGGCGAGTTGCCGAAGAAGCTGTTGGAAGACATGTTGGAGGACGAGTCTAGGTCAGTATCGATCAACATCAGTTGCTGCTTATCCTGTGGCTGTAACCTGCGTACAAGCTCGGAGAGAGCCTGTGAACCACCTATGGTGCCGGCTGGTGGTGGTTTTATGGCGAGTGGACGGTCGTGTGAATCAAGTGAGGTGTTGTAGAGCTTGTGCAAATAATGGAGCTTATGCAACAAGCAGCGTGTGATGAAGCTCGCGGGCAATGCTAGCGCAAACGATGGGCAGTGATGAATGGTCGAGAAGATGACTGTCGCGAGCGGTGGGGAGGTGGCTAGGTCTTGTCGCGTGAGGCGGTTGACAAGGACGATGTCGAAGGATAGAGGCAACGAAAGGCGCAAATGCCGGCTGGTTGTCAGAGTAGAGAAGAAGAGAGGGAACCCAAGTTCACGAAACGAACCGAGTAGGCACATCTCTTGGCCAATCAGCGGCCGACTGACTGGTCCGCGCCATCCCCACATTGCGTATTTTAGCTCCCAAAGCTACAGACCGCGCAGTCCGCTTTCAGCGAATCGCGTGGCGCGCTCATTCGTCTCACATGCGGCAACATGCACAGCTTCGGGCGAGACCGAGCATCAGTTGCACCTTGCAGGGTCAGACTTGGTTGTGCATAATAATAATACGGTAATGAAAGAAGAGGCGCGCCTGAGAATGCCTTGGCGGTGCATCTTCGGCAGGCACGAATGATCATGTGATGCATCGGCAGGCACGATCTTCTCCCCCCAGCAACCACAACGTCACGCCAACACGCACCGATAATGTTCAAACGCGGCCAAGCCGCCTGGATAAGAACGGAAGAACTTGAGCCTGTTCGTTTCTACACGTCACGAGTGCAACATCCTGGTGCAAAACTCGGGCAGGCACGTGAGGATCGGCAGATGAGGACATCTCCTCCTTCACGAAACAACGTAATAACAAAGTATACGTATAAACAGCAGAGCAATCAGACCACCCCCTCCTTTCCATCATACACAAACCCCACAATCTTCCTCCCCACCTTCCTCGGCGGCGGAATCACAACATGCTCGCAGACACCACCGCCATCCCTTTTCCCCTTGTCGCTCGCCGTAATACTCGACGCCAATTCCCGCATCACATGCACCAACTCCCGCTGTCCAGCCATCAACTCTCTCACCTGCGCAGAAGTCGCTTCAACTCGCTTTTCTAGTACTCGGTTCCTTTCCGTCTCCGCCGATCGCTTCTCCCCGAGCTCCGTTTGACGGGCTGTAAGAGCTTGCGTGAGAGCGAGGAGATGCTCGTTCGTTTCGCGGATTACCCCGTGTGTCGTTTCGTCTACAACATGCGGAGCAGCAGGAGCAGGAGCAGGAGCAGGAAGCGGGAGAGAGGCCTGCTTGTTGTCTCGCATCGTCCTGATTGCATGGGCATTCTGCTCAGTCACAGCTTGGATTTTGCTGAGGTGCGATGATAATGCCGACATGAGGAATTGCGGGTCGCCTATACCTGGACTCTGCGCCTGAAAGTAGCCTGTGGTCTTCTCCAAGGTAGCGTGCACGCGATCGAGGCGGTCCGTCATGGGACTCAAGTCGATCTCTGTCGCTTTGCTTGTACCTTCAACTGCTGCGCTCGCCGTCTTCTGCAGCTCGATGAAGGCTGTCATCTGTTCGGTGTTTTCTGTCGTGACTTGTCGTATAGCGTCCATGTGCTCTGCCACTGGCGCAAAGTCGACTTCGCCGCCAGTCTGCTCTACCGCCTCCCTCGTCTCGATTTGAGCTTGCAGAATGCGGTCTAGAGTTTCGCCATTGGCCAGGGTGGCTCGAAGCGCGTCATCTCTGTCGTCGCGCAGGACCTCCAGCAACGCAATAGTGTGTAAACTCTGCTTGTCTACAGCTTCGTATATTCTCTCGAGGCTTTCGGAAATGGGCAAAAGGTCAAGTTGATTCTTGTATCGCGCTTCAGCGTCAGCGGTCGATCGTTCTTCGAGGAGCTTCTCGGTAAGCAACGAGTTCTGTTCAATCGCCTCCTGTATCCTCTCGAGTGTCGTCGTCAAAGGTGTGAGGTCCAGATGCGCCGAAAGCCGTGAGAGATCTACGCGGTCCTCTCTCCGCTTGCTCGAGACACTCTCCAACGCAGCTGTCAATCTCTGCTCGTGCTCCAATTGCTTCTCCGACATGTTCTCCATGAATTCAATGTTCCTAGCCATCATATCTGTAAGCTTGTCGAAGTGCATCGACAACCCTTTCGCCTCGAAATCGCCATTACTGCCCTTGTGATGCGCCTCTGCCTCGCGATCCACAAGCCTCCCAACATGTTCCGTGTTCCTTTCCGTACTTTGCAACATTCTCTCGAACCGACCTTCCACATCCTGAAACACTACACTCTGCTCTTTCGATTGTCCGAGCGCCCTTCCGCCACCAAGCACATTCCCCATCTCGTCCTGGATCGGTATTACAGCCTGCAATGCACGCCCCGGCGATTGAGATCCCACGTCAGGCAATGCAAGATACATCCACTTGCTCCTCAAGTGCTGCAATGCCGGGCGATCCCAAGCCTGACGCAGCAGATCCAGCTCTTGAAAGCTGAAGAGTTGCAGACCCGGTCGCGAGCAGTCTGGGAAGTTCGACTGGAGGAGTAGCCACCATTCGGTCGCGGTCGAGGCTGAGGCAAATGTCAGGAGATAGCGCGCCTCTGGTTCGTCTGTCTTAGCAGAGCGGTGTTGTCAGCACATCTAACCCACAGATAGGCAGAGATCACGCTCATACCTTGCGCGCATACGCGTAGAATAGGTTGCCGTCGTGGCTGTCCGCGAGTAAATTCGAAGGCGACCCGTCTTCTTCTGCGACAGTTTTCATCTGCTGGCCATGTGGAATCACCTTCAAATTCCCCGTCGTCCTGCGTCGTTTCGGAGTCAACCAGGAGAGTTTGTCCCTCTCAGGCATATTCCTGTAAGTACGACTTGTGAGGCAGCTGTGTGTCAGTCGAAACAGTATGGTGACAGTGTCTGCTAAAGAAGAAGGAAATTCGTTCGCGATCCTACCACTGTGTGTCGACCGCATGAGGGTGGACGGTCGTACTACTCCATCCTCTGATGGCATCGTGATGTCGGCGAATGAGCTGAAAGGATGGAGACTCTGGTGTGTGGAACAGGGAATGTGCTGCGAAGTGACGTTGTGGTTGCCAGGATTAATATGGGCGCCACGCGATTTTTTTAGTTATCTGTACGACATCTGCCATAGACGAGGTGAACGACAATGTTTGGGGCCGTGGTCAGGTGGCAGGAATTCTGACCAACTGGCCATACGATGTATGGAAGAGAGAGGCAAAAAGTGTCGAGGTGAGAAAAAGGTTCAATTGACCGCTGAGCGGCTAGTTCGAGTTTGTCCAAGTCGTGTACATTACATTAATTATAATTGTGTATGCGATCCTTTGATACATGCCATGCACCTTGTGTTATACAATGCCAGCCTCCCAATAAACCGTATGCAGCCATGCAACCCATATCGTACACAAGAAAAAGAGCCCCCCACCTATCCCCCATATGCTACCATGCAACCCATATCGTACAACAAACTAACCATCGACCAGCCATCAACCAGCCCTGCGCCTGCTGCACTCGCACCCATAACTCGCACTCTCATCTCTCAGACTCCTCGCACTCAACATCCTCTTCAGCTTGCCAAGCCGCTGTATCAACCAACGCGCACGGTGAGGTTTCTCCGCCAGGTCACTCAGCTCAATGTACATGTCTCTGTGGTGCAAGTTCGACCAGCCGCCAGGTGATGCTTGCTGATCGATCGAAAAGTTCTCTGGCCAACTCGATGGTACGGGTGGCGTGGTGTTGATGCTCCAGTCTGCTGGCGGAGGCATGGGAAAGGACCATCTCGCGGACCGGATCTGGCGGGCGCGCCACCGTTGAGAGACTACATGATCTGGTGTCTGGGGTGGTGTTGGCGATGTTGAGTAGTCTAGTGATGGTGTCGGTAAAGCCGCAAGCTCGCGAGCGCTTCTGGTGTCTAGTCTGCCAATAATTGCTGGAGATGGCTTGCCGACACGGCTTACGCCGCTGTTGATATGCTCCGGTTGGTAGAGCCTCAGCTGTGGCATGCTTCTTGAAGAGGCGAGGCACTCGCTGTGGGAGCCTGGCTCAATGTAGATTGGCTGAGACATGGAGGAGGATTTCTGAATTGATGCTTGCTTCGACAGCCGAAGAGGACAAAGAGCTACTCATATGTCTTTCGTCAATGCGGTGCGTTGTTGTAAAAGTCGCTTGCTGTAGGTCATCTGGTGAATAGTCAACTGAACCGGAACGGTAACCATCGAACATCCTTGCACTTTGCTAGTGATGAGTGAAGTATGCGGATGCGAATCGGCAAAAAAAGTTACGCGAACCACTGAGTTTATGTTGAAGACCGGATGTCGGGCTCGCAGTGGCTGTCAATGAGGAACGTCAAAGGATGCCAACACCTGCACAAGCTGAAGAGTTGTCGCTGTCTGCCGTGTCTGTCGTAGCATTCCTCGCTTGAGTAGGAAAAGGTGTTGCGTGTGGTAGTGTCGGTACCGACCCCTTGACACAAACGCTGTGGCTCGACACACTCGGCGATGTCTTGCTGAACGGGCAGCGGTGACAACACTACAATTGACATTCCGCACCGGATGCGGAGGCAATAGCAATTCGGTGCTAATGCTCAAAACGGACCAATGCCATCGATTGTACTGTGTTCTTCCACGTGGTGGAGCCGGTCTTACCTGTCGCGATGTCGTCAAAACGCTATTACGATTCAGTAATGGCTGGTTACCAGGACAATATTATTGGGATCCCAACTACGAATGTGAGAAGCGGTGGGCAAGCTCAGGACATCATGATTGGCTCGGTGTGTGATAATTTCACCATTCTCGTCGACAAAGCTGACGGCCGTCCGATGATACCGCCCGATGTCCGAGGATCTCGCAGCGGTCCTACTGTAGTTCTCTGGTTGACTTCTACGTGCGATGCGGAAACACAGCAGATCCTGGCTACACTCCCGGATTTGGAGTTTGGAGAGGCTACTTTCGAGCATGATTTACTCGCCAACATGGGCGGCGCAAGTTAGTCCGGAATGTCGACCTTCGTGCATGGGCACCACAGATTTTCAGGCTCGGTGGCAGGTACAGAAGCACGACTGTTCCAGCGCTCGTAGGCGACTGGCATCCAGTTTGGCGCATGTCTGAGCATAGTAGCGGTATGTAAAGCCTGTACAGAACGCTCTCGGCTGCTCGACGATTCGCTGCATGTCAGCATCTCGGGCGACGGACCGCTTTGGTTGTCGCCGTGACTTCTGTTTGGAGCGTACGGTCGGCGTGGAAAGCATATAGTCGGCCGGACACGGCTCTCGACCGCTCACAGCCAGCATGCTAATGTGGAGTTCCACTGCGACTCATTCGAGATGGGACAGGAAGGAAGTGGACATTGTGGTTGAGATGGACAAGAGTCGTTGTTGACGGCAATAATGGAGCATCGGCTACGAGCGTCCTTCTCCACCTTTGCAAGGCCCCCCCTATTTTTAGTCTTGTACCCATGGTCAGAAGTCAGAGCCCTGCGTTTTTCGGAACACACTACTGTGATCCGCACAGATCACGAACATGTGATGATCACGTTTCATGGACTAATGATGCGGATGGGAAGTGAGCACACGCCTTGATGAGAGACTGGACAGCGGCTTAGATGAAGGACCACGGGGTTTGGCAGCAACAGTTGCAACGTTCGATGACATGCAGCCACGACGGTGTCCGTGTCGGCACTGCAGGATGTGTGAGACGAGAGGAATACGACGATGCGGCTCTGGCTGCTGGCTCGACTAGAACTACTGTACGGGTGCTCCCTAGTCGTGCATGGCTTTTGCGCAACTCAGCTGAGCGACAGCGGCCCCATTGGACACTCGGTAGGCCTGCTCACGTCTCCAAGGCTGGTTTTCATGCTCCGCGCCGGTGATGATGATGATGCCAGCAGTAGCAGCAGACGACGGGAGAAGGCGTTGACGCTTCTCCCGCCGACAGAACGCTGCAGGTTCGTTCTGGCCAGAGATCATCTTGACGACGGCCACCGCTGTACTCGGTACCTTGTACTCTACATACCCACGAGTCTTAGCCACGGCTGCCACTGGCTCGCAGCATGACCTGTGGTCGCCAAGCCGTCAGATCTCTTCTGCACGTCTACCCGAGATCACCACTGTGAGGCCTCGCCTCCTGGCCAGACGAGAAGAGCGCAGAGTTCAGCCATCTTCTTCGTCGGACGCTTGAGCGTTGTGGCATGAACAATTAAGGTTCAGTACCTGGTTGTCCCTTCAGACGACTGGTCTCTCGGTGAGCGAGGATCTCGCATGCATTGGGCGAGTTTCGGATCGCCCATTCGCACGGATCTCTGTGCATCACCATGCCCGTGTCCACCTTCTCTTCAGACCACTCTTCTCGTTTGCGAGGAGCTCTCATCTCACGCTGGACTTCGACCAGGGACCGGATCGATGCCGACGAGCAACGGCACAGTATGCAGGAGCTCGATGGGAGGGGAGTGTACGATCGTCCGGACTGGCCTCTGTTGCTGTCTCCAACATCTCAGCAACCTCCCAAGAGAGGCCCGCGGCATGGGGATGTTCAGGATGAGCGTGTCGACGAGGGCGCCGTGCTGAGGAGGCTTGAGGACATCAGTCCGACCCTGGCAATTTTAAATGGCGGAGCATACACCACCGACCACGATGTGAGCGATATGGAAGACGACGACGACAGCGACGGCGATGAATCTGACTCGCTGGGACCGCCTCCTTCGCCTCCTCGTCCCACGCAGCACCAACACCAGCCTCGCCGACTGCCGCAGTCGCACAGCAGGACCACTACTGAAGGATCCCAGCAGCACCGCCAGTTCCCGCACAATCAACCACGGCACTCACACGCCGAGGTGTCGCCAGTTCGGGAAGATCACTACTCTAAGTCTAGGGAGATTCGAAATGACCCTGAGCAAGAGCAAGAGCAAGACGAACAGAGCAGAGCACACCAGATGTACGACGAAGAAGAGAATGAGGACACCGAGATCGAAGAGTCGAGGGATGTTGCACGACCATTATCGTACTACAGTACCAGCTCGCCGGCTCTGCAGCAAGGGACGACACCCTCGAGCTCACCCTATCTGAACGGGACCGCATTCTCAGCATTGACGAACAACGATCGAAACGAACATCGAAGCTCGGTATTAGCTAAAGATTCCATGCATAGCCACTTGGACCGCAGGCTGTCGAAGCGGAGTTCGATATACAACACAACGCAATTGCCACACCAGAAGAAACGCGTACGATATAGCTGGCAATCGATACAGGAGGACGAACCCAATCGGCCACGGATACACGTCATCAAGCTCTTTTCACAAACCGTGACCGCGTCGGCCGGCTTCCCAACAGGAGAGGCCTTTGGATTCTCCATCTCAGCGGGCGGTAGAAGGATAGCAGTATACAACAGCGCGCGACTGTATGTTTTACAGACCAATGCTCTGCCTGTGGGTATCAGCCAGGACTATGCACTCAAGCGTCGGCCTGTCGACGTGGACCTCACAGATGAGGGCGACACATTGGCGATCTTGGCAGACGACCACACGATCAATGTATATGAGCTCGGCCGTGACTTGCGGAGGACAAAGACAATCACACTAGACTTCCCAACACATCACATTGCTCTTGCGCCAACCGGGGGCCTGCTTGCTGCAGCTTACGAGGGTGGCATTGAAGTGTTCTCGCTACACCCTGATGCTCTTCCGACTGACCGCAGAGCGGTACGATCAGCCAAGGTGGACCACATGATGTTCTCCGAGGACGGTTCCACACTGCTGGGGACCACGACCAGAATCAATGTCTCCTCAACAGTGACCGTCTCTGTGCCTATGTTCCCGGCTCGAGCAGATGGCGTGCCCACTCACGAAGAGCTGAAGGAGGCTTGGTGCTCCGAACTGCTGCACCCAGAGAACATCCGCAATAGCAGCCATGCTACGTTCATGAGAGAGCACAGAACGACTTGCAACGAGAGAGTGTTCGCCTGGAACGGACTGGAAGACACGTTTGGCATTCTGAATCTCGGCGATATGCAGTACGGCAACAGTGACTTCCCAGTAGTCATCTCGCCACCCTTATCAACATGTGGAGGATTAGGGGCAGCAATTCACAGCTGCCCTTCGATTGATGAGCACGGTGATACCGTTGCCATGATTGTCAACGATCGAACGATACGACTTTATATAGTGCCGAACGAGACGGGCGACGAGCTTGCTCCGGTCGAGGCACACAGCATTGATCATGAGCTTGATGAGGGGTATGGATGCCCCTTCAGCGAGGCAAGGTGGGTGCATAGCTCGGCATCGCTTCCTGCACCTCATAGCCTCAGACCTCAGGTCAAAGGACGTCTGCTCGTGACAAGTCCTGGAGGCGTGACAGAAGCCGGGTTCAACGAGGAGAGCGTGGATGATATCGAGGGCGGGAGGATCATTCTCTTTGACTTCGACCCACAATTCGCTGGTCAGCCCGGACAAACTTTCAGCCTGACGCTTGGAAAGAGTCCACCTGTCCCGTTGGACGAAGCGAAGACCAGCATGAACGAGCAAGTCAATCTCGTCCGCAGGAGGACTGTGAATCAAAGCAAGAGTGGCGCATTGAACCAGCGACCTACGACACTTGGACGATCAGCGACGACGCATGGTAACAGAACGATGAGAAGCGCAGGCCCAGTGTTCCATGGACCCATCAGCCGACCAAACCGAATGAGTATGCTCTCGATAGGCAGCTTTCAATCTGACGCAGCAAGGAGCTTGCCAGATCTGCTCGAGAATGGCGAAGCGGCCGATGAACTGCTTGAGGAGCCGTACGTGCAGGGCCAACCGCGTTCACACGCTTCTCTCCAGCGCGCAGCATCAAACGCACAGCGTCACCGCTTCCAGGCGTTGGAAGAGCGCAACCAAGCGCAAGTCAGTGTGGACTCCAGCGGCGGCTTCTTGACACTTCCAGAGTATACCGAAGAGCCAAACGCGCCCCTACCTAGTCGTTTCAGAGCCATGGCTGGATTGGACCCGCCTGCTGCGTTCAACCGCTCGAGGCCAACAGTGATTACGAGCGTCAATGGCGGGACTGATAATTTGAATGTATCAAGTGCTTCCGCCCCCCAAGCACCCCACACGGCGCCGCCTGATATGGGTCAAGCCTTTGGCGCAGAACACGCCTTCCAGACGGCCAACGACAGTGCAGAGCCTAGCCTCGAGCTAAGACAGACGGACAGTGCGCAAGAGCGACGAGAGATTCGGAGGATCGAAATCGAGCAGCAGAGTATAGCGCCCAGAAGCCCACAGAGCCCTACACCCTCCACGCAAAGCTCAATCCCAAGCAGCCTGACAAGGTTAGACAGCAGACAGCAGGCGCGCTTGGGACATCTGCCACGCGGCGCAGGCACGCACTCTGCATCGAGCACGTGTGACTCCAGGTCGCATAGCCCAGCGCCAGTCAGCGCCGTGAGCGCCTACGGGTCCTTCGCCGCCATGCCCAGAAGTCTGCAACGGGCATACAGCAACGCTGTGTCCCCCATGGGACAAGCACTACCACCCGCACTCATCGGAGACTGGCGGAACGTCAGCCCTGTCCACGTCCCAGCAACATCAACAACAGGCCATCTCGAAGACGAAGACGCCATCTCATCAGTCGGCTCGCAGCAGAGCGGGCCCTTCGCCAAGGGTCCTGCTGGCACCAACTCATTCAGACACTCCGCCTCCCTGCTGGATATCCCAGGCCACTCCATCCATCGTCCACAACCAAGTGGCGCAACCGTAGCCACAATGCCTGAAACTCCTTCCGCTCCAATGCCATCCATGCCTGCTCGCAGAATGCCCGCGCACATGCAAGTCTTCCGCAACGCAGCAGCAGCAGCAGCATCAGCTAATGCGTCGGCCTCACTCTTCCCGCCCAGTCAAGACCGCGACCACGTCCCCATCCGCCAGCCTACAACACGCGCTGGCATGGCTGGCCATCCCATCACGGCCTGGCACCCTCCCGCTCCGTCTATGCCGCTGCCACCGAAGAGCAGCCATGGTACGATTCGTGGGAGTGGACATAGTAGGAAGAACAGTTCGGGTGGGAAGAGCGTCTTTGCGTCGAGCGAGAAGGCGAGGAAGACGGGATTCTTCAACAGTAAGAAGGAACAACAACAGGCGACTCATCCTTATGCAGGACATGGGAAGCAGGAGTGGGAGGGTGAGGAGGCGAAGAGCTTCACGACTTGGGGGAGTAAGAGAGGAGAGAGATGTATTGTCATGTAGAAGAAAGAGGAGGACACGAGACTGGCAAGACATATTACGACAGTTACGATTTTAGCTTCATGTAACGAGAGAAAGGGAGAGACAGATAAGGAGAGTACAGATAGATACCCATGGCGATCATTGTATAAAGCTGTGACAGAGAATAGGTCCTCCACTGTGGTATTTAACTTCTAATTGAACGGCCTTCACTGCCCGGTAACTCCGCCCACCGCCCTTCGCTCCCCGGCGCCTCGACCAGAAACCCACTCTCATGCCCCACAGCGTGTCCTCCCAGTTCCTGCATCCTGTAATCTCCAGGCATAGGCGGCGTATGCAATTCCTGCACGCCATGACTGCCCCATTTTGCCGTCTCGCCATCGACTTCGTTCCTCACGACCGGGGCATCCAATTCCTGATGCTGCATGTTCTTACTGCCGTAAACTTCGTGGATGTTTGTCTCTTCATTGGCTGCGAGTTCGGAGTTGCGGAAAGCGGGTTTATGGTCGGATGTGAAGGCGGAGTCTTCGATGTCGTCGGACGACGGGATGGGTTCATGAGGTTGTTGCTTGGGGTGTTTCTTGCGGAGGAAGAAGAACCAGATCAGGAAGGCGAGCAGGGCGAGGCCGGCTGCTGCGCCAACCGCTATGCCTGCTATGGCTCCGGCGGAGAGGCTGGTCGACGAGGTGGAAGTTAAAGTTGTTGTGGGTGGTTCTGCTGGTGGCTGGTCTATGGCGACTAGTTGCTGTTCGTCGAGGTCTTCGAAGCTGGATTGTGAGACTGTAAAGTTATTCCTGCCAAAGTCTGCTATTATGTATGCTTCTTGGAAGAGTGTGCGGCCGATGGTGTACTGTGTGCTGTTGGCAGCGCGGCGGATGGGAAAGTAATTGGTGGCGTTTGCGTAGAAGGGATAGCTTGCTTGTAGATCAAAGGCTGCGTAGGGAAGTCTGATTGATTGTGAGTCGCTCACGGTGGCGCCTGTTGTTGCGCCCAAGGTGAAGGTGATGGTAGGATTGAGTTCGAGAAGCCGGGAGTGGATTGTGTTGTTCACGAGGAAGAGATCCGTGTCATTGTCGTATGTCAGACCAAAAGCGGACATCCAAAGGTCGATGCTGTTGTCAGGAACCCATATATGAGGTACAGTGGAGTCTATGAAGTGCATCGTCGCGCGCTCCCATAGACTGATCGTTCCGTCGAGAGTGTTCTCTCCCGTCACTCCCAGCACGGCAGCCTGGAGCGGTCTTGAGTTATCGGCATTCATTGGAATTGACAGGCCTCCAGTGTATCGATTCGTGTCATGTCCGCCCAGAGTCAGTGATGCGGGCGCTCTGTCTCGGTAGGCTGCGCCCGCGGTATATGCCCACGACAGGCTGGGGATCCTGCTCTCGTTGACCAGAGTACTGAGAAAGCTGTCGATCGGATCGTTGAACTGGGTGAAGTTGATCGGCTTGGGGCCAATGCCTGCAATGCCCAACCAGAACGACGGGTCTGCTATGCCGGCCACCACTTGCCTGGTCGAGCTGGGCGAACTGCTGGCATTGCCCCATGCCACAGTATCGAAGCCGTACAGTCCGTTGCCGCCATAGCCAAGCTCTGCCTCTTGCGAGTTGAGGGTGTATATTCCGCTGCCTATCTGCTCCCAGCTGCTGCTTTCGTTGGTTGCAAACCCCGAGCTGTTGACTCCGTTCACAGGCAGTGCTCCTCGCAAGTATCCGCAGTATCCTGGGTCGTCTGGCGAGGCCGTAGTGCAGCCCTCCGGCACTGGAATCCATGTCTCTTGATCTGCTGTAGAAGGCAGCACCCGGAACTCTTGTGCTGGAGTCCCGACCTGGACTATGAAGCTGTTCCAAGAGCCATCGTTTCCGTCCCAGAACGAGGAAGGTGCCCATGAGATTGGCGCGGGAATCGTGGTATTCGTCGTCATGGCTGCTCGCCGCCTTCCCGCCTGGCTGCCAACAAGTCTCCTATCCACAGTGTGCTGTCTTCGCCATACGCATGCCGCGATCTGTTTCCTGCTTTAGGAGCACTCACACCGGTTCAAGAAAAGATATGAGCAAGGTAGTGAGAGAAATACCTAGCTTCCAGGATTCTACAGAGGCCCTGCCACTCTCCACTACTGGTTCTGCCATTCCAGCAGCTGAACTTCGGTTGTGCAGAAGCGAATCCTTCTGTGTTCCACGCGCCGAAGTTGATTGTTTTCGACGCTTGTTCCTGGCCACGCAGATTGTGATTGGTCAACTCACGCCACGACTACTCATGCCTGTCAGCAACCTCGTTCCTCTTCATCATTGACAGCATCATGAAATGCTTCATGATACCCTCGGCTCGAGCAAGAAGCACCTTCAGCATGCGGCACTGAACTTTTCCATTCGGAGATGCTTCATCCGACGCCCTTCCATCATGCAAGGCATGGGGTGACCTTCACACGAGGCACTGCCCGGAAGCATGTTCATTCCATACATGAACGTTATAAGTATACGAGCAGTGACATGGTAACGGCCAAATGTGGTATGACTTTCTCACAGGCACGAACATCTATCCCGAAAGCCTGGCAGCAATACTTTGGCTGGCACAAAGGACAGCCGGCTACTTCCAATTCGAATTGTATAACGTGAACAATGAACAAGGCTCAAATTGGCCCATTTGTACTGACCTTAAGGCAATGAACACTGGGCGATGCCACTCATGCACTGCCGAAAGATGCTCTTCGCTTGGAAGAGATTAGGCACACCATTGCCAGCCCATAACCCGAGGGATCGGCCAATATCAGGAAGTTCGTGCTCGATGCTTGTGCACATGACAAGGATCTTCAAGAAGAGCGCACAATGTATGTCTGAAAGCGCTGGAATTGCTCAGAAGTAAGCATGTACAGATTGTGAGTCGGTATGTTGTCATTCCTGCTCGAGAGGCCGCATGGAAGAGAGCGAGTGAGACGTCTTGTGACGATGGGAAAAAGATGAAAGGTGAGCTGAGAGGGGTAGGCGGCGCTCCTTTGATGCCGCTCTTACGCGGAATGAGGGACAAGACTAGGGAGGGGTGGTTTGGCGAAATCGTGGTAGATCAAAAGTGTTACTTGTATGATCAAAGACAGTCACGAGCATTTGGTCAGAACAACCGACGGCGTGTCAGCCTGTTCGTGGCCTGGTTGGGTACCACCAAGTAACTTCCACTCCACGGTCTGATGTCTGCGAGGTCGAAAAGCAGGACTTCCAATACATATTAATACAAATATGCACAGATCCATGATCCTTGGTCCCCTAATAATGGAGGAGCTGACACTCCATCGTGAACTACCTATTGTACAAACGTTGCCGTATGGCCCCAGGACTCCGGCTGTCTCGCGTGCCATCTCTTTCGAGTATACTGGCGCCTTGGTGCCTTGACCTAAAAGTAAGGGTGCACCGAGCCGTAACCACGTCTCCGTCTCTGTTCAAGCTCAGATTTCCAAGCTGCCCGCTGCTCCGACGACAGTTCATCCATGCCCACTCTCTCCAGCTTTGTTGTCACATAAGTGCCGGTTCTCAGAACTTTGTCGTATTCCGAAAGAAAAGGAACTTTCTCGTAGGGAGGAACATGTACACCTGACTGTTTCTTGGTAGTATCACTGACCCTCCAGCCCGACGTCTCTAAGTTGTAGAGGTCCACGGCGCCCCCGAAACCGCAGCATCCTGTCCAGTCCTGTGTCTCGACGGCTGCTTCGATATGGATGGACTGCAACGTTGGAGGTGCCTCGATCACTAGCGATAGAACGTCGGGTACAATGAGCGTATCGTACCCAATCAGGTCAGCGGTCCTTCGCTTCATGACGATGGTCAAGCGTCGCAGCGCAGCGGGTAGCACGTCGTGTAACGGTACATATCTACCTGTCTGTTCCTCCATCATTGGCGCGCTCCAGAACGCACGACTGTCCAATGTGAGCTCTTTCAGAGACTGATGGGCGGCCAAGTTGATAGTATCCCCCGGCTCGGAACCCATCATGGGACATGCCGTTTCACGGGTATCAAGTACAAGGCACTCCAGGTCTTGGGCGTATTTGCATACGGTAGTGCTAAGTTCTGCATAGTTGACCTCCCCTCGCAAGGCCATGTCTGCAAGTCCCGACGTGTAGCGTCCTGACCAGACAACAACAAGCTCAACAAGTTTTGGACAAGTCTGCATGACATAATCGAGCCATTTCGATGGCAACAAGAACAGCACTCTCCAGAAGCGCAGCCTGCGCAATTGTGGCTTAAGGGAGAGAAAATCCAGGCCAAGACGCCACGCGTTGGAAATTGTCAACGTATCGACTGTTGGCTGCCTCAGCAGCATTTCTACCACCCTGGCATGTTTACCGAAGCGGAAATTTGGACGTTGAAGCGGCGCGTCAAGCGATGTGGTCGAATTGCATTGGATAGTCAACTCGCGTAGCTGGCGCAGCGGCACTCGTGAAACGTCATTTTCAGGCTGTAATGTGAGGAAATTGGCGCATAATCCGACGAGACGTTCGTTGTTCCAGACTGGTGATAGCGAGAGATCGATTGAGGCCACATTCCTGCAAAGTGCAAGGAGCACGGCCATTTTGAAAGTTGCGATACATGGGTCGCCCACGGTGTTCTTGAAGTAGTTGGTCAAAGTGAGGCGAAACATAGGGTTAGAGAAGACCCTTTCGAACCAGGCAGCATAGCCGTCGCGGGGATGATGATCGTGATCCGTGATAATGTCTTCTCTGAGCAGCAGATGTCGCACTTGATCGGCCAAATCGTACTGCTCGCGACACTCGAGTAGGGTGGAAAGGAACATGGTGGAAGGCTGCCCAGAGAAAACTGAGTAGAGCAGTGGCCGAGCGACACGATTGAAGCGCTTCGAGCACCGCATTACTGATGCCAGCGTCTTCCGCTTCAGTCTGTTCTCGGCATCCTGTCCTTGATCGTACGCCTCGCTGTAATCGAGGAGCCCATCGTGTGTGTTGCCAAGCTCTGAGGGGGTGGGAAGTTTCAGCTCCGCAAAGATCAGCTCGAGGATTTCTTCTGGGAGCTTCATATCTGAGGACAGTCCTTTGGCTGATGAGACAGTGTGTAGCAAGCTTTCATCGCGGGACGAGGGCGTGGGGTTAACGACGATGTAGAGATGGCGCGCTCAGCAGAGTCCAAGATATCAGAGGTCGAGAGGGGGTATTGTATGCGTTGGCGGACATCTCCCAGGCTCCACACTGAATGGGTCTGCCGCTGTGCTTCATGTGATGGCATAGCGCCGCAGTGGAGACCGTGCAACTCGAAGCGCGTATCGATTCGCAGCGCTTGAGGAGGCACAGTATCGTCCGCACAACTGTCATTAGCTGGACCCAATGCATTCCTCATACGGCGTGGAAATATACATGCTGACATGAGTCTTGCAGCTGCCACATCTTAGAAACTCTGACCCATGCGACTACTGTGCCCAAAGAAGTGTGGCTTGCCCCGTGGTCGTCGCACCATCATCGAGATGGTAGATCCAAGATAGCATCGTCACAAAATTATGACCAGATTTGATGTGCTTTGTGACAGGTTCTAAGGAGAAGAAGAAGGATGATAGATCCGTGTGAGGAGAAGATGGCAGGGACTCGGACCGATGATTGCCGACGACCGGGCGTTGCTCCTTCGCCATTGCGCCATCGATAACCACAAGATGAATGCATCAATTGAAGTGGCATTGACATAGCATTGCAGCGTTGAGCATTTCCTGCAGGCGAGATGTCTGTAGAACGACAAAAACCAGACAAAGTACCAAACGGAACCCCTCCTCGCCGGCAAGCACAACGATCTGAACTCCGACCTACAGCCTCGAAGCAAGAAACTCAGCCAAATGGCATCTCGCAGACCACTGGCACACCGACGCCATCGATCACCGTCAACGACGTACGCGTAGTCACCCAGAATCATTCGAATCCAACCGACCCACCCAAGAAGAAACTCATTCTCAATGCCTTTGTCGAAATGTGCTCCGGCCACCAATCCCCCGGCCTCTGGCGCCACCCCGACGACAAATCTCCAAACTTCAACTCAATCCAGCACTGGATCTCCCTCGCCCAGCTTCTCGAAAAAGGCCACTTCCAAGGAATGTTCATTGCCGATGTGCTTGGCGGCTACGATGTCTATGGCGGACCGAAGAATCTCACACCAGCTATACAATCTGGAGCTCAATGGCCCGTCAATGAGCCGCTGTCTGTTGTCCCAGCGATGGCAGCAGCGACGAACAGTCTGGGATTTGGCGTGACGATTAGTACTAGTTACGAACAACCATATCATCTTGCCCGCAGGATGAGCACCGTGGATCACTTGACCAATGGTCGCGTTGGATGGAACGTGGTTACAGGTACGTACGTCTACGTTTCATCCAGAGCATATCTCCCAGCAGAGAGAGAGTATGTGTGTGTGAGAGAGAAAGTGAGACAACACGTGCTCACATACATGTTGATCCTGAAACACAGGCTACCTGGACTCCGCAGCCCGCAACCTCACCAACGGCAACTCGCAACCCGAGCACGATGAGCGCTACGCCATCTGCGAAGAATACATGTCCGTCGTCTACAAACTCTGGAACTCTTCCTGGCGCAGCGACGCGGTGAAACTCGATCGCACGTCTGGAACGTACACTGATCCCGCGCTGGTACGAGAAATCAACCACGCCGGGAAATACTTTACCGTCCCCGGCCCACACTTTTGCCAGCCCTCACCACAGCGCACTCCTGTGATCATGCAAGCCGGCACGAGCAGAGCAGGCAAAGAATTCGCCGCAAAGCACGCAGAAGCCATTTTCGTCAGTGCCCATGCTCCGAGTAGTGTGGCAACATCGATTGCAGATGTCCGAGCCAAAGCAGGGGATCTGGGCCGTGATCCGAGCAGAATCAAGTTTCTCGCCAAATTCTGTCCAGTATTGGGACGAACGCAGGCAGAAGCAGAGGCCAAGTACCGCGACTACATCCAGTATGGCTCGTACGAAGGGGCATTGGCGTTGTTTGGTGGTTGGACAGGCGTAGACATGGCTT
Organism: Septoria petroselini; assembly: GCA_022559915.2. Taxonomy (NCBI): domain Eukaryota; kingdom Fungi; phylum Ascomycota; class Dothideomycetes; order Mycosphaerellales; family Mycosphaerellaceae; genus Septoria; species Septoria petroselini. Next base: position 240,215 of record JAFJTQ020000008.1, read on the forward strand.
CCTATGGTGATGATGAAGAGTTGCGATATGTAGAAAGCAACGCCATTCGTAGTTACATTGAAGGCTTGTTGAAAAGCGCACCAGACGTGAATGGTGGCAAGTGGACGAAGAAGACGTTGGCGGAGCACATTATGGTTGGAGGCCTTGGCGCTACCTGCGTGGGCACACCGGAGAAGGTTGCCGATGAAATGGGAAGATGGGTCCGGGAGGGGGACGTCGACGGCTTCAACATCGTGAGTGTATCATGTGTCGAGTTGCAGGACCGTCGCACTGATTGATGACCCAGGCATACGCGCTCATGCCGCAGACGTTCGAAGACGTGGTTGAGCTGCTCATCCCTGAGCTCCGCAGACGTGGCATCTTTTGGCATGAATACTGTGTGCCGCAAGGGACATATCGCGAGAACTTGTTTGAAACGCCTGGGCAGCATGAACCGTTTCCCGACCACCCTGCAGCGAAGATGATATGGAGGCTGACCAGCTCTGCAGCGCATGGCAACGAGACCAAGGTCCTTGGGAGCCAAGTGAAGGCAGTCATGGACATGAAAGACTCTGTGAGAGCTGGAGATGTACTAGACCCTACGGCGATGCAGCTGGGGTAGAGCGCCTGACTGCAGCGATGCTCAGAGTACAATGCAGACGCATCCTTGAACTGCAAATGCGGTTAGAAGCTGACCTTAGAATGAACGTGTTGTTTGGCTTAGAGATCCTTCCATGCTGGACCGGTGTAGCTTGAAAGTCCTCGCGTAGTGTAGCCAGCGTGACACCAATCCAAGAATAGGTCTTCACTATGCTCATATACCGGAGGTGTATGGCATGTGACAGCTTTGCAAGCTCCTTGCAGACATGAGACTCCAGCTGTTCCCGAACCTCGGTGATGTTTTGAGCGGTCCGCTGTCAACGTGTCGTCCGCCGGATCCGTATGGGTCCTCGAACGTTGTCTGGACCACTTTCGCCGACCGACTCGCCTTTCTGTACAATTTCGCAGCTCCCATCATCTCGCAGGGCCCAGGCAGCTTCGCGGACCGCCGGCATTGCGTCTCGCCACTCGCGGAAGCCGAGTTGCGTCAACTCATCTGTCGTCAGCGCCCTCGCAACTTCTGAGGGACAAAACGTCTTGGGTGGATCCCTTCGATGCAGGAAGTCTTCCAGGCGGTGTTTCAGAACATTCCCGGCCTGGTTGTCAGCTCCATTGTCGGGCATGTCGAGATTATCTGGTGCCGCAGTACCGACAGCAAGAATGCAGTACAGTATGTAGTTGTACACTATGGTGATGCTTGTTCCTTTCGTGCCGGCTCGCTACGATCAGAGAGTGCAGCGATCCTGCAGGAAGCCGTGGCAGTGGAGCATTCGAGCAGAACACAGCAGAAGAAGCTACAGCAGGAAGACGAAGTGGAGGGTCATCATGTTGCAAAACGTGCGTTTCCGCCACTAGAGCGTCCACGACACGGGCGAGACACGAAAGCAGTTAGGACGGGTTTGTTGTGTGGGAATATGAAACACTGGTCTGCGCGCCTCCGAGACTGCTTGGATCGGCGAGGGAGGGTCGAAGGAGAAGACAGTCGAGGAGCGCTGTGTACAGCGTGGCCCAAGTGCGTGGCATGTGTTTGCCCATGTCGAAGCCTGCAATCTCCCACGCTGACCGTATGGACCGTATGTCAGCCTGTATCAGATTCTTCTACGGTATACACATTCATCAGTCTCGATGTTGTGTGGCGGGCAGCAGATTCGGTCCTTCGGGTGGGTCGTACATTTCTCGGCCAGCAGCAGCGTTTTACCTTCTCAGACCCCCGCCTCTTCACAGCAGAGAGCGGCTATATATAGCGCCGGTCACAGTCTGTCGCGCGCCTGTCAGCTTTTGGGAACAGCGAGGCGGCGGCTCCCGTGCAAGCAATCTCATCCCCCCGGCAGGCAGGCAGGCGGCGAGAGCAGAGCGTGGTTGTTGTTCGTTTCAGCTGGCCTGAGAAACACTACTGTTGATCTTGCGGAGGCACGGCTTCCAGAGAGGGAGAGAGAGAGACACAGAGAGAGTCAGGAAAGTCTACGGTTTCGAACCCTTTCTTGTCGTGATTGCGGGCCCGAGTCGAGTCGAACCGTGTGCTTGGGTAGCAACAGGCCTGACAGCGATCAGAGGAGAAGCAACAACCACGTCCGTCGGTCGATCGATCAAGACTACGGTTGTCGTTGTCGTTGTTGTGATTGTTGCACTGCCACGGTATAGCGACGGCCACGGGTTGCGCTGTGTACAAAAGGCAAGCAAGAAGCATGGCAGAGGTCCTGGCGGCGCCTGCAGCACAACGACACCATCAGCACACGATCGAGCGCTCGCCGTCGTCGACCTCGTTCGTCCGGTCGGACCAGCAGGCGCAGCAGACCATGTCCTCGAAGCGTCCCGATCGATCAGAACGAGGCCGCAAGCGATCCTCACAAGCATCGACCGCATCGAACAGCATGTCGCATGGCCAGCAGTCGCAGCAGGCTCTAGCAGATCGATCACGACCACAGTCGACAGTCGTCCCGGCATTCGCATCGAGCCTGCCGCATGCGCTCGTTCGCGACTTTGCGTATCCCGCTTACCATCCCATGCACTTTGGGGGTCCGGCGGAAGAGGAACTGGGCGCGAGCACGCCGTCGGGCTGGGATTCGGGACGCAGATTGTCAGAAAGCGCAGAGAGCAGTACATCAGGCGGCAGAGGGTGGCACGCGGGGCCATGGGGAGGCGACGGGGTCCTGTATGGCGACCCCGAGGAAGACATGGAGCCGTTGCCAAGCACCAGTTTCGGAGCAACTGGCGAGGATTGGGGCGATGATGAGACATCGTTCAAGGTCAACAAGCACAGGAAGAGCAGGTCGTTTCACGACATTCCCAACTACGAGCGTGGTCGAAGGCGGGAGTCGCAGGGACGCAGCAGAGGCCATGAAGAAGGCTCCTCCCAGTACGATCCAGCAGGGAGAGATGCACTGAGGCAGAGCAGAGGCTTCACGCCATCGGAGAATGGAGATCGCCATCCGCGTCGAGACTCTCACGTTGCAACAACACTTCCCAATCGCAGCTTTCACACTTCACAGCCCATCGATCCAGATTCCGATCTGCCACTGGATGCGGAGCCGTCCGAACACCACTCGCCGCAGCGCGAGAGCATGGGCCCCGAAGACGAGGAGCTCTTTGCGGGACCGTCGCTGGCACTCTACGGCTTTGAGCCCGAAAACGAGAACGAGTTGCGACTCGTAGAAGGGGAGGTCATCATGGTGTCGTACCGCCATGGACAGGGATGGCTGGTGGCCGAGAAAGACAATGGCGACCAAGGACTGGTGCCGGAGGCTTACGTGCGGCTCCTGAGGGACATCGAGGGTTGGGACGAAGAGACTGGGCAGTTCATCGAAGGCGATCCTTTTGGACCAGGCACCGAAGACGTCACTACACCGACTGGAAACGAGGTGCGAATGAACAGCTGAATTCTCCACTACGAGTTCACTGCTTTTTGAAAAGGCAGCAGCATCTATTCATCCTTGGCCAACGTGTTGGCGAAATGGCATGCCAGGGCGTGTTCCCAATTTCATCGGCCCACCAGCTGTTGGCTTTTGAGCCCTGCACAATGTGCACATATGGCCACCTACAATACCCCATGTCTGATGCTGGACGACAATGCTACCGAAAGCGGTGCGGCAACAACAAAATTGCGATCAGGTGCCATGTCGACCAAATCTCTCATGTGGCTTAGCAGCCTCAGTGTGCCATTGACGGAGCTGGAGCCGCAATGTGGGCACGCGGCTTCCATTAGCACTCGAGTGGCTTAGCAGCCTCAGTGTGCCATTGACGGAGCTGGAGCCGCAATGTGGGCACGCGGCTTCCATTAGCACTCGAGCGACTCAACGTTGAAATGGTTCTCCTCATTACGAAAACTGTCCTGCGCTACTTCCTACTTCCAGCCTCTGTTGAAAGTGTGGATATAATCAACTTTCCAACAAAAGCTGAGAAGGCAGGTCAAAGTGGCACCAGGCTCGAGAGTGGCGCGGGGAATGATTTCAGGCTGAGAGAGCAAGGGATCGTGATCCGCACAAAGGTGACGTCTACCAGGGCGGTGGACAATTCTCAAGTTTTGACCAGAGATCGAGAAAGATGTAGAGGCTGCTGGAGATGAGAAGCAGGGCTGCACGATGGAGAAGCCGTGCGAACAGAATGCTTTCAATCCTACCAAGCTCATTCGAGATGCGTACTGCTCGTGGACCATGTGCACGAGAAGCAACAGTTACCACTGGAGACTATCGACGGCAATTTCGATATGCTATGCTGCACATAGTAACTCTTCCAGCAGGCAGTGTGAGGGACAACGCGCAAGCAAGGCAGTGGCGAATCCTGGCAGTGCGGCACAATCCTGAAGGTCATCAATATGCACTCTCATGCTTATCGAACAATATGGATGTGGACCTCTGGTCCCGTCCCTTCATCAACTCTTCCAGCTCTTGCAGAGTATTACAGATCATAGAATGCGAGCATCTGCTGTCTCATTCGTCCAGAAGTAACGACTAAAGCGCTGGTGGCGGCATCTCGATGTGGCCTTCTCAGCTGCCGATTGGCTGAAAGGCTGATTGTTCGCCATTCGCTGATCCTCTGCCAAGCTCACGCGCGTTTCAGCCCTCACGATCAAGCTATTCCACCTGTGCCACCAAATGTGCTTGATAGATATGTCTTGATCTACTAGCCAGTGCTCTACACTCCAGTCGATGTCTACGGCAGAAGGACTACCGGTGGTGCACTCCTACTGGCAGACCGCCGCCCTTGGCAACATCGACATTTGCACTAAAGGAATGAGATCGACCTCCGACCATGACTACGGCTACGACGTGCAACGGACGCAACGTGGAAGACTGGTACAATGTCCGAAGAAGCCAGTGATGCCAACAGACACGATTCAGCGTGAGCGAAGCGAACCACAGCAGTCTTCTGCGCTCGGAGGCGCCGCCTCGAAGATCATCTCAATTTGACTTTAGCATGTGGGCTTCCACTCACGACGGCTTACAACATCGCGGCTCTGATTGTCTACTACACATCCATATCGCAGGACACACGATCCGCCTCTTGCGCCATCCTCCCCTTTTGACGGCACTGCGCATCATGCAATAGGCAAGTTGCCAACGGCTCATGAGAAGTAGGCATTGGTCAACACGGCATTGCAGACTAGCAATAGTGCCATTCCGGCTGCAGCTCACATCGGACAACAGGCTGCACCGAGCACTCACAGCCACGGTCAAGTACTACTATATAGCTCGACCATTCAACCTATCTCTCTTCTACCACAGCCACAGATCACTCCTTTGCACCATTCGTTCCTTGATCCGCATCTTTCCCGTCACTCTTTACACACATCCACACTCATTGCAAAACAGAAACCACATTCTCTACACCGAAAGATGCCTTCATTCAAGACTCTGCTCTGCACCCTCCCAGCAGTACTGCCGGCAGTACTCGCCGTGCCTCACATCAACCGTCGCCAGACCGCCCAAACCATTCCAGGAAAATGGATCGCCCGCATCGAAGACAACGAGATCCTCGACAGCGTCCTTTCCACCGTCCTCGACGCTGCAGGCGTCCAGTCAATTGGCAACTACAGCGTTGGCAACGTCAAAGGCTTCAACTTTGAGGGCGACGATGCCGTTCTGGATATTCTGCAAGAAATGGGCGCCATCAAGTCTGTCGAGCCCGACACCAGAATGTACGCCAACGTTCCGCTGCATGTTCGTCAGTTTGGTGGGAATGGGACGATGAATGGAACCTTGACGACGCAGAGGGATGCGACGTGGGGATTGAGCAGGATCTCGCATAAGAAGAGTGGTGCGAAGGATTACATTTACGATAGGTCTGCGGGCGAGGGGACTTTTATTTACATTATTGGTATGATGCCGTTCTTAGACAAGCATGATAGGAAAGTGCTCTTTTGCTGACTTGGACTCAGATACTGGTATCAACTCGAAGCATACAGAATTCACCGGTCGTGTAACGCTCGGCGCGAGCTTTATCGAGGATTCAGAGGGCGAGGATGATCAAGGTCATGGATCTCACTGCGCTGGTACTGCTGCTGGAACTCGCTATGGAGTTGTAAGATTTCAAAACGTCTTCTGCTGCTGCGGCACTCAAGCTAACAATGTCCAGGCCAAGAAAGCAAACCTCATCGCCGTCAAAGTCCTCGGCGCAGACGGCTCAGGATCCAACTCTGGAGTGCTTCGGGGCATCGATTGGTGAGTCTTCCCTAAATGCACAACGATAATGGAAACCACTAACCTCTCCACTCCAGGGCCGTCCAACACGCCACCGAAAACGGCCACCTCGACCGCGCCGTCCTCTCCATGTCCCTCGGCGGCGCCTACTCCAAAACCACAAACGACGCCATCGTCGCCGCCACCAACGCTGGGGCCTTCATCACCGTCGCAGCCGGAAACGACGGCGAAGACGCATCGAACTCCTCCCCAGCCTCCGCCCCTTCAGCATGCACAGTCGGCGCCACAAACCTGCAAGACGTCCGCGCCGACTTTTCCAACTTTGGCGACGCACTAGACATTTTCGCTCCCGGGGAGGATATCACTTCTGCGTGGATTGGGTCTTCTTCAGCAAGGAATACGATCAGCGGGACGAGCATGGCGACGCCGCATGTGGCTGGTCTGGCGGCGTATTTGCTTGCGCTGGAGGGCGCGAGGAGTCCGGCGGCGTTGTGTGAGCGGATTCAGGCGCTGGCGCACAAGGATATCATTGAGGATGTGGGAGAGGGGTCGCCGAACTTGTTGGCGTACAACGGCAATGGCGCGTAAAGGGAAGGGGTGGATTTGCGTGTTGACTTGGCTGCTGCTGCGGGACGGTGGTGCTCTGGGTACACCTTATAATGGGAGTCGCTCTGATTGTCTAGAACTATTGAGGAGGACGCTATCGGGCAGAAACAATGGCACAGGTTGCATGACCCAGCATGACATGTGCATTGTGTTCTGTTTCGTATCACCTCTTTTTGTTCGACCATTTTCTGCTTGCATGCTGCGCTGTAGTCCTGGGGATCGCTTGACGAGCTTCCGTCAGGCCTTCCCCCTCTTGCCGGGCAGTTATCCATACTCTCTTTCTATCGCGACGATCTGTACTTCAATTGGCAAGTACCTTCGACCAGAAGCCATCTTTCAAAGTCCTTTCTCGCTCGGAGCCAGGTTTCGGTGCCGCAGGTAGAGCCAATCGTTTGCCATTGTCTCCGCCAGACTTTGCATACTTGTTGTGCTGATGTCTTTCGTTCGTGTCGGCCGCGTCGCTGGGTCGCGAATTGGGGTGTTCGTTCGGTAGGTCTCAGCATCCTCTCGGCTCTGACAGTTGTTTCCTTTTGTTTGAAGAGGCATCTACAGCTTGGGTCTTGCTCCACGGAGGAGTGTCTCGTTCGTTGTAGATCTCAGCGGGTGGACTGAGGTGTTCCTATCAGCACCGATTCTGATCGCTGTGCTCCAGTCAATTGAGGTTTCAGCTGCAATGCTCGCTTGAAAAGAATGCTCGTGTCGTCGACCGCGGAGAGCCGAGCGGATTCCACGTGAGCAAAGCACTTTTTGATGAATCGAAAGTTCTGCAATGGGCTACTACTGTGCCATAAGGGCTAACATGGCAGAGACCGAGAATCTCAAATGTCAATGGAGCTGCAAGCTGGTTTGTGACGGCATGCTGTAGTCTTGGCGAGTTCTGACGTGGAGCAGTGTTAGAATACGTTGATACCGTTTGGCATGACTGACAAAAGAAAATGAGCTTCTTACCCATCTCTGGTCTTCATTTTGCGTCTTCGGCTCGTCCACAGCCTGTAGCAGTAATTGGATTACTCCATCTTGCGTGAGGACAAGCAAAGTCTCAGGGGTGAAGAGCAAAAACGAACGTCCAAGCCGTCAGCTGCTTTGAACACCGACTACACGCACTCTCCAGAACAACAACCATGAAACATGCATGCAAAAGGATATGGCCCCATCAGGCATCGAACCTGAGTCTCCCAGTCTCAAGCCACGTTCACTGCTGACACATACAGGATGGCCACCCGACAGAGCTCCCGAAGAAGGTGAAGGGGCAAGACGTGGACCATGAAAGCTGGACATTCTTCCCACTGAACTATAGAGCCGGGTTTGTGATGAGATGTCACCAGAGCAGGTTGTACTTATAGGTAATAATGAGCTGGGCCCGCTCAGCGAGATCGGGACTGCAGACGAGGTGGTGAAGTTCGCTTCGTGGGCCGTCCCTTTGTTTCTTGCTGCAGATTGTCTTCGCTTAAGGTCTCGGGTCTCCCATTTCGAAACCAACGGCTACGGCGACGCAGCTTGTGTGCTGCAGTCTCGTTCAATCTCCAAAGCATGTGGTCCTTCGACAACCTTCTCGCGCTTTTCATTCAACAAATCCACTCCACGCCGCTCTGGTGATCGGTTGGCGACATAACCCAGGAATCCTGATAACGACTCAATGGGTCGACAGCGAAGAGGCGCCTGGAAGGTCACAATCAATCACCTCACCCTCACTGATCCAGTGCCTCCTACGAACAAAGCCATATCCGCTGATTTGGGACGCTTCAGTAGTTCGACTCCAGCCCTCGCCTGATCTTCTCGCCCGTCTGCGGACCAAGCACACCGTACTCAACCATCTAGACCGGCGTCTGTTCAACGAGCGCGAAAGCATTTGGTCACGGATCGGACATTTGTTCAGACATCGATCAAGTCCAGCCCCGGGTGCCCGACAGACGCGATTCCTTTGTCGACGAAGTGCTGGAAGCAGTTGCTGCGCGACGGCATTAACGTTGGGCACTCAGCGAGCGCTGCGGATCTCAGAGATCGGGGTTTGCTTTGCTACAAGCCCGATCCAGTCCTCAGACGGCTACTGCTATGGCAATGAAGCCACCAGCGGAGCAATGCGGGAGGACGAAGGATTGGACAACACCAGAACTGGGGCAAATAAGCCCAGGTCTCCCGCTGGCCAATGCCAGATGGCAGGCAAAGACGACCAGGGAAAAGAGTTGGCGAGGTTAACGATAGAGTCCAGACAACGATCCATTCCTCTGGCGGCCAAGAAGGGGTTGGAAGCAACAGCTTTTCATTCATTCTGAGCTACAAAGCCTCTACACAAGCATCCTGATGCGGCGCAACAGAGCCTCATGGTGCACACTCATTCCAATCATGATGCACGTTTCATCGTTGAACTTGCCGAAGCCCGTCTATTCTGCCCACTGGTCGCCAACGTGCTATGCTCCGAAAGCAGAGAGTCAGATCCCAAAGACGCCGGTCCCAATGCTGCTCCACCATCCAACTTGCATGACTCATGAACACTTCAGAAGCGGTTCAGGTACTGATCACTGAATCGCCTCAGTCTACTTCTCCTCCTCCTCGAACCTGATCCCTCGTCATCTGAGGTCGGCGAGTATGCCGGTGGCGCTTCACCGGGCGGTACGATACTGTTGTACGCAGGCGGCGCCTCCTCGCTGTCCACAGCTCGTCGAGCATGCATGGGCCTTCGTGGCGTGTACATGACGCCCTCACTTTCCGCCTGCTCGATGCCATCGATGTGCCTGGCCCATATGCTGACGAAAGGCGTTGTCCCAGCACCCGGACTCCTCGCTCCACCTCGTGTTGGCGGCGAGGGAGATCTTGTGGGATCCATAGCTCTTTGCTCTTGCCGTCTGGCGTCCTCCGCTTCCAGCCTTGCCTCTCCCGCCTTGTCGTGGGCTACATCACGATCGTTGTCCGTCGTTGGCATGCTAGAAGAGCTAGAGCTACTCTCTCTCCGCTGTCTTGTGAAGTCGGCGATGAATCGATCCCGCTCTCTTGTCTCCATGACCAGGAAGCGGACCCACTCCGACGAACTCAGCTCATCAGGCTCGATGTAGCGCATGCGTAGCTGACTGGCAGCAAGGTGTCGTCGTTGGATCGATGCAGGTCTGTTCGCGACTGCTTCGACTTGGAGCACGCCGAAGCCTCCGTTCCGGATGTGGGGAGTGTTGTACATTGCTGGCCGTCGTGGGCCTCTGTTTCTAGCCGGCATCGTGATTGTTGAGATGGCAATTGTCCGCCGTTCGTCCGCGTAGAGTGAGGTAGAATGGTAGTTCTCGGCGAAAGAGACCCAGTCCACGCGTCCAACCGAGCTGAAGCAGGTTTGGGGGTCGGAAGGCTGATGCGTGAAGTGTCCAAGATTCACAAGGAGGCCCAAGACACGCGCAGTGCTTCCAAGACTTTGAAAGTGGGACAGGAGGATCGCAGCAGGGCAGTCGGCACAGAAGCAGGCGAGGATGTGTCGCGTGGCTGGTAGTGAGCTAGTGGTTGTGCGCCAGCGTATATATGTTTATCAGGAGCCTCCACTGCCACTCAGTCAGCAGAAGCGTACTGAAGAATGGAGCTCTGTTGTTGTTCCGCGTTGTCCTCTATCGATAGTTCCCAACGGCGTCTCATATTAGAGCAGTAGCAAGCACAGAGAACGACCACGCGTCTAGAAGGTGTGCGAGAGCTGCAGGTACTCGATTACGGCGTGATCGCTGGGCCAAATCAGACGCAATTGCTACCCCTCCCCACCCAGTCGTTCTCCACCAGCTCCACGGAACAGCTGCCAGCTGCCAACCCTGCTATCTCTTTTGGCAAGTCATCCGTTCGTGCTGATATCGCCAAGCGCGTCGTTCTTGGTATCGCGTGCACAGGTGGACAAGTGCGTGTGATGATGAGCTGGGCTCAGCTATTCCCGGGAACTGGCGGACACGATAAGACCTAGCAGGCAGCATGCTATGTGCCAGCCTCCGTACGGATTGTAGCAGCACGGAAGAGCCCGTTGTGGATACTCTTCTCGACTTATGATGTAAGCTGGACGAACGGCTTGTTCGATGCCATGATCAAGGGGAACTTGGAAGACAGGTTCAGGTGGGCAGCGAAGTAAGTGTCCGCGGAGCAGCGAATTTTCTTGGCGGGCAAGACAACCCTCGGGCTTCATCAGCGGCTCAGCACGACAAGAAACAATCCGATCGTTCTTATCGTTGTTATTGCTCGACTTACAGCACATCGGGCATGCCCGAGTCACCGTTTGTCTCAGGATCTGCTTGTGTATGGGTCGGACACTTTGCTTCCTCGGCACCCACATACCGTGGAGAGCCGTTCACCGTCTATGCAAACATCCATGCACGATTCTTACGGGGCCGAAGCTTCAAGGTGCGGCATTAACAGAAAGTAAACAAAATGTCTCAAGCATGCTCTCCTGTAGCTAAGCAGTTGCATGAGCGATTTTGCTCCGACCATTATTCGTGGCTTCTGGTGACTACTCAACGACTGCAAGCCATTGCATGACTCGAGTCTAACATGCATCCCAGCATCATAGCCTGGCCAGCGGCCCATCGCTTCTTACCACACCGAGCGAAGCTCGCGTGATATCCTTGACACTGATGCACCCAGTCAACTGCATGCAACGCTTGAACTCCCTGTGCAAAGTGTCGAGCATCAGTTCGACTCCCTTCTGGCCATCGTACGCCAACCCCCACAGAGCCGGACGACCGACCCAGCAACACTCTGCCCCTAGAGCCAGAGCTTTGAAAATGTCGATTCCGCTGCGAATACCACCATCTATGTGTATGCGAATACGTCCTGCTCCGGCCTCTACGCACTCGGGGAGGGCGTCAATGGTTGCTGGAACGCCGTCTAGTTGACGACCACCGTGGTTAGAGACCTGGCATTAATCAGCTTGAGTATGACAACGCAATCAGATATTGTGTCTTACGATGATACCATCGCATCCCATCTCAACGGCTTTCAGTGTGTCTTCCGCTGTGAGCACACCTTTGATCCAGATCTCCATCTTGGTGATGCTTCTCAACCACGGTATCTCTCGTGCCTAGACACCGTCCATCAACAACAGCTACGCACTCAATTTGGTTAAGAGGCAAGTACCCACCCATGAATGTGCATCGTCATTGAACTGCGTGAAGCCAGCGTCATGAGTCCTGTTGGCAATGGCTTCCTTGGTCCACCTCAGAATGGGATTCTCCAAGTGCTTCGGTATGCGGAAGTCGTTCCTCCATTCATTGTATCGAACACCCAAAACAGGACTGTCGGCAGTCAGAAAGATCGCTTTACAGCCCTGCGCTTCTGCATCACGGATGATAGCAGTTTGAAGCTGGCGATCTCGCATCGTGTACATTTGCATCGCATGGGTCATGCCGCTGTTGACAGATAGCCCTGCTATTCGAATGTCTTTGACTGAATAATTTGCAAAAGAGCTGATTCCCATGTTGACGCCTTTGGCTGCGCAGGCACGAGACGTGGCGAGTTCACCTTCTGGATGCGCTGCTGCATGAAGTCCTGCTGGCGAAACAGAAAGTGGGAAGGCTATCTTGCGTCCTAGACATGTCGTAGATGTGTCTGCTTTGGAAACATCGACAAGGACACGAGGGCGAAGGCGGTACTTGTTGTAAGCTGTTGAGTTTTCTGCGATTGTGATCTGGACATTTGTCGCTGAGCGGAAGCCCTGAATGGTTGCTGCGTCGACGGCGTTCGTACCTGATCTGTTGATCCGCTGTTGTAGAATTCTACAGATACGATCAGCGGCTGCAATCACTTACAATGAGGCAAGCCGATGCTGTCAACTGGCCACTGACCTCTGACACTCGTGGAAAGCTTCTCGCTTGCTGCCTTTTCCAGGTCAGGAATGCACAGAATCACGTCTGCTGGAACAGGCACTGGCACTGGTTTACCGGCCATGATCAGGAATATCGCAGAAACTGAGAGAGATCCAGTCGAACTCTCGACGCTGAAGGCAAACTTATACCTCCTGTGACTCTACAGTCTTATCTTGCCCAGCATGCAGGGCGCGAGAGTGCATGGCTGGATGGCCGAATGCGGAGAGCTTGAGCTGTGGAGCTGTGTCGAGAGATCGATTGGCAGGATCTTCTCGTCCACATCTCACCTCACGTAAGTCATTTTGGCAGTCCAGACGGATACGAAGCACAGAATGTCCAACGCGTGAAAGTTTCAAGGGCACCGCTAAGCTGGTGTAACCTGTCGCTTGGGTTCGACCGTGCTCGAGCAAGCCAGCTGGCCGGAGATACTGGCGGACACGATCCTGCTGAACCGACTGAGGCTCAAATTCCTTGAGAGATGTGCGAGGTGGTGTATCATCGTGGACGAGTCTTGCTACCAGGCTCAGGCTCAGTAGATCCTTGCGTGACGTCTTGATCACGGCATGGCTTTGAGATGGCAGAGTTCATAGCAGAGCTTCAACTCGGAACAAAAGACCAGATGTAGGGGGGTGAGTTCAGTTTGTATGCACTTCATCCGTCGTTTCAGCTCTTTTGAGTGAGATGCTGTCAGTTGCATCGGAGAATGAGAGCACAACCGTGCCCAAAAATAGGGGAGCCGAAGAGCATGGGTTGTAACAGCCAATCATGAAGCTGGAGAAGCTGATGATGCAGGCTCATCAACCACAGCCTTCGGACCTGAAGCACTTGCACAAGCACAGCAGCCAGGTGTTCTCCTGCTGAGAAATGTAAGCTACATTGGAGGCCAAGTATATCAGACCACCACTTCTCGCTCTACCTCTCCCACCTTTCTGCCGCCGAATACACATCATCACAACAGCAACGACTGAGATAGATAAATCGCTTCAGGCAACATGGGAAAGTGAGTTGCGAACAGCCTAGAGGTCTTGTCGAAGGACATCCATACTGACAATGATCTCAGACCAATTCACCCAGCGACGGTCCACTTCCCAATCGCTTTCCTTTGCACAGCCTACGCCCTCGACATCCTCCACACCTACCGAACATCCCTCCCAGCCTTTGCTCAAAATGCTCTGCTCGGCCCCAACGACATCACCCGCAGCTCGTATTACCTGCTCTCGCTCGGCCTGCTGAGCGCCATCCCAGCAGTCGTGACCGGCGGCCGAGAACTCATCACAATGATCCAGAAGCAAGGCATGTACGAAGCCGATGGCACAACGGTCAAGACAAAGGTCAAGGCCACTATCGCTCACGCCGTAGCCAACGACATCGTCCTGGCCGTGTCAACTTGGATCTGGTACAGCAGACGAGCACAGGTCAACAACACCGTGGCCGGCAAGATCCCAGGCACCGCGACAGCAGCATACGCTCCTTCGAGCGGCTTTGTTCTTGCTGAAGGCGTGATCTTGGGTCTGCTCCTCATGGCTGCCAACATTGGCGGAACTCTGACATACAACTACGGTGTCGGATTTTCGAGCTTGAGCGCGGGCAAGAAGGAGGGTAAGAAGTCCCAGTGATCGCTGACACGCTTTCGTCAACGCCAGAGCTGACCGGAAGGGCAGTCAATCTGAGGACGGGGACGTACGCGGATGACGACAAGAAGAGAATTGAGAAGGCGCATTCTGTACACAAGAGCAAGATCGCCAATGGCGTGCAGGGCGAGAAGGGTGCTGCGTTGACTGGTCAGGCATTGGCTGGGCAGGGTACTGCCGTGACATCGAGCTAAAGGTTTTGGGCAGAGAGTGCAGCTTGTCCTGCAGATATGACTTGCCGTGGAGAGGGTGCCGATAGACTGAGAGAGGAGATTTAGCGCCGGAGTGAGCATAGTCGTGGGATTGTAATGTCCTACATGGCATGCAGATCTCTACAAGATTGTTTGCATGCTTTGAGGCATCGATCATAAGTACACGTGAATCGAAATGGCTTCATTATCATCAAAAGCGTGTATTAGCATTACAGTGAGCGTTACTGTCACATCCGTCGTCCTACATTGAGGAGAGCCGCCGTTCTGTCGTCGAATCTTGCACTGTGGAGCCCACGTCTTGCGTCGAATCATAATCATATCCACTTCCACCCTCCACATTGCCGTCTCTTTTCTAACGTCTCCCATCGCTCGACAGTCTACATCGTAATGACCGCGAGCAGGGCAACAGCCAAAGAGAATGCAACTCCGGCAGACATTCGATGACCCGTAGATGGCTGGCTGGTCTCAGCTGCGGATCCAGACGCCGTGGAGCTAGTCTGACGAGAAGTGGTACTCCCGCTTGAAGTCCCAGTCGTGGAAGCCGAACTCTCGCTCGCCGTCTCCGAAGCAGATGATCCTACAGTCGTCGTTGCAGTGTCACCGTCTCCCAGCTCCGTCGCCAGAAAGCCTGCTGGAGCACTGCCGCTGCTAACAAAGTACGTATCTCCACCAATAGTCGTCTCTTGTGCGTTTGCAACGGATCCTGTATAGAGATAGTCTGCAGTGCCTTCGTCGTAGCCGACCCAATTTGTCTGGCCGTTGTCGAGGACTTGTCCGACCAGGGTGTAGGCGATGGTTGTGGTCTCGCTGCCGCTTGTTTGAACGAATGTCTGGGTGAACGGCACGAGAGCGCTGGCGCCGGACGCGACTGTCATGGTGGAGGAAGACATGATGATCGGCTTGAGGGTAGATGCGGAGTCTGTCATATACTGTAGAGAGTAGCGATGACCCGGCGCAAGATGCAGGCGATGCGACAGTAGGACTATACTCTCCCGTAACGATCGGTAGGATTGGCGCACTAGTTCTATTGAACTTACTCGCGTGGCTGCCAATGAATCGGGGCATACGTGGTTGCGGCATGAGAGAGAATGCATTCCAGAGATAGCAGTTCTCCAGCACTACAATTCCCGAATGGAATTCAGACCAGCCGTGACATGCCACAGCATGGTATGACAATCGCCACACTGTCTCGATGAATCAGGAACATGAAGTATAGTAAGCGTGAAATAAGGTGAACACTTCTCTCATCACTGGCCTGAGTGGCCTCGGCTTGCGGCAAAACTACCCCCGCTCGGCCTGTCACAGTACGTACGGCAAGGTCTTTGTGCTGCATCATCACTCCATACAATATTTCTAACTTGACTCTGCTTGGCTATGTCACTGTTGTTCCCATCTTCTCCGATACCAATAACGCTAAGGACTCTGCTACTCCTGCCAGCATCGGTACGGACCTTGAGTTTCGCAGCAGCCAGTCAAGGGAGCATATCCGAGAAACCGTATAGAAGCAGTCGAAGAGCAAGATCTCGAGCATATCCAGACAGCATGGTCACCAAGGAAAAGCGAGCGGCGACATCAGTCAAAGGCTACTCCACGGCTCCGCCCAAGGACAAGAAAGTACCTGCAGTTCCGAGGCCCAGCGCAAGTGTCCTCCTTATATCGCCCAACAATCAAGTCCTGCTGCTGCAAAGAGTCAAGCAGTCGTCTGCGTTCCCGTCAGCTCATGTCTTTCCTGGAGGCAACATCTCAGAGTTCCACGACGGGCAAGTGCCAGGCCCAGATCATCCTGATCGCCACAACGACAGCGAGATTTACCGCATGGCAGCCATTCGTGAGACATTCGAAGAATCCGGCATTCTCTTGGCGAGAAACAATGGCTTTGGTCGATTGATCGAGGTGCCTCAAGATCAGCGTGAAGAAGGACGTCTGTTGGTCCATGGCGACAAGGTCCCTTTCACGAAATGGCTTGCCCAGAAGGGCGGTAGAGCAGATCTTGACGGGCTTACACCTTTCACGAGATGGATCACACCAACGAATGTGCCCAAGAGGTTCACGACGCAGATGTACTTGTACTTCTTGCCTACGTTATCTTCTACGCCCATCTCAGAAGGCTCTGGCAATCCTGACGATTCGGAAGCCGAAGTAGCGATCCCTTCGCCGACGACGGATGGTGGCAAAGAGCATACCACTGCGAGATTCTTGCCGGCCTCGGCATGGTTGAGACTTGCCCAGGAAGGACGTATTATCTTGTTTCCGCCGCAGTTCTTCTTGCTGCATCATGTTGCGCAGTTTCTTGATGACCTCAAGTCGCCTACAGACTACGCTTCAGTCTCGCGCGAGGCAGTTCCGAGAGAAGAACTTGAGGCCAGGCGGAAGAGGCTTTTGGACTTCACCAAGTCGGGAGATCCTTCTTTTGTGGAGTCGTGTATTTCTCCTACGACAATGCCACCGCCTTATGGAAAGAAGCGGGAGGATGGAAGACAAGTGCTTGCGTTGAATCGTGCTGGGCCAGAACTAGAAGGCACGGATCGAAGAGGGCCAAATGATCATTGTGTCTTGGTAGCATTCAGCAGAGAGGGGCCGAGGAGGCTAGCGGTTGTTCCGAGGGCTGAGGCGCTTGAGAGCAATTCAAAGTTGTGATGTAGACTACGTATCCATCCATACAACTACTGTGCTCTTCTGCCCGGCTGATCTCAGCCTGATCAACAATGCCAATCTTGCTAATGTATAGGAAAGCCACCCAGAGCATTCCGAAATACGCAAAGCGTCGACACAAAGCGAAGGCGCGGGCGACAGCACGGTCGATGTACGGCGTTACGAGTCAGGGGTGGCGAAGGCATTCGATGGACGGCGGTGAGGAAGGACCATATTGTGGCGTAGACGACCTGCTTATACGAATTTAGCCATCAATTCGCACATCTCGGAAACGAGAAGGAGTTTCGGCGACAATCAGAAGTTTGCTTCGTCTTCAAATGCAGCCCAGAACGCCGCTCAGACCGCACAGCATATGTCATCATCATCTTGCCTGGAAAGAGTGCAGGATGTCAACTTACCATGCCATTAGTGCCGCCGAAACAAGGGACACCGGCTGTGATGGCGAGGAGAGCTCTGTTGAGATCCAAATCAGCACATGAGCAGTGAAGCAGCTGTTAAGAGATGATGATTTTTTGCGAGTGAGGATCAGAATTCCCTTTTGTCGGCAATGGTCGGGGACTCTGGGGAGCCTTTACGTACGACGATAAGTTTCATCATGTTGTTGACGCGCAAGACTGGGAACACACTTACCGATGTTGAGGGCTGCATCCGGTGTGGAGAGTCGAGGGTCCTGTTCTAAGTCAGCAATCAAGCCGCGATGCGCTGCCAGGGCAAGATGGTGACGTTGTGAGCAATAATCAGAAAGCGTTGCTGTCGGCAATGATCGGGGGCTCTGGGGAGCCTTTTATGTATGATGCAGGACGCATCATTCTGCTGGAGTGGAAGGCTGAAGAGAAGGTACTCACCAGTGTCCGCGCACAGCATCCGTTGTTCGGATTTGGAGGTCCTATCGAAGCTCAAGTCAGCCAGTGAGCGGCGAAGCAGTTGCCAGGATACGATGAGGTCGGGGCGAGTAAGGATCAGAAGGCGCTTCTGTCGGCAATGAGGGCATCTCGTTGGGTGCCTTTGCGTAGTACGAGATGGGTTGCTTCATGCTGTTGGAGGGGATGGCTGGAGGCAATGTACTCACCAATGCACGAGTGTCGTTGAGCTGGGAATGTGTCTCGCTTGCTGGTGGTCACTGCAAGGACAATCGTGTGGCGTTTTGTGGATGCTACACTATCGTCAGATCGGATCTGGAAAGCTCTGATCGACGGTGGGAAGCCTGGGAAGCCCTTGAGGTCAATTTGGATTGAAAATTTCTGTGTTTCTTCTGCGTTCGGGGGCGTGTCGCTACCCCGTGGCACGCAGAAGCGTCACGGTCCTCCGCACATCGATATGAAATGTCATCATGAAGAGATGGGGGGGGGGTGTGTTTTGAAGTGCCGTGGGGACTTGCCTCTGGACTCTTATTGCGAGCTGCTCTGTTTGGCCTGCACGCGAGCGCGGTACTCACTCACTGGGGTCTGCAGACGTGGATCCCGGATGGCCTGCGCTTGCAGTGGACTGGTGAGTCGAGGCCTCACTGAGGGCCGACCGATTGGAGCTCGAGGTTTGAGGGGGCGTGGCGTGCTGGTCGAATACTGCGGCGTGGCCAGAAGCGCCAAAACACGAGGGAGATGATTCTCAGGAAGACAATGCTCGCTAAAGCTAGCAGCACGTTGTTTTCGATGTTTGTGGACATATCGGCGACCCTTTGGAAAGCTGTGTTCGTGAGTCGTTAGAAGTGCGGCGAATCGTCGTGGACGCCCTAATTGGTGAAGAGAAGGTGCTGAGAAAATCGGACGCGGTGTCTCTGCTGTGCAGATCTATTTGATGATCAACAGAGATGAGTGTTGGTGAGCTGGGTAGATGTCATGGAGTTAAAATCCAAGGTGGATGACAAGGAGAAGAAATTTGTGTTGATTGTTTTGAGCGCACTTTGAGAATTTGAGCTGTGAAACAAAGCTAGGGGCTAATCAACAAGCGCTGATGCAATTCGTGCCTAATCTCCACGACAATCGAGCTACCTCCAGTGATCTCGAGCACTACAATGTACAGCGTAACCGGTGTTCACGTGTTCCTAGTGACGCTGCATCACTATTGATCTTTGCAGATGATCTTCAGATTGGGGCAGTGAGCTTGCAATTCACTGATCGGCGTTTTTGCTGCTTAACATAGGTTCTATATTACAGATTGCGCCCTTCTAATCCCAAGCAGTCTGCTGGCTACCAGCCATCGAACCGACAACTCATCGACTTCCAATGGTCGATAATCAAGCATTGTTGGCAACGAGCGTATGTTAGCCGGCTCGCAAGTCTGTTGGTCTCTCCCTGCGGCCATACTCACTACTCGCCGTACTTCTCACTCAGATCAGCCATAGATCCACAACACGGCTACAACAACGCGTCTCGACCACCACGAAACCCACAGCGAGTAACCTCCTGGTAGAGCTCAAATGGTCATGCTAAAGGATCTGCTCTATCGACTGATGGATATCACAGCCTACAGAGCTTCAGGGGGACACCATCAGCATCAGAACATGGCTCAACAGGAGGTGATTGCACAAACCAGATCAGTGCACAAATCGAGCGCGAACTCCAGCACAAAGCGGGTGTGGTCGTTGTTGGTGCCTGTCATGACGTCCAACAGGCCTCTGAAAGCTCGCGAAAGACCTGGACAAGTCTGCAGCTTTCTTTTACCAGCGGCTCATACTCGTGAGCTGCAGCTCACAACTTATGGCTACGACGACTGGACCGTATGTGCCCCCGTATCAAGCCAATCAGGCTCGGATGCATGCAATGGGTCCTATGAAAACGAAGATATGGACTCCATCCTTCAACTTCGACGCTGGGATACGATCAATCGTGCTGTCGTTGAGACAAGCTTCGTAGTACCGACATCGAGGCCGCCAGCGATGGTTCGGAAGTGCTATGCCAGACCTACATCCGAACACGGCGGATCCGGTCCCTCAAGTTCTTGTAGATGTCGCCCGAAGTTCCACAAGATGGCAGCATTTCACGCCCTTCGAAAGATCTGATGTCGACCGGCTACCGGCACAGACAACCGGGATACCCTCTGCCTGCCTTTCCGACATCGCACGACCCAGATAATGCCGCAGTGGTATCGCCGAAGCTGACTCAAGCTGTCACAGGATCAGGACACACCGCTCGGACGATCCAGCGGCATTGATTTGCAGAACAAAGCAAACACGTTGATGATCGTGTGACGATCCAGCGAAGAACACAAGAGGTGAAGTTGCTTCAACCAAGCCACCAAGCCAAGTCGACAACCCGAGATCTCCACTTTCCACGATTCAGCCGAAGACGGCGGCGGCAGCAGCGGGCACACCACGTCGGCGTGCTCAAGCGCTCCACTGTTTCTTTAAGCAAGCAAGACGAGAACTGTTTGCAGTCGCGTCTTCAGATGAGTCTGCTGCGAAGCAACTCTGATCATAAGACCAGCGATCAGAGCCAGTCGACAGCCTAAACGACACTATGGTCTCTGTCAGGCGCCGCGAGCGGAAGCTGCCTGTTCAGCAGCTCTCCATCCTAGGTATGTACTCTGCATCGGGGGGGAAACATGAGGCAGGGTGAAGGAGTGGTATTGCGAGAGTCTTCAACGCCAATGGCAAAAGCCACACGCTCAACTCGGGCAGCGCAACGTCCACAACGGACTGTAAGTTTCAGACACAAGCTGACTGCTGGTTTTGTGTAGCAATCTGTCGTTTCGCCGAACCTCTCGCCTCGACGTCCTTGTATCCATATCTCCCTGAGATGGTAGAGTCCTTCGGAGTCCCTCAAAACGAAGTTGGCAAATGGGCAGGTATCTGTGCGGCATGCTTCTCGCTCTTCCAAGCTCTGATGGGCATACCATGGGGGAGGTTCTCCGACCGATACGGTCGTAAGCCAGCGATCCTGATCGGCTTGACGACCACCATGCTCACCTCACTCCTGTGGGGCTTCAGTAAGAGTCTGCCTTTGGCGATCGTTGCAAGGGCGCTGGCAGGCGCTGGAAATGGTAATGTCGGGATCATAAGAACAACAGTTGCGGAAATGGTGCCATTCAAAGAGCTGCAGCCGAGAGCTTTCAGTCTCATGCCCTTGGTGTGGAATATTGGCAGTATCTTCGGACCTACGGTCGGAGGTGCTTTAGCAAACCCGCTCGACATTAAGCCTGGTCAGAAGACAGACAGCCCAAACTTGTTCGCCCAGTTTCCGTACTTGCTACCCAATCTAGTGAGCGCTGCCTTCTTCGCCATCGGCATCACAGTCGGCATACTGTTCCTCGAAGAGACCCTAGAAACAGTGCAGGGTAGGCGAGATTATGGCTTGATACTCGGCAAGAAGCTATCACGATTCGTGAGACATTACATCTTGAAGCTCGGGGAAGTCCTACATCTTCGCTCCAAGGCCGAACACACCCCTACGAATGGCGAGAGCGACCCACTCCTCAAACGTCCCACTTCTTCCGACTCCGAAGCAAGTGTAGCGTTTGAGCCGAAGCCACGGATTGCTGCGCCTTCTTGGCGAGAGGTCATCACTCGGCAAGCCTTTATCAACCTGGTTGTCTACACGCTTCTTGCAATGCATGCCATGGCTTTTGATCAGCTCATTCCAGTGTTCATGCAGCATGACCAGATTGGCTCTCCCGACAGCACAGGCTATGAGGCCCCATTGAAATTCGCTGGAGGTGAGTACGGAATGTGTCGACTCAAAGTCACACTCTGCACACTGTGTCTTATCCGGAGCTGACGCCTTGTAGGCTTTGGGTTGAACCACTTTCAAATCGGCTTGATGTCAACAAGCTATGGCATCGTCGGTATGATTGTGCAATTCTTCGTCTTTCCGCCTCTGGCTCGCAAATATGGTGTATTGCTATGGCTGAAGGTTGTGGCAATCGGTTTCCCGGTTCGTGTACAAGATAGTCCCAAGCATGAGATCTCCGCTGATATAGGCATAGATCCTCTATTTGATCACGCCATTTACAGCACTTCTTCCAACCACCAAAGGTCAAGTGGGCTGCATGTTCACAATCATGACTCTCAAGTGCTTGTTTGGTGTCTTCGCCTTCCCCTGTTCGACCATTCTTTTGACCAATTCGGCCTCAAGTCTACGAACCCTTGGCACACTGAATGGCATTGCCACTTCCGCGTCAGCTGTCGGAAGAGCCGCTGGTCCTGCTCTCGGTGGACTAGTCTATAGCGCTGGAGTCAAGAGGGGATATGTCATCGCACCGTGGTGGATGTTGTCAGCAATCGCAATACTTGCCGCAATTCCAGTCTGGTGGCTCGTAGAGGGCGATGGATTCGGTGGTGATGACGAGCTCTCGGATGAAGAAGAGGAAGACGAAATCAATGAGGCTCTGCAAGCGGTGGCAATTGAGAATGGCGCGGAGGCACAGGGCAAGAATATTGTCCCTGGACCGACACCGAAAGGGGTACTTCAACAGCGAGGTCAGGAAGAGGATGTGGAGGCTCGGCATGAGCGCTCGTACGGTGGGCTGGCACCATTGACGAGAACGAGCACAACAGCATCGACCGCTCTTTTGAGCGAGGCTGACGATGAGGAGTACGACAGCAGACGAGGCTCAGAGTTGGGTACCGGAAGCCGGACACGAAGCAGAAGAGCTTCCGGCGCTGAGGGCATCGCTTCACCGAGTCTCAGCAGAAAGAACTCGAGAAGGATGACGAGGAAGATGTCCATACCCATTGGCATGGGAGAAGGGATTTCCAGGCGCTACAGCAGCAACCTGGGCCAGAGCTTCGGTTCAGCCGGTGGCAATTGACAGCACGAGAATGCACAAATCTTGCTTGCCGTGTTCCGATTCTCTACCTTGTCTCAACTGCGTGACATGCAAGAGGTCAGACATGTCGAAAGCACAGAAGACTATCCCACCACTGAAGATTGGATGATCTGTGATTATTGCAGCATCCTCACGGACCCACTAGGGTCAACGACAAAGGGCAACAACCAAGCCGGCACTTTTGTGCCGCTGACAGCGCAATCGGACACTTCTGGGATGTGCATATATGCCTGGCTTCCACGGTATGCTTACTTTAAGTCTTATCTTGCCTGCTAAGATACTTTTAAACTGACATCTCCAGCGCACGTCGTTGACCGCGATGTTCTTGCTGCTTGGACATGGTTACATGCTTGGATCTGGCTGCGTTGTCATCTTGCGTGGTTCCAGGCTCGGCACTTTCAGCACGTCGACATCTCCGGAGTCGGAAGTCAAGAACGTGTGCGCGACCTCTATGTCGAGATCTGTGGTAGCGAATCATTTGGAACAAGTCCGAAGAATCTCGAGAACCAGATCTCCCAGCCGCAAGAAGAGGCCGATGGCAGACAATTGCTGCTTTGGAACCACTACCTACGGAGGACTTGCACGTGGCGATCCCGGTTGGACGTCCATCTGGCAGTCTTCGAGCCAGAGCTACCGGTTGCCGGACTCAGACTCTCGAGCGCAAGCTTGAGCTTATGAATAATGAAGACGCAACCTGCTGACAACAGTCACAATTCACAAGACGTTATCACGCAAGATCAAAGTCAACTTTTATCACATCTGCATATCCTGCCTTGTTCATAAAGTACTGGGGCATCAACGATGCGTGATCATGCTTCACGCGCGATTTCTCTAGCGGATAAGACAAGGACTATGCTTCTCGGTAGGCTCGGCACACTCGTCGCCTTGTTGTCTGTAAGGCTCAAGCTCCAGGCAAGCCTCGGATGATCGGCCTTTCTGCTATTCTTGGCTGTAGGCTTGCCTAAGTCATCGTCAAGGGATGGTCTGATCGATGTTGCTGGGCTCGCTATACGGTCCACGAAGGTTGACTGGCTAGCATCGCGCGATGGCCTACTTATTGTATACGGTCTTTTGGATCCCAAAATTCCGAATACCTCTTGTCGGGTGGACATGCTGGAACGGACGGAGTTATTCTGGTGCAATCACTCATCATTCTGTTGACTTTGGCAACAACCTTTGCCTGTTGAAGCTTCAAGCACATTGTTGCTGGCTGTTTGGTGCAGACGTGGGGCATGTCCGCCCGCGTGCGCCGAGTCAGGCTGCTGGAACAGTGTTTGGCTTCATGATCGACGTGTCTGAGCCAGGACTTTCCTTGCAAGGGCCATCCACAACCCATGATCTAAGTTTCGGTAGACCAGCACTTCCCATGAGGCGGATCATCTCGGACAGCTCCTGCATGTGTTGATGAGGGTGCTCGACACCAAGTCGGATGCAAGGGACCTTTTTGCAAGGGCTGCCAGACTCACAAAGGAAGCTGGCCGGGGGCCGGTTGCAGCCGTGATGAGGCTACAAGAAGTCGGCTTGAGCACGTTGCGAAAGGACGCCCTCCTCGATGGAGCCATACCGTGTTGTCAATCACATTCGAAGTACACCGAAAAACATGGAGGACAAGATCGCGTACAGTGTGGGCAATGATGACCCCTACAAGCATGTCGCTGCCGTTATCCGTCACGATGAACACAAAGGGCTGGACGCCTCGGCGATGCCAGATTATCAGGATAAGGAGGTGAAGAGGATACTCCGTAAGGTGGACTACCGTCTGCCATCAGTACTCGCCGTACTCTACCTCTTCTCGTTTCTGGATCGATCAAACAGTGCGTGCCTACTCGCCATTGCAGCATTGAACTACTAACGTTCTCCCAGTTGGAAACGCCAGGATCGCCGGGATGACAGAATCGCTGAAGATGTCGGGGCACGACTACAACCTCGTATTGACAGTGTTCTTCTTCCCATACGCGCTATTCATGATTCCTTCCAATATCGTCCTGAAGAAGTTACGGCCGGCGACGTGGTTGTCGTTTCTGATGATCTGCTGGGGCACCGCGATGATGTGCCATGGCTGGGTGCAGACCACAAAACAGCTCATGGCTTGTCGAGTGTTGCTTGGGCTGTTTGAGTCTGGGTTCTTCCCTGCGGCTCAGTTTCTGTGCACGCTATGGTACTGCCGATTCGAGTACCAGTTCCGGGTTGCGCTTTTCTACTGCTCAGCGACGCTTGCCGGTGCCTTTTCAGGCATTCTTGCATATGGCATTGGGAAGCTGGATGGGACGGCAGGGTACGCAGGTAAGAGCGCAAAGTCGCGCCTCGGATATTGCTTGAGCTGACTGGGACGAATGCAGGCTGGCGTTGGATGTAGGTATCGCCGTGCTAAAGTGTGAGTCCTGGCTGTGCTGACGAGCAACACAGTTTCATCCTCGAAGGCATTGCCACTATTCTCGTTGGAATCGTGACCTACTGGGCGTTGCCAAATTCTCCACAGACGTGCGGATTCCTGAATGATTCTGAGAAAGACATCCTCAAACGTCGCCTGGAGCAGGATTCTGGAACACCGGAAGGTACTGTCGTCAATAAGCTGCATGGCGAGAAGTTCCAGTGGAAGTATCTCACTGGTGCGTTACTGGACCCCAAGCTCTGGCTGGCGGGTGTCATGATCTGTGGGCAATCGATTCCCTTCTATTCCTTCAACTTCTTCTGTCCTACAATCATCAAGGAACTCGGATACAAGACGTGGGAGGCGCAGCTTTTGACGGTCCCGATCTATCTCCTGGCCTGTATCGTCACACTCTGCGTTTCCATCTATGCCGATACTCGCCAGACACGTTGGAAATTCGTCGTGTTTCCATACCTTATCGCGGGCATCGGCTTTGTTGCTCTGCTATCCATCCCGCACCCGAGGTATCCAGGTGTCACTTACGGGTTCTTGTACTGCATCCCCATGGGCTGTGAGTGTCTTTGTTATCTTTTGCGATTCGTCAAGACTAACGGGTACCAGTGTCTTGCGGCGTCAACGCCCTTATTGCGTGGATTGGCAACAACCTCGCTCCATCTTACCGCCGAGCAGTCGGCATGGCATTCCTCCCGTGTCTTGCGAATCTGGGAGGCGCAATCGGTTCCAACATCTACTTGGACAAGCAAGCACCTCGGTATCCACTTGGCTTCGGCTTCAGTTTTGGTGTTCTTATCAGCAGCATCATCGCTGCGCTGGTGCTCAAGTGGCAGTACGAGAAAATCAACAAGCAGCGTGACTTGATGTCACCGGAGCACATTCGGGAGCTGTATACAGAAGAGCAGCTGCTGGAATTGGGCGATAGGAGTCCGTTATATCGGTACGTGATCTGAGCGATGGTCGGAGGCGGTGTGATGTTGGAATTAGCGATTTTGAAACGGCCGGATGTAAACCTGGTACTCAGCGCTGAAGTTATGTTGATCGGAAGCGTCTGCTTCACAAGGGAGTCAGTTCTCGAGATCAGAAGAAGCGGTCCATCGTCAATTGCAAAAGAACGTTCAATTCTGGATTTTCTGGAGTGACAAAGTTGCAGGCGTTGAGATGGCCGGCAAGGTACGGCGGGCTCGGTGTTGCTCATCTCTGGACAGTCGTATGAAGATCGCGTTTGATGGCACTGAAGTAGTGACTGCTGGGATCAGAGTCAAAAGTCAAGTCTCTTCGCTTGTCTCGCAGATCCTAGAAGCTCCTGCATGATACCGTCGCTGACTTTTCTCGTGTTTGCTTCACTTCCCTTAGCGCTCCGCAGCTTCGCATGTGCTGTTAAACGAGTCAGCTTCAGATGGGTCACTAACAGTGGATCCGGCGATCTCGACGTCGGTCGTTTCAACAATTTGTTCAATCACAAGGCTGGTAAAGATTGAGCCAAGAGATCGAGAGTGTGCGTCGGAATGGACGCGAAAGCAGTGCTGCGACGACACGAAGATGCACTAATCTTCATCAAAGATTGCTTCTCATACCACCTATCGGGCGTCTCATCGTGGACGCTTCAGACCGCCGCACGCGCGTAGTGGACATGTCATTCAGGGGCAAGTGAAAGTCATGATGATTTTGCGCTCTACCAGATGGCCATCATTAGACCCCGAGATCTTCTAGGCCTCCTTCAGGTTGTCCTCAATAGGTACTCAATTGTCGTTTGAGCACTTTGCCCTTCGTAAGAGTAATCGTTGGAGACACCACCGAAGCCGCTGAGCAAGTGTTCGGCGGCCATACGCATATTTGACGTCGAATTTCGTTCGGGAGGACAGCTGAATACGGACACATGTTATGACAATGCATCATTCAAGGCCTGGTCGACCACCAACTACAGCAACAAAGCGGCCTCGTCATTGCCGCTGCCAGTGGCCGCCTGGCACGAGCCCCTGAGGGCGTTTTCGTAGTCTTGACTATGGTTCTCTGCTCTTCGCTGCACACTCATTGCTATTGTCACTGTATCGTCACTCTCGCGTACTGACGTGTCGATCGGCGCCGTGTGCTCGCCCATGCAGCGGCTGGCACAACCATAAAGCTGGCAGGACGCGTGTCCTAATGGCGAGATGTCAAGTCCTGCAAACATCCACAGTCACAGCTGTAGTATCTCCCGCCGTTGCCCTGATGTTTAGAGATTCCTTGCCTCTAATCGGCGCTGCACGCGGCCTGTACAGCTGCTTCACCACGGCAAGAGCTCAAGCGCGCGTCGCTCTGTACATCACGAATAACCTACGCGATGAGCCATCAACTCCAGGTAGTTTGTAATGAGGAGCAGCTCATAGAGCTACTTGTTGGAAGCATCTTCACGACAGTATCCAGTCCATATCAACCCTCTCTGCCTGCTCAATCGATTGTGTAGCCAGAGACAAGCATCATCGTCACCTCATCACGATCATGGTCGGACACCAGGCATCAATCGCCTCCGCCTGCAGCAAAGTACGTCACAAAGGCCATTGTTTACTGTCGTCGCCCCTGAACGCGCCTCACCTAGCCTGACTCGTCCTCTCTCGACGCGCGAGTCAGTTTCAGACCCACCATATATAACCAGCGCTCCGTATCCTCACCTACCTCTATTTCTTCCTCACATCCAAGTGGTAAGTCAGCCCTTCGCCTCACATCCTTCCACATCCAACCTCACTTCACAACACTGACACCTTTACAGCACGGGCATTACCTTCACCAGTGAGGATTTCGTCCGAGGCAAGGTATGCTAACTGTGAACTACACGGTGACTGCTTCCGGTGGCCTTCAGGTCGCCGGGGAGTTTTTGGCACACATTTGAGCTTTGCTCATCATCTTTTCATCATGTCCTTGCTGTTTGCGAGTGCTTGGAGAAGAGGCGTTTGTGTGTCAGTTCGCGACTTCGTTAGTCACTGGTGATTGCCGTTATCAGACGAGTGGTTGCGTTGCTTGTGTCCGTAGATCGAGCGGCAGACTTGTTTGTTGACAGCACTGACCGGCCGTAGCAGCACGTTCCGACGCAACAATCACATCAGTACTCACTGCTCTGATCTAGATATTCATCAAATCGAAAGAAGTCACGACTGCAGTTGTGACAAATTTTCTTGACGAAAGTTGTGCTCGCTACAACTTGGAGTCTTCGGTCCCCCAAAGAAAGTCCTCGGAAAACGCGTGTGGAGCTTGGTAAAGGCTGTTGACCAACAGACTTGATGAGCAAAGCTTTGACTCAGGCGGTTACAACGCGAGTCTGCTGGTAACCAGACCAGTGGTCAGTCGTCAACGGACAGGTCTCAGCCATGCACAAAGGCACTCTCGAAGCCCCACAGAATCATCGGACCCTCCATTAACTTTACCCATCCTCTCCACGAGAAAACAACGACAACAGCAACAGCAACAGCAACAGAAAACGCGATAAACCGAACGAGACAATCACGACCGCCAGCGTCTGCACACTCCCCGGAACGAATCTATAAGCCAAACACAGCAATCCTCTCGCCGACGCGTGGAGATTCGACTTCTACAAACCGCCAGATACAATGGGGAAGTGAAGCAGAAGATTGAACAAAGGATATCTTGGTCAGGGGAGAACGCGGAAATCTTGGACTGACTCTTCTGGTTCTTTCCCAAATGGAAGTGGAAGGTGGATGAAATGGACAAGCTGCTTGTGTGACAATTGTTCAGCGCACGAGAAGCAAAAACCGCCGACGGTAGGGAGATTTTCGTTTGGCTAGTGGTCACGGGGGTCACGGTAAACCGTGCTAGAAATGACGAAAACGTATGACTGGCTAGATTGAAATGCGGCGGAGAAACAGAGAGTGTCTGAATCATGGAGCGGGAGACGAATTCGCTGATGACGACCAGAAGAATCATTTCTGAAGATCACCTACCTCAAGAGCTCAAAAACGCAAGCTGCAACTGACATGATGAGGTAGAACCACCCAAACATTGCTTCACTAGCATGTTCGGGAGCAGCTGGTCTCGAGAACAGAAGACGCACGATCGAAACCGCGTTCTGTCCGCTTCTCAGCAAACATTGAATCAGTCGATTGTCCGTTCGCAAACGATCCCAAAGCCGCCTGACCTACGACTAGCGCTACGCGAGACGCCGCCGGACATCAGGGAGATAAGAAGGAGCTCAAAGAGGGCAACGGCCGATTTGTGTTACAACAAAACTCGTTGATCATGTTCAAGGTGTAAAGATCCACGAGAAACGCAATAAGTAAGATCGACAATACTAGTGGCGACAGGAAGTAATGGAGGATGGACTGGGAGTGTGTTGCATGAGTATGCTGAGGGCGTCTTTGGGGGGCAGTGTTGGGTCGTTGAAAGACTCCAGTGTGTACATCGATCAGCGGAAATGTGATTGCATAGTGTAGGAGAACTGAGAACACTCATCAAAGTGTAGCAGCTTCGATGAGAATGGTGGAAAAGAGCCAGTGAGTTGCAACTGACGGATATGATCGAACAAAGCTTCATGTATTTGCACGCTGTCTCCATAGCCATGAGCATAAGTCGCAATCCACAGCATAGATAGAATAGTGAAGATATATGTCATGGAAAGTCGTCCTGTGAAACTTGGCGCCAAGACTATTTAGGCCGACCTTCTGCCGAGCGTTCACTTCGAACTTTCACATGCGACTTTCTGTCACCAGCACACGACTTCATGATCGCTCGATAACACCTCGCTCAGCTTGTGCACGCCGCACAACTCCCTGCACAACACATTCGCCGCCATGACCGAAAAGAAGGAGGACCTGTCGCCAGTGGCGCAGGCGTCGGAAGAGCTGTACAAAACCATCATGGCACAGTCGCAGGACGAAAGCGGCAGCTTCACCATCACTTTCACGCAGGAACAGCTGCTGGAAAGAGCCCCCGGGTCGATTGCCGACAAGAAGGAGCTGCTGCCGATTATCCGCTACTTGACCGGCCAATGTCTGTTCCGCACGCTCAACCAGAAGGACAAGGGCCTCAGCTGGTCGGTGCGGCCGCGAGAGGCCGCCAAGGCTATCCGCTCGCTCGACAAGGACGAGAAGATGATTTACGAGATTATTGAAGCCAGCCACAATACGGGCATCTGGATTAAAAGTATCAAGAATAAGATGAACGGCTTGGCCCAGCCCGTCGTGCAGAAAGTTGTTAAGAATCTCGAGACTCAGCGGCTGATTAAGCCGGTGCGGAGTGTCAAGGCCCCGGCGCAGCGAGTGTACATGCTGTTCCATCTCGTCCCCAGCGAGGACGTCACGGGAAACTCCTTCTTCGATGCCGGCGATCTGGACGAGTCGTTCCGCGACGAGCTGCTCAATCTGATCATCTTCTTCGTCAAGACGAACAGCTGGACCGAGCCGGAAAGGCGGAGAAAGTCCAAGCCATCGAAGGCTGCCAAGGAAAACGCCGAGGACACGAACGACGCCGCTGCAGGCCAGAAGCGGAAGAGAGCAGCCGACATGGAGGACCTGGCTGTGAAGCCACACCAGTATCGCCGCACCCACACCGTCACCGAAGCAGACTACACCCAACTCGTCTATCGCGCGGGCACCCACCACTACCCCAACGCAGAGGACATTCACGCATTCATCATCAGTTCCAACGCCCTCACCGCCACGAAATCTGCTTCCCTGACCGTGTCCGAAATCCAAGGGTGTCTCGACGTGCTCGGCTGGGACGACAAGCTGGAGAAGATATGGAATCCCTCCGATGGAACGTGGGGCTATCGTACGAAGAGAGGCGTGACGTTCCGCCCGCCCGGCCAGTCGTTTGACATCGAAGAGCAAGCTGTCGGCACAGGGCTGACGCAGACGCCGTGTGGGAGGTGTCCTGTATTTGAAGTGTGCAAGGAGGGTGGACCGATTAATCCGCAGAGTTGTGTCTACTTTGATCAATGGCTGCAGCTGTAAGAACGGAAAGGTCTTGCGATTCGGGGCGAGGCTGCGATTTGATGTTTGATTGAAACTTAGCGATGGCGTTGGAGGGAGAGGATGGATTGCAAGACGTGCCTAAAGCATGACGTTGGCGTCTCTTGATGGCCCGATTTGAGCAGGTAGAGAAAGCTGATACCCAAGATGTGACTACTTTACTTCACCTTCCATGGCGCCTCTCATCTCCGGTGTACTCTTTTCTCCCCACTCTCATTCCGTCTGATGTTCCTTGTCTACAGGAGTTTGCAGAGCGCGGAACATGCTTGAATATCTCTATCTCTATCTTGACAACCTCAAGCTGCGCAAACGGCAGTGGACATGACGCAGTAGCGTAGATTTCCGTCCAGATGCATTGCATCTCACCCAACAAGGCCCTTCTAAGTTTCGTCACCACTCATACCAAGTCCTGTATACTCCAGTATCATGCCGCCTGTGCGTCGCTTACAGTGCGAAGATTGAACGCAGTCAATCGCACATCTCCGTGAATGGAATTGCAACCCTATCGTCCTTTCTGGAAGCTTATCAGACCATGACCGGTTTCATGTACACCATGTCTGCCTCCGCCAGGATAATAGGCATGACACCGCCGCAGCCACGAGAGCAATAGAAAGCGGACCGAGCTTCAACCGCGACGTCGACTTCAACCGCGTCTGGACTCGAACTATTCAGTTCAGTATGTCGTTCAACTCCAGTCTGCGCCTCTTGCGTGGTATATCAGCAAGTGATTGCTCTTCATCAGCGTCCTGCTCAAGCTCGCGCACGGAGCCAGAGACGGCCACATCAAATCTCCGAGGAGCGGGTGCTGTGTTAGCGCTTCCGCTGGGACATGCGCTGGCTTCTTTCCTGGCGTCTAGAGCCTCGCGGAGCAGTGTTATGATCGCTTGGAAGCCTTGCTTGAGAATTGGCGTTTCGCAAAATCGCTTCGGTCTTTTCTCAAAGTAAGTCATGCCAAGCTCGAAGGACTCGAAGGCCAGAATCCTGCTGTTACCTGGCATGAGATAGTCTGTCTCATTATTTGATGACAGTAAAAGATAGCAGCCTGGATCTGCCCCTTTGTTGAGGAGAAGTTTTAGTATGTCAAGGATGACTGGCCAGTATCTCCTTGCTTCCCAGGGCCTAGAGGATCGAGAAGCCTGCGAATGAACAGACATAAGGACACGCTGCCAAGTCGATTGTTGAGTGCCATCTTCGTACACATTCAGCTCGTTGAGGTCGATACCGTCTTCAAGCAATTGCACGATTGTCTTACAGCTAAGGGTTGAAGCAGGCCCACGTCTCCAAGTGTTATCCGGGTAGGATGCGGCCTCTATCCAGCAGTGCCGCGCTGACTTTGTATTCCAATGTGGCTTCCACGCAAGGATACTCCAGAACAAGTCCTCACGGCCTCGTCTCAAGATCTCAGCCAAAATCATAACGCCGCAGGCGGCAGGATCGTGACGAAATATCTCCATATACATACACCAGTCGTTTGCTAAGGAGGCCCGAAGCCAATATTTTGAGCCGCCAGAAGACACATACTCGTGTTGCATGATGTGGCTGATTTTGAGGAGGCCTTCAGCAGCTGTGGTGAAGGCACGATGTTCACATCGCGTGTCTCCGTGGATGATATCATCATCCGTGGGCACCACTTCGAAAAGGTACAAAAGACGGTCCCTATTGTGCTCCGCAGGCAATGACATCAACTTAGTTAGTCTAAGTAGCGCAAGGACCTCAGAGACCGCAGGACAGAACTCCGTGCCAGCGAGACACCACAACGTTCCGTCCTTGGCTTTGGCACGAGCAAAATCGAAGATTGTCCGATGGGCAAAGGCAATGTGATCTGGTTGCCATGACGGAATAGTAATGTTTTCCGCGAGACCCATTCTCAATTGTGGGACATTTTGGTCCGGTTCGTCGCGGCTGACCCAGACCTTGTACTGATCAGAGCTTTCTGATTCTGAGGCGCGTATGATATCTACTAGATCCTTGCACCACTTGTTGGCAAGAATCTGAGATGTATCGAGAAAGCCTGTCAATTCTGGCAGACTCAGTTTCTGTTCTGGTATCTCCCAGGCAGAACGACGAGTATCCACGTCTTGGGTAAGACACCAAAGTCTGATGAGCGGCAGATGAGGCAATCGTCTGCGGAAGTGCGCCAGCAGGAGCAACAGCACTCGGGCGCAGTTCTTCTTGTAGACAGGCTCGATACTGTCAAAAATATTCTCGATGAATTCATTGATGTCTTGAGGCGTGGCCTCTAGCCTTGTGTATAGCTCATGAGGCGAGTCTCCCTCTCCTATGCCTCTCCGTACACCGTTGACTGCTAGCTTGACCCAGAGGAAAATCCCCTGCGCTTTATCCAGGATTGAAGATCGCAGATTTCTGCGGGTGGTGTAATCTTCATCCGCGGGCAGGACTGCGGCACCAACTGAAACTAATCGCTGTTCAACATAGAGGCTGAGGTCTCTATAGGTGAGCTCGTGCAGCTTGAGGAGCAGAGCCTCAGATCTCGCGCCGAACCGCAGATTGAAGATGTTCCAAGGCCTGCTGGAGACACAAATTTTGATGGCAGGCGAACGATTCAGAGCGTCCAGATCGTCGATTAGGTCCTGATAGTCTCCGGTGAACTCATCTAACCCATCGATGAACAAACAGAATTTTGCAGATCCGCGAGAGCGCTCCACAACACGTTTGAGAGCTTCTCGAAGCTCAGGTTCCTCCCATGGTGCAGAGCTCTGAGTCGACCTACTCGTGGCTGCCCAGCGCTGTGGCAGCAAATGCCTGATCGTCTCGGGATCGTCGCCTAGAAGCTGGTGAAGCAGACTCCTGAGAAGCCCTTTGTGAGATCTTTCCAGCTCACCACCCGCGGCCCAGAAAAAGAATCCGCAGACTTTAATGACTGTCCCTGCCCACTCACACAACAGCTCGCAAGTCCGAGGATGATCTGCCAGGAATTTCATGAGGCATGACTTCCCGGCTCCGGCTTTCCCGCTCACCCAAAAAATCTCGTCGGAATGCCGTAGCCAGCTTCGGAAATCATATGCGCTTCGATTGACTCTTGTATCCATTTCAATTCTGTCCTCGCAGGACAGTTGTAACTCGCGTCCATCGCAGACTTCACAGGTATGGACAGTAATCGGCTCTTCGGCAAACATCCACTCATACGTGCCAGGGAAGGACTCGAGAGGCCTTTCATGATAGCGAAACATGCCCTCAAAGCGCAGACTGGACAGGATTTGATCGACAATCAGCTGCTCCTGAGACTTGGAACCTCCGTAATGCACATTGCCATACACAGGTCCGTTGATCTGCTGCGAACCGGGTTGCGCCACCATACTCTCATAGTTGTGGGTGACATTTCGCGGCCCGGAAGTCGTGTTGCTTCGCGCAGGCAAAGCGCCTGAAGTACTCAGGGACATGATGGGCCTGTCCTAAATGCCAGACTCGACGGATGAAAAGCGAGACCTCATGATGATGTGCAGATGGAGGAGAGCAAGCTTCGAAGGTCAAGTGGACATTTCTCTGAGCCACTGACGCTGATTATGTCGAGAGCCTTGCCCGGGTGAAGCTCTTCGCGCAGCCATTGCTGCCATTCGTCGAGCTGTTGTGTAACCACTCCTTCAGCTGAGGCCGCCCCGAAATCGCTGATGCAGGGAGCAGCGTCACATTAGCAGGGTGAAATTTTAATGCTCGGCGTAGCGAAAGAGTGTCATGAATAACAACGAAATTCAACGTCGTGGAAAGATCGTGGAAAGGTCGTGGAAAGTGAAGTCGACGATATGTCAGCCTGAGGCAACAGCTGACAAATCTCTGGCCCGTGCGCAATTGGAACCTCGAGCTGGCCATCAACATTTCCGAACCGAACACTTCAACACACCAACAAACTCGCCCTCACCGCAATCATGGCCAACTACCTCGCGTCCATCTTCGGCACGGAACAAGACAAAGTCAACTGCAGCTTCTACTACAAAATCGGCGCCTGCCGCCACGGCGACCGCTGCTCGCGCAAACACGTCAAACCCAGCTACTCGCAGACCATCCTCCTTCCCAACCTCTACCAAAACCCGGCCTACGACAACAAATCGCGCATGAACCCGCAGCAGCTGCAAAACCACTTTGACGCCTTCTACGAGGATTTCTGGTGCGAAATGTGCAAGTACGGCGAAATCGAAGAAGTCGTCGTGTGCGACAACAACAACGACCACTTGATCGGCAACGTGTACGCGCGCTTCAAGTACGAGGACTCGGCGCAAAAGGCGTGCGATGCGCTGAATTCGCGGTGGTATGCGGCGCGGCCGATTTACTGCGAGCTGAGCCCTGTGACGGATTTCCGCGAGGCGTGTTGTCGGCTGAATTCGGGGGAGGGGTGTGTGCGTGGCGGGTTCTGCAATTTCATTCATCGCAAGGAGCCAAGCGCTGAGCTGGATCGGGAGCTGGAGTTGGCGACGAAGAAGTGGCTGAGGGAGAGAGGGAGGGATGAGCGCAGTATGACGAGGAGCGCGTCGCCTGAGCCTACGCGTCCGAGATACTAGGAGGATCGGAATTTTGTTAAGCAGGAAAACGGCGGCGACGAGGATATGAGGCCTGCTTCATCGAGATGATGCAGGAATCGAGAGAACAAGCAGGCAGATCAAGAGGCCGTCTCTTGGCACTGGGCCATACACCGCAGTCGTCAATGGCCACTGCGTGCCTGGGGCTTGGCTGGAAACTCTGCGGAACAGGGACATGGAGCACAATACATTGCGCGACCAGTCTGCGCGAGAGGCGCGATGATGGGGCCGTTGAGCCTTCGAGAAAAAGAAGTGGTGCCTTCGGATGGCGCCGCCGGATAGAGATACCTTGCATGCGATACGACAAGGCATGATGTAAACTAGCGAGTGGAATAAAAACATGGAAAGCGATGCTGTTTCAAAAGCCGTCTCTTTTTGCTGTTCTGGTGTCCTTTCTGCGCTCTGCATAGCAGTCTTCCGCCATCGAAGTTCGTCAGTCTTTGAGACCTGTGCTAGTCTACAAAGTCTGTACAGGCCATGTTTTGTCCATAGTGTCATCTCATCATATCACCGGCTCATCTGTGCCAGCTCGCAGTTCTTCCGGATTCTCCACCGTCCAGGCTGAGTACTGTTTGATCCATACACCCATTCCCTTAAAACAACCACCATCCTCCCCCCTTCCCCTCTCCAACCTACTCAATCACTACTCGCATCATCCACCCTACTCTCCCCTACCTCCCCAAAATACCCATTTCTCACCAACCACACAATCACAACCACGACCGCAGCCACAAACACCAGAAAGCTGACCCAGAAGCCGCAGCAGACCCATGTGCGGCGCGAGAATTTGCGTTGTTGGCGGACGAGCCAGGAGGATCTGTGAGGCAAAGAATGTGAGTGAAGGGATTGGTTTGAGGGAGGATCATGAAGGACGTACTGGTGGTCCTCTTTGGATGAGGCGTTCTGAGCGGCTTCTTCGTCGAGGTGGACGGCGGTAGAGAAGCGTTTCCAGAAGGCAGGATCGCGGGGGACGGCCATTGTGGTTTTTGAGGTAGGATGTATCAGGTGTGTGTAGCCTCTTCTTTTTGGCTTCTCTGTTCTGTACTTGTCGCTCACTTGCTTCGTCTCTGTGTGCCGAGTTTGTCTTTGTGCTGTTTGTTCCAAGTTGCAGATCCTTGTTGCAAGTCCTGAAATGCAATGCAGCGCAACGCAACGCAAACGCCGTCTCCAATGCTGCAGTTATGAAACGAAAGGTGGTGGACAGTAACAAGCTGTAACGACTGACTGACTAGCGATGAAGCAGACACCACAATAGCAGAAACGAACAGACCCTCTCAAAGAAAGGAAGGAAATCGAGTGAATGAGCGCAAGAAGGCAAACCCGCAAAGTGAAGCTCGAGATTCTCACGTTTCCCACACAGCCCGCATGTAACACAAACCTCATCAAAAAGGGAATAGAATAGACGATTACGCGTCCCGTCCCAAGCGCTTGCTTGCAAGAACCGATTCGAGAACAGCTTCACGTTGAGGAGGCGGAAAGCGGATCGTCCTGTTGGTCGCTCGAGACCCCGAGAAATCTCTCGCGCTTCGAGAGCGTTGCACATGTGAGGCGCTAGAAGCCGTGGAAAGCTGCATATCAAATCTTAATCTGCAGAGGCGCGAGCACGGCTTGCTCTCCAGTGTCAGGATGGCCAGTGTCAGGATGAGAGAGGAGAAAGTGGTACAGTCTGTCGGTCGGCTTCGCGCATGCTTCTTGTTTGCTTCAATGATGGCGAATGAACGTGAGGGACGCGCTTCTTGGAAGTGAATTGGTCGAGGCGAAGGAAAGGGACTGTGGAGTTTGTCGGAGATTTGGGTCGGACAGGGCTGCCGAGCGCGGGACGGAGCGCGGGCCGACGCCGGCAGCTATTCTTGACGTGCTTTCAACTCTCAACACCCGTAGACACATTGGAATCTGTAGTCGACGACTCCAAACCAGCAGAATCTGTTGTGTAAGGATCCTTCAGCTGTGCCAGGAGTACGACGGCATATACCCGTCCTCAAATAGGCCGCTGAAACCTGGCGAGTCAAAACGCAGGCTGCGGTACGACTCTGGGAGTTTACGGAGAGTGGTAAGTTATCGTCATCAACGAGTCTAGGCATATGGACAGCAAGTGTATGGCATCGCTACATGTATAAGAGCATAAGGCTATCAGGTGGACTGGACACGAGCGCTGTTCCTGTTCTGCTGGGTCGCCGAAGCTCACAATAGCGTAGGCTTGACTGGCTAACATTTCGGCCAATCTGGTAGATTCGCATATTCGACGCTATGTACAGTCTCACTCACAACCGGCTGCTTTTTGGGCCCCCAGTGTCTGGTCCTATGGGCCTGAATCAGGTCAACAACAACGCTGACCATCCAGTCTTCTTCGCATCTCCTCGTGAAAGGATGAATCAATGCGCAAGGAGCCTCACATCGAGAGCTTGCTTTCGTCACACCAGGATTGCAAACCACACGCCCATCAATTGTCCGGAGAAACGATGCAAGACAGTGATTCTTCGGCTCTAGCATGGCATCATTTAATACCTGGTTCGCACAGTCGTTCTGGCCATCTTCTAGCTTCTTTCGAGACACTCCAAGCACCATGTGCTGGCGAAGCTATGTGTAACATCTGCGCTTTAGCTTGACACGAGTACCAGAAAACATCCACAAGCTACGCGAGACAGGAACACACGTGCCAAGCAGCATGAAAGTGCGATGATGTTGACCACTAATGTTGCAGCGCTAGAGACGGTTCACCCTCGCACCTGAGACCAATGGAGTGAGGAATGATTGAATTGGCCACCCCAACCAAGGCGATTCTGGGAGAACTTCGTTGCGCGGAGGAGTTTGTGCTGGCAAAGGCATATTTCAAAGCACTCCCGTCAGCCACGAGCCTCGGAGTATTTTCCCATCACCATAAACGTCCAGCATCCGACATTTTCTACAACTCTAGCTTGGGTTCATCCTTCGGCTCGCATCATCACAATGAAGGTCACAATCGGTCTCATGCTCGCCAGCATCGCCATTGCTGCACCCCTCCGAGAGAGGGAGTCTGTCGAGGGCACACCTGAAGGTCATCGTCTAGGCTCTTACATTCCAGGAGGGTTTAGAAAAATAATGCCTGATGGATCGACACCGATACCTGGTGGATCGTCCTTTGGCAGGCGGGAAAGAGTTGGCTGCTTGCAAGAGCGTAATGTGCACCGGGAGGGCGAGTTCGTCGAGGACACACCTGAAGACCATCTACATAGATTCACCGTACCAGGAGGCTCGTCAGGTTTGAGAGCTGATGGAACGAGATTTGGAATGCCACCTGGGAGATCGGGCTTCAGTAGAGTCGGTTGACTGAACGAGCGCGACGGGTCCAACTAGGGATGGATGACTGGTCGGGCCACTCTTAAAGCACTCGGCAGCATGCTCTCTCGCTGAGCCAGCTGCCATCCGTAAATCGACCCCGTTCGGCTTCAGCGTTGATGTACTCGAGGTCGAGTACGCCTGCTTCCTTCTTGTGACTGGCACCACGCTCTCTGTCAATGCTACGCTTGTCTCGAACGACAAGGTAAGTTCCTTCCACGGCGCGATCCGATGTTGTGCACATGCTAATGATGGCTCACAGGTCGCTGTGCGAGATGAAAGACCGGGAGCTCTCATGCAGGACACGGTGCGGTAATGAGGCCGAGTTGCATGAATGGAATGGCTGCATAGCGTGCGAGATGTTCAATGGTTATGATGGTCTCGGTAGCATTGGTATTTCGAGTGTACTTGCTACTCCAGAACTCAATCACAATTTGATACATCAGCCCACTATCATCCCTTTGACTTCTGTTGCAAAAGAGTCATCGTGAGTAGACTGTTCCAAGTCAGCACTCGCAGACGGCAGAAAGCAACATCCATCGAGCTGCAGCTGAAGCTTCAGACGAGACTGGTATCTGATGCTGGCGTGCATTTACCAGGCCTTACTCTGTGAACTGCATGCGACTCTCCTCGAACCACCGCAGCAGTACATTGACCAATTCTCTCACCTTCTACCCTACACCTCAACTTCCAGTGCCAGCTTTGAACGCGGAGTGTAGCATCTTCTCGTAGCGCTCGCAGCCCATGCTTGTAGCCATCTATTGCCTGGCGAAACCAGCCTCGTCACGCAATGCCGCGAGCGATCTGTCCGCCTGATGTTGTCCACTCAGACACGCTCGCAAAGATATCGTGAGTCGCCGAACGAGATGGAGGGTAGTGTGAATGCATGCGTCTGCTGCGGTCATCCTGATTCGAGGGCGAGTCGACTGCCAGAGAGACGGATCCTGCGCTGTTGACATGACCATTATACGTGACGTTCGAGATGCTTTCGCGACAACGGGGACACGTTGTGATTGAACCAAATCCTCATCGTCGCCATTACGCCACGATAGTCCTCGTTCTTGACGGTGTCACCATCACATTGACAGGAAAAGCAATGACGAGCGACGACGAGCGTTGAACGTTGTACCATGTCGCGTGTCAGGACTTGGCAGCTCAGGCACTGAGGCACCTACTCTTCACGCCGGTACATGCTGGACATTCCAGCTCAGAGAACATGTTGCCATTCCATCGACAACCTGAACTTCTCCAACATCTGTAGCACCCTCATAAACAACCACGTCCATCCGATTCGATTGAGCAACTTCGGCCGCTAGTGGGTGAACGTCGATCTGGTTAACAACCACAGCACTGACCATCCAAAACAACCACGCCATGGCTGAATATGGAGCCATGACGATCTGCACCACTTTGTCATCGACATGTTCAATAAGCTGTGCTTCTCGTTGCATGATGGCATACACCTTATGTTTACTCGTGATGTAAGTGGGAGAAACTTGCATCTATAGTTTCCGGTCTATTGACTCCATACGCTGGATATCGCCCGTCGAGAACGCCTGCACTCTCTCGTGACAGTACCGCAGAGAATGGACTCAATTTGTGAGCTACCCAGACCTGCACTCGCACTGTCAAGCCACATCGGCGAGTAGTGGTGTCCTGACCACCATTCGAAGATGCAGGACAGTTGAAGTAAGATCCTTGATGTTCAACGAATGGGATCTATAGTTTGTCGATCGATGGCTGGCACTCCAAGACATTCACTCTTTCGACCTGTACAGCCTGGTGCGAGGGTGGACACTTGCCACTTGTCGTTGGCAACATTCTATGTCTGTGCGATTTGTGACGATCACATCGTAGGCCCCAGTCAAGGGCTTTGTGAGCGAGGTCATCGAGAGTGAAGACGCCATAGTTACTGATCTAGATAGACATGATCTGAGCCATGCGCAAACATGTTCGTAGTCTGAATTTGCTTGAAATCGTGCTTCTATAGGGGGTGAGGGTTGCCGCTGTCTGAAGGTACGGATAGCTTGGATGGCTCGAAAGCGCACGCGCGCGAGAGCTTGAGAATTGTTTGCCATGAAGCTGCGCGATGGCATGCTTTCCGCTAACATGTCGACTGCTGTCTTGGTGATGACTACGATGTTGATGTAAGGAATGGAAAGCACATCACGATGGTGTTGTGTCCGGGGGTGTGGATCCTCGTCGCGAGAAGATCCAGGACGGCAAAGCCAAGTGTCAGATGTGTGGGTCAGCATCGTGCCCCCCTTTCCTTTTCCAACAAAACCACGTCTGTTCTTCTTATCCTCCATCACACTCGTGCCAGACATTCTCCATAAACTAGCAAAGCGTCATTATGGACACGAGTGCAGCAGAACACCAGCGCGATGACTGCATGACCGAGCTTCCGCCAGTGCCAGAGGACGAGTTTTGTGTGTTCGGCACAGTACGTGTCATCATGCGATTGTCATGGCCTGCATCTGAAGCAGCTTCTGATTCTGACTAGGTGTATGCTCATCCAGAGCATGCAGATGCCTTGGAAGCCGTCTATGCCCAGACTACAAGATCAGCAGCTTCCGAGCCTGGCATCATCTACTACTGCTTGGCGAGAGATCCAGATGACCGGAATGTGTTCCACTTCTTCGAGCGGTATACAGGGCGCAAAGCTTTCGAGGAGCATAACAGCACGCCGACTGTCAAGAAGTTGCTGGCCGATGGGCTGATGAGGGGTGTGAAGGCCAAGTTCGTAAAGGCCATCGAGCCCGCTGCATCGGGCTCAATCTGATCTGCTCAACGGTACAAGCGTACCACGCGCCAATTTTGAGCTCTTCAGGCCTCCTCGTTGTCCGGAGGAGATGCTGGGTCTGCAACCAGTGCATAGATCGAGCCTTAGCAGGCCGGGAGAGAACACCGTAGCAAGCACACGCTCGCCAGGTGGCCGAAGCTATTAGGCAACGAGTTTCGATCTATGTTCGATTGCGCATGCTTGGTTCATGCATCGGGAGAGCCACGCAATAGAAGGCATCCCTGTGTGCCGAGGTTCCCCACGTAACGAGGAATTTTCAAAAAAACGTTGATTCTACAAAGTGTAGCATAACTCAACGACCAGTGGACTAATTGACACACTCTCAACTGCGTTATCTGCGCTATATATCCAGCTTGCTAAAGTCAACTTGAAGTATAACAATGCGGCTTAGTTTGCGTGTTGTTCGTCGCTTTGTTGCAGGTAGCTGTTTCTTCTTGGCACTGGCTTCCTCCACTTCTGAACCTGCTAAATCAAGTGCCTATAGTTTCTCATGCAAAGTCACTTGTTTGCGACGTCTTGTAGGCCTCGCAGAAGCCTGTAACTCAAGGTTAAGTTGCTAGTTAGTTAGTTTGACCTGTTTATCAAACTCCTTCTAAACCTGTAGTTTCTGATTATTTACCTCCTTCTCCTTCTTCTTCTGAACACGTTCCAAAGCTCTCTGTTCCTTTACAATACGTGCCTGTGCAGTCTTCAGTTGTTGCTGTTGCTTCTTAGCAGCCTTCTCTTCACTCTCTTGCTTCTTGGTAGCTTCTCTTTGAGTCTATAGTTCTCGTATACGATCAATCTTGCTAGGGCTCTAAAAGACACCTCCTTGTTGGCTATTAGCTCTTACTTCTTCTACAAGAGTCTTGCCACGTTGTCTCTTCTTCTTCTTATTGTTCAGAGCTCGTTAGAAGCCAGTATTCTTAGTCTTAAGGATAGCATTCTTAGCGATAAGCTTATAAACTTGAAGTTTAAGCTTATTAACCATTTCTGAGTCCTTAGCAAAGACAGCTTAGTTGATCATGGCCTGAACTTTCCTATAGTCTGGCCCAGAGCTAGAGGAGCTGCCAGTACTCTCTAGTCGTGATCCAGGGCGTGCTAGGTTGCTTAGCCTGCCCTGTCTTAGGTTGGGCATACTCTGAAGAATTACTATAGAATTGAGTAGATTTAGGCCTATAGCCTGGAAGCCTGATAGGACGTTCTTTACTGTTATTGTAGAGTTCTATGCAGGCCAGAATAAGCGGAAGAAATCACGCTTTGATACTATAGACAGCCCCTGAGACTCTGCCATATAGTGGCTCAAATTAGTAGAGTAATAGGAAGCCAATGGACCAAATAACTTGACATCAAGTGGCTGCAGTCGGTGTGTTGCATATGGCGGAAACACGTTGATTAGGATCCTGTGATTTAGGCTCCATTCAAGGAACTCTAGTGTCATATAAGAGCCATGGCTATCAAGGATTAGAAGCCGCCAGTCTCTGCCAGCCTTGGCCTTAGTATGACGATCAAACACCTCCTTTAGCTATGCTAATCCAAGCTTGTTATTAGTCCATCCATTAGGTAAAGAAGTGAAGAAAGCTGCATGCTTTGCACCATCAAAATCCTGTAGCTAAGAGTCTTGTAAATTGCTAGTAACTGCCTTATAAATCAGTACAGGTGGAAGTGTAGTACCATCTACGTAGACATAGGCCAAGATTGTGATCCACTCGCGATTGCTATCCTATATATTGCCAATCAATTTCTTCTCTTGTTTTGAGCCCTTAGTGAATATTCGCTTTATCTTCTATATAAAGCCAATTATAGCTCCCTTCTCGTCTATATTGTATATATTGGACGGTGTAATCGAGTACTCCTCAATCTTCTGGCCTAGGGTGTTGTAGAATGACTTAATTAAGGCGTAGTTGTCAGCTTTCTTCCTCTCTTTGTCCAGGGGTTATAAATAACGTGATTCCAGCTCTTTTGCATGCCTGCCAAGAAATCCACCTACCTAGTTCTTTCTAGGCTCTCTGCCAACAATAGTGGCAGCAAAGGTATAGACTACTACAGGGGTAGGAGGGATACCCCTAGTAGTCAGCTTGTTCACGTGTTTGACAAGTATAGACTCCTGGGCTGGGCTTAAGAGTTAATTCTTCTAATACTGATCAGCTTTGGTGCCTTGTAGGGATTTCCACCTCCTCCGCAGTGTCTCTGGGTGCACATTATGTGATCTGGCAACAGCAGCGACATTTGGACGACTCTGCGAATTCAGTTTATTAATTGCTGCATTGATAGAGTCCATAGTTGTTAAACTACGCGTATTGGAAGTGGATGGAATATCGCTCAAATTCCTCGTCACGTGGGGAACCTCGGCACACAGGGATGCCTTCTAACTAGCTCGCGTCAGCACGCGACCTACCTTGTGCTCCAGCTGTGCTCTGTGGTCTCGCCCACGATGAGTTGCAGTCCTCGTCCTGGCTCGATTCAACGGCGAATCCTCGAAGCGTA
This sequence comes from Septoria petroselini, assembly GCA_022559915.2. Classification (NCBI taxonomy): domain Eukaryota; kingdom Fungi; phylum Ascomycota; class Dothideomycetes; order Mycosphaerellales; family Mycosphaerellaceae; genus Septoria; species Septoria petroselini. Next base: position 284,569 of record JAFJTQ020000008.1, read on the forward strand.
CAAGACTGGCTACATCTCATCTGTACGACCGCAGCGGATAGCTGGCCCCCTGGCAGGTAGTGGAGTCTGCACTACGAACCAGCAGGGTAGTTGGCCGAGACAGCCCCTCATGGACGAACGCACAGCATCGAAGCTCACGCGTGCCTGCTTCGCGCGAAGGCCTTCGGTAGAGGCACGATCCTGTGCGGGTGGAAGGACTTGCAAGGCACGGGCGAGAGCTCCAGCCAACGTGTGTTCGACCTTCCGACGCCAATTGCTTCGGTTCGGCAAGCCTTTCGCAGCCCTCTTATCCTACCCATCGGCGTCAGCCCAGACCTCAAGACGCGGCCGGCATACCCGCTGGGTGCAAGACCCTCAAGCTTCCGAGAACCCGATGGAGTCATGCGAGCTCGCCTTGGGGAACGGCTCTTGTTCAAGTCATGTTTCAGCCAGTCTCTGACTCTTGCAGTTGGCCCACATGGTATCTCTTGTGTCAAAGCCCATCTGCCATCTCTCCTAGATCATCGAGCCAATCTTTGCATCATCGGGCGGCGAATGCCATGGCCTGCAGTCTCGACAGCTTGGTCCAGCGCGGCTCGGACGATGTATATCTGATTGGAGAAGCCAGGACAGCACTTGTCTCGTAGTCGCTGGCGTCAGACTGCTCCTCATTTTGCGACCGGTGTACCCATTATAGATCTTCCGGGGCCGCAGTCTAGTCCAGATGGGCATGCTCTGGGATCAGCTGCTACTCAAAGTCATACTCCGCAGAGATATCGCTTGCAGATGATGCCAGCAGCCTAATCTCTGCTTCAATGTCCAGGCAGGCGACCAGGAACCAGCTTGTTGACTCTACCATGGTGTCTTTGGTATCCCGTCCATTTCCTTCTCTTCGGGAGTATCATGGCGACCTTTGCTTGATAAACCGGAAGACTGCGCCTAGCTGTCTGCCTTTGCTGTCTGGGATCGACATCAACTGCGTACAAGTCTTTGCCGAACGAGCGTGCCTCCTCTTTTTGCTTTGTTCAACGATCGTGGAATCGGCGCGCAACAGGCTGTGGATTCGATGATCGCCGACCGTCTCGTGCGTTCCGACGATTTGGAAGTGCCTCTGGGTGGCATCGAGGTTGCTGGGTCGGTTGATTGGTGAATTTCGGGAAGTTGATGCTGCCGCACACAGGCTCTGGTTGGCGATTGTCTGCGTCAAGCTCAGAGATCTCTGCGCTCACTGTCGTTTCTGTTTGGCGGTGGTCGTGGCCATTTGCTGCGAGGGTACTGGACGCTGTTCGTCAGCGCAATGGTTGGAACTCTCGTTTGGCCATCCTACTGCTTTTCGGTTGCGTGTTGGCCGTGTTGGCCGTCTTTTTTTCCCTCCGGTTTCAATGAGGGAGAGAGCGCGCAAGTTGTCCGCCGTGCTCGCGTCGATTGCTACTTCGATAGCTGGCCTCAGGAGCGTGGCTCGCATGATCGATCTGAATTGCTTCCTGCTCGAACAGGGGGTGGCTCGCTCTATGAGAGCGGTCCGAAAGAAGCATCAGGGCTGCCATTCGAGAGTGCGTCAAGCAGAATCACCTGAGTACCTCTGCCTGAAGCTGCGTTGTGTTGTTCTGTCAGAATACTGGGTCTTGGCGCAGAGCTGGTGTTCTCGCAGGAAGAATGTGACCGTCTACAAAGAGCCCCAACGGAGCGTACATCACAATGCGTAGCCGCTGACCGCTGCGATGAGCCTTACCATCGGTCAGAGAGTACTGCGGAGATGATCGTGCGTAGCAAGATGGTGGCAGAGGCTTCCGGTCACAGCACGAAGCAAAAAGAAACAGCTAATCGCAACGATATGGCTTGGCCGAGCCAGGATCGAACCTATAACCACCACATCACAACATCAAAACGTCAAAAAAAGAAGCGAAGACGCGACTCAGTCGTACACCAATGTACACACGGGTCTTCGTGGATGATTACATTCATGACACTGAATCTGTTCGATGTTAGCCAACGCTGTTCGAACTGGTTCTTCACAGAATGGGCACGCCGACCCATCTGCTCAAACCCAGCCACCCAAGCTACCGCGGGAAGTAGCTCGAGTGGCGGAAGTACCACTAACTGGGGCTACTATAACCCTTACAAATTCGTGCACGTGGTGAGGGGGACTTTGCCGTCTGCGGAGACAGAGCAGACTATCATCACGGCGCGGTTTCGAGGGGCGCAGAGTCCCACCACCATGCTGGGCCAACTGGACAGGAGTTGTACTTATAGCCATCTCTCTGAACACTTCGAGGAATCTCAATAGACAGTCCAGGAGAGTTGCACGAGCTGCACGAGTGGAGCATATCTCCACCACAATCACACGTGGGACGTGGCCGGTTCATCACGACTCTACTACCTGCGAGGAACGGCCGACACGCTCTCAGCCATGGCATCGACCAACGCGTCTTCCTTTCCAGTCAGTCATGAACGGGACAGTGAGAGAGGCAGAATCATTGTGTAGCAAATAGCAAACCCAGACCACGCGGGCCAGATCTGGATCAATCAACAGAGAAGAGTTTCCACTGCAGAGTGATCGTAACGCGCGTCCCTGTCATTCTTGCAGCTTCCACCCGTCTGATCTCTTGACGATGTAGAAGCTTGATAGTTGCAGGGCAATCAATGAGCTACAGCAAAATAGTAGGCACGGAGATCATACGTGAACGGGAGCACACGATGAGGCGACGAAGCAGGATGTGGTGACTACAGACAACTGCTGATACCAGTCACTCTCTGCAAGGGCCGTTCTAGCTCACAAGACAACGTAACGTTTGACAAGTTCCAAGCATCAGGGCACGGCATGTGGGAGATGGTACATCGATTGTTCCATTATTTGACCATCGACCACGAGCCAAACCACGTCTCCAGCTCTTCACCTCGCAACACATGCTCTGAGCCATCGACGAGCCTCGCTGGCTCCTGGATCGTCGTGTATGCAATCAAAACCCACCTGATTGTTGTCGTGGAGGTCCTGGTTGTACTCTAAGGACGAGATGCTCGTGAAGCTTTTGTCTTTGGCAAGTCGGTCTTCGTTGCGGTCTAGGAGAAGGATGCGCCAGTCAGGGGAGGACCGGGAGGTGCCCTGCGGTGTAGACATGACTTACTTCGCTCGACGTTGTCGTACTCGAGTAGCATCGCGGAAGCCTCTGCAAACGCGCTGGCCGATGACGAGATCTTCGATTCCAGCGGTCCGGTGATCGTCGAACTGAGACGAAGCAAGGGCATGCTCGATCATGGCGGCGGTGAGTCAACTCTCGGACCTACGCAAACTATCAGCTCCATCCATTCCATAGCGAGAAGGGAGCGTGAGACTGACCCTCTCGTCGCTCTTGAGAAAGTTGATCATCTCCAGATCGGACCGGATGTGCTCCTTGCTGGCATGGTGGCCGTGAGTGAGCCCGAGCAAGACTTCCAGGCTTCGCTGCGTCTCGGTGAGCTGGAGGCACGCACGACCCGAGCATGTGGAGACATCACTGCCAACCGCAAGACGCAGATCAGAAAAGGAGGCGTTGAGTCCCGCCGCCGGTCTTCTCTTTCTCCATTCCATCCTTTCGGCGGTTGTTGGCCACTGAGAGGTCTGTCCACGTGCTGTGCTGCAAGATGTTGAGATTAACAGCGCGGCGGCGCCAATGTAAGCGAGACCGCAGGCAGCTATAAACAGGTCAGCAGCCGACAGTAATGTAGCGATGATGGTACTCACGCCCTCAGTGCAGAGTCCTGAAGCGTATACGGCGATGTTCTGATGATACATTGGTCGAGATGGTGACGAAAATGTGGAAAGAGAAGAGCAGAAGCCGAGGAAGAAGACATCAAACCAACGCTAATGCCGCTGGAAGGCCAAAGAAGCAACACCCTTGCAAATTTCAGGCCCAGCTGCTACCAGAAACGCCCTCGCTTGCCTCACGATATCTGGAATAGTCGTATGTTCATTGTCTATCGTTAAAGCTGCTGGTGGCCAAGTAGCTCTACTCCAACCATCCAGGGGCTCTGTTTGCTGCTGCTGCCAGAGAGCAAAGCCGAACGCGCTGTCTTCGGTGGAGCAACACGCAGTTTTCAGATTGCACACTCTCGCAATTGATTGCCTGTGAACCTATCGGACTGGTCCCAAGGGGCTGCAGTGAGCTGAAGAGGTAGATCTACACTGGGAGCGTTGCCCTACAAACGTCACTTGTAGTTCACCTTTGTCCTTGACGCTGCTCTGATCGACGACAACGTTTTGAAGTCAGCGCGAGGACGTCAGGGTCTCGATCTCCAGCTAAGTGTAGCCTCTCCCTAAAGGTAAAACACGACACAGTCATTCAATTGACGAAGGAACATGGAGAGTGGTCATTGGTTTAGAGCCACGGTCTTTGAAATGTTTCATTGCCTATCTGCTCTGGTTCAATCCCTCCGCCCTGCATACTCGCTGACCAGGTTCGTCACGGTTGAATCCTGTGTTGGTCAAACCCTCGCCGTCGCATTTCGTTTCCTCCGTTAATTGCCTCTTAGCTTTCCCTTACTGCAGTGACTAGCTAGAGCTCGGCGAGAGACAGCCCGTTAGAAGAGCGCGATTATGCTGAGGGAGAGTTTCGCTGAGTAGGCTGGGTTTGCCCACTCCGGTGTTGGCGCGAGTTCCTGGGTGTCTGTTTGCATGATCGATTTGACGCTCTGTTCCGACAAGATCGTGCCCGCGTGATGGGTCGAAAGGCGGCCAAAAAGCATTGTGGGTGGCGCCAGGGTGAAGAGGCTCGGTAGCAGTGATGGTGGAGTCCGCAGCAGCCAGTCCAACCTGTGGGACGTAGACGCGAGGCGGTCATCGGCATCGTCGTTGACTGACGGCTCTTGGTCACGCATTAGTTGAGACTGTCAGTGATCTGCAGACCAGCAATGATACGGCGCGGCAGAACTTACATGTCCTGGATGCGGTATTTTCTTTCATGATGCTACCGTCCCGGCGCACGACAGCAGTCGCAGACCTCTGTTGTAGCTGAGCACAAAGTCGGGAAACGCCCTTGTGAGGGATCCATTGCTCACGAAATCTAGCGGTTTGGTTCCCCTTATTCGAATCATCAGCTGGTGCACTGCGACGATGTGTTAAACTAAACAAGCTTACAGTTGGAAGGCGGAGGGAAGGAAGCCCGCCAATCGTGCTTTCAGAGTCTCCTCCGATTAGCAGTGAAGTGTTTGCGGCTGATGTTGTGGTGGTTGGAAGAAGGTTGGAGAAGGACAATGATGAAAGGAGTAGAGAACAAGGGCCCTTAATTGACAGGCAGCAGTCGCCGACTAAACAAGCAATAACATCACGCTGGAGCAAGGCCGGATACAGGGGAAACGATGAACTGGCGAGAAGGATTCACGAGGGAAAGCGAGGAAATGGACACGATGTGTGCAGCTGACGATTGTGATTTCATTGCCTCGAAACTGCAAGGACTGACTATGAAGTGTTTGATGTGACGAAGCCAATTCTCTCCATCTGGCTTGAGCGCGAAGCCTTTGACCTTCACAAACTTTCACCATCTCTCTGATGAGCCAACCATCTCTCTAGAAACTTCCACCCCTCGCAAGCCTGCCATATCTTCTCTTGTGTTGTGTTTGATTGTGTCGTTGACTCATAGTTCTGGTCGTGGTCAGTGACGACCAAGTCGACGGGAAAATTCTGGACACTCACATTGTTGGAACAGAATCTGAGACTCTTGTTGCGAATGACTTTAGACCAACGCGTGTCGGGTGGTAGTGTGCGGCTGTGGAGTCAAAGAAGTCAGCACAAGCTCATGTGCTGTGGTAGAAGTCTTGCCTTGGTGTTCTCTCCAGTCAAAACAAATCGGCTCCCTCCGCGATCGACACTATTGACGAAGATACAGTAACTGCGGGGAGCCCTCAGCAGAGCAGCCATTCAGGGAATGACTCATGATGGGCCATTTTGTCTCGATGGCTATTTTGCTGCGGGCTTTCTGGCAGGAACTGCATCCGCGTCGATAGTATCGATCGCGGAGGGAGACGAAGAGGCGGCTGCTGTGGGTGTAGCTCTGTGGACACGAAAGTCAGCAAAGAGGAAAGACGGCGGAGAAGGAATCGAGAGCGTCAGTGGAAGAAGATGACTTACTGTTGTAGCGGGCTCAAGTTGTAATGACTGGTGTCAGTGTGTGTGTGGGGGGGGAATGTTGTTGGATGTGAGAGAAGAGAAGAAGAAATTGGAGGGCGAGTGAAGGAGTCTTATACGGCAGAGCTAGCCTTGCTTGGCAATCAGAATCAACGAATTTCGTGGTGGTGGAGGAGCTCTGACCACAAGAGTGTGTGGCCGAGTTTCGGGACACGGAGGGAACTTGAGAAGCACGTCACGCACTGGCAAAGCTGCTTACAGGACAATGCGAGCAGCAAACTGTGCTGGCCTAGTCATTCGACGTACTGGCGGAGGCTGACTGATCAGGGACACGGTCACATCGGGCAAAATTGGCAGATAGTTGCTTTCTGGGAGAGGATGCAATCGATCACTCTGTCACGGCAATCAAAATCCGTTGTCTTCAGCTTCGAGTGCCACGCTGTCTCGAAGCCATGTCATTCTGCCACACACCCTGATGAACTCGGAATCAACTTCTGATCAAATACGATGAAGTCGACTCGCACCACTAGCTTGACCTGAACGATCGGATTCCATCTTCGATCGGATTCCATCTTCGATCGGATTCCATCTTCGTCTATCAGTTGACTCGTTGTGCTTGTTCTAGACTTGATCACGGGCAACTATGTAGATTCTCTTGAAATCTGTCTACCTTGAAGTCTTATCCCACGGAATTTCAATCAAGTCGATCGATGATTTACATGCATTCGCGTTGCTTGGCCTCGCGAGACTTCTGGGAGGATCATCGCTGATGGCCAACAGTTGAATGTTGATTCATGGCTAATGAGCACTAAAAGAACAGATCACTTCGTCAGCCCCGGGGCTATAGACCTCTCTCTTTGCGGTAAGTCTAGTTTTGGACGCTCATAGACAAGGGGTTTAGGTACTAGACTTTGTAAGGCTGTATTCAGGGGCCCAGCAACCATTAGATCCGACTATCTTGGCTGTAGATATGCTTAAAGCAGGTTTTGAGCTACTGTTCTGATATGCTCAGGTTTGAAAAAGGACGAGCCAGAGGCGATGGTGCACGCTCAAGGTAGAAAGAGAACCTTTTGCAGTGTGTCCAACTCTACCGGCTGCGGCTCCGAGCAAGTCAGACAGTCGTGAGTCTCGATGAGTGCATATCCAGGACTCTGTAGTACTCGTGCATAGGAGATATCGCGTGCCGTAGTAGTGTCTTGCGGGCAATGCTGAGGAGGTGTAGTCAGAGCCAAGACCTCTTGCCGCAATTCCCGCCTCGACTTCACTCAGGTCCTAGTCCCGACCACCACCTTGTCCTCCCTCTACACTCCACATCGCGTCCCATGCCCCGGCACCGTCCTCGACGCGTTAGAGACTACTTTAAAATACTCCACAGTATCGAACTTGCGGGCTATGTTGCCGCCTGAAGTTCCGCACACTTCCTCGATTGCCTTCCTCCGCCATTCCCCTGCCGACACCGCCCGTTATACTTCTGCGACACTACTAGCATACTCAGGCTGCGCAGAAGAGCATTGGCGCACGCTCAGACGTCCTTTGGCGAGCTTCCGACAGCACAAGGGCCGCTGAGACCGCCGATACTCCGCCAGTGATGAGGGTGGCGGCAATTTTGTACAAAACCAGCCCACGAGACGACGGCGAGGTCGTGCTTCGTTGCACGTTATCTACGATCCACAGAGTCATAGCCCCTGTGCGCAAATAGAGGCAGAATGGCTGCTCTGCTGTTCACGTGCGGCACTCCGCCAGAGCAACTTCCCGTTGTCCGTGAGTCCTGAAGCTCCTATCGAGGCCAGCAGGAACTCCACACACCCTACTACAGCTTGAGGATGGGTATAATGTGTGCTTCTCATCACTGGTTCCACTGTCATCTTCTTCAGCAAAATACCTTCCCATGCAGTATATAGGATGGAGAACTGATCCTGCACGGGCAAAGGCTAGCATAGACTCAGCTACACTTGAACCTAGTAGTCGAAGATCCAGTCTGGCACAGCTAGGCAGCGGAAATGGCAAAAGGAGGCCAACGACAGGTAATGGGAATGGGCTTTGGTGGGTAGAAGATGGGTACGCACTTGTCTGCTTGAGAAGAAAGCTGACGAGGAAGGGGTTCATATGCTTAAAGAGTGAGCTTTGCGGATACACAAATGCCTGCCTGGGCTGGATGGCAAGCAAGGACACACAGGTGGCGATGATGCTAATGTGCCCGACTCTAGAGACCGTCGAGAAGTCTGTGTGGCTTCACGAATACGGCGGCAGTCGAGGTGGAGATTGAGGCACCTCTCATCGACTGGCGAGGTTCTGATAGAAGACTCTCTAACTCGGAGAACCTGTCAACGGTCAGTCTAACCTGTTTTTCGGGTTTGCGTCGTCGACAGGATACTCCTCGCCACGGTGAAAGCTGTCAGTCCGGCTCTTCTGCCACAGTTCACATCACGGCTAGTGAATGTGACCGCGTGATGCAGGCTTTCCGTAGCACCAAAGGCGAGGTGTACTGCAGGCTAGGGCGTGTCCTTTAGGGCCGGAGCTCGAGCTGGTCTGTAGACTTCCATCTGCTCGGAACGGGCACGACTCATTTGCTTGCACAGGGTGGTGTCCGGCCTTGCAGAAATCGTCTGCGTCTTAATGCAGAGCAGCGTTCTTGGTCTTGTCATGAAATGAGACCCGGCACGGCTGTTCCTGCAGATGCGTTATTCAAATTCAATCTGCTGGAAGTGCGGACTTGGCTGTTTTGTCGTGATTCAAGACGAGCATATGCCGGCAGGTCATCTTACCAAGCGCTGCGGCGAAACTGGCTGTGTTTGCTGAGCCAGCTCTTCTGCAGAGAAGAAGAATGAGCTTGATCTGTGCTCGTCAGGAGACGGAGGTCGAGGAGTTATTGCAGCTTCTCATTGTTCATTTTGGGAGTCACGAGTACTATCTTCGAAGGTCTAGGTCCAGCATGAAGCTGGGATAGAAATCAGTCGGTGCTTGGATAGAACACTGTTTGATACAAGCTATGGCTGGACAGGGATTGCAAGCTTCAGTTGCTGTATGAGTCTAGCTTTTCTGATCTGCGCAACTATCAGGCTGCTGGGGATACAGTACAAGTCTTGCAGCGAGGAGATGGTATGGAGTGTAGAGGCAGAGCGTAGTTTGCGAGGTCGGTCTAGCAGATGGTGTGCGGATCTGAAGTATTCGCCATTGCCATATGGCACGTATTCCCGACTACCCCTTGCATATGACCCCTTTCATCGCTGCTTGATCGAATAATGAGATACTGCTAGAGTTAGACATGCCCGGTTAAGGCAGAAGTCAGGCATCCACAGCTTTAGCGCCACATGATCCGGCCTCATCCAAGAATCGGCCACCGTCTTCCCGACACCACGCTCCTCAGACACGCCGGCCGCCGATATTCTCGACATGGCTGATGATGCGATTGATCCCAGCCTGCAATCTCTGCCCCCGACGACAACGACGACGGCGACCACAAACAACACCACAGCTGCTGCACCGTCGAGCTACGCCCTCGCGCCAGCACCCCTCCGCTATGAGCGTCAGTCCACCTCCTCCAACGTCGGAAACTACCCGTCCGCCATCTCGCCGTCCAATCCCTACTACGCCGGCTTCCCGACGCCGCAGCAGCCGAGCACTGCCGCCCACACCATCGCGCCTGCCAGTGCCAGCGCGAGCAACCAGGCAAGCCCGCCGGACGCGACTGCCCAGTACCAGCAGATTGCCCAGGACTCCATCGACACCAGCCATGTGGACGACGGCAACGACGCGTCCGGCGGCGGCGACGATGCCAAGCGCCCGCGCGCCTGCGAGGCCTGTCGCGGACTGAAGGTGCGATGCGACCAAGACCCCGCCCATCCGGAGCTGCCGTGTCGCAGATGCGCAAAGGCCGGACGACACTGTGTCATCACCGCCCCGAGTCGCAAGCGCCAGAAGAAGGCCGACAGCCGCGTGGCCGAGCTGGAGAAGAAGCTCGACCATCTGACCACGGTGCTCCAGCAGCAGCAAGGCGGCCAGCTCTACGTCCCGCAGTATGGCTCGGGCGCCCCCACGGCCGACATGCAGGCCCGGGCGTACCCGCCGCCCGCGCAGCACTACCAGCAGTATGCCCAGCAGCAGGACCCGGCGCACGAGGCCTCTCCCATGCAGCCGCCGAGCAAGCGCAGGCGGACGGACGATATGCCGCCGGAAATGTCTGGCGTCGGTGGGGAGGCGCCGGCTCCAGGCTCGTCTTCGAGGTGAGCCACTCTGAGTGCTTGCAACTGGCACTCTCCATCCGACTCAGAACGCGCTGACCAGGGCTGCAGATATGACGCCCGCAGCCAGAGCGAGCAGGACATTTCCACTCGCTTGCAAGAGCTCAATCGAGAATTCGACCCACATCCAGAACCCATGCGCCACCTGACGGAAACATTATCGGGAAGCTTCATCGACCGGATCCACAGCCTGGTCAGCCCGCCGCTTGGTGCGCAGCTGTTCGACCGCTATGTGGAAAAGCTCGCGCCCCATATGCCTGCAGTCGTCTTCCCACCCGGCACAGAAGCCGAGCAGGTCTGGAAGCAGACGCCCATTCTCTACGCGAGTATCCTCTCGGCAGCCGCGTACGGTATCGTGCACCCGGACGTGGCCAAGCAGCTCAGCGACGAGGCGATCAAGATCATTGCCGACTGTGTTGTCGTCAACGGCGCCAAGTCGATCGAGCTCATCCAGGCTATGCAAGTGTTGGCACTTTGGTACAAGCCGCCAGAGAACGCCCAGCAGACAAACTTCTACCAGATCATTCACATGGCTGCTGTTATGGCTATCGACCTTGGACTCGGCAAGCGCTTCAATCCTTCGAAGCTACGGCGTGGCTTTGTGGGCAATGGAGAGTCCGCTGGCGGGGTGACTCAGCCTACCAACTCAGACACGATAGAGGCCAGGCGAGCATGGCTGGGCTGCTACTACATGTGTGCCAGCGCGTCAATGGTGCTGCGTCGACCCAACTTGGTGCGTTGGACAAAGTACATGGAGGAGTCCGTGGAGATTCTCGAGACGAGCTCCGATGCATTTCAAACAGACCAGCTGTTCTGTCAACATATCAAGATACAACACATTTGCGAGGAAGTCAGCGTACAGTTCTTTATGGACGACAACACGGCAATCATCAGCATTACAGATCCAAAAGTCACGTATGCCCTGAAGGTGTTGGAGAACGATTTGAAGGAGTGGAGCCGCAAGATCCCACCAAACCTCAAGTCGCATCCGAGTCTCAAGTTCTTCGAGCATGTCGCAAGTCTCTACTTGCACGAGATTGCCCTGCACTTCAACCACAACGTCGAAGATTTCCGACTCCCGTTCACAGAGGAGTCGCTCAAGTCAGTCAACAATCCTTCAGAGAAGCTCACGCAGAATCAGATTGCTGCTCTCGATGCGTGTCGTACCTCGGCACAGGGCGTGTTGGAATGCATGCTGGGCTTTGATACGGAGACCGTCAAGGCGCTGCCCATGCTGCTCTTCTTCGTACGGTGCACATACGCGCTTGTCATCTTGATCAAGTTGCACGTGGCTGTCACGACAGCAGGAAGCGAAATCAGCAAGGCCATGTCTACCGAGGACATCAACGTCGACCGCTATTTGGATGGCTTGGTCGATAAGCTCATCGATAAGATCAACAACGCATCGCCCGAGGATGACTACAAGCCTCATCCAAAGATTGTACGGATCCTGTCGCTGCTGAGAGACTGGTTCATCAAGCACAAGCAGAGTATCGCCGCGCAGTCGCGCGGAGAAGCGCCATTGACGTCTACCCAGCAGACTGATCAGTACGGGCAGACGCCACTTCATCTTCTGGCGCAGACTGCCACGGATGTCAAGCAAGAGCAAAAGGGCGCATCACAGGGTGATTCTCAAGCGTGGACCTTCAACACCCCGTTCCCGCTCGAGTACAACCCGCTGACAAACTCGAGTACCTCGCAAGCTCAGCAATTTCCATCTTGCCAGCAGAGTGGGTCGTATCAGCAAGGCAGTGCAGGCTTCGAGGGTAGCGTGGCAGCCGATTTCGACCCCAATAACCCATGGCTCTGGGGCTCCAACTTTCAGCAAGCCATGGACCTCAACCTTGCGGACATGTCGGGCGTGACTGGGGGAGGCATCGATGGGCTCTTCTTTGGCCATGGTCTCGTGCCCTATGGCTACCAGGGCGATGCACCGCAGTGATTGAGCAAGTGTAGCGCAGTGATTCAACAAGTACAGATGATGCTAGCATTGACTTGTTAGGCATAGTATGATGCTGCTCATAGGATAGTTGGCAGTTTGAACTTGACATATCAATCACATGTCTCAACAAGGAATGCGATCGATTCCCGTTGCATCTCTCGTCGACGTTGTCAAGATCAATGCGTATCGCGCACATGTGTGCTAGTAGACGGAACGACACTTTTGTAGTCTTCCAGCAATGGGTGTACAAGGACGAGGGTAGTCAGTGCCATGAACAGTACATGTTTGCGAACCACACTCATTCAGTAAAATGTGGCATATAATTCATTCAAAAAAACTTTCTCGTAGTACATGGTATCTCATCGCAGCAAGTGGTTGCCAATCTGCCTTCCCAACCAGTGTAGTAAGTAAAGAGGTAGTGGTAGTAACCCGCCAGCTAGCCAGTCAGCTTTTTGCATCAGTCCAAAATCCTCCAGAAACGCCGTGTCTTTTGTCTCGTTTTCATTGCTTTTTTTGAGAGAGATGGCTGAATTTAACTGTAAAGTTTCTTCTCAACGCCAACCATACCATGCACGTTGCCCTCTGCTTGGGCGGAGGCAGTCCTGAACTCGAACCGCACTTCGCCTGCTCGGACGCCCTTTTGCAGCGCTTCGACGCTCGTGATGCCGGCGTCTTGGAGGGAGTGCTGAAGGCCAGCGGAGAGGTAGGGCAGGAATTTCGTGACGGAGCCGCGGTCGAGGACGGAGCCCGAGACACCTTGCGCGACGAGGACTTTGTCGCCTTCGGAGAAGTAGCGTGCTGTGCCGGCGTTCTTGGCCGTGTTGTTGGCTTTGTCGCCAGCTGCACCACCGGCTTTCTTGTCTTCCATGGCGTCGATGGAGCCCATGCCGCGGTAGGTTTTGCGGAGCTGGCCGTCAGGGCCGACAACGTATGCGCCAGGAGATTCGGTCGTGGCGGCGAGGAGGCCGCCCATCATGATGGTGCTTGCGCCGAGGGCGATGGCTTTGACGATGTGGCCAACGTTCTGGATGCCGCCGTCGGCGATGCAAGGGATGCCGAATTTGCTAGCGAATTCGGTGACGCGGAAGACGGAGGTTGCCTGTGGACGACCTACCGCCATGACTTCCTGCGTGATGCAAGCAGATCCGGCGCCCATGCCAATGCGCAGGCCGTCGACACCGGCAGCGATGAGAGAAGCCGCTTGGTCGCGAGTAACGACGTTGCCGCCAATGACGTCGACCTTGGGGTAGTTTTCCTTGATCCAGCGGATCATCTCGATCTGGTACATGGAGTTGCCCTGGCTGGAGTCGAGGATGACCACGTCGAGACCAGCTTCGACGAGAGCAGCCAGCCGCTCCTTGTCTGCCGGGCGCGTGCCGATGGCGGCAGCAGACAGCAGTTGCTTTGTGCCAGGGACTTTTGTTGCGAGAGGGTAGTTCAGGTTCTTCATCAAATCGCTTCGGCTGAGCAGAGAGATGAGGTTGCCCGAGTTGTCCACAATGGGGAGCTTGCCCTTCTTACTCTTGCTGAGGATTGCGTTGGCCTCCTTCAAGCTGACGCCCTGCTCGGCCGTGACGAGGTCGGTCGACATGATTTCGGTGACGGGCGAATTGAGGTTGGCGTGGAATTGGGTGTCTCGGGGAGTGACGATTCCGATGAGCTTGCTCTTGAGCTGCCCGCTCTCTGCACATCATGTCAGCGACTCTTTCGTGTACCAGCAGACTGCGAGAAGATGTGCATGGTTTTCCAGTCAGAGAATCAATTTCTCCCCAGCGCGCCGAGCACGTTGGCAAGGCACGTACGGTTGAACGAAAGTTAATAATTGTGTTTAGCATCACGCGAAGGGGGTGGACAGTAAAGGGAGAGTGCGTGGCCTACCGGTGACTGGGAAGCCGCCAAAACCCCACTTCTCCTTTAGCGCAATGGCTTCGGCGACGGTTGCAGAGGGCGCGAGCACGACGGGGTCGGTGATGAAGCCGTTCTCGAAGCGCTTGACCTTGCGGACCATCTCGGCCTGCTCCTCGACGGAGCAGTTGTGGTGGATGACGCCGACGCCGCCCAGCAGCGCCATGTGGATGGCCATGTTGTGCTCGGTGACGGTGTCCATGGGCGACGAGGTAAAGGGCGTCTTGAGGGTGATGTTGCGGGTCAGCTTGGACGTGAGATCGACGTCGCTGGCGGGGAAGCCAATGTAGCCGGGCAGCATGAGGAAGTCGTTGTACGTCAGGCCGCCCGTCTTGGCCTCGTCCATCAGGTCGTGCACGGAAATGCCATCGCGGCGGCCATATGCCTTGAGCACCTCCAGCGCCTGGGCGGGGTCCTCGAAGCGCTCCTCGGCGTGGCCGTTGCTGCCGTTGACGCCGTTCATGGTGGTGGCGGTGGTGGTGGCGGCGAGAAGGTCTTGTCTGGTGCGATCGATTATTAGCCTGCGGTGCCTTTGCAACAACCAGTCACGCGATCAGGAGTCGGTACTTACCCAAGGAAAGGAAGAAGAAGAAGAGTTGTCGAGAATTTGGATTTTCTGAATCGTCGCGCTAGTGGAGATATGTTCCGCCGATGCCGACGCGCCGGGTGACGGCAAGAGCGACCCGCGGACCCACCTCTAGCGATGTCAACAAACAATGATAATAATACTCAGCAGTCAGTATCGCCGACGTGCAGCTCGACAGCTTCGTGCAACCAGGCCGCTCTCTGCCCACCACCCTGTCTCTTCCATCGCACCTGCCGCCGACACCATCATCCGTACATGTCTCGCGAGCAGAGCTGTGCTGTTCGGCACTGTTGAGGACGTTAAAGAGCGACTTCCCTAGCAACCAGCAGACGCGCTCGATTCAGGCAGACGATTTTCCCTCACTCACTGCTGGGACGACTGGACGGGCAGGCACCACCCACCACCATGCCTTCCTCGTTCGCGCAGTTCGGCTCGCCGACGTCGCCGCCGCACAATCGCTTCCGCGACCACAGCCCGACCAAGTCGTCGCCGCTGCGCCACATGAGCACGCGCTCCAACAACAGCGAGACCGACCGACCGACAGCTGCCACCGCCAACGCGAATGCGAGTCCTGCGTACCCTCTGGGCGCATTCGCCAATGGCAGCGATCCGTTCCTAGCCCGGGCCTCGACGAGCGCGAAACGAGACCGGTCCGAGTCGCCCGTCAAGAAGAACGCCGCGTTTGCCCAGTGGGAGCAGCGCGAGCAGGCCGAGCAGGAACAGAGCCAGATCCAGCGACGGCCCTCCAGGATGGACGTGTCGCCCAAGAAGGTGCGCGACGACGACTGGCGCACGAATCTGGGCCGCAGCGAGAGCAGGACCGCCCTCAAGCCCGTTGCAGAGAACCGGAGTCCCCCGGCACGAATGCCTCCTCCCAGCAATGGCCTCTCGCATGTCCGCACCGAGTCGAAAGAGAACATGCGCGAGCGGCCGCCCAGTCGGGACAAGCTGGACTCTCCCTTCTCGTCTCCCACGAAACCACCAGGCCACGCGCGGGGCCTCAGCGAGGACATGGCATTGCGACCCGCACCATCGCCCACTCGAGTCAAGTTTGCCAGCGAGGAGGCCACGATACGGTCTCCGTCGCCCGAACTGCGGTCCCCTACCGAACTGCGATCTCCGCCCGAACTGCGATCACCTCCCTCGCCCACCAAGCATAGTCTCGCGACGCTGTCCCGGTCAGACTCGATGCGCGCCAGCACGCGACCTTCGCGAACCAAAGGCCATGTGCGTTTTGGCTCGACCGAAATGGGGCCTCCGCAGCTGGACGGCGAAGATATTGGGCAGTTGCAAAAGTCTTCGACGCCTCAGCTGCGGCATCTCAGTAGGATGGCCGCGCAGAATGAGGGAACGGAAGACTTGAGCGTGCACACACCGGAAGAGCAGGTGACCGGTCTTGCAGGGAGAAGAAAACTGCAACGATCGGGGTCTGTCAAGCCGCGAACGCCCAATCAATCACACTTTGCGTCGCAGTACTCTAGCACGAAATGGATGGACACGCAAAGAAAGCACTTGGCGGCGTACGAATATCTGTGTCACATTGGAGAAGCGCGGGCGTGGATCGAAGATGTGCTCGAACCGGAAAAGCTGCCGCCGATTGTGCAATTGGAGGAAGCGCTTCGAGATGGAGTAACGCTCGCAGAAGTGGTTGTCAGACTTGCGCCGCAGCTGCCTCCTGCACAGCAGCAAGCCCTGGGCTCAAAACGGATATGGCGTGGATCGCCTCTCACATTTCGACATACGGACAACACGGCACTGTTCTTCCGCTTTCTGGCCGAGATTGAGCTCCCCGAACTGTTCCGATTCGAGTTGATTGATCTCTACGAGAAGAAGAACATCCCAAAGGTCATCTACTGCATCCACGCAGTGTCGTGGCTGCTCTTCCGAAAGGGCATCACGGACTTCCGCATTGGCAACCTGGTGGGACAGCTGCAGTTCGAGGAACATGAATTGGAAGCAACGCAGAAAGGCATCGATAAGAGTGGTGTTCAGATGCCCAACTTTGGCGGGATGCGTGAAGCAATGCAGATCGAGGAGGAGCCTGAGCCTCCGCCTCCGGCCCCGACCGATGATGAACTACTGGCCGAGCAAGAGCATATGATTGTTGATCTGCAGACACAGATCCGGGGCTCACTGGTCCGACTCCAGCTCGGCAATGTCATGCAGGATCTGTGGGACGTGGAAGAGTCGATTGCGCACCTGCAGTCCGTCGCACGTGGAGGGTTTGCGCGAGAAGTGTTCGACTTTAAATATGCAACGCACAACGCCAACCAACAATTTCAAGCGACGGCAAAGGGATACCTGGTACGGAAACGACTGCATCGGAAACGGGAAGCCTGGACGCAGAACAAGGACGCGGTGGTCAAGGTGCAGAATCTCTGGCGAGGCCGACAAGCACGAGCAGAGACGAAGACGATTCGCAAGGAACTGCAAGCGCAACGTCACGGACTAAAGGAGCTACAGGCTGCCCTGCGCGGAGCAATCGGACGATGGCGCGCTGGAGATGTGTGGCATGAGACCCGCAACGAGGAGAATGAGGCCAGAGTTGCCGAGTTCCAGGCTGCTGCGAGAGGCGCTCTCGAGCGAATGCGAGTGGGCGGCGTCATGAACCAGCTGTGGGAGTGCGAGGACACCGTTGTCCACTTCCAATCCATGCTCCGCGCGCAAGCTGCGAGGTCGATGCATGCAGATATGCGAGAAGAACTGCAGGCCGCGCAGCAAGGAGTGGACGTCGTCAAGCTCCAAGCTGCCGCCAGAGCCATGATCCAACGACGGCAGCAAGCGGTTGCGCACGGGGAGCGCATGGTTGAGGAGCCGAGCGTTGTTCAAGCTCAATCAGCGGCACGAGGTCTCTTGGAGAGACTTCGGACAGCCAGGACGTTGGGCGCACTCCAGGGCCGAGAATCGACAATTGTGAAGCTACAGACACTTTTGCGTGCACAGACTTTGCGATGCCAGCACCAGCAAACCAGGAAAGCACTCGTTACGCAGAGCGAGCAGGTTGTGAAGCTCCAGTCTTTGTTGCGAGGTCAAGCGGAACGTACAATCTACGACAACATCAAGCAAGAGCTCCAAAAGCACGATGAGGGTGTCAAATCCATGCAGTCGGCCGCGCGAGCCATGCTACAGCGTAAGAGCATAGGTGAACAGCTCGCTGGGCTGGAAGAGCATGAAGACCAAATTAGCGCTCTGCAGTCACTGGCGAGGGCCTACGTTGAGCGCCAGCGAATATTCGATCAGCTTGTGGAAATGGAAAAGGAAGAGGACAGCATCACACAACTACAGTCTATGCTTCGCGGACTACTAGAACGCAGTCGTATTGGCGAGGTACTGGCCGGAATCGAGGAGCACGAGTCAGCTGTACAGGAGCTGCAGTCTGCAATGCGTGGATTCACAGTGCGCACGCACTTTGCGGATAAGCGCAAGCACTTCCGCGAGAACATGCAAAAGGTGATCAAGCTGCAGTCCTTTGTACGCGCCAAGCAACAAGGCGAGAGTTACCAAAGCCTGGTCAACGGCAAGAATCCACCGCTGCCCGTGATCCGCAAGCATGTCCATCTGCTCACAGATAGTAACCTGGAGTTCGAGGGTGAAATCGAGGCCGAGAGACTGCGAAGACAGGTCATCGAGAGTGTGCGGCGGAATGAGCTGGTCGAAAGCTACGTCGAGGGCCTGGACGTGAAGATTGCGCTGCTGGTGAAGAACAAAATCACTCTAGACGAGGTGGTCAAGCATCAGAAGCACTTTGGAGGTTCTGCGTCCCAGCTGCTGCGCAACGGCACCCAACTCGCGCATCCTTCTGGCCTCGATCTGAAAGCGCTCAACAAGAACTCTCGCAAGAAGCTCTCCAGCTACGAAGAGTTGTTCTTCCTCATCCAAACACAGCCGCAATACTTGGCAAGATCGTTCGCGGTGCTTACACAGCGCGGCCTCGCCGAGAAAGACAGCAAGAACTATGAGCGCCTCATGCTCACGCTGTTCGGCTATGCTCAGAAGAGCAGAGAGGAGTATCTATTCATGAAAGTCCTTTCAACAAGCAGTCAGCAGGCAATCTCCCGATGCCAAAACGTAGAGGACTACATGCGGCAATCGAGTGGAACCTTCCAGCACCGACTGATCCTCAACTATGTCCGCAGTCCTCGCGAGCGAGCTTACCTCAAGACACTGCTAGGCGGCATAGTAAGGGAGGGCATCTGCGGGCAAGATCATCTGGACCTCGAGAGCGATCCGCTGCAAATCTATCGGGCCATTCTCAACAACGAGGAGCTGCAGACTGGTGTCCCGTCACAAAGGGTTCGGGACATACCACGAGAGGAGGTCATAAGGCAAGAAGACGTCCGGCCTCGATACGTCCAACACCTGGAGGACATACGTGATTTGGGAGATGGCTTCTTTGATGACCTCGAAGGTTCCTTCCGACGCATGCCGTACGGCCTTCGCTATCTGGTCACTGAGCAGCACCGAGCCCTCTGCGCTCAGTTCCCGCGTGAAGACCCTGTCGGTCTCGGTATGCTTGTCGGATCATGGCTGTGGAAGACATACATCCTGCCAGCGCTCAGAGAGCCCGAGATGTGGGGCGTCGTCGATCGCGGACTGAGTCCCGTCCACAAGCGCAACCTAGCCCAGGTCGTAACAGTACTGGGCCAAGTCTGCAATGCCGGTCGTCTCTTCGCTGCCGAAAACCTCTACCTGCAGCCACTCAACAATTGGATCGGCGAGTCGCTCGATCGGTGGGCAGAGTGCCTTCAAAATATGTTTGACATCCCTTCGCCAGAGGAACAGTACCATGCGGATCAGTTCTCCGACCTGTATTCCATGACGAAGCCGGTGCTCTACATCAAGCTCGTGGACATTTTTGCTCTGCACAGCCTGATCGCGGACAACATCACTGCAGTAGCGCCGGAAAGAGGCGACCCTATCAGGGAGCTGCTCACAGACCTGGGCACGGCGAAGAGCAATGAGAGTGACCTTGGTGGCGCTGCTAACGGCGGTGAGATCACCTTGACGCTCAAGTCTCGCTTCACCGTGCAAGACGATCCGAGTGCAGAGTCACGGCAACTCTTCACAGCTACCAAGCGACTCGTGCTGTACATCATTCGCGTGCAGTCCGGTTCCAACCTGATGGAGATCCTTCTTCGGCCCATCACACATGAAGACGCCGATCGATGGATATCGCTTGTTCAGGAAGAGCTTGCCGAGAAGGAGCAACAGCATGGTCGGCCGGCGCACAAGCGCTCGCCTTCTCATTTTGATCCCCGCGCATCAGTGCGATCAGGACGCGCACTTTCGGTGTACAGTGAGGCACCTTCTGCATTCTCCGAAGATCGTCGGGACCTCATCGACATCCAAGGCATGACTTACGCTGAGCTCAAGTCCTCTGCGCTGGAGAACATCCTCCAGCTCGAGCAACCACATGTGCCACCTCAGTTCCGTGTATCACGGCACAACAACTATCAGGAAATCCTCAACGCTCTCGCCGCCGACATCAGACAAAAGCATCGCCGACGCATTGAACGACAACGAGAGACCGAGTCGACGCGTGCCACGATCCAACAGCTCGACGCCAAAGCTCAATTCCTGGAAGACCAGCTCAAGTCGTATAACGACTACATTGAGCAATGTCTGCATACGCTCGCCAACAAAAAAGGCAACAAGCACAAGTTCGTCATGCCCTTCACCAAGCAATGGGCACACGAGCGCGAACTCGAGCGTGCGGGCCGACAGCCCAAGTTCGGATCATTCAAGTACTCTGCGCGCCAACTCGCGGACAAGGGCGTGTTGCTGAGCTGGTCAGGCTACCAGCAAGAACACTGGGGCAATCTAAACGTCGTCATCAGTTCGGACGAGGTCGGCGTCTTCCACATGGAAGCCAGCTCCGGCAGCATGATGCTACCAGGCGCATCTGCGAATCTCCTGCTGGACGATCTCCTGCAAGCGCAATACGACAACAAGGCAAGCATTGCCGTGTTCGAGGAGAGCCAGGGCGCGGCGAAGCTGGCGGTCAATTTGCTGCTGCATTTGGTGTTTAAGAAGTTTTACAAGGATGGATAGAAGAGGAGGGTCATGAGTTGATGATTGATTGTGATTGTGAATGATTCTCTCGTATAGCGAGGTGCATGGTGTTGGTGGTTGATATAAACATACCCCCTGGGCATTTTCATTGCCTGTTTGGTCTGCTTGTCTGCTTGTCTGCTTGTCTGTGTGCGTTGGGTGCGTGCTTTTTCTCTTGTATGAAATACGAATTTACTCGATTGAGCACGTGTGTGTGCATGGCAGTGGCAGGATGTGGAATGGGACGAGATGGGAAGGAAGGGAAGGGTACTCATGAACGAGAGCGACAGAGCAGCATTGTATCGGACAGAAACGGGACGTGATAGTTCTATGGTTAGATGGATGGTGTTTTGGTTATATTTTATGCATGCATGTATTGTATATATGTACTGTTGTATGTATGCATATGACCTGTATGTTTCGATCCATGGTGGTGCTGTATGTACTCTTACTGGTATAACATGGAGATGCTACTATTGAAGGTGATGAGTGAGTTGTTTTTTCAGCGCTCGTGACAAGATCCGGTTTTGGGGGGGAAAAAGTCAGTCTTGATTCATTCTTTTTGTTGCATTTTTCCTTTTGATGACTTGAAGACTAGGAGATGGCGTTCGTGCCGTACTATCCTATCGTCGTATTGACTCTTGTGGGTGTATATATGATGAGTCTGTTGTAATTCTTTCTTCCTTGGTGTGTGGTATTCTACTCCTGGCATATCTATTGGCGCCTGACTGGCGCTGCCTTTTCTATTATCTGCTGACCAGAGTCGAATGGGATGGAATCCACTTTTTTTCGTTTTCATTCGCAGCTCGTCCTGTCTATCATTTTGCAAGAGTTGCACAACATCACCAGAAACCAAACAAATAATGAAAAGAGACCAGACACATTGGGCGTATTACATTTTCTTGTCGTCGTTCCGACATGACTACCTCAATCGCTCGCTAACAAAATTGCTCACAGAAACCTTCTTGAAACATACGCATTCGCGTTCGCAGCAGCAAAAACTCCGTGCGATTGCTCGTGCTGGATGTGGAAGGTTTCACGCGTGTATACAAGTATATATCGTGGTTCCGCGCTCTAGATGGCGAGAACAGCGGCACCAGCAGCAGCGACGAGGCCGAAGAAGCTAATAGCGACGTTGGACGCGGCGCCGGTCTGCTGGGCTGGGCCCTCGTATGTAGCAGAAGGAGCGGTAGACTGGGCCACGGAGGTCTGGATAGACTTGGTTGGTGCGTAGCCGGTTGGTGCGACCTATCTTTTGTTAGCATCTATGCATTCACCGTCAGAGACAGGGAGAGGAGGGGTAAGAAACTCACCATGGTCACGTTGCTGCTTGGGTACACGCCTCCGGTGGGGTGAGCGGCGTAGCTAGCGGAGGCAGTGCCGTATGGTGCAGGCGCAGGCTTGGTGTGGACAGGTGCAGTCTTGGTTTCGTAGCCGGCTGGCTTCTCAGCGGTGGAGGAAGACGAAGGTCCGTAGGTTGGCGCGCTGACGCTGCTGCTGCTGCTGCTGCTGCTGCTGCTGCTGCCCTCCTTGTAGTGCGAGTTGGAGATGCCGAATTGCGTGGTGTACTGGTATTGGCCGGTCTTGTCGTCAATGCTGAGGAATCACGGGTCAGCGATGCACAGGGGAAAAGACAAATGCTGCTCATGCTTACAGCTGAATTCCGTAGCCCTTTGCGATTTCAGTTGGGACCAAGTCGGTGGATGGCGTCCACACGTAGCTTCCGGTGTTGGAGGCGCCTTCAACAATAGCGTACTGTGGAACAGCGTTCTCGCTTGGGCCCTTGAGGAGCAGGAGCGTGATGGGGCCCTCGGTGGTAGGTGTCCAAGTGATCTTTGTTGCAGGTCAGCGAGCAGATACCCCCTTCGGCAGAACATGACCACTCACAGTGAATGGCTCGCCAGCTGGGACAAACGAATTGAGTCCAGGTTGGGAAATTGGGTTGCCCACTGGCTCTGGGCCAACAGGCTTGGTGTCTGGATCCAACCCATTAGCAAAATGCTGCCTCAAGCTCGTCGCACAACACATGTGTCTCGTTGCCAAGCCAGACGCTGCAGCAGATGCCGGCGCAACTCGAGGCGCCATGCATCATGATATTGCGAGAATTCCTTCACTCACAAGCAGCAGCAAAGCCAATCAGGCCTGCGATCAACGCCTTGGAGAACATGTTGACGGATGTGTTGTTGTTTGCGGAGTATTCGCGAGTGCAGTTGTTTCGGGGTATCTCGTGGAATGTAGCGGTGCTGGAATGAGCGACTGGTGTAGCGGTGGAGTGGCTGCTTTTAATGAGAGGCTGAAGAACAAACGTCTTCGAGGTATGCGAGCGCGTGCAGCGTGTGTAAAGAGGCAACAATTCGGAGGCTCACGCTCTTGGGGGGGCCTCGCGCCTTTTGACAGAACTTAGCAGCGGATCGTCGGCGGGTAGGGTTCCCACGACCAGCGGTGCAGCGCGCCAGGGGCGTCCATAGCTGAGAGGATGGGATGGCGCACTACGGCTACTCTCTCTCTCCTCTACACTACTACGCTGCTACTTTTTAACTGGGCAGATCTCACACAGGACACCCATCGACGGCTGCGGCTGGTCCTCTAGAAGCTCGAGGCGCCGTTCCGTCCACATGTTAAGGCGTGTAGCCTGCTCTCGTTTGGGCAATTCGGTGGCCCGGCGTCCATACATCAGCGGCCGTGGCGTCTGGAAGGCAAATTTGCCAGCTGCGATGCGAGGCAGGCCGACTCGACGCTAGACTGCAAACAGCCTCGTAGGAACTGGCCAATTTCGGCTGCCCCCTGGCCTTGCCGGGCGACAGAAGAGACAAAACAAAACAGATCCTGCTGCTCGCCTTGCTAAAATAGAACAATGTGTGATGACAGTCTTGCACGGAAGCGAGCTCGCAAGGAACAGCATCAACACTGGAGTCAGGCATGGCTTGTGTGACGGGTGTGATGGAGAGAGGGCGGGGACGTTGAGCGGCACTGCTCGAGCGCGTGTGTGCAACCTTCTCCACGCCAGTGCACGTGAGGTGGTGCTACTGTATCATCGACGACACTTGTTTCACGCGTCGCAAGGGCATGACTGTTTGACTATTTCCGTGCTTACTTCTCTCCTGCGATACTACTGTAACTACAGTACTGATGATTGAAACGATAGTGGTATCTTCCCCAGCATGCCGGAGAAAGACACGAATTTCACCAGCGAAGCATTTCCAACGGTGAGAAGACAGTTGTCTTGATCGAGCAATGCCCATGTACAGAGGTGCCCCCATTGCCTGTCATAACAACTCTGCTCGAACCAAGTCGTGTCTGTCCTTGCGTCGTGTCACTCGTGTAAGGAGGTGACATGCGACGCTCACCCACAGGCATTCACTGCGAAGCACAAGTCAGCATGATTTCTCTCACAGCACACACAGAAGAGATTCCACTTACACTGCGAGTCAAATGGCTGGGGCACGAGGCCGGCCTCGATCAAGTCCTTAAAGTGCCACTCTGGAGCAGCCTCGTTCTTCCACGTCCAGAATATCCAGCCATCAGCCTTTTCGTACGCGGCAATCTGCGCCGCAATGTACTGCTTGATGTTTTCGCGCTCTTCGCCGCTCAACCCGGCCACAGTGCCCGTTGTCTTGCGGTCACACGAGCCGATGAAGCTGGATCCCACGCCTTGGTAGTTGAATGTGCCGTCGTAGCGTGCGCCTACGCCGCGGCCGTTCAGCCACTTGGCGCAATCGGTCTGGGCTCCGGACCATTCTCCGGCAATCGTCACCTTGTTGGTCGATGCCATCTGCTGGCCAAAGGCGCATGCAGTGCTGAGATGCGTTCCGGGACTCATCTGCAACTCGCGAGAGCTGAAGACCTCGTAATGATGCGTGTCGAGGACAAGATTCTGCATGCCAGCTCCGAATTCATTCCAGCTCGTCACATCTTGGAAAGCATCGTGGAACACAACGGCGACATTGCAGTCTCTCAGGTCACCCCAGCCATCGTAGTAGAATTGTCGGACAACGTTCATGTCGAGCTTCGGTCCCAATGGCTCGTTCAGAAGCTCGATGGCCGACACCGCAGGGTTGTTGGCGTAGTCGTCGCGGATTCTCCGAAGAGCTGCGAGGGTATGGCGCACAGAATCGCCTTGAGTCCAGCCCACTTGTCCACGCTGGCCAGAGTTATCGAATCCATTCTGCGAAAATTGGGCACCGTGGAGATCGATCATCACTTTCAGGCCCTGGTTTCCTGCCCAGCCTACTACAGTCCCCAAGTGCTCGTAGGCACCCTGCACGTATGGGTCTCCTTCGACTGCTGCCACTGACCAGTAGCCCACGGGTATGCGCACTGTGTTCAGGCCGTACCGCTTCATCTCCACAAAGTCCTGCTCGCTGTAGAAGCTGGTCCAGTGCTGTTCTAGCCGCCTCTTTGCCTCGTCTTTGCCAAGAACCTGGCAGAATGTGTATTCTGTGCGGCAGTCAGTGTTCTGCGAAAAGCTTTCTGTACTTCAGCACATACCATCAACCACCTCTTCAGGCGTGCCCTCGAAGATTGACGGAGTAATCCAAGGCTCTAGGACAAACAAGCCGCCGATATTCACGCCTCGCACATGCTGCTCTCCAAAGGGGAACTTCAACGCCCTCTTCTCTACTGTGCCTGCAGGAACTGCTTGTCCAAGGTTTGCCAGGAGCACCACCGCAAGGGCGGCAGTGGTGAACAGGGCCATGGTAATCAATCAGCAGCTCAAGATTTCGAGTATGCAGCGAGAGGTTCGTTGTCGTCGAGGTGTAGTCGTTCGAGTGCAATGATAGTCAAGAAACCACACGGACGTTGAGAGCACAGATCCTCCTCAAGACCCAGATTTCTGAAATTGGTCGAGTCGCGTGGCAGACAAATTGGGAGTGAAGCAACTTGCCTTTGCCGGGGCACCCAGCTTAAGTAAACAGACCATTTTCCAGCGCATCATCAGTCACCAGAGGCAAGCCCAAACACCCAGCGACGATTGGCGCAGACCTGCTTTCGTCTAGCCACGCGCTTCAAAGCTCTGCGCACGTAAGCAAGTTGCATGGTAGAATGGACGAAAGACAGGTTTGCTTCACCTCCTCTTCCACGCACACGAGTAAGCGGCACGCCATGTTGTGTTTGAAGTTGCGTGTGACCCAGCCCAACTCGTCCGGTACGCCGTTATAGGTGGTTCGTGATCAACTGACCTCGTCTCTGCGAGACAAACGGGGCAGATCAGCGTGGACAGCGTTGCACAGCAACTTCTCTGCTTGTCGGCATCATGAGAACCATGATGACATAGGAGCTTGATGATGGAGAGCTCCAAATCGAATGCAGGGGACCAACTTGCCGGCTCAGGTACAGCTTGTTCTTGGTCACATGAGCCAATAAGACCGGCTATAGGTTGACGGTAGGGCAGGGTGTGTGAGCCGATCGAATGCCCTGTGGCCACGATATCCCGACCTGCCGCCAGCCACAGAGAAAGCAGCCTGGCTTCCGATCGTACTGTTGTCCTTGTTTAATGAGTTGTTTTCATCAGTGGAACAATTCGAGCCCGCCACGCTAGAACTGCCCGACTGTGGCGCCATCGGCGACGTTGTTGCATATGCACTGCGTGTCGAGCATCTCTCAGCCTTTCAAGAAAGATGACAGGATGCCGGATGAATGTGGGAGACAGGAGGTGGAGGCTCCACATCCCGCACTCGGCTCCACGTGAGAAGACTCGGCTGAAAAGCGCAACATTATTCCTTGCCGGAAACAACATCAAACAAATGAAGTCGCGTGCGGAGCAGATCTCACTTCAATCGAAAAAGAGCCGCCCACAACGTTTGCGTCACAGCCAAGCTTTTCATAGAAGATGTCGCTATAGACGAAAACCTTCCACAAACAGGCTCTAGACTACTGCCTTTAACCTGTCGAAGTGGCGATCGGACAACACTTGCTCCCACAGCGTCGCCAGTTTTCACAATGTGCCGACTGTGGTATTATTCGCGGTGATGTAATCAAATTAAGAAAATCACAACGGGAACCAGCCGCATGTTTCGCACGACTCGAACAGCATTGGCAGCGCACGGAAACCTGCTTGCGTGCCACCTTCGCCACGCATTTGACACAAATAATGCATGCAAACGGGCAAAAGCACATGTTTTTGCGTGCTGTGCTGTGTGGTCACGATGATCTTTCTGCGTCACGGCGAGAAGAAATCATTCCATGCAACAGGTGTGAAAGCGGAAAACACAGACCTCTGACTAATGATGATGATCGTTCCGGTTGTAAGCAAGTCCTCCACTGCTCCACATCGACTACATTGCGGGGTGCGGAGATCAGCCCTGCACCATCACCACCACCACCAGTGGTTCAGGACTGACTACAACGCTCTCATCATCAGTCATCATTCATCATCACAGTTCATACAGCGTCACGCAGAAAAGAAAAAGCCACAATCTGCTGCCATGTCCAGTAACAACGGCTTCTGCTCAGACGGCATCATCATCATCGCAGCTGCAATCGAGCAATGGGGTCAGCTGCTGAGAGTGGCGTCACTACTACTAAAAGAGAGCGAACGTGACGTGCAGGTCACACGGTATTTTGATTGCTCCGCATGAATAGTACATACGTCGGCTTTGCGGAGATCTCATAGAGACCAGGCAAGGAGCAGATCCTGTAAGTAGGACGGCGATCTATGATGAAGGGCATGTGCTACGCTGTCCGTCGTGGATGGGGAGGGGTATAATGGAGATTTGGTGCTGTTGGCGAGGAGGTACAGCGTAGGTGGCTTGCTTGCTAACATGACATCTCCGACAACTGCAGATCTGCAATCTTCGAATCGATGGTAGAGATTCGTATCGTCTTGTGGTGAGGTACAGAAGTGAAACCGAAGCTGCAAGTAGTCCTACAAGACGGAGTTCAAGCTACAGCATTTCGTCGTATTTGTATGGCTTGGCTCAAAGTCAATAACTCGTATCGCACCTAGGAAGAGGGTGTTGGTGCCGTAGCCATCACCGCTCACTTGCATGCGCAGACTTTCTACTTCTCAAGCGGCTCCTTGGTGGGGTCCCAAGCGCAAGGCTCATACACGCCAGTATCGAGCGCCTCAAGATCCTCCTTATCAAGCTCAAAGTCATACAAACCAGTATTCTCCTCGATTCTCGAATGCGTGACACTCTTCGGCAAGATCACAAACCCCTGTTGCAGGCCCCATCTCAGCAGAATCTGAGTTGGAGTCTTATTATGCTTCTTGGCCAGCGGCTTCAATGCTGCGTCATCGTTGCGTGTTGCGCGAACGAGAGGCGAGTAGGCCTCGAGCACGACATTGCGAGCTTTGCACCACTTGACGATATCTGGTCGAGCAAGCCATGGGTGCAACTCGACTTGGTTGACGGAGAGAACGCCGGCTTCCTTGGGCGAGGGTTGTGCTTTCTGCCAGGTTTCCAGCTCGTCTAGGTGTTGGACTCCATAATTTGATACACCGATGGAGCGGACTTTGCCTTCGTTGACTGCTTCAACGAGAGCCTGGTGGTAGCAGCGATTAGTTTGTGCATCGCTGCCGGAGTAAAAGTGCCGAACAGCATACCTTCCACGCTCCCAGTCTGCCCTCTTCGCCTCCATACGGAGCATGCAGCAAGTACAAGTCAATGTATTCCAGGCCCGTCTTCTTCAGACTTTCGTCGACACACTTCTTGGCGTCCTTGTAGTTGATCTCTTTCGGTGGCACTTTCGAGGTGAAGAAGAGCTGGTCACGCGGGATCCCGCCGGCCAACATGCCCTTTGCGGCGGGCTCCTCGTTGCGGTAGACTGTGGCGCTGTCGACATGGCGGTAGCCAGAGTTGATCGCGTGCGTGGTTACTTCTTGGCATACATCTGCTGGGCTGTTCACAGTCACAAGTCAGGTGGCGAGATGGACGCTGTGGCGCGTAGAGCTTACGTTTGGTAGACGCCTGTGAAGTAAATCAGCTTTTGCTCTCTGTTGTAAGCATATCATCGCGTAGGAACAGCTTCAATGTTATCCCACGAGTAGAGAGAATGTGGCTAGAGAGGGACAGATGACTTCGTGCCACATCGTAAGAGCTGTGGCAATGCATCAATCTGGGAAAGCGGTGCTAAGATGACTTACCATAGCCAAGCAGTGGTAGCTCGTAGCCAGAGGCGAGTTTGACAGTGGAGTTTATATCGAGCTGCTTCTTGGCCATTGTGGGACGGGTTGTGGCGAATGTTCGTGCTGAGTTTGACGGAATGTGACTGCCGATTTGACTGATTCTTCTGATAGCAATCATTCCAGATTCTTGTGCTCGAGGTTAGAGGTGATGGATGGCGACGTCTGACATTCACCTGAGGTAGCTGGTTACGTCATCGTGGGTTTGGACTGATTTTGGTTCTTCGCTTGAGAGATGGTTTGCTACACCACAACGACTTGGGGAACATGAATCTGTGGAAAGCGTTTCGGTCGGTGTAGAAGTCCTGTGGGTCTTTGTAGAGTCTCCTGATCCATGTCGCATACTGATGAGAGCCTGCCGAGCGACAATACAACGACAGGTTCGAATAGACTACTTCCACCATAGGTTTGGAGACTAGTAGCAGCAGTATCATATCACAGTCGCAAGGCTTTTTCCAACACTTTGTCAATAGAATGATTTTGTCCCGCCGATGGCTACTGCCAAGGAATGCTAGCTAGCTTATCGATAAGGGTGACTCGAGCCTCACCATCATCATCATCGTCCTCCACTATCCACTCTTCGCAGGAGCATGCACTGCAGACACTCATTTGACCACACCTAAGGTACACTTATAGACTAGACTAGGGTTTGTCCGCCAGGATGCGGCTCATCAAACAGAACATCATCCAGAAAGATGGCTCCGGCACAGCGACACTGCTGCCCGAAGAGCCCGAGGACATGTGGCACTGCTACAACCTGATCCGCCCGACAGACATTCTGCGCGCCTCGGCGATCCGGAAAGTGACGACCGAGTCGGGCTCAGGGGCCACCCGGAACGAGCGGGTGCACATGACATTGACTATCAAGGTCACGAAGCTGGACTTTGACCCGCAGGCGGCACAATTGCACGTGTCGGGGCAGGTCGCCGAGGAGAACAAATGGGTCAAGCTGGGCAGTTTCCACACGCTCGATCTGGAGCTGCAGCGCAACTTTACCCTCGAAAAGGCCGACGGCTGGGACAGTGTGGCCGTGGAGACGCTGAAGGAGGCAATCGACATGGACAGAAAGGCCGTGCTGTGGGCGGTCGTCATGGCCGAGGGGCTGGCAAACATCTGTCTCATCACTGAGCACCAGACGATCCTGCGCCAGAAGATTGAAGTCAACCTGCCGAAGAAGCGGGCGGGCTCGAGCGACCACGAGAAATCGTTAGAGCGCTTCTTCCAGACCACATTCGACTCGCTCATGCGCCAGATCGACCTGTCCAACCCCATCCCGCTGCTCCTCGCCAGCCCTGGCTTCACGGCCAGCAGCTTTCAGTCGTTCATGCAGAAAGAGGCGAGCAGGACCGCCAGCAAGCAGCTTGCCGAGCTCCTGCCCAAAGTCACTGTCGCACATTCCGCCTCGGGCCATCTACACTCTCTGGGCGAAGTGCTTGCTAGTCCCGCAGTGACCTCCAAACTGAGCGACACCAAGTTCGCACGCGAGACGAAACTCATGGACCAGTTCCTGAAGATGATGCGCGAAGACGACCAAAGAGCGTGGTACGGCCCGCAAGAGTGCATCATAGCGGTGGAAAGAGGCGCCGTGGGGAAAGGAGGCGGAGTGTTGCTGATATCCAACACTCTGTTCCGAAGTCAGGAAATCAAGACGCGGAAAAAATGGGTCGCTGTTGTCGACGACGTCAAGGATCAAGGCGGCGAAGTAAGAGTCCTCAGCAGTATGCACGAGAGCGGCAAGAGACTCGAGGGTCTGGGCGGGATAGCTGCAATTCTTACGTATCCTATCGAGGATCTGGACGAAGGCCTGGATGTGAATGGCGGGTATGACTTGGATGACGTTGACGATGATGAGATCAATGGGAACGGCGTGGAGGGCAGGCGAGATGTCAACGAGGACGTGGACTTCTTATGAGATTACGATCTACGATTCAAGCGAGTGAGGACCATTCATACACCACGCCGTGGAACATTTCAGAGCACGTTCGATTGTGCTGCCCTTAGGGTTAGCTGACTAATACTTGAAGGTCGACAACGACGTCGTCAACCGAGTCACCCTGTCCTCAAACCTGCTCGCTGACGATGAGCCAGGCTTCTGGGTATTGTTTCAGAAGTGGCAGCTTGATGGCGTCTTCATTGCGACCACAAAGTCGTCGTTCCGCGATGTTGATGTTTTAAAAATGATTAAAGTCACGTAACGTCTCGCCGTGTGGTACGGACAGAGCCCGCACTCGGAACAGCCCACGCTGCTGAGCGATCCGAACACATGGAGAAACGGAGCCTCTTACATCAACAGTGATGTACTGGTCGTAACTCACGTATGCTGCTGGCGAGACTTACTCAAACGACCGACAGTCATCTACTCAAGACAAGTACATCGATGGCATACATCCAGGTCCCGAGAAGCGAGTTCCCACTCCGCGACATGTGACGAAACGAGACGAGACCTGGCCCTAAACTCTGCTTCCTTGTTCTTGACCCAGACACCGACATAGACAGGTCTAGATGTCTTGGCATACTGGTATGGCACACGGAAAAGCTTGAAATACCGCGCAGGATGGCCTTTTTTGGTTGTTGCGGATGTCAAATCCGTTCATCATCACTCTTCTTGTCTTCACAACCACAATTGAGTGCGCTGGTTGAGGTTCTGCAGCAGCGTCGGACTGCCACGAGCCGGCCACTCATCAATGTAACCTTTATTGGACCTTTGCCGATCACCTCGCGTTCGATGCCTGTCTTGATTTCGCTCATCGAAAGTCGCGTGGACCGCATGACCAGCGTGACGAGGCGGAAAGTGCAATGTGCTCGAAAAGCATGGCATTGCATTGCATGGCCAAGGTTTCATCGTCGTGGTGTAGATATCTTGTCGATCACGGTCCCGATCTCGGTTTCGTTGCTCGCTCTGATCAATCCACCCGAAGATGGATGTCGTCCAATTACATGTTCTCGCCTCGTTCTCGCCCTCACTGCCTATCCAAAGCAAATACTGAAGATCTTGCTCCATCGTCCAGTTTTCGAGTTCTTGCGCTATCCGTCTAGGCGCATGTATAGTCTGCAACTCTTTCGCGATGCCTTGAATCCAGAGTCGCAATTTAGCTTTCTAATCCTTCGCTCTGCTGCTGAGACGTTGGCGAAGCAAGCCTGAACCCTACCGGCTGCGCGACAGTCTGATAGAGCTGAAGGATCCTGCTCATCGGTCTCGCTGTGGTCGATCATAGGAGTCCTGCCAATATCGTTTGTATGTACATGCGAGATGATGATGGTAGTAGTGTAGTCTTGTACGAAGTGTATCAAAGGCACCCCGCATTTAGCACAAGTTAATTAACCTACATTCTCCAAAGAATTTATTTAGCAGCGAATGTTACGCTCACAGCTTCGGCAGGCGGATGTGGATGTGGCCAAGGAATATCCCTACCACTTGCTGTGCTGTGCCTGGTTCTTCTTCAGCACGTAGGGCTGGGACCTTTCTTTTTCTGCAAACGCGTGGTTTGACACCTGTCACTTGATCGGTTCCTTGCGGTCAGGGCACAAGCTTGTGATGAAACACGGCTTTTCGCACGTCGCCTAATGTGATGAAGGTATAGACCCAGCAAAGGACCGAGCAGTCGGCAGCGATGGCGGGAATAGACGGCGAGAAGACCATGGCCGCGGCCGCGACAACGACACCTGCTGGACACGACCTACGTCTTCCGCGAGAGCTGCTGGTGCTCAATGTCGAATACATGGTCGTTGAGTATCCGGCCAGAGAATGGCTCGCTTGCAATATGCAGATCAAGAATATCGCCTCACTGTGTTGCGCGAGCAAGATGCTCTACCGCGCGGCTCAGCCTGTCCTGTGAGGCTGTGAGTACTGCGCATCGGGTCAGATGTCTTGTGCGCACACTCATCGCCGCGGCCGGATCTTCAAATCCATGTCAGAAATGTCCCAGCCCCAATACTGCACGGCATCCCAAGCAAAAGTGAGAGCTGGGGACCCTCCACAGTCTGCATGCCGCGGTATGGCAGAAGTAGACATCAACGCTCTGATGGCAGCGGCACGCGGCCTTTTAAAGCTGGCAGAGGCTGGCGTGGAGTGAGTGTACGAAATTAGTAGAAGACATCAAGCTCGCCTGAGCTGGGCTCTCTTGTTTTCCCTCTGCAAGAACATCAGGTCGATTGTGTCGACATGTTGCTCTCTCACCGTTGGCGAGGTGACACTACTACGAAGCTACTGCGAATCGCGGCCGAGCGGACAAGATGCGATCCAGCGTTCCCAACTTCCGATGAGCTCTTACCCGATCTGAGGGAGGAGGACTTTACGACGGGTGAGTATGAGGGAGGCGCCGGCTCCATGCGACCTGTAATGAAATTGCTTTCTCAAACATCACTCAGATCCTTCAGAGGACACGCGCACAGTCTGCAAGGGGATGAGCTCAGTGGTCTAGGCGCGATGAGGTTCAGCCTTACACAAGTTGAGCTGGAGGACTCCCTAATCATTGCCACGGGCATGGCGACATTGCTGTCTTGCTGCCCATCGCTCAAAGACCTCTCTTTAGAATGGGGACCATCAGAAGTCGGGAACTGCTAGTTCCGCGTGCTCGAACTTGGAAACGCTCTACGCGCGTCTGGCCAGCTGGAACGGCTTCGACTAGACCCCACGAGTGCAATGTAGTTCACCGAAACTGACAGGTACAGCATTGATGGAACGAGTCGCCCCCCCTCTCGGCGATCTCAGCTCATTGGTCGCACTTGAGTTCCTCCAGGCACCTGCAATGTGCCTGATTGGCGTAGGAGGTGAAGCCGGTCAAAACTCTGCCAAGGTGTCCCACTTGTACTAGAGGGCAGGAGATATTCCAGCTTTGAGGTGCCTGATTTTGCGGAGGCACTACCGGTTTCACCCAGGAATCTCGAGATTCTGGAGTGTCTTGACATGGACGTATCACTAGATAAGCAGCTCACATCCATGGCTAGCAGTCAGCGCTTCGTCCATCTGCGCACGATCAAACTGAAGCCTGCGCCCGAGCCGAAGATGCTTGAGCTCGATTGGTGGATAGGCTGGCGCATGTTGAATAGGGGCTTCGATTGTGTATTGCTCTTTCGCTGTTCGAAGCCAGTTCACCGATAATGCAGACACGAGGGCAGGAATTGTTGTAGCATCAAAGATGGATCGAGACGAGTTCAAGTCTTCCTCGTTTCGGCCGCGCCAAACATCTAGTGTCAAGGCTCTCATACCCATGTCAGCCCTGTGAGCTGTGTAACGACTGCGTCACTGCAGCCAGGATGGACAATCCTCTGGCCCACTTTGCAAAGTGCCTTGAGCAGACTTCTTTCTAGCGTGTGATATACAACATAGCTAGCAGGTTGGTTGAAGTCCCACGAGTCGTCAAAAGTGCGTAGCAAGCTCCGGAAACGAGGCTGTGCGATCCTTGGTGTGAAGCAGCAGTCGCCAACTCGTGGCTCTAATCAGGGTTAGGGTGACCCAGTAGAGCAATCAATCAGAACAAAGTTGGTCTTGTCATCGATAAGAGTGACTTGATTCAGCACATTGATTTGCGCTATAGAATACAATGTCGGACAAGATCTGCAATCACGATGAGCATTGCGTGCTGATGAACACGATTGCTGGCACGAGACGACGACTGGAGCGGGAGGAAGCTGCTATCAAATCGCGCGCGCTGCAAGCTCTAGGGCTTGTCCAAGTAAGCCCTCATGGCCATCAGCTGCAATCTCAGTGCTTATGGTTGTCTGCCCGGGGCTAGACAATCGTCGCGTGGCGTGCGAGGGCAGAATGCAGCGTCTTGACTGCTCCGAGCAGAGATTGTCGTGATCAACAGCGTGATTTGCCTGCTGGGGTTGGCACTGAGGATAGAACTAGCGTCGGGCAAGGTGATCGTCGTTTGAAACTTGCGCATGTGTTTGTTGCGTGTCAACGTGCTTTCCACGAGGACGAGGAGCAAAAAGAAGGTGTGCTGGGAAGTGGAGACAGCATGATCCTTCGCCAGCAGCATAGCCGAACTCATGAGAGCATGAGCCTGGGCATGTATTAGTCGGCATTTCCAGCCCCAATCGAGCTATTTAGGGACGACTGCGGTGCCCCCAGGATTTCCATCCTTCGATCAAGCCATCCTGCCCCTCTGCCTCCATTTCTCCAGGCGCGTGCACGCCTCTCCCGGTTGACAGCCGCCCAGAATAGCAACAAATGGACCTCTGTCCGCAGCGGTATGCACACTTTGGCGATGGTATGCTCCATCAACAACCAGTCGATACTGCGGACCCACGATTGATTGAATAGGTATAGACTGCGAAGCGCGAGCTGCTCCTTCTTCGTCATGATGCCCCACGGGAATGGAGACTGCTGGTGAGGCAGTGTAGGCGCATCTCACACCCACTGAGATCCATCTGCTGAGGCTGAGACTTGATCCCACCGGTCCACAATGATGATGATGGCTATTCGCATAGCTGCACCGACTCTACTGTATCGCGCTTGCTTTGCACGCGAGAGAGAGAGAGACTCGCTTTCTCCCCGGGGGGCGATGCTCCGGAAGCCCCAAACGGGACATCGCTGCCACCACGCTGTGCCTGGATATGCCTTCCACAGGACAACTCAGAGTCGTTCGAGAGGGTTCCCGCCGTGAACTGTAGTTCTGCCCATCTGGTCTGATAGGTCGTGCAAGCAGGGCTATGGTGACGGAAAAGTCCAGCTAATTGGAGCTGTGCAGCGATGCAAGACGACTTAAAAGAGCCTAATCCGATCCTGGCGGCAAGGGTGTCGAACAGCGGCTTGACCCTGCGGTGGGCCTCTCATTCGTCCAATCCGCCCATATTGCGCGAAGGACTGACAGCGTCTGCCGCACTCGCAGGCTGGCAGCGCGCACAGAGCAGCAGCTTATTCTTCCATGCGGCGTCCTTCCTTGTGCGAGGGACGCGGCTCCTGGGTCCCACCCGCTCGTCTGAAAATAAGCCTGTCTTCTGTACCTTAGTCCTGGAGTCTGTGCACGCATTTTGTGCCTACGGCAGTCAATGGAACGTCCTGGCCTAGAGCCAGGACTCGCAGCCCATCCTACTTATCCACCAACATGTCCGCCTCACACAACATGGTGCTGCGTCTCTTAGGCTTCCCGCAGGCCGACTCTGTTAGCAAGATCTACAGCAAGACTTCATCCTCCCGGTCATCCCGTTCCATGACCTCTCGCCACCAACACGCTCTACACCAGACAACATGACCTCAGGTCCGCTGTACCCAACAGTGCCTGGCACCGTCGACCCATTGCACATGGGACACGAGTCCCACGCGGGCGTTGAGGGTCCAACAGAATGGTATGCTCAACCAAGTTCAGTATGTCAACCACCCAGCTCAACGTCGATGGCCACCTCGAAGAGCTTCCCTGATCGATCGAAAGCCAAGCTGACAGCTTGCAGTACGTTTACAACGATCCATACACTACGCCGTACCCATCGTCGACAGCAGAGAGTCAGCCGTGGACGCAATATGTGCGCGCTTCTGTGCCCGACCTCACCAATCTGGCAGTGTATGGCATCCACCAGCATGCTCAACCTCAACATCCTCAGATGATGAAGGACCCCGGGCGGCCGAGAAGCAGCCCAAGCACGTTCGGCCCTTCTCCAGACTCTATTCCCTGGACGACCACCAGCGGGCTCGGCATCCAAGGGCTCCAGTTCACGACGACTGCCGGCGGTCAGCCAACACCTCCAGTGACATCGACGTTCCCTCCCAATGTGTTCCAGACATACCCGACAGAAGACCATTACAGCACATCGAGTCCACCTGAAATCAGGCAGCCGCAGCCCCGAAAAGCCTTTGCATCGATCGCACCCAGTCCATTGGCCGATGCCGGCAAGCGGAAACGCGAAGACGTCGACACTGACTCTGCCGTGGTTGGCGGCAAGCGCAGGAAGCGAGCGACGTCCGTAGCCTCGCAAGTCGACTTGAGTGAAGACGATCGCTTTCTGGTGCAACTCAAAGAAGACGAGAGTCTTGCGTGGAAAGACATTGCGGCCCGCTTCATGAACGACAGAGGCAAGAACTTCCAAGTCGCAGCACTCCAGATGCGCTACAAGCGACTCCGCGAGAAGTTTCGCACATGGGAAGAGCAGGATGTTCAAGCGTTGAAGCTGGCGCACGAGTACTGGGAAAAGTACAAGTGGGAAATCATCAGCGCAAAGGTGAGCCAGAACCCGCCCCCCAAAATAAAGACAAGACGTCTTGAATTACTCTTTGGTGGAGAAGTAATAGATGTACAAGTACAGTTCATCGCTGACTGAGAGTTTTTTCCAATGGCAGATGCTCGACTTTGGCGTTCACGAACGTTGGCCTGCGCGCCACTGCGCGAGGAAGTGGACGGACCTGGAAGCCGGTAGTAATACCACAGCGCAGGCTGCTGCTGCCATCACCACCACCACCACCATGGGCATGACACCTGCATCTCTATCCTCGTTCTCGAGCCCGGTCGAAGTGACTGGTTGTGGTGGTGGTGGTGCGGTTAATTACGGATTCTTGCCAATGTCGTGACTGCATGGCAGTGACGAGGGAAATTCTCCACTACTGTTCCCGGTGCAAGATGAGGCCGTGGACTATCATTCTCCGCTATTGTTTCCGGTGCAAGAGGAGGCCGTGGACTATCATTCTTCAATGCTCTTCCCGGTGCAGCAGGAGTTTGGATACGACTTTTCCTGTCAGGGCTATCCGATCTGTATATGAAAGTCATCTACAGCACGATCCGGACGAGGAAGGAAGAAGGAGGAGGAGGAGGAGGAGGAGATGATGTGAAGAGAGTGCGTGTCCCATGCAATAACAACAATGCATGACGACAGCAACGACGAGGACAACACTAGACGGAAGACGGGAGACGGGAGACGGAAACGAAAGACGGATGAAGAAAGACAGGAGACGGGCATGGATTTGCCTTGCGGTGCGTTGTTGTGTTGTTTCCACAGCAGCTTTTTTTCCTTTCTCGATCGAAGATACCCCCTCACCGCTCGCTTTGTTCTTCCTTACTGGCATCTATATTCTGGATGATACCCAAGGCAGTGTTCTTTACATTCGCTTTTTCTCACAACCTTTGTTACGACGACGGGCATGTACGACTTTTTGTTTTGGCGAGAGGGGTGGAGAAGGAGAGGAAGGAGAGGAAGGAGATGAAGAGGAAGAAGATGAATGGGAGGGCTGCATATTTGGATTGATTGGCGTTTTGGGAAGAAGAATGATTTGTACAAGTTTGTTGTCCTGTGTACAGTACGAAAGAGGAGCGAGAGAGTGTGTGAGTAAGGGTGAGAAGCGAGCAGAGCAGAGCAGATGAATGCTACGCCTACTACTCTGTTCTACTTGTTTGATATGTGATATACGAAACAGTCGCTTGCTTGCTTGCAGCAGCTATCAGCGTGCGTACTGTATCAGTAGTATAAGATGAACACCAACAAAAGGTGCTCTCCTCAAACTTGGTGCCGAACATTCATTCTTCTTTTGCTTTTCCTTTCGTTTCCTTTCTTGCTTGCTTCGACATTCACGCCAAAGCAATAGCCTCCACCTCCACCGGCACGCCCTTTGGCAGCTCCTTGACAGCCACGCACGAGCGCGCGGGCTTGTGCTCGCCAAAGTACTTTTCGTAGACGGAGTTCTGCGAAGCCAGACGACACATTAGCATTGATGTAGCAATTCCGGGTGTGATTTTCTGTGGGGACTAACCATCTCGGCAAAGTTGTCCATGGTTGTGATGAAGACTGTTACCTGGAAAGCACGCATTGCTTGGTTAGCTTTTTTGTGTTTCGCTGCCGAAATGAGGAAGAGGAGGAAGAGGAGGTAGGAAGAGGGGAGTAGGGCAAGACTCGTCTCGCGGCGAGGAGATGACATTGGAAGGATTCGTTGAAGGATTTCGGCTTGCTTTGCTTGCCCGTGCAGATCTTCCAACATCAACATCATTATCATCATCACTTGTCGATCTTTCTCACAGCAGCAGCCCACGTAGGATTGATCATCTCTGCTGTTTGTGTGTGCACGTTTTTGGCACGAGAAAGTTGCCTTTCTCGTGGGAAGCTAGCAGCAGCACCCCACACAGTGACCGGCACAGCGTATATGATGTGCACTTTATTTGTAGAGAGTAAATTAAAACGTAAATGTACGTACCTTGGTGACCTTTGCAATGGAGCTTCCAGCCGCTTCGAGGATGTTCTTGAGGCCCTCGATGCAGGCGGTGGTTTGGTCGGCAATGCTGCCGGTGACGAGGGTGCCGTCAGCTTTGGCGGGGATTTGGCCCGACACGAAGATCAAGCCACCGGCGTTGACTGCTTGCGACTAGATGTCGGGTTAGTTGTGGTTTCAGAGGCAGGTCCACCGAGGAATGAGGCTGGAGGTTAGTTGGAGATGGGAATGTACTCACGTAGGCAGCGACAGCTGTTGGTTTGCCCTCTGTCAGCGACACGCTCTGATCCTTCTTGCCATAATACAAGCGGATGATGGTGTGTTATGGGTTTGGGGCCTTACGCTTCATGGCCTTGTCGGTGCTGATCTGCTTGATTCCAGACGACATTTTGCTGTGGTTTCGTCTTGTTGGGGGAGCGGTGGTGAGGGGGTGAAATCTCAATGAATACACTGTAGTACGAGTGGCAGTCAGGAGTTGTCGAGTGGGCGTTCTTATGAAGAGCATAGAATACCAGGAAGATTTTCACGTTTATCAGAGAGAGAGCAGGTGACTCGACACGCACATAATTGCAGCAGTAGAACTAGTTCTTGGCGGGGGGCGGGTAGAGACGGCGATTAGATCCGACGCAGGCCGGGCAGACGCGGTGTGCCTGAGGTGTGCCTGAGGTGTCTAGGTGTGCCTTAGAGTAGGCTAGAGACCTACGACAGCTACGGCATGAATGGAGAATAAATGTCCTGATTCCAACAAAAAGCCCTGTTTGATACATAAGAAGTGATGAAGAAGAAGAAGAAGAAGAAGAAGGAGTTGAATCAGATGAAACAGTAGCACAGACGAGAGTGGATACTCTTTTGATGATTAAAGAGGCTCTAATCCGGTTAAAGTTTAGGTGCAGCCTCCGCGATGATCGTGCATGTTGCATCTCTACTGTACTGTGCTCTGGACTTGTCACCGATTGGTCAATGTGTTCGGGAGTGCATCACCACACCCAAGAACCTGCGAGCCGTGTTCATCACGCCGGGGCAGCACGAACAACCAAATGAAAATGTACGCGTAGAAGGTGGCGAGCATTTGGAGAGCAGCGACGACCACGCGAGACGTGGAAAGGAGAAGGAGCGGTGGAAGTAGGAGCAGGAGGAAGTCGCGACCATGGCCGAGGCAGCGACGATGCAGGAGCGCGAGGAAGGACAGCCATCGGAGACGCGCAGCAGCGATGCCACGCACAAGGGCATGGAGAACACACTGCCGTTCCGCCGCGGCGTGCACCAGCAGCACCACCAGCAGCCTCACGACACGCGAGACACGGTCGTCAACGGCAAGGCGCTGCCGAAAGTGCCCAAGGAGCTTCTGCGAATCGACGTCGACCCTCCGCCCTCGACAGCAGCAGCAGCAGCAGCAGCAGCAGCAGCATCGACAACAGCAGCATCATCGACGCCTTCTTCCGCGGGCGGCTTCCCCTTTGGCTCTCCTCCCGGCGAGTCAGGCCCCGCGCCGACGACGCGAGAGCTCCTGCCGAGTCCGCAGGTCAATGGGCAGTCGGACGGCGGCAAGAGAAGGGCGGGAGCGGGAGTGGGAGTGCCGAGGACAGCGACGCCGCCGGAGCGACGTAGCGTGTCGTTTGCGCGCGGCGTCAACGAGGAAGGCGTGACGCCCGTGGCGAAGAGCGCGACGTGGGACACGGATGGCGACGACGGCGACCAGCTGGGCAAAGGACGGCAGAACTCGCTCATGCTGAAGCTCAAGTCGTTCGCGCACGCCTCGGCTACGCACCAGCGCACGCCCACCAACGGCAGTGCCACCGGCTTCACCACGCCCAACGCCCTGTCGCCGCAGTCAGAGCGCAGTGAGCCCCTCTACGCGGTTCCTGCAGAGGAGGTGGAGACGGCCGCGGATGCCGACGTCGAGGAAGACACCGACGAGACCGACCGTCCTGCCGGGAGTCGCCCGCGCCAGAAGAAGAAGCGGAAACGCCCTGTCGTGGCCACCGCAGACTCTGCGCCGACCACTCCCCGCGCGTCACGCTTCGCCTCTTTCGTGCGCGAGCACATCCGAGACAGCTCTACGCATGCCGCGGGCACCACCACCCGGCGAGGAACGCTGACCGACGTCGAGGACGCGAGTGAAGACAACGACGACACGAACAGAGCCGGTGTGTCCGAGGACGAAGGCAGGGACCGCGTGCGCAGTGCCTGGCGGCGAGGCATTGACGGCGCGCGTGGTCTGAGTTATGCTGCGCGCAAGGACCGCGACGGCGAGGCATCAGAGCCGAAACGACCGAGCAATCTTCGCCGTCTGACGGGCTTCGGTGCTGGCGCGTTGGACAGCAATGGCTCACCGTTTCGTTCCCGCGCAGATCGTCACAACAGCACCAGTGCACAAAAGTGGCATCAAATCAAGGCGGGCTTGCGCATGCTTGGGCAACGCAAGAAAGACGAGCGCGCCAAGGTCGACCATCAAAAGTCCGCCCAGCTGATGGCGGAACTGATTGCTGGAGCCCCAGCCGCACTCATCTTTGCGAGCATGTTTCAGCGCGACGAGCACAAGCACCGCAAAGTCCCCGTCCTGCTGGAGCAACTGAAGATCAGCATCCCCGAAGTGCAGAGCAGGACGGACAAGAAGGGAGATCGAGACTACATCTACCGTGTCGATCTGGAGTACGGCAGTGGCGCAGCGCGGATGAAGTGGACCATCCACCGATCAGTCAACGACTTTGTCAATCTCCACGTCAAGTACAAGGGTCAGATCGCGACTGACAAGATTGTACATCTCAATCGTGCCGACAGCAAACTCGCAAAGATTCCCCGCTTCCCCAAGAGTGTCATCCCGTATGCTCGTGGCATGCGCGGGCTCTTTGACAAGATCCAGGACGAAGACTTGGAGCCTGACGGGACGGGCGCCGACACTCCTCGCGTCGGAACGTCGCAGCTCGGGGAGGAATCTCGCGCGCCGACTTCACAACTAGGAGAGATTCCAGAGCAAGAGGCCCCGCCGGGCGGCGCAAAGCCGCGGCCCAAGGGTCACAAACGAAGACAATCATCCTTTGCGCCTCCCAGAAGGACCAGCACAAGTGAGATTGGCAATACGTCAGCAGACCCGGATCTACTGAATGCACACCAGAAGCAGATATACGCAGAGAAATCACGACAGAAATTGGAAACGTACTTGCAGCAGATGATACGCTGGCTCATCTTCCGACCGGACAGCACGCGGTTGTGCAAGTTCCTTGAACTATCAGCAATGGCCATTCGACTTGCAGCAGAAAATGGCTACCAAGGGAAGCAAGGACTGCTTCAGATCGCGTCCAGGCGCCATCGGGACTTTCACCGCAAGACAATCCAGACTCTTGGCCCACAAGCGTTCAAGGAGCGCCACAAGCGGCGATGGTTCCTGGTGCGACACAGCTACATTGTGTGTGTGGATGGGCCCGAGTCACTCGTGCCGTACGATGTCTTCCTGGTTGATTCCGACTTTGCAATCGATCAACAGCGCCAACGCATCCTGGACCAGAAGACCCCCCAGCAAATGGCAAAAGTCGCCCAAGAGAACGCAGCGCCGACGAAGAAGGCACACCTGATCCAGCTGTACAATTCGGAACGCAAGTTCAAGCTGTACGCCAGGAACGAGAAGCAGTATCTGCAGTTCCGAGAATCCATCACCCACATGATGGACCAGACACCGTGGTCGAAGAAGCAACGTTTTGCGAGCTTTGCGCCTGTACGTAACAACGTCTGGGCTCGCTGGCTTGTAGACGGCAGAGACCACATGTGGCAAGTATCGCGTGCAATCGACAACGCAAAGGACTTTGTGTACATCCACGACTGGTGGCTGAGTCCCGAGTTGTACCTGAGGAGGCCTGCAGCAATCAGCCAAAAGTGGCGCTTGGATCGACTGCTCCAGCGCAAGGCGCAGGAAGGCGTCAAGATCTTCGTCATTGTCTATCGCAACATTGAATCGGCCATCCCCATCGATTCCGAGTACACCAAATGGAGTCTGCTCGATCTGCACCCCAACATCTGCGTGCAGCGCTCGCCGCATCAGTTCCGTCAAAACCAGTTCTTCTGGGCTCATCATGAGAAGTTGGTCGTGGTGGACAACATGATGGCGTTTGTTGGCGGTGTCGATTTGTGCTTTGGACGATGGGACGACCCGTGTCATTCGCTGACCGACGACAAACTCACGGGGTTTGAGGCAGACTTTGAGCATACGCGAGACTCGGAGCACTGCCAAGTGTGGCCCGGCAAGGATTACTCCAATCCTCGGGTGCAAGACTTTTATAACCTCGACCGGCCTTATGAAGAAATGTATGACCGAAGCAGAGTGCCTCGGATGCCGTGGCACGATATTGCCATGCAACTGGTTGGGCAGCCTGCACGCGATGTCGGCCGTCATTTCGTACAGCGATGGAACTTTGTTCTGCGTTCACGCGTTGCCACTCGACCAACTCCAGTCCTGATGCCGCCTCCCGAGTACGAACAAGAGGAGCTGGAACATCTAGGCATGACAGGGACGTGCCAAGTCCAGATCTTGAGATCCTGCGGCCCGTGGTCTATCGGTACACCTGGCAAAGTCGAGCACAGCATCATGAATGCATACTGCTCTCTGATCAGAAACTCTGATCACTTTGTCTACGTGGAGAACCAGTTCTTCATCACGAGTTGTCGTGTGGAGGCCACGACCATCCACAACAAGATTGGTGATGCACTCGTCGAGCGTGCCATTCGAGCTCACGAAAAAGGAGAGAAGTGGCAAGCATGCTTGGTGATTCCGCTGATGCCTGGGTTTCAGAATAGTGTCGATGCCCAGGACGGCACCAGTGTGAGGCTGATCATGCAATGCCAATTTCGCAGCATTTGTCGAGGCGAGACATCCATATTCGGACGCCTCCGGGCTGCAGGCGTAGAACCAGAGGACTACATTCGTTTCTACTCTTTGCGGCAGTGGGGCAAGATTGGACCTCGCAAATGCCTGACGACAGAGCAGCTGTACATTCATGCCAAGTGCATGATCGTGGATGATCGCTCAGTCATCATTGGCTCTGCGAACATCAACGAGCGGTCTATGCTGGGCAGCAGAGATTCGGAAGTGGCTTCCATTGTTACCGACACGTGCATGATACCAAGCACGATGGCGGGGAAACCCTACGAGGTCGGCGAGTTTGCACACACGCTGCGAAAGCGGCTGATGAGAGAGCATCTCGGCATTGACGTGGATGCCATTTATCGCCGTGAGCAGGCAGCGTCACACCGAGAGGATCAGGATGCAGAGATGGAGAGAATCTATCGAGACGGCTACGCGACCCCCTCGCATGAGGACATGTACTCTGATACACCGCCACGCACACCTCCAGCCCAATCCAGCAACGCCGACAGGCTCGATCATACACTGAGTAGCGTCGCTGGGGCTGGTGGACAAGCTTCTACCAATGGTGTCTCCAGCACAACGGCCACATCTGATAATTCGAGCGATATCGTCAAAGATCTCACAGGCAGGAAAGGCCCGGAGCGTGACCTTGACGTGGACGGGCACGGCTTCGATAACATGAAGAAGCTCGTCGATTCAGGCGACTACGCATTCCGCGACACATTTGTCGACACCCATGGCCGCGAGGTCCTCGTGAAGAAAGATGCCCCTGATGTTGCACGCATCAAGGACGAAGAGGCAGAAGAGCGCAATCGTCAGCGAAGCATGAGTCGAGAACGCAAGGAACGACTCCCGGCTCGCCCGCCGTGGCCGATGCAACGAACAGAAACGGCGCCTCTTGGACTTTTGCCTAGATCTCAGCTGCCTGAGCTGCCGGCTCTTGATGACACAGATATTGGAGGTCCGCCCCTCAGACAAGACACTTCGCAGACTT
The DNA here is from genome assembly GCA_022559915.2 of Septoria petroselini. Lineage (NCBI taxonomy): Eukaryota > Fungi > Ascomycota > Dothideomycetes > Mycosphaerellales > Mycosphaerellaceae > Septoria > Septoria petroselini. The sequence continues at coordinate 329,482 of JAFJTQ020000008.1, forward strand.
CCAACGGCAGGAAATTCACGAATCATCTGATTAACGCCATCCGACAGCCAGAAGTGACGGAAGATTGCATGACCGATCCTCTCTCGGAGCAGTTCTATCAAGAGGTGTGGCACAAGCTGGCGGACAACAATACCAAAATCTATCGCCAGGTCTTCCGATGTATGCCTGACTCTGAAGTACTGGACTGGAAGGCGTACGAAAAGTTCAATGCCTACAATGAAGCATTCATGCAATCGCAGGGATTGGGATCGAGCAAGCCGGCTCGCAAGGAAGGCGCACCAGACAAGTCTGGTCCTCCCGGTGCTGGCGGCATGATGCTCGGTCAGGTCCAGAGTGCGACATCCAAGGGTAGCAGTGGGTTCAATGCAATTGTTGACAAGCTGCGTCCTGGAAGCAAAGGCACAAGCAGCTCAACACATACTGAAGAAGCCAACGAGAAGAATCAACAAAATGGATCCGCAGACTCGCCGGAATCCCTGGTGTCGAGCGTGCCTACGGCAGTGCCTTCACCAAACCCAACGCCACTGGATGAGAAGGAAGCAGCGAAGAACATTGATCACGTTGGGCCTCGCAATGAGGTAGAAGGCAATACCTTGGAGGTACCCGACCAGATGCCACCCCTAGATCCAGAAAAGGCTGCCGCTCAGAACGACGAGGGGATGAACCGCCAGCGAACAATCCAATATGTGGACAGAGATAAGATCAACAACGCATCAGAGACCACCGCAACACAATCGCAGACCAACGCGCAAGCTGGCCTGCTACACACTGCATCGAAAAAGGGAAGGAAACGCGGTGCCACGAAGAGCAGTGGCAGGACCCTGACCGAAGAGGTCATGAGTCGGGATGAGGCCGAAGAGATGCTGCACTTGGTTCAAGGACGGCTCGTGCTTTGGCCGTATGACTGGTGAGTACATGTCATGATATGGACGTGGTGGTGACAATGATGATGCTGACTTTCGTGCTAGGTTGGAGAAGGAAGAGCGCGGTGGTAATTGGCTCTACAACATTGATCAGCTGGCGCCACTTGAGATCTATGACTGAGCAGGGTTGCAAAAGATCGGTTTGAATGCATGGGAGTTGGGGACAAGCATACATACAAGCGGGGGGGTAATGCATGGGCTGGACCTTACTGGCGATGGTGAGCATGGCGATGGCGTTGTGTTCCGGTTTGACAAAGAGCGTGTACAGAGTTGGTTTCGAGGGCAGTGTACAGAGTTGACTCTGAGGGCAATGCATACATGGCGTGTTCTGTAGCTACCAAATGCTTCGAAAGGTACACCGATAGCACGCTGGGCTGGCGCTTGAAAGGACATTGGGCTTAAATGACGCTCGCAGGTTGGTGGAACTCGAACGGCCGTCTTCGCCTGCGCCTCTGGATCCTCGAGCCAGTTGGCGGCTAAAAAAAGGTTGTAACACATTGGCTCCCATGGGGTAGTGTACGGCGCGGCGGCGCGGCGTGGATCTTGGCGCATGGGGTTTGGCTTGGCCGCCCATACAACAACGGGCACATCTAACGCGACCCGACTCGGCGCCGAGCACGAGCCCTCACGTGGCTGACTGCCCACCCAACGCGGAATGCTCTCGTGTGTAGCCACCGGGTGATTGAGCTCCTCCGCCTGGAGTGCATCGGGTGTCCACTTTGTTGGTGTAGCTGATATAGAGACATGCTCGTGCTCATCATGGACAGTTTTCACCTCGCTCCCCAATTTGTCATCTCCCACTCGGCAGTATGAGCGGCCTGGACTACGAGAAGGGCCACGGCGCCGACATGGACGAGGTCAAAGGCCATCGGACCCAAGTCGAAGATGTCTACGACAGCGATGAAAAGACCCGCGCCGCCGCTATGAAGGCCGATGCCATTGATGCCGAAAACGCAGAGCACAAGCTCGGTGTCATTGCTGCCATTAGAGGCTACCCAATGGCTGCAACATGGGCATTCGTCATCTCCTGCACGATTGTGAGTGTCGACTTCTACGCGTGAAAAATAGGCAAAAGGGCTAACTAGTTGGTGTTGTTAGATCATGGAAGCCTACTGTGTCTTCCTCATGGGCAACTTCATCGCGCTCCCGGCCTTTGCGAACCGCTACGGCGTGTACAGTCCCACCGAAGACCAGTTCGTCATTGAAACTTCCTGGCAGTCTGCCCTCCAAATGGGCGGTCCGATTGGCGCCATCATCGGCGTCGTCCTCGCCGGCCCTCTAACCAGCAGGATCGGCTACCGCTGGGCATTCATCTCCAACCTCATGCTCCTGAACTGCTTTATTTTCGTCTTCTACTTTGCCGATTCCCTGCCCGTTATGCTGGCCGCGCAGCTCCTAGAGGGCGTACCGTGGGGCGTCTTTATCGCCAATTCGCCGGCTTACTGCAGTGAAATTGTGCCGATTCCGCTACGCGCGCCCGCGACGCAGATGTTGCAGATGTTCTGGGCTATTGGTGCGATTATCGTGCAGGGCATCACGTACAACTACAATGGCCTGGATTCCGAGACGGCGTATCGCGTGCCGATTGCGCTGCAGTGGATGTTTCCTACTCCGCTGGCGATTCTGATCTTCTTGGCGCCGGAATCTCCTTGGTGGCTGACGCGCAAGGGCAAGTACGAACAGGCTGCCAAAGCTGTTGGACGGCTGGGGAATCAGGCGCTCGGGCAGGCGAATCATGAGTCTGTGGTTGCTATGATGCGGCGGACGATTGATCTGGAAAAGGACACGAGCGACCCGAGTCTGTTGGAGCTGTTCAAAGGGGTGGATCTCTACCGGACTGCGATTGTGTGCGGTGTGTACGCCGCGCAGAACTTGACTGGAAACTTGATTGCCAATCAGGCTGTCTACTTTTTCCGACGTAAGTTTTATACCATGTCCTTTGAGAATCCCCCCCTCCCCCTGATGCAGCAAACGATGCTAATATAGTTGATCGTCACACAGAGGCCGGTATTGGAGTCAACCTCGCATTCGCCCTTGGCTTGATAACGTCCGCGTTGCAGACCATCTTCGTCATGCTCTCCTGGATTCTCACGACCTATCTCGGCCGACGACCGATTTACGTCTGGGGATCGGCGTTCAACACTTTCCTGCTCGTCATGCTCGGCGTCGCGGCTACCGTGCCAGTGTCTAGCGATGCGGCACGGACGGCGGCTTCGCTGGCGCAGGCGTCGCTCGGACTCATCATTTCTGTGCTCTTTACGCTTGGACCCGCGCCGGCTTCTTGGGTGATTATTGGAGAGACTTCGTCGATTCGGCTGAGGCCGTTGACGACGGGAATTGGGAGGGGGTGTTATTACTTGGTTAACATTCCTTGCATTTTCTTGTCGAGCTGGATGTTGAATCCTGAGGTAAGGACTTTTCTTTTTTCCTTTCTGAATCCAGACAAAGACGGCCACTAATTGGAGTTTATCATCTAGGGCGCAAACCTCGGCGGCAAGTGCGGCTATGTATGGGGGGGCACTGGCTTCTTCTGTTTCGTCATGGCATTCTTCTTCTTGCCTGAGATGAAGGGTCGATCGTACCGCGAGATTGATATCTTGTTCAATCGTAAGGTGTCAGCTCGCAAGTGGAAGAAGACGGTTGTGGATATCCAGGATGACCACTAGATATGTAAATCTATTGTGTGTGTAGGGGGAGATGGGGATTGAGTGAGTGAAAACGTGCAGCGTGCAAGGCAGGCAGCAGTTGTGATTGTTCTTTTGAAATCCGCCCTCGATGGCTTCGGCAGTTTCTTCATCCTGCTTATTGGAGGGACTGCAAGCCTGAGCCTAGTCACAGAACAAATGCGTTTTATTCATGCTGCCACAGCAGTCTTGATATCGCCTCTTGAACGCATCTGCAAACAGTGAATGCAGATTTTTGGACTATGACAAATGTTTGGCAGAAGACATTGAAGCCAACAGTTTCCAGGCGCACTCGTCTAGAGGCTTACGTTATGCTATAATTCATAATCAATTCATCCCCAGATGCGAAACACTTTTTTGATGCGAATGTCAGGAAAACCTAGGCAACAGTGTCGATCTATGTGAGGAATGGAAGACTTTCACGCCAGAGAATGCCCATACTCTCGTCAAGAGAGTAGAACAGAATACGCTTTCGTGGGACTGAAGCTTCAGTTTGTCTCGCTCAGATCGGTGATTGCTCGCGCAAGAGAAGCGAGGGATATAGTCTGATAGTTACTGGCCACGAGTGAGTAGTGAATGGTGTGGGTGGCATGGATAGGCGGAAGAAGCTGAGAAGATACGACTTGGCTAGATCATGGACCCACTACGCTATTCCGTCGACTGACTACTTCCCGCTTGTACAGCGGCTCAATCTTTGCCGAACGATCCCACAAGATCCATCGCCTGATAAAGTACGGCAGCCATGTGTGAACTTGATAGGAAGCATGCTTCGATGTAGGCACACCGAATACGAAGTTGAGCTCCTCGAGCGAAAGCCTCATCGTCTCTGGAACGATGAAGAAGATCACTACAAAGGCGAAGATGTTGAGGCCAGCGTAGAGGCCGAAGGCTTTTATTCGGAATGTCAGTCAATCATCTGTTCGACTTTGTACGGGACATGAATGTCTGCTTACCTCCTGTGGGCGTAGCCTTCTTGAGCAGAGACGGGAACGTTAGGCCAAGAGCGCTGCCGACTGCGTTGTTTACACAGATGGTAAACGCGCCGCCCAGCTCTCTGTGCGATAGGGGAAACGCCTCGCTGAAGTAGATTGACGGTATGGGTCCGATGCCTGATTGGAACTATGGTCAGCTGGAAACTGCTTCGGACAAATTGCAATGGCGGATTCATCTCACCAGGGCCGTAGAATGCTGAGAATAGGTAGACGAAGAAGGCAATCAGTGGCACGCGTGCACTGTTGTACGTGTCGAGCCGGTAACAGAGGCCTGCGGCTAGTAGGCACCATGCCATATTCGGGAACGTGAATAGGAGCATGTTACGCCGGCCGAAAGTGTCCATCTGTTTATTATAATTAGCAGGCACATTGACATAGCAAGTGAAGAAGAAGCTGAGCTGGCTTACAGTGTAGACCGCCGGCAGGGCAAAGATTAACGTGACGAGGCCAAATCCCCACGATGCCAACAAGCACTGTGTTACTGTGTACCCAGCAGCCGAAAAGATTGTTGATGAATAGAAGGCCATTATGTTAATGCCTGAAAATTGCTGACTGCGATTCAATTGAGCATAATGAGTGGGTAGCTAGAGACGAGGATCGTTGAACTTACCTGATAACGATCCAAGCAGAAGCAAAAGTGGCTCGCCGGATCCGAGGAATGGTGAAGAGCTCCACGGCCCTGGAAGCAAGAGACTTGCCTTCAAATATAGAGCGTTCAGTCTCAAGCTGCACATGAGCAAAGTATAGCTCGCGTGCGGCCTGCAATTCCGAGTTTCGCAATCGACAAAACGACTCAAACGCTTTCTGGTATCGTTTCTTCTTGAGGTACCAGCGAGGGCTCTCAGGACACCACCAGATCAGTATCAGAAGTGGAATAGCTGGGACGAAAGCTGCCGCGAGTTGGAATCTCCAGGCATTTCTACCAACATCTTTGAACCACAAGTTGGAACTGAAGCCAACCAGGATGCCGAATGCGACCCAGAGCTGGAAGCTTGTGACTAGGCCTACGCAAATGACAATGTCAGTCGTCATTCTAGTGCGTGGACATGGCTTGCTAACCTCCACGAATGTTTGCAGGACTGACTTCTGCGGTGTAGATGGGGATAGTCGAGATCTGCACCACCAATCAGCACATGGACAAGAAGTTTACAGCGGAACCCTCACCTTGATTCCCATGCCAAGACCCATGAACATGCGGCATATGAGAAGCTCCCACCAGTTGTGCGTAAAGGCCTGAGCAAGCACTGGAAACACAACAAATAGACCCGTCAAGAAGACGGTCCCGCGTCGCCCAAACAGATTATTCACAGGATCGGCAGCCCAGGCACTCAGTAGTCCAAACAATGTTGGACCGGCATTAATCACACCAATCAGCCACTCTTGATCTGCTATGCCAAATTCCTCTGGAAAGCTCAAGTTGGCTCCGTTGGCACCGGTATTATCCCATCCTTGCACGGCCGAGCCAAGCGAAACGACCGCAATGCAGCAGTATAGTGCCCAAGGGAGATGCCAGCGATGAGTTTGTTCCATGCGAAGATGTAGTTTGTCTTGTTCGGTCAGTTGGGGGATATCTTCGAAATGTATGGTGTTCTGTGCCAGCAGGGCGGCTTTTTGGAATAGCTCTGCACGTTCAGAAAAGTCATTGGCGTTGCAAAACTGTTCGACCTGGGCATGGAGTTCTGCTTGGGTGAGACCGAAAAGGGGGTTTCGAATCTTTGCATCGATGTTGCGTTGGACAGCCTCGATGACTTCGTGGTGCTCCACATGTTCGGCTGAGCTATTGAGTGTCTTCGTGTTGGACGCCATGACGCTTTTCGTGTCGGACGCCATGATTGAATCGATGAGGGTCCTGAGCAGCACTGTGATCTTGCTACTGCTTTGATAGAAACTTGAGTCCAAGTAGAAGTCAGCTCAGACCATATAAGGCCATCCTGCAATTCTTCGGCAGTCGGTCGTAGTATTGGCTTGTCATGTCTGGTTGCCGTGCTTCTTGATGTGACAGTGACAGAGTCACATTCATTACTGTCCTGTGCAGGGCGCCGCTTTACTTGGAACTTTGAACATTCATCTCAGCATCGGCATCCTTGCATGCTCGTGCCGCGTCCCCTCTCGTGGCGTTTGCCCTGTACAGGGCGCTCACGGCTTTGTTGTGACTGCAACGTACTCCGCACGCTCTGACATCAAGAATTCGGGATGCCAACAACTCTCTCGTCGATCAGCTGAGCGGGATTCCGGCGGATTTGCAAGCGGCAAACGTTCAACTCTATGTGGTAAGCCGAACAGCAACCTGTACAGGTCGTATGCACGGTGGGAAAGAGCAGGACGGGTCGATTGCATGTGTCGTAGTATAGAAGCAAAGGCAGTCTTCTTCCTCTCCTCATCTCATTCTCGTCACTACTGAATTCCATCACCGTGAAGTTGTTCAAAATGGCCACCAAAACGACGCAGACATGGCTGCAGAAGCTAGATGAACAACTCAATGTGGATGTCGACTGGATGGATCCCACATACTCCAAGAACTTGCAAATCACTCCGCATGACATGACAAGCAACAATCTCTGGGTTAATCAACAGATGTCGCATCCCGACAACAAAGAGATGGTCCAAGAGGTCTGCAAAGACCTCAAGTCCGAAGGGTGGAAGGCCGCATACACTCGCATCGTAAGTTAGTCTCCATCGTGAATATTTTCCTGAGTGCTGACTGAACGGCATCATCATCGCAGGCGGTATTGATGTGCAAAGCCAACATTGAGAACATCAAAGGACGAGTCTTGTTGCAAGTGTATCCCAACGAAGCCTACGACACCCAAGCCGTGCTCGACTCCGCTCGAGCTTACGCGCGAGAGTTTGCGCGAGCTGGCATTCCCCAGACAAGGTACTGCATCAAGATCCCAAGCACGGGCCCAGCACTCAATGCTTGTCCGATCCTGAAGCAAGAAGGCATTCGCACGCTTGGCACCGCGCTTTTCGGCCTACCGCAGGCCATAGCAGCAAGTCAAGCAGAGTGTCTGTACATCAGCCCTTACTTCAATGAAGTCAAGGCACACGATGATGCAAGCTTGTGGCCCGATGTCGAGGATCCGGCACTTCAACACCCAATGTCGGCGAGGACCTTGCAGATCCTCGAGACGTATGCAAAGCTGTACAAGGAGACTGGCAAGGAACAGCCTCTGCTCAAGCAAGCAAGGTCAGTCCGCTAGTGTCTTTAGCAGGATTGAAATGCCATGTACTGACGGCCACTAACCAGTTTCATCACTGCCAAAGAAGCCATGGCCGCTGGAGAGCACGGTTGTCACAGTGCCACAATATCGCCGGCCGTGCTCGACGAGTTGGCCTCTCTGCAGTACCTTGGTTCCAAGCAGCCAGGAGAGGGCAAGCCGAAATCGACGGCTCACATGTATGCTGACTACACTACTCCAGAGCGTCTGAAGGAGGTCTCAAGCTTCGACTCTCTAGGAGCTGGAAAAGATGCGACGGCACGGAAAGATTATCTGGCCAACAATGGCGAGGAGCTTCAAAAGGCCATTGAAGCAGACCCAGTCACAGCGCAGCGTCTGAAAGATGCATTGGAGCTGTTCACCGGAGGTCTTCTGGAGAGCAAGGCGAAAATAGAGAAGGTGTTTCAAGAGATTTGAGGTTTGCACCAGTTTGGCCAGGTCGCGCGCGGGACTTGATAGAGCTTATATCAATGATTTTTGAGTGCTTAGACTGCAGGGTAGAGAGAAGTAGTCACTGGCATCTGCTGCCAAGGATCATCGCCAAGGAGGAGATGATAGTCGGGATATGATGTCTGGTTGTCATGTTGTAGGAGCATTCCGGTAGGTACAGAATACATTGGAGAGTCCACTCCAGGCATCACGCCGCGAGGTTGAGGAATAGTGCAGCTCGTTCCAAGCAGGTTTTGCGAAAAGTCCATTCGCTGGGTGGAATTAATACCGTGTGGCGGCACAACGCCAGTGTCAAGTAAGCCGCGTAACTGGTTATTCTCCAAGACCAGTGCATCGTTCTGCGTTGAAACAGAGGCCAGAAGTTCGCTCGAATGATGCGCAGCCGCAATTAGGTGTCGTATATGCCGGACAGCCTCTTCAACCACGACACTCTTTGAGAGCTGACTTCTTTTGGCATTTTCGAGCTGTGGTATCAGGGACGCTAGCTCCTGTTCTTCAAGTTAGTCGACTTTACACGCATAACGAGTGAAGCAGCACACCAGTAATTTGTCATTGAATGCCTCGCGCCGCTCCTTCTCAATCGCAAGATGAGCGGCCCGCTCTGCCGCTGTGAACTTCTGAGCTCGCTGTCTGCGATCACCACCTGCTATCTGCTTCTCAGCCATGATTTCAGCCATGATCGAGAGGAAGTGCAGTTCCTGGATCAGCCGAGAAGAGGTCTTGAGACAGAGCCTTTCTGTGTTTTGTATGACCCTGTCGAATTTGCGGGGCAGCCATGGTATCGCGTGAGTCGTGACTGGGGTGGACGGTTGGTGAAGAGCTTCCACGCGCATGGACCAGGTCTTTCTCCGCATGTGACCATGTGCTGAAAGCAGGACCTCGGCAGCTTGGTGCTAAGCAGGGCAGTTCATCATCAACCCGGCCTAGCATACTGCTCATCCGTCTTCCAATACCACACCCTCAAATCCGTTTCGACCGCAGTCTCCATATCCACGGTTGGTGGATCAGGTAGAACCAGCGCGCCACCCATCGCCACGAACGAAATTCCCACCGTCGTGGCGAGCGCTATAGCGGAGAGGCACAACGTGCTCTGCTCCTTTGACCGGAAGTCAACTTGGCGGTCATTGTCATAGTCATGGCAGTCTTGTCTCGGAGGTGATCATTGTGTCAACTGAACCTGTTGTGCGCAGAAGGATAACTAGACGCGTAGCAGAGTTTTCTTCAGACCGATGAGTAGGAGAATTGTGTTCATGAAAGACGTCGAACAATCAAAGAAGAAATCAATAGAGGTAGGAAAGTCGTCTCGCAGGCCGCTGATGGCTACTCATTGACGGCGTGATGGTGATGATGGTGGTGGAGAGTAGAGGTGAGAGAGTCAAGTTATGCACAACTTGTACACTTATGCTCGCCAAGAAGTCACATCTTCGTGTCTTCCTTCCTTCTCCTCCTCTTCTCATCATTTAAAACCCAACTCATCGTCTCCTCCAATCCCCTCAACCTATCCCTCTCCTCTACCCAAGCGAAATAGTTCCCTCCTTGCGCCGGATGCCGCGCTCTCTTACTGCTCTGCACAGCTTTCCATTCGATTTGAGAGTCTTCGAAGCCGAGGTCTGCTAGTGCTGATGCGAGGGAGATGAATCCGTCTGGGAGATTGCTGATGGAGGTTGCTGGTCTATCCTCCGTCCGCACTGGCAGAGTAGACGTGAGGTTCATTGTGACTATCATCCGAGGAATAGAGCGGATCTGTATGTGTGCCGGTCGCTCTATTCCCGTTCCTGATTTTGCAGTGGTTGTTGTTGTCGTGCTGAAATGCGACTCGATCAAACGTTTCGAAACCGCACCAGCTTGATCAGAAGGAACGGTAAGATGAAATGTGTTGAGCGTGTAGAACAGCAAGAGAGTTTCCTCACGGACCCGCCGGCATGTTCGGGTTAATACTGGTTGTTTGGCGAGGATATTAGGTTGGCATTGTGCTCCTCCTGCTGCTTGGAAGGATGGGAAAGAGAGCACGAATTCGTAGATTTGGTTGCGTAGTTCGGGGGAGAGACGGAGGAGTGGTGAGTGTTCCATGGAAGCTTGCTTCTGGGACCAGTCGTCCGGTGTTTTGCTCTGCTTTATTGCTTGCCGTCGAGACTCGTGTGTAGTTGTTGTTGCCAAGGTAAGATTGAAATCCGGCATGATCTCAAACAAGTTTCGAGGTTAGTGAAGAAGAGGAGAAGGAAGAAGGAGAAAGAGGAGAAGAAGGGAGGAGAATCTGACATGATGAGTGAATTTCTGCATCGTCAGCAAGCGATTGTATGACATGTTCAGGGATAGTTGGTATCTCAGCGAGCACAGAGCACTCCATCCAAGCCTCAAAGCAATCGACCCAAGAGTCACTCTTCTACATGATGAGTATGCACTCCCAGACGGAACAGGCAGTTCTGTCTCACCATGAAGCGGTTGGCGAGGATATCCTTTCACCATCAAAAGCATTGCAATTGACGGGACGAAAAAGTTTCATCCACGTGTCAATGACTGGTGTGTGTCCCTGAGGATGTCATCAACGCAAGCGATTAATGTAGCGGAAAAGTGCAAAAAGAAAAAGAATTGTTGGTCTCGAGACTTTGTATAGGAATAGCCGAAGGTGGGGCTCGAACCCACGACCTTGAGGTTTCTGACAGAATCAACTGTCGTAAGAGCCACACGCTCTACCGATTGAGCTACCCCGGCAAGGGGATTTTGGTATCAAATTGATGATGGCCAAGCCCTCTGTGCTGTTTATGAAGTCTGGGCAGAACAGCTGTATTGTTGCAGAGGCCACTGTCAACTTCCCACACCGATCTGATCTGAATTCACAATGTAATTTTCCCATCCTGCGGCACCCACGTATCCTTCTCAACATCAAAACGGTGATTCTCATGAAACACATCCGACAATGCCCCATCGCCATACTCCTCCGTCAAAATGTCCGCATACGCAAACGGCACCAGCACCGGCGTGCCCTCAAATTCAGTGTCCCGCAACGGGTAAATCTCGTCAAAGGTGTAATGGTGGCTGTCTTTTACCATCATCGCAGCATCATCATCAGTAGTAGTCCGGTTCCGATCCCGGCGGAGAGTAGTAATGTCAATGAACAAGCCATTGTCCGTATCGATCCAGCGCGCATCAATTCGATTCTCTTTATCGCGCTCACGTTCTCGGTAGTGAGGGTTGATCTCGAGGAGATATGTGCGTCCTCGGCTGGCCTTGATGCGTTCACGCGGCGACTGGGACCGGGAGTGGTGCATGGTCATGTTATAGTAGCTAGCAAGAAAACGCATCGAGTCCTCCGATACCATGACGTCCAGATCGGAGTCCCAGGGCATGTTCTTCCGATTCCAGTACCAGCCGAGCAGTGTCCCGTGCATGAGCCATGTTTCGAGGCCAATGTCGCTCATTGTGGACAAATATGAGCGAATCAACGCGGCGAGATCGGTCTGCTTCTGGTCGTATTTGAGGGGCCGTTCAGCGAATCTGCCGTCGTAGTGCCGGTGGAATGTGCTCTCGTGGAAGTACTTGTTCGGATGGGCAGGGTCGGGGTCGACATAGAACCTGTCCAAGCGTGTGCGAACACTCTCGAAGTCGGCGTCGCGGGCAGTGAGAGCTGGGGCTGCTGTACACGGGCTGCTATATAGCAGTGAGGTCAGGAGCAATTCGAAAGGCAGATGCATAGTGCTTGGAGCCAGAAAATATTGTTGCTGGTTCGACTTGGCCAATAGTGCAAGACTTGAATCAGACCGCTCAATATGCCCGAGGGCCAGACAATGCGTTTGAGTAGTTTTTGCTGATGATTATGGGGGTCGTGGAAATGCTGGAGAACGGCCTCCGCGTGGCACAGAGCTTGGCCGCGTAAGCTTTGGATAAGCCATTCAATCTTCGCGTGTCAACGTTGTACCACGGCGGATATGCGCATGTCTGAATCAATAGAGTCTTCAGGTGTGGAAGCCGACCACTGGTTGATGATGAGGTACAGTCTGTTGCTCGCGCGCTTGATGTTCGGTGGCGTCAAGGAGATGCAGATAGCGATGAGCAGCAGCCGCCGATCGAAGATGACGATAATATCGATGATAATGATGGTGTCGGTGATGAGGAGAAATAGATGGACAACAGTTCATGCTGCAGGAAGTTGACGTGTTTCGTTGATCCAAGACCCAAGATCCAAGACTTAAGGTGCAGGGAGGCAGCATCGGGCTCGGCTGTGCAATGTCCCGATGTCTCTTGTTTCGTTCCCGAAATACCACGACGGCATCTGCTGGATGTCACTCACTTACGCCGGATATGCATGCCCAGCGGTGTCTTCTTGGTTGGTCTTGGACACGAGGCCAGGCTCATTCGCTTGGCCTATACCTTCTGCTACTGTAACGTCTGAGATACTCGATAGGGCAGGCACAGCCGACGATACGCGTGATAGGCGGCCATTCTGGCGCGGAACGTGGAGCTCGCCGGCTCGTGTCAGGGCGCGGGGCAAGAAGGAGTATAGACTACCTCGTAGGTCGCTCTTACCCTCTATCGATGCTCCATCAATATTGTGTTGTATAGTATTGTAGTGAATTTACAAAATTATATTGTATTGCAAAGGACAGCAAGCCAGAGATCGAGCTAGCGACACGGGCTGTCGTCGGCAAAATGCTCCCTCCGTTCGATTATTTCGAGCATCGCGCGGCGTGGTACGGATTATTATATCAACACCGCTCCAAACATCACGCACGAGGCTACAGATGGAAATTGAAGCTGACCACAAGTGGTGTTGCGGTATAGCAAACAGAAGCAAGACGAGCGAGCTACGCGAATTGCGACGCTCCCCAAACCATACCTCCAACCAATCGCGCCTGCCGAACAAGACATTCTGAATGCACCAATCGATCAGCTCGTCAAGGATGTCCAGAGCAAGAGCACAGATGCCGTCGATGTGCTGCGAGCATACGGCAAGGCCGCCGTCAAGGCTCAGGAGAAGACCAATTGCGTGACGGAGGTCATGATCACGGAAGCAGAGGGCTGGATCGAGAACGGCGACATCAACCTCAATGGCCCACTGGCTGGCATTCCCGTCAGCTTGAAAGACAGCATTATGGTTGGAGGATTTGATACCACTGTGGGATACTCAGTCAAGGTGGGCAAGCCGGCGCTGGCAGATGGGGCGATCGTGCGCATGCTCAAGGATGCCGGAGCCGTTCCCTTTGTCAAGACAGCATTGCCCGTCACACTCCTCAGCTTTGAAAGCTTCAACGATGTCTGGGGACGGTGTCTCAACCCGCACAATCCCAACTACTCTCCAGGGGGTAGCACCGGAGGCGAAGGCGCAATCCTGGCCTTTGGCGGTAGCAGAATCGGCATTGGCTCAGACGTCGCGGGTTCTGTCCGTGCCCCTGCGCACTTTTCGGGCTGCTACTCGCTTCGATGCAGTACTGGCCGATGGCCAAAGTTTGGAGTGGACACAAGTATGCCCGGCCAGGAAGGAATTCCCTCCGTCTTCTCACCCATGGCACGAACCCTCCCAGACCTTGCCTACTTTACGCGCTCCTTCATTCAGATGAAACCGTGGAACTACGATCAATCGGTCCATCCATTGGCCTGGAGGCCAGAGGTGGAGACCGAGACTGCCAGCAGAAAGCTCAAGATTGGCGTGATGCGAACGGATCACGTCGTTGACCCAGCTCCTGCTTGTGCTCGCGCAGTCGACATTGCCGTTGCTGCTCTCAAGGCTGAGGGTCACGAAGTCTTCAACGTCTCACCGCCTAGCCCGTACGAAGCCATGGTCATTGCCAGTAACCTCCTCAACGCAGATGGTACCAAGACGTTTCGCTCATTCTTCCGCACTGGCGAGTCTGATGACGCTGGCGCAAAGGAATTCGGTCGGTACATGCGCCTTCCTCGGTTCTTCAAGTGGTTCTACTATGCCTATGTCAAGTACATCAAGCGCGACGAGATCTGGGCCGGACTTCTTGAACACTGGCACGAGAAGAGCGCGTACGAAAACTGGCAATGGGTGGCCAAGCGGGAAGTGTACAAGGCCAAATTCCACACCTGGTGGAACAGTTTCGGCAAAGCCGGAGACGGAATGGACTTTATCTTGACACCACCCAATGCGACACCGGCTGTTCCTCACAATGGCATGAAAGAGGCCAGCGCATCGTGTGGCTATACCTTCTTGTTCAACCTGCTTGATTACACCTGCGGCATTGTGCCTGTGACCCACGTAGATCCTAGCAAGGACGCGCTGCCACTGAGCGTCAACGTCAGCAAGATGAACGGTGTCGCGAGAGGTGCATACAAGCATTACGATGCTGTCAAGATGGCCGGTCTGCCTGTTGCAATCCAGCTTGTTGGGCGGAGGCTTGAGGAAGAGAAAGTAATTGCCGGTATGAAAATACTAGAAGACGCGCTCGAGGCCAGGGGCGAGAAGTATGAGCTGCTTTACGGCTATGATAAATGAGTGCCGCGAGAAGATGTTCATTCATGATCAGATTCCCATCCCCGGCACAAAACACATACGTCGTGCCTTGACTGAACTGCATTTTCAACATCTGTCTGCGTCACCGCTTCCGGATGACAGAACCAAGTCCTTGTGCGAATTGAAACGTGGAACGGAGACAGATGATGCCGTGTTGTGGGCAAACTTGTGGCTTGGATCATCATCTTTTGAGTCGTGGGCGATTTCTGAAATTTATGTATTCCCACCTTTTGTGACATCGTAGCACTCACATTGAACAGTGACAAGTGCTTGTTAGTACCTTTCCTATCAGACGTGTATCACTTGTTGGTAGGAGGTAGCAGGCATAGCAGTTTGTTGTGGTTCAGCACAGGTCTCGAGGCAAACAATCTTCCCCTCGCAATCCCAATTTCCGGGCCGAACGGCTCCACCTCCACAGGGGATTAATTGGCGCAATGGAGTTCCTCCGTCAACTCTGCTCTGATCTTTACCCATTTGACGCTTTAGCGATCCTGTGGCATCTTACGGTGGCCATTTCTCCGCACATCACCACGCGGCTGGCCCGGGGTGCATCGTATCACAAGGCCTCGCCATGATGCATCAGTGTTGGCCGCCAACCACCGCGCAGGGATTTCTGCTCTCCGCACTCCACATGGACACCAAGCTCATTATTCTACTCGGGACCTGCACAAGCATGAACCTTGAGAGCTTATAAGAGCTCGAGTGAGGTAAGGCATCAAAGCTCTGCCCGGAATCGTTTGCTTTGCTCGTCAACACAGTAAAGCCTCCCTTTTCTACAATGCTGTCTTCCGTGAGCTCGTTGCTGGTGGCGGCGACGGTGGTGACTGCTCAGACTGGATATGGAGGCGCAACGACTGCACCTTTTGCGCCATTCTCGGGCGACCCGTTCCAGAAATACGAGTTGAGTGCCAATGGCATCAATGCCACTTTTATCCCATACGGAGCGCGTCTCACCAGCTTGTTCGTCAACGACAAGGATGGCAATCCACAGGACGTAGCTGTTGGCTACGACGAAGGATCCCGATATGTGGAAGACACCAACACGAACCACACATTCTTTGGTGCTGTCGTGGGACGCTACGCCAATCGCATCAAGAACGGCACTTTCACAATCGATGGCGAAAGCTCCGATATCCCCAAGAACGAGCACAGCGGCATCAATACTCTGCACGGCGGCGATGTGGGTTATGACCAGAGGAATTGGACAGTAGCCAGCTACTCCAACACCAGCATAACGTTTACCTTCTACGATGCAGCTCTGGAAGGCTTCCCTGGTGACGTGCTCAACGTCGCCACGTTCACTCTTGAGGATGACCAGACCTTTACCTCTCGCCTGGTGTCCATTCCATTCAACGATGCTACGCCTATCATGCTCTCGCATCACATCTACTGGAACCTGGGAGCCTACATCAACGAGGATGCATTGACGATTCTCAACGACACACTCTACCTGCCATATGCCAAGCGATACATCCAAACCGATGGCATCCTCATTCCAAATGGCAGCATTGGTGTCACAGCTGGCACGGGGCTGGACTTTACAAAGCCCGGCACAGTCATTGGTGCCAACATTCCCAACACCGAGGGTTTCTGCGGAACAGGCTGCACCGGTATCGACAACGCGTTCATCACCGATCGTTCTCCGTACACTGGACCACGCGATCCGAAGCTTGAAGTTCTGAAGTTGTGGTCGCCGTGAGTCAAGTTCTCGAGTGCTCGTATACTGGGTGCTAACATGATATCGCAGTCACACCGGTATTCAGCTTGCAGTTGAAACAGATCAAGATGGCGTCCAAATCTACACTTGCGTTGGCCAGAATGGTTCCATTCCGGTCAAGCAGAGCCAACAGCACATCCAAGGCACGACCCAAGGAGTGGAGAAGTTTGGCTGCATTGTGATTGAGACGCAAGATGTGAGTACTAACGATTTTGGGGCAGGATCGTAAAGTACTAACCGCGCCGTAGTGGATTGACGGCATCAACCACCCCGAGTGGGGCCGCGAAGAATACCAGATCGCCTCTGCAACCACGCCGCCCATCGTCAACTACGCCAAGTTCAAATTCAGCGTCGAGGATGCATAGTACGTACGCGATTTTGTGAGAATACGATAAAAAAGATCACGAAGTAACGAAGACGTGTACAGCAAAAGTTCGAAGAGCGAGTTGTAAGAGACGATCCTCGGCATGTAATACCTACAACGCATACCTGAACTTCAAGCCACAATCTTCATCGCCATACCCATTGTCCACCTCACCTGCTGTCAACATGCGTTCCTTCTCCTTATCTCTTCTCTTCAACATCGTCCACACGAGCACCACTCCACCGCATGCGATGACTGCCATGGCGAGTGA
The DNA here is from genome assembly GCA_022559915.2 of Septoria petroselini. NCBI lineage: Eukaryota > Fungi > Ascomycota > Dothideomycetes > Mycosphaerellales > Mycosphaerellaceae > Septoria > Septoria petroselini. The sequence continues at coordinate 346,573 of JAFJTQ020000008.1, forward strand.
GACTGCGTTGCCAGTGAGATAGCGAGGACTATCCAACGAGAGGTAGATTTGGCTGCTCACAACACCACTAATATGCGGTAGAGAGGTGAGCAGAGGCGCGCCGACAGATCGCTTCCGGTCTGAGCCCAAGTTGTTCAGCACACAACCGAACAGCAGAGCGTTGTAGGGGTATATTCCCGCAGCACACAAAAACATGGCGGCGTATTCTTTGCTGCTGGCGAATCTGTGCCGACGACGATAGCGTAGCCTGCAATGCACGTGAAAGGAGCCAAGAATGCAAATAGTGCACGCTTGCCGGTGCGGTCTGAAAGCGTGGTCCATGTGGTTAGGCTGATTGATGCTAGCACATATCATAGTACTGCGAGGTGGTTTGGCGCAAAGTCCATCATATCCCAGTCCTTGGATGATTGTTGGCAAGAATGTTCTGAGACCGAAGAGGGCAAATTCTCGAGCAGAAGAGCAGAGTTGCAGCGGCGTATACGAACGGCTCTGTAAAGGCATGCTTGACGTATCGCCAATTGAAGTTATTAGACCCCGAGTACAGTGCGTTGCGGTGCTCGCATTACAGCGGCTTGCTCGGCGGTCAGGAATCAAGCCTCCTCTGCGGTCCTGGGCAATGTGAACCAGATCAACGAGAAGATGAGCAGACTTATAGCCCCTTCGATGATCTGGCACCGTCGTTAGCTGATATGTGTGTGTGTGTTTGCTGTGTGTTTGTTGTGTATGCAGAGTCTTTGTGCAGCTTACAAAAAGCCACCTCTACGCATCTAGCCTTCTCTGCCGGCCCATGGACTGTATCCCATACGCAAACAACCCGTCAAAAGCTCCGCTCAGCGCACTCGCGATGTAAAGCAAGCTCACTCTCTTAGCCTGATGTTGTCTATCCCAAATTGTAGATATGACAAACGACAGGGCAGGAAACAGTCCGGCTTCTGCTGCCCCAAGCAGTAGTCGCACTGACAATACACTGAGCGTACGTCTGCACGAAGCTGGTGCACAAAGTGACAGTCGACCAGAGAACCAATGCAGCTCCCGAGCACGGAGTCTCGCGCCGTAGCGTTTGACGGCTGTGACCCAGGGGACTTTGAAGAGGACGTATGTGGCGTAGAAGACGGTGCTGATGTCGTTGAATTGGCGGCCGGTCAGAATGAGAGGCCTTCCTCGAAGCCGAAGACTCGGGCGTTTCCTAATTGCGTGCGTTGTTCCGGTTTCAAGTCTTGACTCCTGCCAGGTGGTCTAAGTGGATTTTAATGTGGCATATATACCGATGCCGCTTCGATCGGGGTAGGCTACTAGAAGCAGAATCATGAACGGTGGGAGAAGAAACATATCACGTTTGCGCAAGGTGCGTTGTTACAGCTCGTCGTCTTGTAGTGGTTCAACTGGGCCTCCTTCTGGGACTTCTGCGGTGAGGTAGTGTTGGCCGCCATGGCCTCTTGCTTGATTTATGCCATGACTACTCGAAGTAACTCGAAACTGAACAACAGAAGTCTTTCTCGTGTACGAAAGTTCAAGCAATACGTCGTCAATATAGGCAAAGGGACCGCAGCTCATCGCGAAGTTCATCGTCTTCAGAGCATGGTCATGTTGCAGGTTTCGGCAGGGTCTAATGTTGGCCGAATGCAGGTGTTAGGCGAATCTCCAGATAGGCAAGCTCGTACTTTGCATCGAATGTACGGAGTCGCAAGCGGACTAGTTATCCTGCCAGCGTAGATAAAGAAGGACTTTGACCATTGCAATCGGCTCGATAGGCAGTGTATCAAGACCTAGCTAGCTTGCCAAAGGAGGTGGTAACGAGGGAGGAGCTTTCTGTTATGACATACCCTCTCTATGGATATTCCAGAGTCTCTCTCTTTCTCTTCCAAGCATGATAGTCTGGCCGTTGCTGGTCTATTGACACATCGAACCAATTCATGAGGCCGCTCGACAGTCGAGGAAGTTGGAGGTATGCTCGGTGGATGAGCATTCGCCTAAATTTTGGGAAAGAGCTCCGTCAGCAGTATGGCGGCAGTACATTTCGACGGTTCAATGTTCGTCAGCTCGACGTCTTGCATACTAGTTTGTCCGTGATGCCGCCACCAACAATGGAAGCAAAGTTTCGTGTAATATTCGCGTTGCCTGGTCGCCAAGCATCTCCACCAAGAATCTCCTCTTCATGGCATCTGCACTTGCGTCGTTTTCTGCTTCCGACACCATCACCCTTCTTACCAACTTCATCTCCAACTCGCTTCACGGTCTTGACACTGCTATGTTTGAGATGAGAGCCGTCCGACGCCGGGTGTAGTAGGTTTGCTAATGTACCATGCGAGCCGTACGCTGTCACATCCAGGAACCCCATGGTCTAGGAGATTGCAGGCGGAAGTTCCTTGTACCAACAAACGAGCAAATATGTCACCTCCTGCGCCGCTTGATCTTCTGCGATGAACAGTCGTCGGTAAGAGCCATTCAATCAAGTCATCCGCTCTTCTTGTCACTCTTTTAAGCGATGTTCGCACGCATTCCACTCATTCTGTCTTTTGCATCCGCAGCATTCGCCGTCAACCTCGATCAGCTAGCGCCTTATTCCGCTGCTGCATATCAAGATTATGCTCCGCCAGGCCAGCGGCCGACTCCTACAGCACCGAACGGCGACGAGAGGAAACCAACACAGACTATCACGCGCACGGTTTACAATAACCCTGCTGCCACGAAAGCCGCAGGAACACCTCAGCCACCGCCTGGTAGGAACAACACGTCTTCCATCGGTTCCTGCAAGAATGTGCAGTCTTCAAAAGCCCAAGGTGATCAGCAAAAGGCCGAAGCCGTCAAGGAGGCCTTCTTACATGGCTGGAATGCCTATGTCCAGTACGCAAATGGCTACGATGAGCTGCGGCCCTTAAATTTGAACGGCACCAACAATAGATATGGCTGGGGACTCACGATTGTCGACTCCATCGACACGGCGATCATTATGGGCCTGACGGACATTGTCAACGAGATGTTGGACTTCACCGCACAAGTCGACTTTACCACCACGGACTTCTTAGATGAGGGCGAAGGTGTCTCGATGTTTGGTACAACTCACTTCCAAACATTATATGGCAGTGCTGATGTTCGTGTAGAGACCAATATTAGATACATTGGTGGGCTCCTTGGAGCGTACGACTTGCTGCAAAGCGGCCAATTCGGTAGCTACGACCAGCATAATGTCGATGCGCTACTGAGCCAAGCGATACTGCTGGCCGACAAAGTTGCATATGGATTCAATACCGAGTCGGGCATTCCTGCCGTTGCCGTGAACTTCACCACTAATGAGCCTATACAAGGCACTTACACGAATCCCCGCACAAACACGACGTACAATTCCACGAATTCGGCATCCATCGGTACGTTCCTACTCGAGTGGGGTCGTCTTTCTGACTTGACGGGGAACTCTACGTACCGGGACCTCGTGGAACGCGCAAACAAGTATCTTGTTGAGCCTTCTCCCGCGCCTGCACTCGATGGTCTGGTCGGCACACAATTCGATGTCGATACGGGGAAGATGCTGACCATCAACGGCGGATGGCAAGCTGGAGTCGATAGCTTCTTGGAGTATCTGATCAAGTACTATCAATACGCACCTTCCAAGATCGCAGAGGAGTACAAGGACTTCTGGACCACAGCCACAAGGACCACCATCGACAACCTCGTCATCACCCCCCGCGACTTCGGCCACGGGGAAGTGTTGAAGTTCGTGTCGCGTTTGTCAAGCAATGGCACCGTGGAGAACCTCGCCGATGACTTTTCCTGCTTCGCCGGCGGCAACTGGCTGCTGGGAGGTGCACTTTTAGGTGACAAGGATATCTCGCAGCTGGGAGCGGACTGGACTCAAGGCTGCTACCATCTCTACGCCACCACAACCACGGGCCTGGGGCCTCTTGCTTGGGGGTGGTTCGACGAGAATGGAAAGACGTTTAACAAGAACAGCCAAAACGATGCTGCGGCGTTGAAATCTGCTGCAAAACGTGGATATTTCATCCCATTTGGAGTTGAGAATTGGTTCTCACGACCTGAGCCGCTCGAAAGCGTGTTCTATGCTTATCGAATTACCGGCGATCAGAAGTGGGCTGACGCCAACTGGAACATTTTCAAAGCAATCAACGGAACAGCGAGAACGGCTCAAGCTTTTGCAGCAGTGAACAACGTTGACATGCCATACGGTACGTGTGCGAATTCCATGTGCTTGTCGCATCCTTGCTGATAGTGTGCCACAGGCGGCTCCATGAGCGACAACTTGGACAGTTTCTTCTTTGCCGAAGTCTTGAAGTATCTTTATCTCACGTTCACGGAACCCGGTGTCGTCGATCTGTCTTCGTGGGTGTTCAACACCGAGGCCCACCCACTGCAAGCACGGTGTGCCGCGGAGTAGCCCTCTTGCGGTGTACTGAATGTATGATCGAAGCATTATAAGTCAGCAGTCGGCAAGAGCAATCGAGAACACGAGATGTGCCCCATTAAAAGTGCTCACCGCGACATGAATGCTCGAGAGCATCTCTGAAAGAGGTTTAAGGTAGCAACTCTACAGTCCATGAGCAACAACAGAGAGCGATTTGTGATGACACTTGACTCTGGCAGCGGTATACCCGACAGCGACTAGGATATCGGCCACGGAGACGCTCGTAAAATTCCCTGGAATCAACACTTGAAACGATCACAGGTCTTCCTCTTTAACTTCAACGGGCGTAGTCATTCAGCAGGAGCTCTATTGGCTGCCTCGGTGCACGTGAGGAGCCAACTGTCAAGGTTGGGCGGTCAACTTCGCATGTGTCTGCCAAGGACAAGGTTGTCGCTCACGAGATTGACTTTTGGAATACGCAACAAGACGTGTCTGTTGACGCGTCAAGGTCACTCTGAACCCTCTTCCAACCTTGAAATGCGCCGATAACAAGAATAAACCCAATTCGTTCGCCGGCTCATGTCTTTCAGGTGCACCATGGAGATCCTTCAATGTTCCAGCATCGCAGGGCTGAGCACCCAGGTCACCGGGACTCTTTGTATCCTATGAATGAATTGGAAGGTGGCCCTCTGACTTTCGTCACCTGCAGTTTGATGAGATCAATCAAGTAGTCGCGCTGACAGCTTATTGGCCAGTGTAGTTGTGCGAGACAGGCGACAGCAGTGAGCACAATCCAGCATACATATATCTACACTACTGCTACCCAAACAGTGAGCGGATACCAACTTCGCTCTAGCTACACTCATTCGATACTTGCCGACTTAGACATCGCCATGTGCCAATATCGCTACCGGATATGGGATTGCGGATGCGATGAGAAGTTCTTAACTAGCAAATGTGCGTACGCCGACTACAAAGGACACGTCCGGCACAAGGACCGGTTCCGAGAAGATGTGCAAGAGAAAGGTCTCTGTCCATACAGTTGCCGAAGCCAACCGAGTAGGAATGGGGGAAAACATCGACGCACAGCACCAGCGCCAGATCCCCTTGACGCCGATACAACGTACTCAATCGTGGGCAAGATGTCTCTTGGTGTGCTCAAACGACTGACACGGTTTTGACACACCGGAGCGAGGTCAGCAGTTTGTAATCTCGATTGGCCGCGTTCAAGAACTGATGCTGATTGCAGGCGCTTGTTACACGCCTTGATCACATTTCGACAATCTTTTGCCTCAACGATCTGCCACCAATTGGATGTCCGCCGCTGCGATGTTAGCAGCTTGTCGCCATGTCATGCAGTTCAACCTGTATCAACAACCTACCGGCCTCCACGGTGGTATGGAGCCATCACATGAGATCGGACTAGAAGAGGGGGACCAAGATTTTCGAAGACAACACGATCAACACTAGGATGTCTAGTGAGCTGTCGAATGCAACACAAATGGTGCAATCTGCGTTCGGGCTGTTAGATGGCCCCGGCAAGACATGGTTCCAGCTGACACATGTATCTCAGATCATGTTGTTGCTTCGTTGATTGTAAAGCCGCTGCGGGTATGTCGTTAGCGCTCGATCAACCACAGTCCGATAGAGTGGCTGCTGGTACTCACCCATCAATGACAAGATTGTGTCCGTTCACAAAACTCATCCTTGGGGTGCTCAGAAGGACCACGACATCGCCGACTTCATCAAATGTGGCGGAGCGGCCTTGTCGTGCTTCGTACGTTGGCCATGACTCTTGGGCCAGTTCGCCGGACGCCAATGATGGCTTTAGAAGATCAGTCAGCACTGCGTAATGTGGTTAGCAAAAATCGTCTCTAAGCTAGGGATCGCCAGTGGCCCTACAGAATCCAGGTGAGACTGCGTTGACTCTGATATTGCTGCCACGAGCTTCGAGGCATGCCTGGACGTGTCAGTGAGAATCTTGGATGGTCAATAAGAGGGAACCGGTCGAGCGCTCACGGTTTTCGTGATTCCCACAACACCGTGCTTGGCCGCAGTGTAGCCTGATGTTCCCGCTCCAGCCTGGATTGAATTCACAGATGCTGCATTGACTATGGAGCCTTGCTGAGGCACTCTGCCGTGCTCCCTACGCCAACAATCAGAATTTGGTTCCATAGGCTACCGCCGCTACTCCACTTACACTTCAACGGAGTCCTGCTTGAGCATTTGCTTAAGCTCGTGTTTCGTACACAGCCATACGCCGATCAAGTTAACATCGATCACTTTCCGCCACGCGTCAAGTGGAGTGTCTACGGTAAGACCGAGAGGTCCGATGATGCCGGCAAAGTTTCTAGACACAGGCTCTCAGTCATGCACGGCACAGTGAGACAGAATCTTTGAACTTACGCAGCATAGTCGATGCGTCCAAACTCTTTGACCGTCTCTGCTATCGCGCGCTCAACTTGATCTTCTTGGGTAACATCGGCGTGAATTGTTATACACTTTTCACCGTCAGCTGTCGCGGCTCTTATAGAACCGGCACGTTTGAGGGAAGTACCTTTGTGCCGTACTGCTCGATAGCTGCTTTGCCCTCAGCAAAAGTCTTCTCGTCTGAAATGTCGATAAGAGCTACGCCCTTTGCGCCTTCCTTTGCGAAGGACACTGCAATGGCATTGCCTAGACCGCGAGCACCGCCTGTGATGAACGCAAACCCTGGTGCTACAGGGCCATTTCGAAGCTGAGACATGTTGTTTGAGGAGGTACAATGGTAGGTACTAAAATGAATGACTTGCCTGAGTTTTGTAGAGCGACATCGTGGAGCAAGAGCGAAACGACTCGTCTCCCCTCTTCAGTAGCCGCAAGCTCACCTCGGTCACGACGTATAGTGCTGTGCCGTAGGAGCTGTGCTTTCGTTCGCTTTTGTGCGAACGCACAAGCAAGCTTCACACGTGGAAGTAACGCGCCATGTACATGCGGCTGCACAACACGAGTAAAACTCATGATGACTGAGCACCCGCCACGACTCCGTGGTCTGAAGCTCTGTGCTATCAAGCCGAAGTAACACCTCTGGAAGTATTTCGTGTCGTCAAGCTCAACTCCTCGATCGGCAGAGCTACCCCGCGAAGGACAGGCAAGCAATGTGTGGTAGACAAGCTCCTTGCTTATGTAGTCTACTCCTCACTGGAGCACTACAAGAAGCAGCTCTGCCCGTTGTAGCTTTAGAGCACGAGACATCACCATATACTCCGTAGTAGTCAAAAGGACATTTCGCAACATGTCTAGCCCATCAGGTCAACCTTGGGAGGATCGCCGTGGCATGTTCCAGCGTGGCAAGGAGCTGCACGATCCCGCAAGAAGGCCTTCGCAAGGCAGCGGTGGTGTGATCGAAGCTGTCAGACGAGCATCGGTGACAAGCAATGACTCCATGGTCGACAAACCATTGAGCAATGATCCAGCTGCCCTGGGCTCCGCCACTGGCCAGAGAAGAAGAGTGAGGTCGTTATATGGCTGTCTGAGAGGCTCGTCACGCTGATACCATGGGGCCCATAGTCTTCAGCCGCCTCGACAGGCCTCTTCGGCAATCTCACTCAACACAAGCGTGGCAGCGAGGACTACGCGGCTCGAAGAAGCAGCCACGCAGACCAGATGCAGTCGGGTGGTGTAGTTTCTGGCTGGTTCAACAAGAGCTTTCGCGGTATCATCACACCGGGTGAGCAGAAGACCGTCGAGCAAAAGAACCGGGGTGTCATGGAATGAGGCATGATGACTCTTGTCGTCACAGACTGGTGATTGGCGCAAAATCAATCTGTATCGTAGCTTAATGGCGTAGGCGGGGAGTTCCGGTTTCGTTGGGAATCCAAGTGTAGGAGTACATATCTTCGAGCCATTCAATATCGTCGTTGCACAAGACCCCCACGTCCATCGCGAACGGTAAATGCCGCGGGGGAGGCATTGGCGGGCTTTGGAGGTGCTCACTACGACTCTGGTCATCGCCAACGTCCATCCACACAAACTTGGTTGTTGGGAGGTCCACCCACAAGAGGGTAGCGGTGCTTATCATCTTGTGCCTCGAAGCAATCTGGAATGCGAACCTGCGCCGGCTGTCCATTGGTCTCCGCTCTGCGTGGGTGGTGGAGGCGACAACTGACAGCTGTCTGGATCTGAGCGTACACAACTGCTTTACTTTACAGCTGTGTGATGAGCTGAATCTGGCAGTTACCAAACTCACGCACGCGTGTCCAGTACCATCATTCTCCCGAGCATGTCCGCAGGCTACAACGTGGTTGAATTAATGATCCGCGAGAAGTGCGGCTTTGGGCTCGCCCTCGTTGGTTGTTTTCCTTGGCGGTGTCTTGTGTGAGACGTTGTATCACACTGGAAAGGTTCCTGGTGATTAACAGCAACGTTGTCTTGGCTGGATGCTTCGCATCTCCACCTTGACCAGGACCATGTACTCGGGTCGCTCTGCACCGTTTTGAGTGCATCTTCGATCGTGATGTTTCGTTGAGGACGTGATAAGCCCAGTCACTGCATTGGAATAGCCACATCAACCAGGGCGAGGAACATCATGTGTGCCTAACAGCGATAAGCAGTAGAGCGATGAAGGTTGAGTGTAAGGGAGAAACACTCGAGGAATGTGAGAGACCCACTCCTCAACGCTCACACTAGGACCAAAGGAACATATTCTTGGCACGGAAACCTCGCATTCGTACCGTCGTGGTTCACACTCCTTCTAGTGACCAGAAACTCTGTTCACCAAGTTACACACTCTTTCGGCTCGACTTACACAAGCGATGAGCAACGCCTCGCCTCGCACTAGCCTGGCGATGGTTTGTGCCATGAGAGGCGTGTGCAAGACGATGAACTGGCCTACAGGCTGGAACCACAGCGGCCGACGCCATGTGGTACTCGTTCATTTCGCAACACGACAATGGCTTCGCTCGTGTCTTAAGCAATACCGCATGAGTACTCGATCCTCCCTCCCACTAGCCATCATCTCCAATTCTACTTCATACTCTGCCAAAGGAAACCTCAGTCACCTTTATCATGGCCAGCTCCAGTGTGTACCCCAGCGAACCCATCGCCGCGCAGACAATCAAGCTCTCGACGTGTGACGTATACACTCCTAAGTGCTGGATGCCGCAATTCTACTTCTGGACTTGTGGACAATTGGACTCCTGCGAGCGTGCCTACGAAGTCCTCAAGCTAGGTCTTGGCCGGACTTTGACTGAGTTTCCCGCCCTCGCTGGGACTTTGTGTCGCCTTTCGGACGATCCTCGGGACCTTGGCGTCAAAATAGATCCCGATTCTCATGTAGAATTCATGTACGAGGACCTGTCGCAGCGGGAAGACATACCAAAATATGCTGCGCTCAAGGCAAACACGTTTCCGCTCGCTGGACTTGTGGAGCCACTCTCTCATCCGGCATTGTTGTCGACCGTCCACGAAGGCTCCGGTATGATAGTGGCGAAGCTCAATCGACTGGATGGCGGGCTAGTTCTATCGTTTGGCATCAATCACGTTTTCGCTGATCTCTGTGGTGTCATAGAGATCGAGAGGACCTGGTCCCTGCACACTGCGGACGTTAGTAACAACATCGTCCGCAGTCACAGAGATGCCATGGACGAGACAGCATATAGGAGACGGCTTTCTGAACCGAACTCTGATGCTGGACCTTTCAGCGATAAGCTCTGGGAAGTTCTCCCAACTGAACATTCTCAGCTCAACCTTCCCCAAGCAGCACTGCCCAGCGCTACGGCTTTGACCGTTCTGGAGCAAACCAAGAGCGCAATGCAAGCATCTTGTGGTGGCAAGACTGATGGGCCCAAGATGGTTCTGTGGATGTTTTCTCCTCAATCCTTGGCGAAGCTCAAGAAGGACGCCGGAGACTCTGATGCTGATACTTGGATTTCCACCACGGATGCTCTCATTGGACTCTTCTGGTCACGATGTGCAGCCGTGAGACAGAAGAGCGAAGAGAAAGAAGAGTCAGCCCTGATGTTTATCTTGAACTTTAGGTCGCGCCTTCAGCCTCCCATCAAGGCTAACTACATTGGCAATGCCGTGGAGGTCGTCAATACTAGCTGCTCGACGGAGGTTCTGAAAGCAAAGTCTGGACTCATCGCCGCGGCAAAGCAGGTCAGGCGAGCGAACTCTGGCTGGAAAGAGTCGAAGTGGGCAAGTTGGCTCAAAATGGCGAAAGGACTTCCCAAAGATCAGGCCATAGTCCCGAACCCACTTTATCTGCTTGACACGCAAAACATGATTTTCAACGATTACTCGAAATCGCTGAGCAACGTTCTCAACTGGGGCCCAGATCTTGGTGTCGTTGACCGCTCGAGGTTCACGAGTAAGTCTTCTGTTTAACAATTGCTCTCGGCAGGTTTGCTAATCTTCTACAGATATTGAGCCTGCTAGCGTGAGTCCTAATCAACTTCTCGTTAGAGACAGTGTGCTGACATTTTGCTCTTCAGTCTCTCACGGGCTGCGCAACGGCAGTTTTCGCGAATCCACGCCTGCCAGATGGCAGCCTTGAGGTCGGAATGTGTGCCACAGAGGACTTGAAAGATAGGCTTGCTGCAGATGAGATCTTCTCCCAGTATGCAGAGCTGATAACTGTATGGGCGTAGATAGTGCCTACAGCTGAGGTCACAGTTGTTTCATGGGTGCCTGGCCTGCAAGAATGATAGCAATGTACACTGTGGACAAATGCGGAAATCTCCCTTCTTCATCACTGGCTTGGTCCAACTCTGGAACAGGCACTCGTATGTGTGCACTTCACGAGTGGGAAAGCACGGTGGGGTGGCTGAAGAGACAGGAAGCTTGAGGAAGAGCGCAGTATTTTCGTTGGGATATCACATAAGTGGGCACGCTGAACTCTAGCACACGGGTCGCGAGAGACCAAATGACATCTCATGGTTCAGGAGACCGCTGACCGAATCTTCACGCCAAGGTGGCTGATCCGGGTCCGACACGTCCCAACCCAGGAAGGCGCTATTTTGCTGCTGAAGCAAATCATACACCCACGCGAGATAAGGCACATGGACATTGAGCTTGGCCGCCTGCGAGACCAGATAACCTGACCCTCTGTTAGCCATTGGTTGTGGACGTGTTTGCGAGCGAGCACGTACCAAATATGTGTGCCAACTCCATGGGCCTCCTACTGCGAGCGTCCTGCAGTGTCGATGGGGTGATGGGCAGACTGTTCCTTGCTAGCATCACTGTCTGGGCGGGAAGATCTCTGTCCAGGACCACACCACTGGCAGCAGCTACACCCGCCGCTTCGTCTGCAATCTGGTACATCAACTCAGCTGCCCCAGGTCTTTCGAGCAGCTCATGCGTATTTAATCCAGTGAGCGCGGTGGTGGAGTTCCAGGCGGAGTTGAGGACCAGCTTGCGCCATCGTTCTTGCGTAACGCATTCGACACTCCCGAATTCCGAATCCATAGCGGACAGCACATCACGCTTGAGAAGATCAATGGCAGTGAGCTGACCATACGTGCCGATGAGGAATGCAGGACGTTTAATGCTCGCTGTCTGTTCGATGACCCCTGGGCGGACCTGGGTGCAGCCGATGTTGCATACTGCGCTGAGAATAGTGTTGTTTGGGAACACAGTTCTTAGCGGGACCTCGACGTCCATGCCGTTCTGAGCTGCAACGAGCGTAGTTTGCGGAGAGACCAGTGTCCGAAGTTCGGCCAGCGCAGAAGAGTAATCGTCCTTCACCTTGTTCGCAAGTATGCAGTAATCGAACGGCCGGTCAACAGATGCTTCCGCCAGGGAGCCCGACTTCAGCACTTGGTGAGGTGTAAAGTGACCATTACCCCAGGAGTTTGTCTTCAGCTGGTACCCAGATTTCCTGACAGCCTCCCAATTGGATCGGCATACAACAGACACTGATGTGTGACTGTTCTGCGCAATCCTCCAGCCAATGATTGATCCGACAGCTGAAGTGGCAGAGTTAGCGATCGATACGACAGCTATCGGCAGATCTACTTGCCTCCACCTCCATACACAAGAACATTGCAGCGTGTTCGCATTGTTGCTTTGAGTTCTGGTGATTTTGTGTTGGGCTAACAGAGTGTTCTTGCTGCTATCAAACGAGTGGGCATGCAATCAAGCTACATATCAGCATTGGTCATGCTCACCGCATGTCAACATACCAACCAACAGAAGGACGCCAAAGAACCCGAGTGCATGGACCACGATGAATATAGTGGTCCTCACTGAACGACGATCCGAGCTGTCGGAAACCCCCACTGCTCATATGCAAATGATGTCCGTGCGCGGACCAAAGTGCTCGTGCTTGCGGCCACACTCTATCCATTGCATTTCAGCACATCAGTATCCGTACTTGTGTCGTCAAATGATATGGCCAAGCCTACTACCAAGCATGGCACCTTATCGCGAGTGCAAGACAGCTGTTGTTCACCTCTTTTTGCGCTTTACAACTCCGCACATGATCGACAATAATGTTTCTGAAGCATCGCTGATGTGGCTGAACATCGTAATCTGTCTGATCATCACAGTTGACCATGAATGACCGCATGGCTTGTAAAGCATTGTGAACTCCGGAAATACACCCTATGTCTCACCCACGGGAGGCTGACAACTCTCTCGGGCGTGCGAGCTTGCACAATTTCATTGATCAGATTGACATCTTCCTACGCTGGACAGCGACTTACGCTGTCGACGAATGAGGTTGCATTACTCGAGCAGTGCATCGCTGAGTTGACTGTCCATCATCAGTGAAGAGGGTGTGCTGTGTGCAGACATCTGAGAAGAGTTTCTGCCCTACCAAGACACCTCGCCAAGGCTTCTGGTACCTGACACAGCCAATTTAATGATCTCAAAGAGAACCAGCTCATCGCTGGAACATATGGCTTGTGTCATGTTTGTCCTCAGAGGAGCAATTCCCTTTCCTAGCCAATGTGCGCCAGAGCATGTCCTTTGGGGGTATGTTCGGGTCTATCCAGTGCAGCACTTGCTACGAGACGGCAACAGTACCCGGACTATGGTTTGACATCTCTGAAACTGAGGGATTCACGCTTGTGCATATGAGTCCGCTACAAGTTGCCACTGGCGCATATGCCACGCCCGCAATAAAGGCTGAACTGCGTGGATCAATCTATCGCGCAATTACAACTGAGTCTTATTAGTTCAAGGCAGGATTGAGCCGCGGAAGCACAACGCTAGGCACTTTGTTATATTCTTACCCGCAGACACCTTTCGAATTATCCAGCAAAGATGGCACTTATTTTCGACTTCGTTACTTCACAGCCAACGCACATCATCGATCTGTTGAAGCATGCTGCTGACGCCTACCCGGAAAATGGCTTCCTTCACCTACGAGACGGGCTCGATAAGCCTGCAACAAAGGTGACCTACGCGAAGCTTTACACACAAGCGAAGGTATCGTTTACATCCCGACTTCTGTAGCCTTGACTCACAACAGTAGGACAACGCTCGTCGACTGATAGATGCTGGCATTGTTCGAAGAGGCGAGAAGGTCATCATCTACTTCGACAACCATGAAGACAACATCCTGTACTTCTGGTCCGTAGTCGCGGCAGGTATGTGGACAGCACGCATTATGTGTCACCAGACCGACCATCGCTAACATCAGTCACTTCCTCAGGTGGCATTTGTGGTGTCCTGAATCCTGTGTCCAACGAGCCGAAGACAGCGGCTGGGCAGCTGGATAACATCAAGTCACTGTTCGGCAGCACACCAATCTTAACAAGTCACAAGTTGTCATCGATCTTGGCATCGCGAAAGCTCAACGTGCTATCAATCGAGGACATTGATCGCCACAAAGCTATTGACTCTGGTCTACCATCACCTGCCGAGTCAACCACAGAAGAAGCCCAAAGCGTCGCAGCTATCTTGTTCACATCGGGAAGCACCGGTTTCTCAAAAGCTGTGCAGTACAGCAGCGCCCAACTCATCGCTTCGGTGGAAGCCAAGTCGAAATATCTAGCGACGCATGGCCAGACTTTCATGTCCTGGATTTCCTTCGACCACTCCGCATGCTTCTGCGAGGTACACCTCCAAGCAATGTACACGGGCTCTGACCAGGTCTTCGTTCCAACATCGGAATTGGTTCAGAATCCATGGCGAATCTTCCAGGTCCTCTCTACGTTCAAGGTTGGATACACATTCTCGCCCAACTTTTTCCTTGCAGCTGCGGTAGCCTCTCTCGCTGAGCAGGACACCAACGCTCTGGACTTTGATCTGAGTAACTTGCGTGTGGTCATGGTGGGCGGGGAGGCCAACCGAACCAAGACACTGCAATCTGCCGATCAAGTGTTGAGGCGATACGGAGCCCCTGAATACAGCATCAAAGCTGCATACGGCCTGAGCGAGACTTGCTCTGCGTGTTACTACAATCTCGAGACTCCAGGATATGATCTCAAGCACGCCAACACTTTTGCGTCTGTGGGAAAGCCGTTGCCCGGCTTGGAGATGAAAGTCGTCAATGATGGCAAGCACGACGGGAATTCCGACGAAGGCATCATTCACCTTCGTGGAAGTATGATCTTTGCGGGCTACTACGGCAACGAAGAAGCCACCGCGAGTGCAATGTCGGAAGATGGCTGGCTGAATACTGGTGACATTGGCCGACTCGATAAAAATGGCAACCTCCAGCTTCTGGGCCGATCGAAAGAGGTACTGATCCTGAACGGCAACAACTACTCTTCCTTCGAGATCGAACACGCTATTGAGACGGGCGGCATCCTCGGACTTGACATCTCGTACACCGCAGTCTTTTCAACGTGGTCAGAAGAGCGTAACTCAGAAGCACCGGTAAGACATCCTTGTTCAACCCTTGTGAAAGCCGCTGACTGACGCCTTCTCCTATTAGGTGGTGTTGTTTCACCCAACTGAAGCTGCGATCGGTCCTGCACGCATGAGGGCAACTCTCAAAGCAATTGACAAGGCTGTGTTCAGCATTTGTGCGCAGAAAGCACTGCACATCATTGCTCTGCCTAAGTCGCTTCTTCCCAAGTCTACCATTGGCAAGCTTTCTCGTGCGAAGCTGCGGCAATGCTTCGAAAAGGGCGACTTTGACGACTACATTATCGACAACACACCATCTGGCAAGAACGCTTCGAAGAAAGCAAGCCTCACACTAGCGGATGTATCACCTCTGCAGCAAGAGATTGCTCACATCTACTCTTCGATCGTCAATGTGCCCGCACAAGATCTTCTTGGTGCTGATGCTTTGCTTTCATCTGGAATCAACTCCCTTGGATTCATGCGCCTGAAGAAAGCACTGGAAACAGGTCTCAAGATCCATCAGGAGATCCCCATGCCGCTCCTGATCCGCTGCCACTCAATCGCAGATCTCGAGCACGAACTGACGCTCATCGGAACCGTCTCAAATGAGTACGATCCTATCGTTCCACTTGCAACACAGGGCTCCAAGCAGACTTTGTTCCTGCTGCATCCAGGCGCGGGCGAGTTTTTGTGCTGGATGGGACTTCTGCCTTACCTTCCAGATCGACCCATCTACGCCCTGCGAGCCAAAGGGCTCCACCCCGGCGAGGGAACTTTCGACGGCATCGACGACCTTCTGAATAGCTATTACACCGCCATCCGCCGCACGCAGCCAAAGGGACCATACGCCATGCTCGGCTATTGCTTCGGCGGGCTGCTGAGCTTTGAGCTGGCCAAGAAGTTCGAAGCAGATGGCGAAGAAGTCGTCTTCTGCGGCGGTATCGACAACCCTCCCTGCTTGAAAAGCACAATCGGCCAAGTCCAGTATCGGAGACTCATGATTGAAGTCCTCCCGGTCGTGACAGACTACACGGCGGAGCAAGCGCGTGAATTCGCCGACGAGACCGTTGACCGGACAGATGAGGAGTTTTACGAACTCTTGTTCACCAAGTTCCCACCAGAATTCATCGAGCAGATGGACATCACAGTGCCAAGACTCCAGGCATTTGGGAGAGTAGAGGACTGCATGAGGCTCATCGCTGCTCAGTACGAGCCATCGGGTTCGATTGCTACAACCGACATCTTTTGTGCAGACCCGATGCCTCACTTTGGAGCAACACCGGAAGTGTGGAAACGAGATGTGCTCGGCGAGTGGCGGAAGTTTGTGAAGGATCAGAACGTGCGGTTCCATCATGTTGGAGGCAATCACATCAGCCTCATCAAAGCGCCCTTGATCAAAGATTTCCAGCAGACTGTAAATGATGCATTAGCAGCGAGAGGCATCTGATAGATAGCTACCATAGAGGCAATTTTCCATAGTTTTTCCATTTAACGCTGGTCGTCGCCGCAGCACACAATATCTTGTGGCAATATCTGCTCAACATCTGCTGCAAGACACTTCAGCAGAGATCAATCTCATGGTCAACGTTGAGCGTCACACAACATAGATGCCGAGCCCCAGCCTGCGATGCCAAAAATCACCTGCCAAAACAAATCTACCGTCTAGTACCTCATACCAACACGAATGCAATCCATTTCATTAGCAGCAGGCCTCCTTCTCATTCGACCAGAACAGCCAAAGGGAAACCCGCCAAGCACCTGCCTAATCCGGCCGCCATTTCCTCCCACCAGCCAACCGCATCGCTTGCCGATACTTCCATTCCACATCGCCATCGACGGCCAAGCAGAAGCTGCACTTTCTAGGCCTCGCGGCGGGAAACTTGATTCGCTGGTGTTTCAGGTTCTGATGTTGCAGTCCAAACAGCGTTCGCAGAGCCGTGAGAAGACAAAACTAAAAAATCTACCGAAAGTTGCGTCTGCTAGCGTGAGATGAATTGGACGAATCGCAGCGCGAGAACGCCACTTTTCTGAACAATAAAGAATCCATCCTACCTTACAGTAGTAGCAATTCGCCGTACTATCCTACGTAGGCAAAGTCTCGTTTCGTCCACGGTGCGGGCAGGCGGCTGAGAAGACTCCCATTCCCGAACTCTTTTCTATGTCGGAGCGTATAGCAGGATCTTGACTAGCGAATGCATGAGCACGTCTGCTGGCCGGACGGGTCCCACGGCACGACCTTCTGCGAAAGACATCTCGGAGAGCAACAAGTTGAAGCTGCAGTAAGGAGGCGAGCAGGGTTCGAGCGACGCCTTTAATGCATACGCCACAGTTTGTAGACTTGAGAGTCTTCTATGCTGTCGTTCGTCCGTGGTCGACATTGCTATGCTCGTCCACGCGGCGACGGTTCAACATGGCTCCCTTTTGATCCCAATTGTCGTTCATGGAGGTGCCGAGCTGGTGGCGCGTTCGCCGAGGGCGGTTCCTTCATGGCGTTTGTGCAGAAAGTGCGTGGGTATAATATGTGTCGAGTGCTCCCATGGTACTCAGCTGGTCGAAAGCAAGACAACCAGTGCGGCTCTCATCACTACTCTCTTTACTACTTACGACGTACTGCTCCTGCCACTCTTTTCAGGGCGTACATATACTGTCTTTCTCCATTCATTCTCACTCTTTGCAGAGTCGCCGTCTCCATTCTTAAAAGCGCTTCGGATCCAGCAGCCAAAATGCACGCTCCCGTGAAAGCGCTCTTTTTGGCCGCTACTTGCATCATCGGGCAAGTCGCAGCGGCTCCAGCTGTGTCGGTGGCGATTCGCCAGGCTGTCGATTCTGTTCCAGTTATGCCGGGCGGCGTTGAAGATCTGGTGATCACGGCAGAGAACACTCTCAATGCTACCAACCCAATTGCCGTCCCTGCAAACGACACGCGCATCGGCATCCAAGCCAATCGAAGATTGCCCCTTGCTCTGGTAAACAATCTTGGAGGTGCTGTCAATGCCTACGTTACTGGCCTCGATCCAAGTGGCAGGGTAGTATTTGTGCAGCCGAATGGTAAGTCAAATGTGTCGCATTGTACGAAAACACCGCTGACATTGTTCTACAGGCCAGTTCTTGTACCCGCCTGCGGACGCCAGCTTCACCTCCCCTCGTGAGGTGTTTGGCAACATCGCAATTCCGCTGAATGGAGCGCAAGGCAGCACCACCCGTCTTACACTTCCCGACTATCTGTCCAGCGGTCGCATCTGGTTCGCTCGTGGCAATCTGCATTTCTACAGCATCTGGGCCGGCAACGCTCCCGGACAAGTTCAGCCTTCGTTCGCAAATCCTCGTGATCCATCTGCAGGCACAGACTGGGGGTTTGTGGAGTTCACAAACAACGACGGTGGTCTGTACGCCAATCTGTCGTATGTGGACTTCGTCGGTCTTGCCTTGGGAATGTCCATGCAACCAGGAAGCGGACCAGTCCGAACCGTCCGAGGACTCCGCACGTCCGGCGTCGGTGCTGTCTGCGCGGCGCTTGCAGGTCAGCAACGAAAAGACGGCGCGCCCTGGGGCAATCTCTGCCAATCCGGCGGAAACGGCCCTCTTCGAGTCGTGGCCCCGTACCCATTCATGCAATCAAGCCCGGGGTCGTTCAATAACTATCTGGCAGGCCACGTTGATCGTGTCTGGGACAGATACAGGACCAGAACTCTGACCATTGACACCCAGACCGGCAGCGGACGTGTCAACTGCCGAGTCAATGGAAACTTCCTGTCCTGCGATGGAGACAACCGCGCTTACGCTAAGCCATCGACGGCCGACATCTTCGGCTGCAACTCTGGTCCATTCGCTATTCAAGGGTCAGATAACGGTGTTCATCGCGCTGTGGTGCCCAGGCTTTGTGCGGCGTTCAACCGCGGCACCATGTTGAAGAGCGCGCTCCAGCCTGGACCAGCAGCCTCCACATACTACCAGAACGAGCGCAACAACTGGTACTCCTCGATCGTGCACCGCAACCAGCCCGATGGAAGGGGCTATGCTTTCAGCTACGATGATGTGAACCCAACGGGAGGTGTCGATCAGAGCGGGACTCTGGCAGACGGCAATCCTCAGCTACTCAGCATTTTCGTCGGAGGAGCATAAAAAGCTTTGTCTCAGAATAGACTTACCAACCACTACGTGGACTTTGTAGTGTATACATGGCGCTGAAGTCGTCGAAGAAAGTATGTCATCACCCTGCCTGCATTGAAGATCCTCCATACGCCTTGTCTGAACCATGAACTCGAAAGCCCGAGCGCTCGTGATGTTCAGCGCTCTGCCTCAGTGAGGACGTCGTGAACATCCGAGTATCGCGGCTTGCATCTCGCCACATGTGGAACTTCTCCAGTAACAAACCGCCGCTGAACGCCAAGAAAATGCTGGAAGCAACAACACCAACCGTGACTGCGACCGCCACAGCCCAGAAGAGCCACTGCGTCGTTTCCATGTCTCTAATGTCGCTAAAGTTCATGCCAAAAAAGGAAGAGACAAAGTTGAGAGGTAGAAACACAATCGTGACAACCGTGAAGACCAGGATTGCCTTGCCGTGATCTTCGAGACGTATGTTGACGAGCTGAATCGTGCGAGTCACCAATCGATCTGTGTTGTCGCGGAGATCACGCAAGTCTGCTAGCTCTCGCTCCAAGTTGTCCACAAGCTGCGCCACCGGATCTGACAAGACTGATGTCGATAGCTGTCGATAAGTAGAGCGCCGAGTGACAAGCCTTTTCGTCACGTCGTGCTCATCAAAGTCCTCCAGGTCTCTGCTGTTTCTACTAACGGCAGAGGGCAGACATTGATCGTTGACACCGCTCGCAGCTTCGAGCGTACCTTGCAGGTCGCTGATTGTCTCTAATTGTTGTTCTGTAATCTGGATCACGATGTTGAGCTCTTCCTGGCATGCCATCAGATCCATGACTAATTTGGTAGAGGGCGCACGGTGCAGTCGATATTGGAGATGTCCAAGGTGGCCCGCGTATCTATCAGCAAGACATAGAAAGAGGTCAGGCCAAAAGTTCCGGTGAAGTAAACCGACTGCGCCACTCAAACTGGCCACTGCGTGCGTCATGGCGGTGTATTCGCGCTTGTCGTCTGACCTGAAGTAGTTGTTGCGAATGCCACGAAAAGAGACATCTGCGATTCGCGAAGAAATCTGGAAAGGAGGCCAGCGAGACTTCCAGGTCTGATTGCTCGAGAAGGTCACAATGTGCTCTGCATCGACTGCGAGTATCCAGAGCTCGTCGACATTCAACGCGGTGGGGTACTGCCCATACCATTGACGCACCTTGAGGTCGAGCTCGCGGTTTGTGCGCCACGGCTTGTGCTTGGAGAACACTTGCGACTCCTCTCGATTCTGGGTATCCTCAAGGCGGTAGTAATACTGCAAGATCGACCGGACAATGTGCGCCGATGATCTTGCGGATAGAAAGCCTTCGCGCCTGTCGACTTGAAATCTGAGGGGAGGAGTCGGGCCTTGCATGGTCCAGTCGAGGAACGGCACAGAGATCAGCATGGGATAGACATCACTTGCGACACCTATCGATGTCGAGCGCAGGGTCTGCGAGAAGGGCTGGAACGATTTTCCATGCTTAGAGAATCGCGTCTGGCGTTGCATGACTACATCCAGCATTCGCATGGAATCAGCCACGGAAGTAATGTCGTCAGACATGGCCCAGAGGAAGCCTCGTAGGTACTCTGGGAATTTGGAGGAGCAGTGAATCCATCGACACTTTGTCGAATCTTGACCATCGTGCGCATCTTGTTGGAACTTTGGCGAGCGCAGATGCCGCATCCAACCGTAGTCCTCTTCCAGATCGGTAAACTTTTGCTTCTCGATGGGGTTATCTGTGGCCTCTCCCACCCTCAACAGGCTGGCAGATGGAGTGATCGCGGCATGGTCAGGCACCAAAGTACGGGCGGATCTTTCGTTGCATTCGAGCAGGGGACCGCGGTCTGCCCTCAGCGTTTCGAGTCTCACATCATGCACCAATATCTGGGCGGGAGTCATGGGCTTCTTTCGCCATCGCGGGTCCGTCTCGTAGTTGCGGCCTCCCGGCTCCTGGCTCGCATCATGGAACTGAGCTCCTTTGGGCATTGCATGATGAAGTAACAGGATGTGCGTTGAGAGATGGTGAGAGTGGAAGGACGACGGAATATGGAGCGATGGATGCAGTGGCGGCGGGCCGAGCGGTCCGTCTACGCTAGTATGTCTATAGTTAGCGTCCTTGGCAAAGATCTATAGCCGAAGCGAGAATCTCGAGTGACCACGGTCGATTGTGCCACTTGGAGGGGAAGAAGGACGAAAGAACAATCTGTGCCTGACCATCTTGTGCGGCATTTCAGACAGATCGCACCGACACTTCTTGGGCAGAAATATCGACCAACAACGGTGTCACAAACGTTGCACAAGAATATCACACCATGGCGGAAGAAGCAGCACTGAAGAAACTCGATGGCATCGAGCTGCCCGCCGCCGCAGACATGCACGTGCATCTGCGCGAGGGCGATATGACGGAGCTGGTCGTGTATGTTTTGTGTCTTCCTCGTCGAGAGGCCAACTTCTAACCCGCGGCAGACCCACTATCCGCCAAGGCGGTGTCAACACCGTGTTTGTCATGGTATATCTCTCCACCTATACAGCAGATGTTATATGCAGATGGTACATATATCCAGAAACGCTGACCATGTCCCCAACAGCCCAACCTCGTGCCTCCCATCACAAGCGTCCACCACGCGCTGCAATACAAGAAACGCCTCGAGGAAATCGAGCCCAATGTCCTCTTCCTCATGTCACTATACCTGCACCCCAACATCAAGCCGGAAACCGTCATCGAGGCCAAGAACAAAGGAATCACCGGCATCAAGTCCTACCCGCACGGCGTCACCACCAACTCCAGCCACGGCGTCATGTCCTACGAGGAATTCTACCCCGTCTTCGCCGAAATGGAACGCCAAGACATGGTCCTCAACCTGCACGGCGAGCTCCCGCCCTCTGCCGGCGCCGACATCACCGTCCTCAACGCCGAAGAAGCCTTCCTCCCCACTCTCCTGGACCTGCACAAGCGCTTCCCCAACCTCCGCATCATCCTCGAGCACTGCACCACGGCCGCCGCCATCCGCGCCGTCAACTCCTGCAGCGCCAATGTTGCAGGCACCATCACTGCCCACCACCTCTGGCTGACCGTCGACGACTGGGCCGGCGACCCGCACAGCTTCTGCAAGCCCGTCGCCAAGAACCCCTCGGACCGCCGCGCGCTGCTCGAGGCCGCCGTCAGCGGGAACTCCAAATTCTTCCTCGGCACCGACTCTGCTCCGCACCCGGCCACGTCCAAGCGCAGCGACAAAGTCGCCGCGGGGGTCTTCACGCAGCCGCATGCCGTCGGTCTCGTCGTGGATGCGTTTGAGCGCGGCGTGGAGAAGAAGTACATTTCCGCAGACGACGTGACGGTCGAGAAGCTCGAGGGCTTTCTGGGCGGGTTTGGACGAGCCTTCTATCGCGTGGTGGACGTGAAGAAGGAGCGCATTGTGCTGGGGAGGGGGTCACAGGCGATTGCGGAGAGCTTGAAGACTGAGGATGGGTCGCTGGAGGTGATCCCATTTCGGCGCGGAAAGATGACTTGGCAGACTTCGTGGAAGTGAGGGCGACATGACTGAGAATATATCTGGGCGTGAGTGTAGAACTACTTTGTTTGTGCGTTGATGTGCAGAAGTCACCGTCTGAAATCAAGCTCCTTGGTTCGCTGGCGTTAGACTGACACGAGAATTGCGAGTAGAGCCATCAGTCCATGTCCTTGAAGACGGCGACCATCTCACGAGAATAGGCCACTCCGCTATACACCTCCAGACCACGACAGTCTCGCGAGGACCACCTCGCTGTGAAGATATCCCCCGCGAGGTCTCACTTCTTCGATCGGTCAATACAATCATACTACGCCTTGCGTGCCGAAAGGTCAAGTCTCGCACGCAGCGCTCTAGTCAAGGCGAAGCATTGCATGGATGGACGTACCTCAAGTCGGTTACCACCTTTGCTCCTACGATGATTGTACGATGATTGCCTCACGACTCCTCCTTCGAATGCACATCCGAATCCCTCTCCAACTCCTCCTTCTCCGCCTCAGCCCCCCTCACGCCTCCCTCCAGCTCATCCTCACCCGCACTCCCACCAGCCTCTCCACGCTGCTCCCGCTCCTCAATATCCAACCCTTCCTTGCCCTTCCTAACTTTCCTCTCCGTCCACACAGGATTCTCACCCCTCTCATGCGCCCGCTCAAAAATCGCATCCATAGCTTCCAGTTTATACCCATTCGTCTCGGGGAAAAACCAAAACACCACGGGCACATGCATGAAGTTGAAGCACATGAACACAAAGTACGTCTGCCACCCAATCTTGTTGATCATAATCGGCGCGAGCTGCACAACGCCGTAGTTGATGATCCAGTTCGAGCACGTCGAGAACCCGTTCGCTTCAGCGCGGATTCGTATCGGCGTGACTTCGGCTGGGTACAGCCAGGTGACGCCCAGCCAGCCGATGGCGAAGCAGGTGTTGTAGACGAAGATGAAGACTGTCGCGACATACGCGGGCGCTTTGTAGGTGTCCGTCGCTTGGCTGAGGCAGGTGCCAATGACGAGGAGGGCTACACCCATGCCGAATGCGCCCCACAGCATGAGGACGCGGCGGCCGAGACGGTCGACGACGACGAGGGCGACGAGGGCGGCGAGGAAGAATTCGGTCCCGAGGCAGCCGGTCATGAGGCGGGAGAGCTCTGCGTCGAAACCGAGAGAGTCTTCGAAGACGGTTGTGGCGTAGTATGTGACGAGGTTCAGGCCGCCGAGCTGCTGGAATGCTTGTGCCAGACACGCAGCGCTGAGTCTCCAGAGGTTCATCTCTTTGCCGTTGGACAGGAGTTCCTTTGCGGTCAACTTCGTGGCCGAGGTGATTTCGTTGACGCGTTGCATCTCCTCAATGTCTGCAAGCAGAGTCGGATCGTCGACTGCCTTGCCTTCGAGAATCGCCATGATTTCAGTCGCCTCTTGTGCTTTGCCCTTCTTGATGAGCCAGCGCGGAGATTCGGGGTAGCACAGAACTCCAACAATGAGCGCGACACCGAATACGGCTTGGAATGCGATCGGAAATCTCCACTGGAAAGAGTCGTACTTTGTCACGAACCAGAAGCCGTAGTTGATCCTGTGCGGAGCAGTTAGCAGTGATCTTTCGTACACCACCACGGCACCACTCACCAGTACGACAACATAATGCCACCTGTAATCAGTGCGCCCTCGAACAGCACGAGGAAGCCTCTAATCTTCGGCGGCGCCATTTCAGATTGCCACACCGGTATCGAGCTGGTATTCATTCCATTCCCCCACCCCGTCACAATTCTTCCAACAATCATTTGGCCAAGAGTAGTCGCAGAGGCCTGAATTGCGGTTCCGATAAGCATGATGACCGTTCCGATGAGGACCGATCGTCGCCGCCCAAGCTTGTCTCCGTATCCAACAATCATAAGAGAGCCGAGCAGGCAGCCGACTTCGTAAATAGCAACGACGAGTGCCTGGATCGCTCCAGACTTGTTATCGGGGTCCATTTGGGGAAACGTTTCGAGGAAAATCGGCTCGGTGATGATACCACTCATGATGCCTAGCCACTGTCAGCGAATCGTCGTGGGCATTGCCAGCGTGTAGCTAACCTTGGTCGTAACCGAAAACTTTAGATATGGTCAGCCGGCGTTCGTTGTGAGTTCTTGCATGTGTTTGTATTTACGTAGAAACCCGGACGCGGCGGTGATGCAGACTCCTGTCTCAAGTGCCTTTCCACCAATACGGCCGCCCAGAAGGCCATTGTGCGAGAGAATGCCCGGCATGCTGGGTGAAGCACTACAAAATAAGTGCCTATTCCAGCTCGGCTGTTATGGTAGATCAGATGATTTGAGATAGTAAACGTAGCAGCAACAAAGTTGCAAAATAATCTTGCACGAACCTAGCCTTTCAAGTACTTCAGGCGAGAGGATATGGGCCAGCACATGATGCTGTGGACAGCGTTGGAGTCCCTCGATGTTGCACCCTCGCCTCCACATCACATCACACAACTTCTTTCCTCGCTGCAGCATCACATCATCCACAACTAACGCGGGTGCTCCAACGGTGACCACAATTCGCAGCAGAGACGCGAGATGTTTGGTTCGTGAAAAGTTGGGGACAAAGGCGGGTCGTTGAGAGGGCAAAGGTTGACATCACCAGTTATGGGCAATTGTCGGAGAGACTTGGGCACAGTCCAGGCCAAGAAGTCTTTGCTTCGATAAGACAATGCTTGTGATTGATGCTTACGATGCTTCTTGGACGCTCATCCTTCAAGTATGCGTCGAGGCTTGGTAGGATCGCTTTTTGGTGTACCATCTCTGCATTGTGATAAGGTGCCATCAGATTCTTTCATACTATACCACCTGCACGTCCGACTGAGTGACAACTGACGAGAGGCAGTACGGTGTTCAAGAAGATCGAAGATCGTTGTTCTAGAGGGTGGGGCATCTACGCCGGGATGAGGCCGAACAACAGCTCCACCTCTGCAGGTTAGCATCACTTTTGCGGAGCCTCAGGTTCTGCTGCAATGCTGCGTCATCAGGATTGAAAAGAACATGTCGATCTGTCGAGTTTGTATCGATCGCAACGTCTTGTCGGTGCATGATGTTGTGCAACACGGAGATGGACGCTCGACGATGCTCGGGAGTGCCCTCCACTTCCCTCGCCTACTGTGAGCACCACGAATTGAAGAGTCACAACTTCGGCTCAGCGAGGCTCGACTTGTCCTCATGGCAACAAACCATCCTGTTGCTCGGCCTCGCTCAGCCTGACAGATTGTCGACTCGCTCGCACATACTCAACCAGCTGAGGAAGTCGCAACCCCCAGTGCCATATCAAGCCAGCAAGAAAGCCTACCGCGTCGTTCTTGAACGCTAGACAGCCTGCCACGGTGATAAGCATGACTGTCCACCTGTCTTTGCTCTCTTTCTCAGTAGCGCATCGAGCTTTTCTCCTTGACCGCTCATTACTGCCATCTTCCTCGACTCGCTCCCACAAGTCTCTGGCCTCGCCGACGCTTTGTCCGACCTTGCTTAGCTCTACACCTGCCGCGAGCACCATGACCCCGAGCAAGCTGCTAGGAAAGCGTTGCAGTAGTGGGAGTATGGCTTCTCCCACAAACAAGCCCAGTATCAATTTGACCAGGCCGAGTAGTATGATACTGGAGCCGCTTCGTGCGCCAAAGCGGTATTGCCCTGCCAGCCCACCTGATCCGTGACAAACTGGCATGGCTCCAAACCAGCAGCCAACCAAGTTTGCAACTGCGACAGAACATCCGATCGTTGTTGTGCTGGGTGTGGGTGGCAATGTTGGAAACAGACTTGCAGCGAGGGAAGTAACAGCCAAAATGCTGTTCAAGGTCGTGAGCGGAAGTTGTGGTATGGCAGCATCGATCGCGCCAGTTCTCCAGGCTGTTCCAGAAGGCACAAAAGGTGAGGGATGCCAGACTCCTGGCGAATAGCTTTCGCCTTGACCTTCAGGTATAGACGCCGCGATGATGACGCCGAACAGAAACACCACCAGGGCGTACGGTATGCGCGGCACGAGCGTGGCAACCAATAAGAACACAAAAGCAGCGATTGCCCAGATGCGATTGTCCCACGCCGGCGAAGTCCAGTGCAAAGGCTTGACCAGACTTGTTCCGGCGCTGATGACAAGGCTGAGCCCAGCTCCAACTTGAATGCCCTTCACCACACTGACAGGCACCACTCGGTGCAGCCACTTCAACAGACCGGTCACACTGAGCAGAAACACCGCGATGCCCATCGTGAGGCCCGCAGCTGCAGTCTCTTCTTTGTTGAAGCCCTGGGAGATTGCGGCAGCTGCAATCGCCTTCATTGGTTGCACAGGTAGCGGTATTCCGAAGAATACTCCTGTGAGAATGTTGGCGAGACCGGAAAAGACCAGAGTGCTCCCGAGATCAATTGATCCTCCAATCGCCATGGCAACCATGAGAGGCAGAAGCGTGCCTAGGTCGCCGAGAGCGCCAGAGAGCTCCGCCAGCGGAGATGTTCGAAGAGTTTGAACATTGTGCTCGTTGACGAGGCGTAGTTGTGAGATGAGGGTCATGTCGAAGTGCGCACCGGGGTCGCGGAAAGATGCAGTGCAAGAATGTGAGAATGCCAAAACAGAATGCAAAGAGTGCTGGTGAGGTCAACGTCACATGCTGGATGATGTGTAGAGCAAGGGACGGTGAAGACTGTTGTGATGTGAGATCCCACGCGTTCGCGGCAGCTTCGGCCGAAGTGGGGAACAAACGTGGGCTGTCTCCACTCACCAGTACAGACAGAGAGCTGCAGCAACAGAAACTCCATCTCAAACAGCAATCACACCGAGTAGCACTTTCATGCGCTGTCCTGAGCATTCCATGGCAAGCTTTGCTTCTTCATCAGCATATGCGTTCTTGCCAATCCTTCTGCGGCCATCGCCCGCACATTTCTCGAGCCTCGATTGGATGCCCTCTTCGACCAGTGCCTTGAGCTGGGCCAGATCTTGCGTTAGATTGCCAGATTGCCACAGCGCTCGGAGCATGCTCTCGGTCAGCAGGCTGACCTTGGCGTTGTCTACCGCCGAAGTGCTCGTCGCAGTGGACGCAGCAAAGGTCTTTTGGAATTCTTTCTGGTCCATACGATCTTCGACACCAGAAGATCCCAGGAGGGGGCGTGAGAGCATCTCGTTCAACATGGCTTGCAAGTCAGGGTTGAGATATGGCTTTGTAGGCAGGGCAAATTGCTGAAAGACGTGTAGTGGTAGTGGTCTCATGAACTCGGTATAGAGTGCAAAGAGCTCATCGACCCCATCGAAGAGCTGCGGTGCGATGCGGCTGAAGGTGGCGAACAGTGCGAGGAATCTCTGGCGGAGCTGTATGGACACGATGCCACCAAACTCGTCAATGCTGTCCCCCTCGATGACATCTTCGACGCCACTGTCGTTGTCGTAGTCGTTGGCGTCGCCATCTGCCTCGCGATGGACGGGGGTGCGACTTGACCTGCTTCGAGAGGCGGTGGCTGAACGCGATCTTCTCGCTTCCCTTGCTGCCGTATCGTCCTCCGAGTCGTTGTCAAAGTAATCCCCATAGTTGTCGTTGTCGAGATCGAGTTTGCGCCTCTTTGCGGTCCGCGTTTGTTCCTGCTTCTTCGGAGGCTTGGCTTCGTTCTTCCAGATCTCGCCAAACTCGGCTACGCTCCGAGTCGAGCCGTCTGCGAGCACCGCACGCATGATCCGTCGCTTGTTGTTCCTACCAGCACCGACGGACGACACGTACTGCGCGACCAGCGTCTCGGAAATGTCTGCGCCGCCTAAAGCAGCACTCCGCTCCTCCAGGTCTTCGTCCAGAATGTCGAGAATCAACTCCAGCCACACTCTCCAGCGCTCCCATCTCGCCTTGTGGCGGACGCTGCAGTTGAAGGCCCATCCGACAATCGCCCAGAAGTCCTGCGCGTTCTCGGCCAGGGACTGCCTCTCGGCGTACTGACTGCGCAGTCTGCCGCTGTTGTCGCCCTTGTCGCCATCCAGCCGCGCATTGTCGGCGCGCCTCGTCTTGGCGCGTTGAGAGCGGTCTGGCCGGATAGTGCTCGGGCCGCCCAAGCGCAGCGCATCGCGCAGTCCCGAGTGCTGTGTGCCCACGACCGACAGCACCTGCCGCAGATACGTCAGCGCGTGGTTGGCGGCTGCCTGTTTGTCCGGGTCGTCGGTGCGCGTGGTCAGCGACGGGTGGACGGCGATGGTCACGGCAAGCGCGAGGTGCGGCGGCGGCGGAAGGCAGGCGGGCGTGTGGTTGTCGCGGCCGGCGCTGAGGCTGCTGGCGAGGAGGGCGAGCGCCTGCGAGAACAGCTGCTCTTCCAAGCAGATTGTGCACTGGTCCAGCAGCGTCGCCGGCACTGGCCGCACTGGCCGTCTCCGGTTCGTCGTCGTCGTCGTCTTCGTCGTCATCGTCGTCGTCGTCGTCACCCTCGTCGGCTTGTCGCTGTCGCTGCTGCTGCTGCCTACATAATGTAAAGGTCACGACGTGGCGGTGAATTGGACGCGTGAGAGTCGCGTTCGGGGAGACGCGCCTGAGCGTGGCAGCCTTGGCGATGACTAATCTGAGACACTTCACTCCTCGTCCTCGACCATCTTCTCTTAGACATCTATAAACCTTACCATCCTCCTCAAATGTCGTCGTGGCGGTACTCACACTAGTGACTACTCCTCAGTATGATCAGAGTCAACGAGTGTCCTTCACAGGAACAAGAAAAGCGAGAATTGGAAGGATGTTGTTGGTGTGCGACCTTTCGCAGATTACTGCCAGCACTGGCATCTGTCGAGAATGCCTCATTTACCAAGTAACACCTCCAGCTGGCCTGAAGAGTCGAGTATGAAGAATCACGAGCGTGGCTGCAACCCAGAACGAATGACTACTAAGTAGACGACTCGAGGGCATCCCGACGTGGGCGATAGCAAGTCCTGCCCTCGTGTGTTACTGGACGTCAACTCCGGAAAGAGGAGATGGGAAGAACAGCGGTAGCCGTCCAATAATCCACCAAAGCTCCAAGGCCACGCTTTTATCGTATCTTAAGGAAATACGTGCTGACCCTAGGCCTCCTTGACCGCGTGTGAAGCATTGCATTACACGTCATACCCGTCCCATGACCTTAGTTACGGGCTCCGCCATTCACTCTCGATAGTCACGAGCTTGCCAAAAAGCTGTTCAAAGACGAGTCCGACTTTTACTAAACAGCAGATGGGTCTTGTTCTGCCCCACGACTCTCCTAGCCAGTAAAGACCAGATCCCGAGCAGCCTGGACATGGAGAACCTCGCATCAGTCAGAACGCGACGAACGACTCGCAGGCAAGATACTCGATGGTCTGAAGAGAGCATGTTCCGGCCACCTCTAGAGCCGCGTTCGCCACTGAAAATAAAGAAACAGGATGCACGACCAGCTCCACACTCCGGACCACTTGCGGTCTCAGGCAAACGCAAGCCTTCCACTCCATCCCAGAGAACGCCGCCGAGGCAAACTGTCGTTGGCGATGCCATATTCACGCCATTTCATGATATCAACAAGGACATTGAAAATCTCATTGAGAAACTGCCATCAGACTTTGCGAACCTGGCCAATTCGGATGATGGTGTAGTGTTCGAGCGGTGCGATACAGTTCATGGAACTCAGCTGTCTCTCTTCTTGTACTCGCCGAACAAGAGGCCATCAGGTCTCAGGCTGCGAACCGTCCACCGGCCAGCCCAGCGGATTGCTCCTGGTGAACACATAGGCGCCACACCACCTGCACACTCGCCGGCAACCGATCGGCGACCAGTTGAGCGGCAGCAGATTACTCCTCTATTTAAGCGAGTACGACGCCGGCTGAAGAAGGCCATGTCCCGCCTCGATGTTCGCGTGGACGATGGCGGTGCGGATGACAAGAGCACCACCAAGGAGGCAAAGACTGCACAAAAGGCACCGACAAGACGGGAAATATCACTGCCCCTGCCCTGTTTCCCGCAACCGCAACTCGCAACGAAATGCAGCAACTCTGCAAAGCTGCCGATCAACAATTGCAATAGGAACCTTTCGCTCCCGGTCATCACAGTCAACGAAATCTTTCCTGAACGCCTACCAGAGGACATCACAAGCACTCTGCGCAAGCCGCTACCAACTCGACGAGGCCATCGACGCTCGGTAATACAGAAGTCGCCACGACACTTCCCAGTGATCAACGACGTGTTGCGCGGCAGATCGCAAGCCCGATCGTCGTACAGGATCCAGTCTCAGGTGGCATCGATCTGCGAGATCACGGCTTTGCAGCATGAGGTTGCTCTACTTGGTGCTCCGCTGGCGATCAAAGCTGCAGCTTCGCTATGTGTGATGGCTATTGCTGCGGGAGCGGACTTTCTAGTTCAGGATGACCGTGCCAGGAGGGTCAGCAATAGAGCGACAACGCAGAGATATCCCGGAGAGTGACCTCCCCATGCGTCCAGCCTATGCCCGTCACCATATTTAAGCAAGATGGATAGCTTAGACTCAACTCAGCACGAAGCTCTTGCTGATGATGCTACGTGTCGGCGGCCTAGGACTCCAACACAATCGTGAACGGTGGTCGACCAGAGGGTGCGTTGGGACTCGTAGACATCATTCCAGAGGACACGCGACAGATCAGCACTCCCTCTGTGCTGACGCATAGCGATTGAGAGACTGTACACCTGACAACCACATATCTCTCTTTCATGTCTACTGCTCTTTGTCTCGGTACAAAGACCTGCAGTAAGGCACAATGCGTTTGTCTCATTTCACTAGGCACAAAGAGAAGACAACATTCAAAACAGACACAAGCCCTCCCTGACATCCAAATCCACTGCTCGAACCTTTCTTCAGCTGATCAAGACTCTCCGCTGCGACGATTGATAGCCGGACTATCTGTCAGGTGAAGAGACTGGGATCAGTATCGAGCAAGGTCACTGACGCCCACGATAGCAACACCCTTGACAAAGAAGAAGGCTGCTCTAGCTTAATACATGGCTCCCAGTCGACCTGGCCCGGTAGGTCCCCCATCTGACACTCACAAAGCGTACGACGCATGGAGCTTGTATTATCCTGACCAGACTTCTACTAGTTCTCTCCCCATGTGTAACACGCCACAAGCCGACGACCTTCCCCTCCGCAACAACAGTCGACCACGACCTGCTCCAAGTCAAGCTAAGCACCGCAACAAGAAATGGCTAACTTTGGACCCGACCCCAGCTCGACCTCGGACAGACGCACCACATGCTCGGCCCACACTCCAGCAATGTATCGACGACTTTGTCATTTCGCTTCCTCTCTCTGCAGGCGATAAAGCTATCGAGTATGGCATCAACGCGACCCGCAAGCTCGGTCGCGCCGCCTCAAGGCGACTGAATCAGCTGCAGCAGAACTCCATTGCTCAGTCCCCATCGCCCACCATCGGCCTACCAACATTGGTCTCATGGGACAACCTTGCCAACCAACGCCTTGTTGATCGCGAATCAGTGCTAGCAGATCAGCTGGCTCGCGTTCAAGAATGGCAGCAGAACCAACCTCACACTCCGTCGCCGCCGCAATTTCAGCGAAGAGTCGTTCTCTCGACCTGGGGAGCAGTACTAGAAGCCGCTTACAAGCCACCAGCACCACCCGAAGTGCAGGTGTCGGCCCAAAAGCCATTGGAGCAGCCGCAGTACCAAGATGCTGCCGATCTGACCAGGACCCAGCGCAAGCCAGTCCGCAGACCAGTCAACGTCGACAAGCCCCTGCCACCTGTCCCACGACCTGACTCTCTGCGCCGCAAAACGGTACACTTCCGTCCCCGAACCGCTGCGTCGCCAAATGCCTCCAATCGCTTTCCAACTCCTCAAACCGATGCGACTCTCCGCGCTCGTCAGTCACCTCCCCACCATTGGACATCTCACCAATCCAACCTCTATATAACGTCCAACACCCTCAACCCAGACGCTCTATCCCAACAAGCCTCCCATCTGACCTTCAACAATCAGTCCCGCACGAACTCCAACCAACACGACGCAGTCCGCGCCCCACTCGTCGACCAATCCCTGCGCACGGGCCACGTCCCATCACATATCCATCAAGTTTCCAGCGGTGGCCGCATCGACTCATGGCATATCCAACTCGCTCGTGCAGATAGCACTGGTCGTAGTGTGGTGCTGGCGTCGGAGTACGAAGATGGGGCGACGAGTTTGTGGAAGACGCTGGAGGAGAGTGCCGGGTTGAGGATGCGCGATTAAGGGGGTGGTGGCGGGGAGCGATGTGTGAAGAGTGGTGTTTGATGAGCAATGATGGATGAGTGGGGAGCGCAGATTGTTGTTGACTGGATCCGGGGTAGCAGACAGAGATTGAGGAACTGGATTATACTGTTAAGGAGTCAGGCGAATGTGTGATAAACCAATGAACTGCTTTGAACAACACTTCTCCTCGCCTCCCGTGGTTTCTATGTTGGAGTCTACCTTTACATCATGGCCAGGGACTTCTCACATGCCTATGGTGCTACACTGATCGCGCATAGATCTACACTGATCGCGCAGAATCACCGAAACTGGAATTTGAAGCTTGTCACAGATAACAAATCCATTTGTCCGCGCATGCTATCTGCTCATACCCAGCATCCTCTGCACCCAGCATCGTCATCATCATCATGAAGCAACCCATCCTGTCCATACCATCATACCCCAAACGCCCAAGACTAGCGTATACTCTCCAACCACTTTGACCCTGATTCGCAGATCACAATAGAGCAGGTACAGCTCAGTTGACAGTCAAGACACCACCAATAAAAGTTCCGTTTCCGCCAAACTTGACAGCAACCTGTTAAACCTTGTCAGCACGTAGTTCTCATACATATAGTCAGCAGAGAAAGTACACATACCTCGGAATCAGAAGTGTTGGCCGGCACGGTAAAGGTCGTTGGCCCCTCCAGAATGAAGCAGTCGTACCTGTCACAAAAGTCAGCAAAATCATCCTCAGCAAAATGGAGAGGTGAAAAAAAAAACAAGGGAAAAAGAAGTGGAAAAACTCACTCCTCCTCCTGCCCATCAGCCTGCAGCTTAAAACTCGCCGAATCAACCGTCTGGCTCGGATCCGCAACCTCATACCCAACACCCACACAGACCGCCGCATCAGCATTGTGCCCCTCATCAGCTTCAAACAGCGCCTCCACAGAATTCTTCACAAACACCTTCTTCACTTCCTCCCACGACAGAGCGCCAACATCGACGTGACCGCTGCCGTCGCGCTTCTTCTGCACGCCGAACGCACTGTTGAATGCTCGGGTCACGACGGGGCCGACAAAGCCGCCGAGGACTGCGCCGCCGACCGCGAGGGCAACGGGGCCGACGCGCTTAGCGTGCGTGTTGGTGTTCTTTTCCGACGACAGTGCTTTGCCGTTGGCGGGGCGCCAGGCGAAGTTGCCGCCAGGGTGGAATTTGTGGGTAGTGTCGCCGGCGGTGGACGGGGTTTTGGCCAAGGGGGCGGCGGCGGTGAAGCCGATGAGGGCAGATGCGAGGAGGGAGTTGAAGAGCATGGTTGCGGCTTTCGGTGAAGGAGTTGTTGTTTTGGAGTTGAGGGGTTTTGTTAGGTTGTGCGGAAAGGCTGATTGATGGTGATGAGGAGGAGGCTGTTGTTGTTGGCGATGCTGATGCTGATGAAACGATCGTTGGCTCTCATCAACGACTATATATCCTCCAACATGCAGCACTCGGCATTTTCGCGCAAACCACTTCACGTACCCGAAAAGACCGTTCCTTCAGTCTGCAGCAGCGTGTTTCTCCGTGCTCGCGCCATACTGCTCACTGTAATGGCTCGCAAAGGACTCGTGCAGCAGAGTCAAATCGTGACACCACGCTTGACTGAGGAGAGAGAGCGAGTACCCACTCACAATCAGAAGCCACTGAGAGACAATAGACGTCAATTGCGGAGCTATTGTTGTTTCGCGGTCGTACCTTGTTCATGGGTCAACAGCACTAGCCCAAGGATCTTCATCTATTTTTCCCTTCTTAGGCAATTGTCATAGTAGTTAGCCAGGGTCGACCGGGCTTATTCTCGCGAAACTGAGCGTGGCGGACACATGGGCAGCACGCGATAGTACGAACATGTTGGATCTCTCGACGATCTGCTTGCCATTACCGCTTTGAGCAGTACCCAACTCATTACCACTGACTGATGAAGTCGTTGACCCGTTCTTGAAATGTGCTTCTTACAAGAACACATCTCGCAGTGAGCTTGACCGCAATCCTAGCAGTCTCATGCACACAGAAGCACTGTCCGAGACTTAAACGTCACGACTCACGACCGACCCGTTTCATCAGGATCGTCCGACGTCAAGTCCCGCCAAGAATGATCACGTGAGCGATATCTTATACAACGATCCAGCAAGCGGAAAGGTGTGTGGTGTTCTCGATATTCCGTGTTCTCGGCGGTCCTTTCAGCGATACCATTGAGACCAAAGCGTGCCTGATCGACAGTGTGACGTTGTTCTAGTCTGCACTACCCCAGTGCCAAGGTGCCGAAGATCGTCTTGGCGTGTGGGTCGTATGCCATGTGCATCTCTCCGAAAACACCGATGGTGCTTTAGATCCCTGACTCTTTTTGTTTGACACACAACCACCAACGCCTAGCGAGCGGATATGTGACGCGTACGGAGGAGAAGAGATTGGCGAGTAAGTCGAAACTTGCTCGGGCCCTGACTGAACAAGTTACATTGATGAGCAACTACAATTCAAGCGCCGCGCTGGAAGCCAGTGAGCAAACACCGTCCGATAAAGTACACTTGTGCTCCACTTAGAAACCAAACGAGTCCAACAAGCTATTCGCGTCGGGTTCCTGAAACTGTGTGGGCTGCCTCTTCTCCTTCTCTTCGGTTTTCTCCTCGAGTTTCGGCTCCGAGGCATTCTTTCTTGCCTTGATCTTAGCCAACAATTCCGCCGCCTTGGCCTCCCTTGCAGCTTGACCATCCTTTGAAGTAGACCTTGTAGGGTCTGGTCTGCTGCTGAAGTCGTCAAGCAAAGAGGGGGGCTCAATGAGCTCGGCTCGGGGCTGTTCAGGAACGCTCGTGGTGCGATCGGGCAGTGAAGCATGGAACCCATTGGTAAGACCATTTCCTGTAGATTTAGAGTTGGGCAGAGTTGGTGGTGAGAATTGCCAGGTTTTGAGCAGGTCGATGGCCATTAGCGGAAGACCCATGCGGCCAAGTATCCTCGCAGAACGCAGAACAGCGGTATACTCGTGTTCACTGGCAGTCTTTCGTAGCTGCTTGTAAAGTAGCAGCACGGCTGGGTCGTCCTGTTGCCATACCTTGACGACGTCGGACAGCGGCTCCACCAGACAGTGCGCAGCTTGGTCCGTTCTTAGAAATACTGAATGGCACCAGCTTTCCAAGTAGCGATTGCCTGACTTCTGTGCATCGGGCAATACTCTCTCCGTGAGTAGATTATGTAACACCGAGGACCCATCGCCGCAGAACAGCCTTGCCACGGCCACGGCGAATTGCAGATCGTCGCACTGGCCCGCAAGGACATTGCAAGCATCAGCCGGGCTGTCTGCGAGCAAAAAGAAGGCTGCTGCATAGTGAAAGCGACGTTTGCCCATCAATGCGTAAGCGTTCTTCCTGGCGGCAGTCTTCGCTTCAGCTTGCTCAAAATCTTTCTTGAGAAAGTTGGTCGTCGATCTCTGCTCGCGATGCCAAGTAGCGATGCGCCAGAGTGCCACAAGTGTCTGCTTCTTGTGCAAGGCGAGGTAGTAGATGGCTGCGTTGACAGGATCAGGTGGTGATGACGCGCGATATGCCGTTTGAGCCATCTGCTCAAAGACTTGGGAGAGCGCTGCTCGGTCCGTCAGCCAGGACATGACGCCCAAGCTGCGAGCAATGTTCCACGTGAGCTTATTATCGTAGTGCAAGACCAGAACATCGAGTAGTGGTTGCTGAGAAGCACTGTGGTATGCTATAGTGATCTCGCGCCACGACATCTCAGGTACAAAGTCTACACTGGGAGCGACAGCGTCATCAGGCGGTGTCGCGCCGTTGGTCGTCCCAGCCACATCCCGGTGTATGGACAGCTGCAGCTTCCAGGCGAACAGATAGTAGAGCGCGTTGCTGTCCAGACCGTTGACGTGATCGCGGAGGTAGAGCAGCGCATCAAGAACGTGACTCAGACGTTGCTGCTCGACTCGTGATAGTCCTGGCAACTGCTTCTCCTCGAGCTGCTCCTTGAGATCAGCAACTGTGTCTGAATCGACCCATTGGCCACGAATATCTTCGGCTGCCATGATCATCTCTACACCTTGGTCCAGCAAAGGGTGGAGTTCATCGCCAGGGCTCCAGAACTTTAGCTTGGATGCAAGGGTGCTAATCACAGCCACCGCAGAACGAGCACGGCCGTGAAGCACGAATCGCTCAAGTGTGTCTGGATGCCATACCGGAAGCGGCTGGCTGAAGTGATTGGCGAGTGACTGCAATGCGATGGTGGAGGCGTCCTCTTCAATGCCGACCGCCTCACGGACCTCGTTATCGAGCTGGTCAGTGAGGAGTGCAGGGGCATGTATCAAAAGCACAGCATTGGACTGGACTGCAAGGCTCCCGTCCTGTCGCCATGCCAGATCCGTGATCTCGAGCCCCATGTGAGCGACCGAGACGTGCTGTACGGTACGCCACAGTCGCATCGGATCACTGCCGTGCTTGTACTTGCCTTGTGACAATACTGTGACTTCTGTGTCGAAAGCCACGGCGACAAAACTGGGCCTCGACGATGGGGTAAAGCACCGCACGGCGCGAATTGTGGTCGTGACTGTCTGACGATGCTCGATGTACCCACTCCGCAGATCAAGTATGGAGAGACAGCTGTTGACAGAGTCAAATACTGCGGCAACATTCGCATTTGCCGCCAGCAAAGTGCCGTTCGCGACTCCTGTCTCAAACGTGCACGTCTGCTTCTGCGAGCTGTGGGATCGTGACGTGACTTTGATCTGGCCATTGTCTGAGAGCACAGCTTCATGTTGTTCGCCGTTAACATCGCTACTCTCAGACAGATCCGCGCGGTACCATGAGCTGGCCATGCACAAGCGATCATTTCCTGGAGCAGAGGTCGAGAAATAGGTCTCGACCAAGCCCTGCCACCACGACACGGCTCCCGAACTCGACAAGCTATGCATCAGAATGTGGATTTCGTCGTCTTGAAACCACGCAGTTGGAATCGCAGGAGTGTCCGCCGGAAGCCTCAGTGGAAGGCCCTCGGCGTGCGCAAGATGCAGAGGCTGTGCCTTGGTTGGTGTCTCCGGCCTGCGTTTGTGTCCAATGCTCTGCAGTCCCCAGGCAGACATCCTGCCCTGGCCATCGAGCACGATCACGACATCTAATTCCTGTGAAACGAGCTCTTTCATGTGCTCTTTGGCGTAACTGATCTTATTGTCTTGCGAGAGACCAATTGCCGCGTTGAGAGCAGCCGAGAATTGGTCTGCCGGTAGCATCACGGCGTAACGCGCCGGCTTAGTATTGGCAAGACTGCCGTTGGCAACCAAAGTGGGCGAGTCGGGAATGGCCGAGACGAGATCAATCGACGTGTGCAAAACGAGCATGTCCAAGTCATGGATGCCACCCGTACGCCATATCCGGAGCACGCCATCCATGGCAATCGTGTACAGCACCTCCTGCTCTTCTTCGTGTCGCCGACTGATTGCACTGCTTCTCCTGATATCCACATGCTCGGCGAGCGGTCGCCATTCCAGATGTGTCACGGCTGCCGGATGCGGCAGGTACGCGTGGTCGAACAGTCCTTCCTCAAACGACAGTCGGCGCCATATCTTGACCAGACGATCCACGCGAGATCGACTGGCGATGACGGTCGAGCTGGGGCTAAAGGCCACTTGCTGCACCGGTCTTGCGACAGGCTTGGACCACAATGCCACGCGCTCTTCGACTGCCTCGCCGTCGATTGCCGACGTCCGCGGCGAGCTGCTCCGCGAGGTCGGCAGCGTGGAAAACAAGGTCAAGAAGCTGCTGCCCGCAAGGAGAGCCTCCCCCTCATTGCTCCAGCATACCGACAACGTCTCCTCTTCGACATCGTCCTGGCGCAGCAGGAGCGCCTTTTCCCACCAGATCTTCGTCCATCCCTCGGCGATGGGCTCCAAGATCCACGCGTGCTGCCTCCCCGCCACAATCAGCTTCCCGCTCTTGGGATCTGCTGCAACCGCAACCAGCTCATGCTTGAACGCGACGACCTGAACCAAAGTCCGAGGCCCGGAAAGCACATTCAGCTGCCTTCCGGAGATGTATGCGATATACCGCTTGAAGCGATAGATCCATGTCGTTGTTGCCTGTAGCGACTGGGCAGGTGCACCGGGCAGGATTTCCGCGAAAGCTGTTGCTGGCGGCGTGGAGGTGGTGGTGTCCAGCCCGGGAGAGGTGGATGGCATCGCAGGGTGTGCTATTGCGTCCGTTCGAGTACCATCGTCTGGTTCGAAGTGTCCTCTCAATACATCCCTGCTCTACTGCGTCAACACTTTCTTGCTGTCGGTACTCGAGTGCATGTACATATATACGCTGACGCGCGCCTGCCGAACGCCGTGCAGCGCTTGATGACTCAGCAAAGCGCTAGACTCCTTTTGGTCTCCGTGTAGATGAAGTGATGCATACAATGTCTACTACACGATACCATGTATTGGTCCGCAGGCTACATGGGTCTCTAGAGCCTCCACTACCTCAGATGAACAGCTTAGCACCGTGATACTTGGTCTCCTTCGCGTACCAGCTCTCGCTCAACACCTCGGCGTCCGCTCCCGTCCGCTCAGGAAAGCCATCAAAGCTGACAGCATAGGTGGCAACAGAATGCGCAATCAGCTTCGTGTTGATTTCCCAGGCTGTCCGGTTGACATTGCCAACATCGTCGCAGAGCTGGTGGTAGCAAGGATCGTACCAATCGCCAGCTTTACCGCCAAACATCTTTGCTTCCTCCTTGGTCTTGATGCCCTCTGCACCGGTCGCGATGCCTCCCGCAGGGATACCAGCACGGATGAATCCATCATAGTCGGATCGTCCATCAAATGGAATGAAAGTGTAGTTCAGACCGTGCTTCTTGTACCAGTTGACGTACAAGTCGCGGAGCTCCTCACTTCCAGCTGGGTTCTCTGCGTTTGTGGCATTGTAGATCTGGTAGGCAAAGTTTGGCGATCCCATCATATCGTAGTCCATGAACAGCCGGACCTTCTGGTTCTCGTCCTGAGAAAGGCTGGCTGCGTAAAAGTCTGAGCCGACAAGACCTTCCTCCTCTGCGGCCCACCATGCGAAGCGTACGCAGTTGTTGACGGAGAAGTTGGTCAACTCGGTTGCCACTTCGATTAGGGAGAGAGTGCCAGAGCCGTCGTCGTTGATGCCGGGGCCTTCGGGGACTGAGTCCGAGTGTGCTCCGAGCATGACGCAGTTGTCCGGATCACCTTCAACCGTCTGCGCAACAATGTTGAGAGTGTGGATGGTGTTGACTTCTCCGTCAATGTATGCGATTGCGTCGACCTTCTTGCCTGACTTCAGTTTCTCCAGAGTAGGCGTGGCTTCCTCCAGAGAGATGCCAAACGTCGCGACATGGTCAGCTTCTGGCGTGCCCATGGTGCCGTGAAGAGTGCCGTTCTCGCTGTTGTATATCACTGCAGCAACAGCGCCAGCTCGGCCTGCGTGTAGAGACTTGTCACCAAAGGCGCACAGGCCACGTTTGATGAAGGCGATGTTGTTCTTCACCGTCGCCGGATAATCGGATGCTGCACAGCCGTTGTTCTCAATAAGAACGACGTCTCCGTGGACCGGCTCTTTGTCCTTGGTAGGGGGAGTGAGGCTCATAGCAGAAGCATTGACGATGACTTCGTCTCCGAGCACGAGACGTGACTCAAACACACTGCCAGAGTATGCCGGGAACGACTGCTCAGTGAGGTTGTAGTAGTCACCAAGCTTCGCAATCGTTGCCCAGATGTATTCCAGAGTAGCTTGATGGCCAGCACTACCAATCACTCGTGTAGGTCGGTTGTACTCGTGCCAAGATAGCTCTGCGAGCTTGAAGAGATCTTGAGATCGAGCATAGAGTCGATCGCCACTGATGGCAGATTGGAGCTTATCGGTGTCAATAATGGGCAGCTTCTTGCCGCTGGAAGAGAGCAGAGGCTGTTGCTCGAAAGCCACAGCATTTCCGAGCAAGACTGCGGTCGCGATGGCCTTGAATGTCGCCGCCATTATGTCGATGATGAAGTCGAGAAGAGGGCGGTCAGTGTTGTTCTGTGTTGATGGGGTGATTGGACCCTATCCGGCTGAACTGCGGCCGAACTGATCCTTGGCGAAACACTTGCTCACGCTCTGTGCTTCTTCGTGATGGCATGTCTCATCGTCTTCCCCATCTGGCCTACACAGCAGCATTTCCTTTCGGAGGCGGCTATCAGTGGCGTTCGTCGTGCTACCACATCGCATTTCTGCAGCACGCGTCCACAGCCAAAGCCGCACCACCACAAGCAGCTCACCCTCAACAGTGAACCAACGCAAGATATAAGATGAACGGCTACCACATATCTGCAGCCGAACAATGGGTATATACTCTCTAGAGCAAGCCTGTGTTGCATTCAAACTGCGAAATCATTCTCACGCAGTCAACTGATCCCACTTCATCGCCAAAAAAACCTGCGCAACAACCTCCTTCCCATCAACCTCCGCCCTCTTCTCAAACCCCTTCACCCGGCCCCTCTCAAACCCCGCATAAAACAAACACTCTTCCAGATTGTTAATCCGTCCTTTAGACTGATACTTCATCTTATCGTCCAACGAGACCTGAAACTCCCCGCCACCCTCCCCTTCTCCCGCCAACTGCTTCGTCTCCTGCTTCAACGAAATAACAACCGCGTACCCCTTGGGCTGCAACGCATAAATCGTATGCTTGATCCCGCCAAAAATGTACTTGGGATCCTCGCCACTCACGCCAAACACTGCGTGCGTGTAGTAGTCCATGGCCAGCTTATCCGCCGCGACGACTTCTGCATTGGGTAGACCCTCGACGGATGCAGGGTCCGGCTGTTCTTGTGACGCGACGGTGAGCGTAGGACCGAACGGTGTGCGGACGGGCTCGGTGACCTCATGGAGGGCTTTGGCGAGCGCGGCGTCGCTGACGAGCACTTTGGAGCCGCCGTGGATTCTGAGCCGCGAGCCGTATTCGTCAATGACTTGGGGGAGGATTGCTAGGATTTCTTTGGACGTTGACGACGACATTTTTTGTTGTATCTGTCTGAGAGAAATTTGACGTGAGATTCTGCGAGTGTGGTTGATCCTGCTGATTGTTTTGCTTTGGAACTGTCTACATGTCTTCACATATGCCGTCACATCACCAAGAGAGGTACAGATGTACGCTGACATCAGAACCGCAACCCGGTCCGCTCGCCCGGCATCGCTGCAGAGCTTCCCATTCCGGACTAGCCATGTCTGGGCTCTCTATACTCTATATAAAGAACAATGCGGGATCTGTGTATGAGAGAACACCAGAGTTCTCGTGTCTATACACAACCTTCGGCGTATCTTGCACGCACAGTATAGCTAGCGACAAAAGGTAGACATGGCAGGACCGCACCACAAAGGCGAGCCTGCTCGTGGACGACCTTGACAGCCATGCCTGAAAAGCCGCATTGAAGAAGTGCGAACAAAGAAAAGTTCGACTTCCGCTTCCGGCAAGAATGGAGGACGTTCATTGTCCGATACTGGCAGATACATTATGCTGCACTCTGAGCGACTCGATCCTCACTCTTTCCACTTTCTCACCACCACTTCCCATGTTCGCCTGCAGTGCATGCAGCAGACTGTAGACCCTTCCAGCTGGGAAAAATCGAACAATTCAGAGACACCGAGCACACTCAAGATGACAAATCCAGATACCCCTGACGCGCCCACCCCTTCGACAGGCAAGGCATCATCTGCAACATCATGGGCACAGCTGTCAGCAGAATTCGTTGCCTTTGCCACGAATCATCTCGATCCAGAAGGTGAGTCTGCCTAGCGAGGCATGAAGCTAGCCTGAGCTAATTGATGAACAGATGCCAGTGGTATCGCGGGTAATCTCGAGGTTGCGTTCATCGACTTGCGCCTCGACGAGCGCAAGCAAGTCATGGGCAAGATCCGCAAGATTGTGGTCGCAGAAGCGGAGCTCAAGAGTCTCGAGGAACAAATCAACGCATCCGATGATGCAGAGGCCTCTCAAGCAACCTGGGCTCAGATGGAGAGCAAATCTGCCGAGCTCGCCGCACTCTTCTCGGAACTGGACAAGCTGTGGAACGAACAGCCAAAGGACGACTCCACTTTTGGGTATTTGCTCCAGCAGCGGGGGAAACAAGCAGGGGATCTCAAACGTGACGCCGGTGTCCTGGGGTCAAATGATCCAGTATCAGCAGCTGGCGGTGCTGCTTCATTCGAAGCTGGAATGGCGAACCTGACATTCAGATCAGAGCAGCACCCGAGAATATATGTGAGTGCTTGGTTCGGAGGAAGCACTGCGAAAACGTCTGCTGACCAATGGTGACTTTTACTCTGCAGGGATCACATATCCACTGGTTACGCGCACAACAACTCCAGGCGATTCGCGACAGCAGCAGGTCGTTGAAAGCGGCGGCAATGGCCAAAGGACCCCTCAAACAACCAGACAGCACGTGGCGACCAATTCAATCGATGGTGAGGCTTTTTGCGACGTCGCCGTGAAAA
This sequence comes from Septoria petroselini, assembly GCA_022559915.2. NCBI lineage: Eukaryota > Fungi > Ascomycota > Dothideomycetes > Mycosphaerellales > Mycosphaerellaceae > Septoria > Septoria petroselini. The sequence continues at coordinate 390,008 of JAFJTQ020000008.1, forward strand.
GAATTTGGCTAACGTGAACGCACAGGCGGGCGGCATGGGCAAGATTCAAGTCTGGGCGAAGGACGACGGCCAGGGCAAAATCATGGATCGAATCGTCTTGAAAGATACCTGTATGGAGCAACGCTCCTGGAACGCCGCTTCGTCCTGGTATGGCACTGGAGCGGACCGGGTACCAATCGAGGTTTGGGTGCATTCGCAGATGTCTGGTCGAGGAGACCATGTCGTCCAGCTGATATCCCCGGAGGTCCAGATCGATGATGGAACGCGCACGTTCCGGATGTGGTTGGAGTACTGTCCAAATGGCGATCTCTTCGATGTCATCAGACGACATCGCGAAGCATGGAATGCCATACCAATTGAATTCATCCTATATGCCTTCAAAGCCATGGTCGACGCCTGTCTGATTATGGAACAAGGCGCACTGTCTGAAAAGCAGGATGGCTGGGAACAGATTGTCCATCGTGACCTGAAACCCGAGAACGTGTTCCTTGGACTGTCGCGGCCGGCGTTCAACAACTATCCCGAGCCCAAGATGGCAGACTTTGGTCTTGCTATCGTAACTGACCCCGACGATCCAGCCAATCCTGAATTGTACAATGATAGCAGCGGCACACAGGGCTACGTAGCGCCGGAGCAGGTGCACATCGTCGACGGGAGGACCGGTGAAACGATCGACAACTTTAAGCTGCTGGCTCCATGCAACGTCTGGGGTATTGGAGCCGTAGTCTTAGACATGCTGGAATGCATGCCGAGGAGCTATCTCAGCCAGCCAGACTACAGGAGCAGCGGCGCACGGGAGTACTTCGCCGACACGGGAGCGAGGGATGCGTTTGGTGGCGTGGATCGTCTTTGGGGTCCAGATCCACATCCGCACGCTGATTTTTTCGACATGGTTGAGCGCTGCCTCAAATACCGGCCAGAAGAACGACCGAGTCCGGAGGAGTTGCGCATATGGTTGGTGAACAAAATGGAGCCCATGACCAAGTGGCTAGAGACTCTAGGCGAAGCTGGCGATCCGCGTCGATCTGTCGTGCCCAAAGAGCAACCTCACTATGTGGGAATGGCTTTCCAAGACTTGGTCGGGACGGAACCGAGATGGCCTAGCTTCTACCCCTCGTCCAATGTGGGAGGAGGTGCACCTCCCGGTGGTGGTGCAGGCGGAGGAGGAGGTCTGCGAATAGTGAATGCGGCTCCAGGCGACTTCTCGTTCCCGAACGCTTCACTCAATGGGAGTGCAGCAGCGTTCCTGGCTAGCCTCGCTGACGAATAGTGTGTGTGTTTCTGTTTTCTTCTGCTGAGGTCGCGGCATAGTTGTAGATGGGCAGTGAGATGTTGAATAATTTGGGCTTTGGCAAACTCTCGATGCGTGAAATATCACAAGCGTAGCTCGTCGAACTCTTCATCCTGCGGAAATCCAATGTGGAGGCGGCCACACGTGGCCCATTCCAGCTGTACGCCAGCGCCAGTCTCAAAGTCGATCACGCGTCCTCCGTGCTCTTTGTCTCGGCTGAGGAAGATGCATTGCAGTCCCTCGCCGCTGACTGCCTTCTGCCACTCCGGGACGCAGAAGCCGAAGATCTGGCCCTCGACGTCCCAATATGTCTGCTGCTGCGTGTTGATGTACTTGAAGCTGCCATTGAGCCGGAAGGGCAGCGGCGTGTTCTTGTTCTGCTCAAACAGCTCCCTCACCTGCTTCGCAGTTGCGCTCGGCGGGGGCCGTTCGCGCTCTGAGGGCTGGAACGTCGTTGCCATGACGAACGGCGCTGCGCTGTCCTTTCCCGCCACCTCCACGTCTCCGTCTTTGTCGATGGTATAGGCGACACCGTCCACCTGAACCAAGTCGCCCTCGTCGTCCTCGAGGAAGCCGATGCCGTGACTGCCCTGGGTCTTGAGGAACGCTACGGGCGGACCTCCTTCTTTGAGACCCGCATGGAACGCCGAGAACAGCGAGTATTGCACGATGTCGTTGGGTGCGGTCTTTGCCATTGCTTGTGTCAATAGTCGAGTATGACAGAGCTATGGGAAGGGGTGATGTCGGTCGTCAGTCGCACCTGCCGTGTATGCCTCACCGCCCTCGCATGCAGCTAGAACCCGTCGTGGCACCGTGCAGCTTGTGTCTCGTTGCCTACGTCCTGCTCAGCAGATGTTTCTTCCATCTTCGTAGCTGACCATCGTCACTGCCAGATTCGACAGCGACTGCCGTTCGGTAGATATGTTGAACATAAGTCGATCTATGGGTCGCGTAGAACGCGTATCTATCTACGGCACGGCCAACAGAAGGGCGCAATTCGCCAAGCGGGACCCAATGCCGAAGTCGCTAAGTTAGGTACACCCCTGCTGCTCATCTTAGTCATCCAATCCAAGATGTCCAAGATTCTCTTCCATGGCACAGGAGCCATAGGAACAACATACGCCTACCAGCTCGTTCAGGCCGGCTGCGATGTGACAGCCATCTGCCGATCAAATTACACAGCAGCGAAACAGAATGGCTTCCACATCAATTCGGCCCTCTACGGCAAAGACCTACACATCAAGCCCAAAGTCGTGAAGGCTCCCGAAGAAGCTGCCCAGAATGGCCCATAGGACTATCTGCTTGGCTCGTGCAAAGCTCTACCAGAGGCCAAAACAGCCGCGACGATCGCTCCGGCTGTCACGCCCGGGCGCACTACCATCGTGCTCGTGCAAAATGGGATTGACATTGAGCAGGAGTATGCAGAACGCTTCCCAGAGAATCCCCTCCTCAGCTGTGTAGTCTATCTCCCCGCGACACAGACCTCTCCTGGGCACGTCAGTATGGGCGGATTCGAGTGTCTAGAGATTGGAGCTTTCCCCGCCAGCACTCGTGATGATCCGACAGTGAAGACTTCAATCGACGACCTCATCAAGCTCTTGCAATCCGGCGGCGGCAATCCCGTCTATCACGCTGACATCCAAGAGCTGCGCTGGTTCACGCTCCTCCTCCGCAGCAGAACCCGTCATCAACGGCGTCCTGGATGAAGTCATCGCAGTGTCCCAAGCACTCGGCTACAAGTCCATCACACGCGTAGCCGCAGATGAGGGTCTAGCGACCATCAAAGGACGCAGCAACACCCCAGGCATCGAGCCTAGCATGCTCGTGGATGTCCTGTGGACCAGGCGAACCGAGCATGAAGTCATCTTGGGCAATCCTGTCCGAACGGCGCAGAAGATGGGTGGAAATGCTCTACGCGATGGTCAAGGCGCTAGATTTGGCACATCCGAAGAGGAAAGAAGGGAAGAGTTTGGATCTCGTATCTTGCCTACACCTCCCCGCCCCCCCTCCCCCCCCCCGATTCTTCTTCCCTTCTTCTCCTACATCTAACTACAACTTCCCCGCCACCTACCATCCTCCCACTTGACATTATACCAGCAACCGTTACCTTCATCATTGCACGGGTTGGACTAAAAGATGTCAATTGTCAGTATTTGCATATGCAAAACACGCTTGACACAAACAACAAAAAGTAAAAAAGGAATAGAGAGAGGGTAATACATACAGCCAAACAGGGTACCCTCCCATCAGGCCGAGCCCCTTCTGGGAAGAACGGGGGAGGCCGATGAGGCCCTTCTATACCGAACGTGGGCCTCCATCGGTAGCAGTAGCCGAACGGGGCCTCGGTCGAGTGGCGTTTTACGCAGCTTGTCTATATGTGGAGACGAGCGTATTAGTTTTAGTTTTAGTTTTAGGTAGTAGGGGGGGGGGGGGGTTAGATTGGTAGGCGGGTTGCGGGTTAAGGAGGATAGATAGGATATGATATAATGCAATAGGAAAAGGAGGGACGTAGGGAGGAGTTCTAGCGTACCCAAGTACCATCTCTCTCGTCAGCAGCGACGAGATTGACGCAGGTAAAGAGTAAGAGGGAGGAGAGTGAAATTTGCAGCTTTTTAGAATAAGAAGCTGGCAGTAGCAATAGCAGTACTCTGCAAAGGTAGATTGTAACGAAGAAGTAGTTCAACAGCAACGCGGTTACTAGTCTTTTATATCAATCTGACTACCAGCTATATTTAGTTTACTCATTGCAGTAGCGTTCTCCTATACTGCTACTGTGTTGTTTGCCTAACAGAATAGTATATGGTCCCACGGACCTCTAGACTCTGCTTCCTATACCCCGAAATTTGAGCGAGATGTTTCGGTCTTCGGAGGAAATGGGATCGAGATACTACCGACTCGGTGGACTAGGCGATCACTAGTTTCCAGTTCCAGGATTGTTGTTCACGAGAAGATCTTCTCGCTGATACGTATGGCGACATACAGAATGAGTAGATGAAAGATGAAGCATGCAGATTAGCATTATGACATTAATCCATCTACATGCATCGGCCGTCTCCGCTGCTCGCTCCCTGCATCCAAGCACGAATGAAAGATTAAGATGGGTATCTCTCCAGATGACAACAAAAAGCACGCTCGCTATGCAAAGTCATGGTCCCATGTCGCTCGTCCTCAACAACACCTGCCTGTGCCGCCACCGCCAGCAAGTCCCAGCACGCCTCCCTTCCGCCTCCGTCTGCTCGTACCGCCCCCATACCCATCACTCGTGAGACCCCCAGACTTGATACTGCTCGACCCGTCGTCAAAGCGGTAGTAATCCGCATCTCCATACTGAATCCCACTCATCGGGTCATCGGGATCAATCTCGCCGAGTTCAATCTTCGTCAAGATGATCCTCGCAAGCTTATTGAATGCCTCTTCGACACCATCCCCCGATAGCGCGCTGACTTCCATTGCGGCGGGGATTCGGTTCTGACTGGCCCAGTTGGCGGAAACGCTGGTGCTGACGGCTCTGTCGTTGTAGTTGTTATTGTAGTTGTTATTGTAGTCGTCTGCGATTACTGTCGCTCTCTGCTGGTTGCCTACGAGGCCAGTGGGCATGCTCCCCGAGGGCCCGATTGTACCGTTCCAGCTGCTCATACTGCCGAATGCATCGCCGCCCGCTCCTCCGTCCAGCAAACTTTCCTGCTGCTGCTGCTGCTGCACTTCTCTCGCTAGCGCCGGGTCGTCCTTGAGGTCTTTCTTGTTGCCCACTAGGACGACGCTCAACTGCGGACTCCCGAGCGTCCTCGCATCGCGCAGAAACTCGCCCAGCCCGCGGAAAGAGTCCGGACTGCTGACATCGTAGACGAGAATAGCGCCTGCCGCGCCGCGATAGTACGACCGGCTGACGCTGCGGAATCTCTCTGTGCCCGCCGTGTCCCACAGTTGTAGCTTGATGCGCTTCCTTCTTGCCGCAACAGCATCGCGGCCTCCTCGATACGTGCCGTTCGTGGCGCCCAGATCGCCGACTTTGACAATCTTGCTGGCGAATTCTACGCCGATGGTCTGGGAGGACAGGATGCGCCATTCGGACTTGACGAAGCGGTGCAGTAGACAGGATTTGCCGCTGTTGGAAGGGCCGAGCAGGATGATTTTGGCGAGATAGTCGTACATGGAGCCCAGTTCTTGCGGGCCATGGCTGCTGCTGGAGGGAATGTCGGTGTGGGCTGTTGACGAGGCGGTGCCTCTTCGTTGGCGGGACATGACCGCGGAGTGGGGTGGCGAGGGGGTGTTATTGGGGCGGATGCATGGCGACGAGGCGGTCGACGAAGTGCTACAAGTCGACCTAACTTAGCTGTGCGGCGATAAGCACTGTGATTGTGGCACGCAGCAGGTCAGATGAGGTGGTGACGGAGTGTCTTGGCAAACTAACATAGAACTATTTATCACATGCCATCTTGTTCTTCCATCTCTTCGTCCTTCTCTTGACACCAAACATCGTTGACTTACGGTCTTGTCAGAGACAGCTGCAATTGAAGAATCGCCCAGTAACACTTACAAATGCTACTGGGCTCCCGTCAGGCAGCATCATCAGGGCAAGACCTCACATTTCCACGACCACATCCATGGCAATCGATCTACCATTACTTCTGATAGCAGGCCATGATGCCTTGGCTTGAACCCACAGGCTCAGGGCCTGCCATATACTACGTCTCGACTACAGGACATTCTCTACACGAGCTTGGAACTGGCTATTTCATAGAGACAAAGAATCCCAAGACCCCAGAAGGCAGGACCTTGCACGCGCAGTCTGCTGCCATGCTCATATCGCATTATCTACACCATGCATTGGCACGCTCGTTGACCTCGCCGGCTTCTTACTCGCTCGCGCTCACCCCTCGAGCATGGCACCTGGATATCGGTCTTTTAAAAGCCCACCCAGATTGGCGTCTTTGCTGGGACGCCGCTGTGCATTGGTCACGAGCCAAGGCTCGACGTCTTTCGATCGAGCGGCTGAGTGGTTGAATCAACCTTTTGAGCCCATCTGTATCCGCATGTGCTCCCAACGAATGCATTCGATTGAATCCGAGCAAAGCATTGGATTCTAAGTTACGGCCACTCACAGAGACAACCGCATTACAAATGCACTCACATCACGTTTGCTGACACCAAGTTGTAACAAAGCTTCACAGCCTCCTCTCCTATCATACTATGCAGGTTTCGGCCCTATCGATGGTAGTACCGTGTTTTCTTTCCCAAGGTCGTCCTAGCTGACAGTCGTGGCAGAGTTCACAGTCTTTGTTGAGAGTACTACACATCATGCTACATGAATGATGTCAAACTGATCCGGCCATTATTGTCGTTGAAGGGTCGCTTTCCAGGTAACCAACTTCATGCTCAGTACCAGGATCGCATCGCCTAGGGACACCTTCCAAGCTGCCTGAAGAAAGGAAGTGGCCAATCAAGGTCGACGTGACGAGGACACTGGTCGTACCCCATGCAAGGAGATCTAGGATTCCATGTACGATTGCGCGAACGTGAGCAGTACTTCAGCTTACGGCAAGGAGGACACTGCACCTGATTAGTGATATGCCATCACATCAGCTCGTTGCAGCCTTTGTCCGGAGCATAAGAAGCCTTGGATCACTACTCCTGAGCACGCAAAGCGACGGTCACTTCTGCTGGCAAATTCATCAACGAAAAGCGCACATTCATCGGAGCTCGACGGTGTATGGCGGCTCTACTTCTGAGACAGGTGCAGGGGGTAGAGATATGTTTGACGCTCAGGGAGACCGGCGGACTTGGCACACTTGGCGACGATAAACTTCCGTCGCCGACGACACGTCGTCCTGTCCGCTTTGATTCCACACTCCATGTTTCGCCCACGGAGGATGTGCAAACGGGGGAGGCAGTGTTGATGACTACACGATGTATGTCTTCACCTCCCGCTGATCCTCGAATCGACTTTCCATGTACTACATTCATACAACAAGGCAAATGTCCACATCTGCAACAAGACATTTTCCTTCCCTCCCTCCTCACTAACTCCTCTCTCTCCTCTCTCCTCTCTCTCCTCTCTCCTCTCTCCCCACCACCATCCCCAGCAGCAGCCACAATGGACGCCTTCACCCCCGCCCAAACAATGCAACTCATCGCCCGCACCGGCGAGAAAAAAGGCTCCATGCCCCTCGCCAAATTCCTCGCCAACGCCCTCCTCGCCGGCCCCCGCCTCGGCTTCGGCTGCGCCCTTTCCCTCTCCACCTCCACCGCCCCCTGGTACCAAGCCAACGCCCCAGGCCTCATCCGCACCATCTCAGCCTGCTTTTTCCCCATCGGCCTCATCCTCGTCGTTCTCACCGGCGCAGAACTCTTCACGAGCACGGTCATGTTCCTCCCCGTCGCGTTCCTTGAGCGCAGAATTACGTTGTTGGCTGTAGGGAGGGGCTTGGTGCTGGCGTTTATGGGGAATCTGGCCGGCATGCTGTTTTTCATGGCGGTAATCTGCGGGTATGGAGGAGTTTTTGACGAGGATGCGTTTCGGGAACAGGCGGTCAAATCTGCGGTTAAGAAGGCAGTTGAGCCGGCGTGGCATCAGATTTTTCTAAAGGGTGTTGGTGGTGAGTTCGTTCTTCTCTTTCTTTGCTTTTTCCTTGACGTTCAATAGTTCTATCCGTCTTGTGTGTATTTGTCTGGTGATGTAGAAAATGCTGATTCTTGAACGACGGTGATAGCGAACTGGCTTGTCTGCCTCGCCGTCTTCTTTGCCAACTCCAGCCGTGAGATCGGGTCGAAAATCGTGGCCATGTGGTGGCCTATTATGACTTTTGTCGCGCTGGGAATGGATCACGTCGTGGCGAATTTCTTCATCATCCCCATGGGAATGTGGTGCGGCGCTCCGATTGGAGTGTGGTTCTATATCTGGAAGTCGATGCTGCCGGCTCTGCTTGGGAATGCGATCGGCGGTGGTCTCTTCGTGGGAGCCGCGTACTGGTGAGAACGAACATTCATTCTGCAAGGATTGTGTGAGGTTTTGCTAACAAGCCCAGGTGGATTCTCATGACGGGCAAAGAAGCTGTGGCTGCAGATTTCGATAAGCAGGATCAGATCTGCGATGTGCCACTGATAAAAGTACAGAGGCCGTCGGTCATCAACAGTTATGCGTCGAGCGTTGACAACATTAAGCATAGTGCGAGGTCATCTGTGGAAGTTGCGAGAACGCCAGCGGGCTGGCCGTGAGATACTGAAAAGTACAGATAGGCGTCATACAGCTTTTGATGCACGCCCTGATCGATCAGCCGTATCGCAGCACGCTCAATGCGCCAGTCGCCATGCAAAAGGTCCAACACTTAAGCGCCCATTCATCGTCAAGACCTCACTCAAATTTACCACCAAGCCCCTTCCCAAAGCCGCTACTAGCGTTCCTCCGGAGTTGGGCAATCTTGGCAGTATTCTCCGCTCTCCGCCTTGCACCCTGCTCAACAATTGCCTTTCGTTCCGCGTCCCTGGCCTGGTACGCAAGCGAGCTCTTCTTCGAGCCTCCCATCTTCACACCGCTAGCACTTCCTCCACTGTCCTGTCTCGACAGGCCATTGCTAGTGCTGACGCCGCGATCGTTTGCTCCATTCGCAGCACTACTCGTGGTCGCTCTGCGAAGGAGAGACGGCGCGCGGAAGCCACCGCCTTGTGAGCCGGAACCCCAGGCTGTTCGGGAACCTGCCCCAGACTGCTCGGATGAGCTACTAGCACGCTTGAGGCTGAGACGGTCCACGACCGAAGTCTTGGGAAGTGCTGTGTTTCGACGCTGTGAGGCTGGGAGGCGTGGCGGAGGCATGGCGATGTGGTCCGGAGCGAAGCCGCCATCGTTTTGACGGGCAAGCTCATCGCGCATGTCGTCTTCGCCATCGTTAGAATTGTGATCGGCCTCGTGATTGGAACCCTCGACATCATCATCGTCCTTTTCGTGCTCGGAGTCCGAGCTCAAATCGACAGCTGTGGGCCCCGCAAGTGGGACATTTGGCTCTTCGAGGAGGAAGCTGACGGAGTCTTGGATCTCCAACAAAGATGCAGGTGCTCTGAAAGCAGAAGGTTGTGTGCGTCGTTGCTTGGCCGGTGGTCGCCCTGATGGGTCATTGTCCGCCTGTCGCTTGTTGCCACTGACCTCTCTCAGAGGAGCTGCTGCAGGCTCGAGTTGCTGCGAAGCTTGACTCTGTGATTGTGAGTCGGGCAGTTGAGAGTCGTCTTCGGCGTCGGAGAGCTCCAACGCATCATCGTCTCTCTCGTCATCGTCGGCGATGGCTTTCAAAAAGGCATCTTTGCCCATGCTGTGCTTGCCTTCTGCCAGACTGGCAATGCTTTCATCCTGCAGCAAGAGCTTGCGTTTCCGAGCCTCCTCGCGCTGCTTGATCTGCCGTCGTCGCGCGGCGAGATCATCATCATCTTCATCCAGATCGAACATGTTTGCTTGCTTCCTCCGCAGTGCACCAGTCATCAAGTCCTTGTACAACTTCTGGTGGTCTGCTTCGTCCGCGATCCGTTGTCGCTCTGCGTAATGAGCAGCAAGCTGCCGCTCGTCGACGTCGATCAAGCTGGAGTCGATCATCTCGCGATCCTCCTCCGTCTCAGGTGCAACGTAGTCGTCACCTCCCAGGCCGTTGTACTCATCTTCAGATTCCTCGGCTTGCTCATCCATCATCTCTTTGGTCTCTCGTTGAGCGTTGGCGAGTTCCTCGGCACTCAAGGCATCCTTGCGCTTGCGAGCCATCTCTCTAAATGCATCCTTTTTTCGTGTCTTTGCAAGCTGTTCCGTTTGGACTTCTTCGTCATCGCTATCAGATACTACAGGACGATGTCCACGCACAAGCCGATTCCTCTTCGGGACTGCGGCAGGAGATTCGCTGATGCGCAGGCGCACAGTCGACTGTGTGTCGTGATCAGGTGCGGATTGCAGCTTCTCCTCAAGCGCCAGAGCTGGCATGGATTGCCATGTTGCGGGGAGTCCTGGATCTTGTGATGGCTCCCATCCGGGTGTCTCGTTTGTGGCGATTGAGCCGGCCTTGGGATGATTGTGGACGGGTGTCTCGGGTGCTTGAGTCTCCCAGCAAAGACTGACCTGCTGGCTTTCCGGTAGCTGGCTGCTAGGGACGTGGTCGACTTGACTCTCACCAGGTTGGGTGAACTGGGGCCGAACAGCAAACGTTGGTGTCGGAGGTCTAGCAGAGTTTGTGGGCACAAGATGGTTGAGAAGATCCATCGAGTCTTGTAGAACTTCTTGTGTCGGTGTCTGCATTGTGGCGTTGAACATTTGTGTAGGGCTCATCAGTGAGCTCGCTGGACGGGCTGCACCAAAGTTGAACGCAGCAAAAGGATCGTCGTCTTGTGTCTGTGCAGGTGTGTGTGTAATGTTTGGCAGCGGCTGCGAATTCTCCACGTCACTCTCGTCTTCTTCGTCCACGATGACTCGTGATTTGCGAGGTTTGCGTCCAATAATAGGCGTCTGTGACAGACTGAATTTGTCTTGGACATCAGCAGGTTTGGCTGGTGTGGCATCGGCTTTGATAGCTGTCTCCGCGGCATCGGCCTCGACCAGTGCAACGTCCTCCACCATTTCCTCGTCCACATCTTCCTCCTCTTCACCCTCGTCTTCGTCTTCGTCCTCTTCAGCAGCATCGTCAACCATCTCGTGGTCAGCTCTATCAACACTGCCCTCTTCGTCTTCACTTCCAGAGCGGTCCACATAGTCTTCGTCCTCACTCTCGTCGGCACTGACATCCACGCCGCCATTCTCTTCCTTGGCGGCCGCCTTCTCCGCCTTGCGGATCTCCACAGCATCCTGCCTGGCCTTTTCGAGTAAATTTTCAAAGGCTTCCTGCTCTTTCTCCCGCTCCTCGGAAGTCTGCACCTCAATGCCTTTTGCCTTCAATTCAGCAATGCGTTCCAGTTGCTGTGCTCGAGCCTGCTCCTTTGCTCGCGCTCGCAGCTGTGCTTCCAGCGCGGTGGGATTGATCGAAGGACGAGACTTGCCATGCTTGCGACGGCCAGTCTGACCATCATCGCCACCGAGATGAGCCAAGTGCTTCAATCGGTGTATCGCTCGTGAATCAGTGTTCTGTTTCTTCATGGCGCCTTTTGCTTTGTCAAAGACACTCAGATGTCGAGGCACGTTCTGAACAATCTCGAGATCATCATCGCTGCTGTCATCCGAGGGAGGTGCCATGGCTTTCTTGCCAAGCCTCGCAAGCTTGAGACCTCTCTTCGGCTCTGTCACCGTTGTCGGTTCTTGCGCAAGAGCTGTGATGATCTCTGGCCCGGTCTTGTTACGCGAGGAGCTCATAATGGTGGCAATATCGGGCAGATCGTCGTCATCATCCATCTCCGCGAGACTGGTCAGACTGTCCTCTCGCACGGGCTTGAGCTTGCTCAGCGCCCCCAGTTCGACCAGTGCTCTCTGGCGATCCAGCGGTGTCGGGGGACTCGACGGCGGAGTGCTAGGGGGTTCTCGTGCAGGTCCTTCAATCGTATCGCTGTTTGACGCAGAAGAGGCCGAGCTGTCGCCAGTTTGTTGGGCGGAGGTTTGGCCATTTTGTCGAAAGTTGAACTTCGCAAGAAGATCGTTCGTGGTGAATCGCTTTTTCGTCTTCATCTGATGCGCAAGTGCCTGCTGGCGTGCGATGCGCTGGGTCTCGCGCTCCATGTCGAGCAATGCCTTCTTACTGGCTTTTCTCGTGGGCTTCACGGCATCAGATAGGATTCGCTCGATTTCAGGATTGTCAGGTTCCTCCGAGCCTTCTGCAATGTCTTCTGGTAGGTCCGACGACGCATGTCTGCGTTCCTCTTCGGCTTCCTTTTCCAACCTCTCAGCTCGCTTTTCGGCAACTAAGGCCGCCAGCTTCGACTTCATGCTTGTTGGTCTCGTTGGGAGGTCATCTTCGCTGTCCTCGTGTGCGGACTTTGCCGGGCTGACAAAGAGTGTCGAACGAGCGGCACTTGCTGGGACAAACGGTGGCTGACTCTTGAAGCGGGAATCCAGATTTGGAGTGACGGTGTAGAGCTCGTCACCGGAGTCTGGCTCGGCCGCAGTAGGAATTTGAGGCGAGCTTGCACGCTTCAGGCCGGGACTGCGGGTTCGACTTTGGTCGCCGCCACGCATACGCCTCGCAGCTTTGCCCATCGGCCTTCGGGGCTCGTCGTCTGATTCGTCGTCGGTACTTTGAGCAGAGACGGCAGTAGCAGCACGCTGGCTCGGACTCAACGACACGGCTTTTCCATTTTCCTGGCTGGACGCGATTCTGGAAAAGACATCGAAATCGGAGCTCCGAACCGGAGAGGGAGACGGTGAAGCGTCTTCTTCGAACATCATTCTTGACAATGCTGGACGCGTCGCGTTCAACGCGGCTTCTTGTTCATCTGGAGAGCTCCCCATTGTGTGCGGATGGGAAGTGTGTGCGTCTACCACGCGTTCCTGTGGCCTCCTGGCTGATGGCCGATGTAAGAAGTGTATACCAGCTTATGAGACCATAGTCGCGGTCGCTGTCCCTGGTTAGATATGCTTGAGTAGTGGTGCGGCGTGGGCTGGTGTTGCAATGGCCGGCAGAGGAGGAGGAAACGCGAGGTTCGACACGCGACGCGACTTTCGCGATCTGGACAGGGATTCTCGGGCCGAACCCTCCCCGCAGCACCTCCGAGAGAAGCAAAACACCACGAGAGCGATTCTTGACCACTTTTGAACAAGAAGATGTCTCAATGCAATGCACTCGTGGCGGCCGCAACAGGCCTCTGCGCCGCCTTATCCCGTGCACCGGCCTGTTGCTACGGGCCCCTGGCAGAACAGCGATAGCAACGAGGCATCGACTGCTCGCCAGTGTCTGCATCTCACGTGGACATGCGACGGTCGCTCCTGCCCCCAAGGTCAGCGAGCAGGACCCGCAGGTGAAGGCAGTTCACACGCGCACCGACAACGACAACGGCAACAACAACAACAACAACAACAACAACGGCAATGACAGCGACATCGGCCATGGTGACGGGCGAGAGGTGCGCTTCAAGGAAGGCACCGAGTTTGGGGCTCGTTACTTCCAATCGCAGCTACATCGACACCGATTGCAGCAGGAAAAGGTCGCCAAGGCACGTGCTCGCTTCAAACACCGCGAGCCTGACACGTGGAAGCATGTTGTCCACCTGCTCGACAAGGCTACGCCCGGCGATCCCGACCGATACAAGCGCATCCGGGAGACAGTCACGCTGCCGGCAGGCGTGGCGGCCATATTCTTGCCCAGCACGGAAATTGCCATTCTGGAGATCATGCAGCGGACCGGCTGCCATATACAGATGGCGGCAGGGTACGCCGTCCAGGGTCGCTCCAACGCTTTCACCGGTATTTTCCTGCAAGGCACAAGGGAGCAGAACACAGCAGCCTGGTACATTCTGCCGCAGTACGTGGAAGTCTCCTCCGTCGAGACTGCCGAGACGAGGTCACGTCTCCAGAAGCACGAGCTTCATCGAGAAGTGACGGCAGGCGATGCAGAGCTTCATCGAGAAGTGACGGCAGGCGATGCGGAGCGTCACCAAGAAGTTACGGCGGCCGGCAATGCAGAGCGAGACGGCACACCACAGTTCTGGCGTGTAGACGACAAAAGTGGACGCTCGAATGATCTCGATGAAGAAAGTTCCGGCACAAAGCGTGGGCAACCGTCGGGTCCGGGCCTTGTTCGATCAGTATGGACCCGGCCCCAATTGAGAGCGGACGTGCAGGTACAGCGGCGAGCCCGTGGGGCCTCAGCCCTGCGCAGCCCGGTAGACTTCACTGCATACGTTGCCGATTTGACGTCAACTTCTCCCCGGGTCAGCGAACCAGACGGGCCGTCACCCGGGGCTGCGCAAAAGCGGCCCTTGAACGACCAGATCCAGAAACTTTTTGCGCTTTTCACAGACACCAAACTTGCACACCTCGCCACCACAGAGTCAATTTGCCATGCATTCGAGTTTCTCGTCAAGCACTCAAGCATTGCGAAGGCGCGCCTAATCCTCAAAGTTCTTGACGAAGCAGGTCGAAATGTTGGGCCGGACGCCTACTACGCGCTCCTGACCGGCGCCGCCGATGTAGGGGATATTCACAGCTTCGAGCATGTCTTGAAGTCGATGCTTCGTGGGGGAATGATCCCCAATGCCAGGACCTGGATACCCTTGCACGGCTACCTCTGCCGCTTCGTGCCACACGAGGCTGAATCTTACGTTCAGCTCATGCGATCCAAAGGACTTCTCGTTGACAATGAAACACTTCGCCTTATTGTGATGAATACAGTAAAGCAGGCTTTCACGGCGTACATCAAGAAGGAGGGCACAGCCGCCGGCTTTCTGGAAGCCTTCGATAATCGTGTGATCAGCCAATACGGCCGGACTGATTTCAATTGGTTCACGGTGGAGAGTCTAAACAGAATGCTTCACGTGCTGGTGTCACTCGGTCGCATGCGAGAGGCCGTCGCACTACTGGAAGACTTCCGCCGCAGAGGATTTGGTCAGGTCGTGATATCGACTCTAAACACCATTCTTAGGTCAACGGCTCATGACTTGAACACTGGATCAGCCATAGCCGCGCTGAGGCTGTTCCGTGTCGGAGAACCTGGCGCTGTTGTGCCAGATCGGTTCACCTATCAAATGTTGTTCCAGATTGCCTGGCACTGCACCAACTACAACTGCCTCAGAGTTGTCTGGCGCTATGCGTGTGTTGCACAAGAGGTCACCTCTGATATGCGGCGTCGCCTGGGCCAAAGCCTATTGGCTGACGCGCCTGCCCCAGTCGACAAGGTTAGTAGAACCGCCCTACTCAGGACATGGGGTGGTAAATTTGCAGTCGGCGTCACAAGAGATCTCATCAAAGGACCGCATCTGCCTTACGACACATCTCCCAAACGCGATTTCACACCTGACGAACAACGCTTCGTTGCGCTCGCTACGCAGCATTCATTGCAACCAGGCTCTTCAGAGTTTCGCGAACGGCGGCAGCAGCTGGGTCGTCTTCTCCATGACGATGTCGCCGAGGCCGGCAGTTGCAAGCCTGTGCTGCCTTTGATAACTGTTCTCGAGCGAGCTTGGCAGAAAGATCTGCAGTGGCAGGATAGTTGCATTACCGAAAACGACCCTGGACGTGACGCGTTTCAGGAAATGCTGCTCCATGCCATCAGAGTGCCTATGACGGTCGGAGACTTTACAATGCGCAGAAAGAGGGAAATCACTTGGCTGTTTCAGCAGGGTCAACCTGAAGTGGAAAATGCAGTGGAGGTCAAGTCGGAAAGAAGAGAAGATGTGGCGAGCAGTAGATGATGATGTATGGTCGTGACCAGTGTAGCGGCTGTAAAGTATACACGTGTAGCGTAACGAAACGATTCTCGCTCAACGCATACACCATACTACTCTACTCACATGCGTACAGCACAACACAACCTGGAGAAGGCAAGAACCAAAGCTCAAGTGAAGACGAGAAGAACCACAATAGCAGAACACCACTGTCACCCGCAACAAACAATAAACGTACCCACAAAAGCAAAAGGGCAAAAAAAAAAAAGGAAACCGACCGCTTGCCGCCAGCTTGATTCGAACAAGCGTCTCTCCAGGCATAGAAGAAGCGAGAAAAACCACAATGGAACGTGCTAACCACTGCACTATGGTGGCATCTTGATGGGTCTATGGGACGGTGAGGGTAGCTGCTTGTTGATTGTTTATGAGGGTTGCCCGCCGCGGTGGGCGGGTGGGTCGAAGAGAGAGAAGCAAGGGGGTAGGCGGGAAGGTGCATGTTTGGGATACAGGGGTGGTTCTGAGGTGGTGGCGGTGAGGAGGGAATCTGAGCGGGGAGGGAGGGAGAGAGGGATGGGGTTTGGGAGAGAGAGATGGTTGTTTAACTGTACTGGCATTGTGGTGTGGTGTGGTAGGCCTTCATTGAATGGAGAGATATTGATGAGGGTCTATTGCAAGTGGAGACAGCTGGTCAGCCTCACGGCAAGCTGCATCGAGACATTTGATTTTCTCAGTCTAGACCTCTTTCGTTCTCGACTTCCTGGATCGGAACGCTGCCTGGCCCTCTCCTTCTCTTCCTCCCTCGAAAGGCGTCCTTTGCCTTCTCAGCAGCAGTCTAACTTAGTTTAAACACGCACAACGTACTCGTCACTAACACAAACAAACAGCTTACAAGGCTGCGCCAGTGTCCAATATCGCGACGAACATCACAGCATCGCGAGGCATCCTGCTGGCTGGGCAGAAGATTGGGCCGTTAGCCCTCAAGAACTACACTGTATATTCTGGGGATGAAACTTCCACAGCACGGTGCATAAAGATACACATACCATGAAAGGTTCCTCAATCTCCGAACCTCAAATTAACCTCCACCTCCCCCCTCACAAATGCGGCACTTTCCCACTCGCCAACCCCAAGTTCACAATACTCAACAACCCCTCGCCCAGAATCAACCCACTAGCAAGCACAATCATCGGCGTCTCCTCTCTCTTCTTCCACCCACTCCAATACCACGCCATCAGACCCCCCACCGTCCTCGCAAGCGTAAACGAAGGCGTATTGTACATGCCGACCGCAACCGCAATCCCTCCGGGCACATAGCTTGTCCACCAAGCCTTCCTACTCTGCCCATAAATCCTCAGTCCCGTGAGCAAAGACCACAACAAAGCTGCAGCGACGGCAAACTCGAGCGTCTTGGGCGGAAGTCCAGAGCCCGTGACGAGGCGGGCAGTGAAAATCCACACGTATCCCGTGGGAATTTGGAATTGTCCTCCCGGGATGGTGTACACGTTCGTGTAGAGGCGATACACGCACGCTGAGACGACCGCGCCGATGCCCGATCCGATGAGCTGGCCCCAGAACTGGGCTTTGGGCGAAGCGCCGAGGAGGTGGCCACATTTGAGATCTTGGAGGAGATCACCGGCTTGCAGCGCGCCAGCCTCGCTGATTCCGCCGGCGATGAGGTTGATTGTGACCGCGTTCTTGGCGGACGAGGGCACGACGGCGGCGAAGATGAGCTGGGTTAGTTTGCTGATGCCGGAGACGGGGTTGAGATCTGTCTCGCCTAGAGCGCGGACGCCCATGATGCTGAGGAGGAGAGCTAAGAGGAGGGCGAGCACGGTCAGGCCGATGGAGATGATGCCCGCAAAGGAGTACTGCACGGCGAAGATGCAAAAGGCCAGAGCGACGACGAGGCCTACCAAGATTGTCTTCACGCCGATTTGGTGCTCTGGTGGTGCATCGTACTCTTTCTCTTGTTCGTAGGCTAGCTTCTTGCTTGGGTGATTGTCCGGGTCATTCGCGAGGTCAACAGGACTATACCCGCGCATGATGGGTGTCGTGAGGTCGCGGAGCTGGCGCTTCAGCCCCTTGCGCTTGATACCATTGTACACCTCTGGGCCGTACGTTCGTGCATACCAGATGGTCGGTCGCAGAATCAGCCAGCTGAGAGAAACGATGGCGTCCGCAAGCATAATCGCCAAGCTCACCCACACGATCCAGCCTTTCGAGCCCGTGTTCCAGTCGTCTACAGGCCCAGAAGCCCAGCCTTTATACTTGGCAATGGGAGACAGAACTGCCCAGCCAAGTAGTGCTCCTAGTAGCATGTGGATTGTGGTTGCTGGGCCCATGATGATGCCTTGTCCGACATATGCCGGGCTGGGGTTGAGATTCCACACCCACTTCTCGGACATGTAGAGTCCTGAGAACGGAACAGAGTGTAGTTGGGGAATGAAGTAGGAGATGAGAGTCTACTTACCATCAGCACCAGTCGAGAACTGGTCATTCTACAGCGCACGGGGTACCTACATATGCACCAGATATGCCAAAGGAAGTGGTCAGCAAGCGGATCTGCTTCTGCCAATCCTTTTGCTGCTTGCCAGTGCGACTTTGCTGTCTGGTGACGGGCTCCTGTTCGTGGCTCTGTCGGCTGGTGGGAGGAGCAGAATCGCTGATCAAAGCTTCTGACTCCTCATCGCCGTTAGCGTTCGGCTTCGGTGACCTGCGTCTCCTAGTCTCGGCGTGCCGCTCGGCCTCGCCCTCAGCGCCTGTCTTTTCTCCCCCATGCAGCACGCCAATCATCAGCGCGGTCGCAGTCCCAGATGGAAACTTTAGCTTCTCGCGTATGATGACCTCTTTCCTCAACGGCACAGCAAACACGACGCCGAAGAAGCACAAGCCCAGTGCCCACACAATCAGCTTTGTCAGAGACAAGTGTATGCCACCTGTCGCTAGCTGACCTTCTGGCATTCCGGCATGGTACACAGCCTCTGACGGCGTCTCGCTGTCCTTGAGCAAAAACTCCAGGGCGGGCACGACACCCACAAAGCCGCAGCCGAGAGGCATCGTGCCAACTGAGCCTGCCACGGTCTGCACCAGCACATTCTCCACTTCACTAAAGTCTTTTCCGAGGCCGAAACGCTCCATGCGCCCTCCGATTGCTCGGGACATTGTGCGCAGGCCCTTGAAGTACGCGAAACCGATCAATGCGCTCGGCATGGCCATGCCCGAGATCCATCCTGTCTGCAGACCAAAGTAGGTGTTGGAGAATGCGATCAGGACGCCGATGAAGATCCCGACTACGAGCGCACGAACGGTGAATTGGGGTTGTTCGGACTGGCGGGCAAGGAAGTCGGCGTCGGGCTCCTGGCCTATCGGTTCTGTAGTGATGCTATCCTGCGGCTCGAGGTCGTTGTCGTTGTCGTAGTCACCACCAAGCAGGCGTTCGCTATCTCCTCTGTCGGGCGCCATGGCGTTGAACAGAGAGATGATGCAGAAACAGACGTTCGGAAAGCAATGGCAAGTCAGTCAAGTCAGCGACGACGTCAATCCGCCGCACGTGCCACCATCACGACATCCACGGCCCCACAAAGCTTATCATATCCCGACGCCCTATCACGAGATTTCGAGAAACAGGGACAAAATTCTCTTAGTTACATATAAATTCGGCAGAATCAAAAAACCCAACCGCCCAACCCAGCCTCGTCATGCCCGATCTCCCCCATGGATGGCGGATGAGGAATGCCCAGGGCGAGAAAGTCGGCCCGCCCGTCGAAGAAGACGGCAACTACCAATTCTCCGGCGACGACGATGACGATAACAACAGCTCTACCGGCAGCGAGCCCGACATCCACCTCGCCGGCCTCGACCTGAAACCCGACTCGGAAGGCTGGGACGACGTCGAAGACGACACGGAACAAGTCAGCATCAAGTGTCTCTTCTGCGAGCAAGAGTTTGTCCAAGGCGGCGCCAAGGCCATGAACGAACATTCTGCTACGACTCACGATTTCGATTTGGCTCAAGTGCAAGCTCAGCATGGTGAGTGGAAGGAAGAGAAAGCCATCCTAATTCTTGTTGAAGACTGAATGTTTCTCTCGGACACATTGATGATTAATAATGGGTTGCAGATCTAGACTTTTACGCGTCCATGAAACTGGTCAACTACATCCGCGCTCAAGTCCAAGCCGGACAGACGAAACCTCTTGTGCACGACGCGAGCGCATGGGCCGACGACAAGTTTCTGCAACCTACGCTGCAAGACGACGCGTTGTTGTTCAATTTGGATGATATTGATGAGCGGCCTGTGCCGGGTGGTGAGGGTAATGAGGATGCTGCTGCAACGGAAGAAGGTGCAGGCCAGTCGATTGATGCGGTGATTAATCTGTGATGAATGAGCGCAAAGGGTGCTGTTCTTGCAGTTGACAGCTGTTCTGTGTGCGTCGGCTCTGAGATGGTACATGTCTACAGAGAGTGCAGTATAAAGCATGATCGAAGTGGTGGAGCTTCGGCGGAAAGGCTATGCAGAGCGATTCGGCTGCTCTCATCTGGCAGGTACTCGACCGGTCTATGGGTGGATCTCCCAAGCAGATGTACGCGACCAGTATCGCCAAGTCGGTCTTCCAGACACATGAAGCCCTTGACCAGATCCAAATATGCACATGAGATGGAAAAAACGAAGCGAATACTCAACTTTTTCTGAACAAGTTTGTCTCTTTCTTTCATTGACATCATCTACATCATCCCTTTCTACATTAACAACAACTATTATGCATGCAACTCCCGCGGCTTGCCATCATCCACGGGCAGCTCCGCCGGCGACTCGCTCGGTAGCTCGTAATGGTGTATTTGGCTCGGATGGATTTTCTGCTCGTCCTTGTAGCCCATTGCAGCAGCGACGCCATGATGCTCGTGGTCGTAGTCTTGGTCGTGCGCGTTGTCGAGCATGGGCATGCCGGGACTGAGCTGTCTGCTCGGTCGGGCGCGGCGCTTGGCGATTCGCAGGCCGAAGAAGATGCCGAGGCCGAGGAGGAGGAGGCCGCCGACGCTGGCTCCGACAGCTGCGCCGATGGTGGCGGAGTTGTCTTTGCCGTCGTTGTCGTTGTCGTTGTTGGACGCGGATTCGTTTGATGTGGAAGCGCCTGCGGCAGAGTTGGTTGATGTGGCAGTGCTGTCGCCAGATCTGGTGGTTGAGAGAGTACTCGAGGTCACTGTTGCCGCTGATTCTGTTGCGGATGCGGTCGCAGAGGTCGAGATCTCGGACGGTTGTAGGTAGGTGAGATTGAACGACCAGGACGTAAAGCCTTCGTTCGGATCATCGCAGCCCGGCTGATCCTCACACTCCCAGCCTCCCCACAAGAAAAAGTTCTCGCCGTTCTTAAGCTCCGCCGACATTGGGTCGACTTTCCAAGTGTAGGAGATGTTGCCGGCGTTGTTGTTTTCCGTGGATTCTGCATGGTGTTAGTAGGGAGCTCGAGGGGCGTGAGTTGAACACGACGTACGCCATATCGCGCCGACGTTCAAGGGCCAAGTGCCCGCTCTGTTCTGCCATAACGTGATGTTGTAGTTGGTGAGTTCCGTGTACCACTTCAGCGGCCGGTCGTTGCCAATGGTCCAGAGGATGTTCGCGCCGCCCGCCGGGCCTGGATATTGCCAAGAATTCAGCTCGTTGACCACGGCCAGTGCGGTGTTGGCGGTGGCGGCAATGAGGCCAGCGGAGGTGAGGAACTTCATCGTCTTGTTGTGATTGCGGCGGCGAAAGGCGACGAGAACGACGCCCGGTCGGCCGGGGGCAGTCTCCCGCCTCGACCTTATGTGTGATCCAGTCAGTAGAACTAGCGATGGCGGGGCGCCAGCAGATTCGGAGCGGTGCGTCGATCTAACAGTTTTGAGCACGCCTGTAGGGATGCGAGTGGAGCGCCACCAACACGTCTGATGCCAATCGCAACATTTCACTGCTCAATTCGCGCTGCATCCTTCGTGCATGAAACGTCCGGAAGGGAACCTATGACAGCCGCTCTGGGAGAGATCATGTCGAGTTTAGGAGGAGACGCCAGCCTTGTTGTTGGCATCCTTTGTGCCTCAATTAGGGCTCTGTTTGTCGTGGCTCTGATGGTCGTGGCTCTGATCGTCGTGGCTCTGTTCGTCGTGGCTCTGATGGTCGTGGCTCTGTTCGTCGTGGCTGCAGGCGGGAACTCTGTGTCGAGAGCAGCCATGCATGTGAGAACGCACTGCCACGTGATCTCCGATCTGAGCAATGTCCTCCATCATGTGGTGGTGTTGACGACATGATATCAGTGAGGTAGTTCTAAGGTAAGGTAGGGAGGTACATTTATCGTAGATCCAGAAGCATGCCGGGAGTTGGCCCTTGTAGAACTACTCTATCCGAGACCGCCAAGGGCAATCGACATCATCTTCAGCCAAGAATAAGATTCCCGCCGCTGCAATGCAATGCAATGCACGCAGAGGAGCAGATGAAGATGGTGAAGAGAAAACCACCAGTGGCCTGTGTCTGTGAAGAGATGACAATTCCTCTTTCAAAGTAGTAGTGAGAAAGTAGAAACAACGCCCAGAAATCTCACGTGCGAGTGATCGGCAGCGTGCGTGTTGGACAATAGGAGGTGGTGATGAGTGAGCATTAGTTCTATTGTTGTTAAACAGAACAATAATCACAGACCCGACCAACAAACAGACAACTCCTCCTCCCCCATGACATGCTGAAGACGTAGCATCACGATGCTCTCGCCGCGCCTCAAGCTGCCTCTGGTCCTGGCCGCCGTCGCGCTGGTGCTGGTCTCGTTGGTCCGCTTCCAGCAGCAGCATCAGTCGTTGTCGCTGCTCACCCCCGCCGCCCCCTACCGCGTCGTCCCCCGCCCCGCCGGCGACTCCCCCGCCAACGCCACGCTGGGCTTTGGCGCCGTCTACGTCGTCTCCGGCCCCGACTCGCCGCGCAGGCTGCCGCTGCTCGAAGCCGCCGCCGTCTCTGAAATCGACCTGACCATCCCCGCCCAGACCGCGTGGTCCGACGAGCATGTCGCGCGCTTCCAGATCGACGACCGCGACAAATCCCACATCAAGTCCGGCAGCATCAAAGCCTGGCTGAGCCACCACCTGGTGCTCGACGCTTTTCTCGCGTCCGGCAAAGAGACGGCCTTGATACTAGAGGACGACGTCGACTGGGACATTCGCTTGCGCACGCAGCAAGTGCCCATTGCGCAGCGCGCGACCCGCCTGCTCCTCAACAGCACCGCCCGCACCGAAGCCCGCTACCCCTGGGGCGTGCCAGCCGCCTGGGAAGTCCTCTGGCTGGGCCACTGCGGCGACTACTTTGGCGCCCTGGGCGACGGCGTCGGCGTCGGCCACCACCACCCGCAGAACCTACAAAACACGCCGCACATTCTCGCCGAGGACAACACCATGCTCTGGCACACCGACCTCCACCCCTTCACCGCATCGCTCTTCACCGCCTTCAACGTCCCCGAGCAGGCGCGCCTGATCCACCGCTCCCAATGGCCACTCTGCACATTCGGCTACGCAGTCACGCGAGAGTCGGCGCGACGCATCCTGTACGAGATTGCCCCCGCAAAGGAGAGTACCGAGCACCCCATGGCAGCCTACGATGCCGCCCTGATGACCGGCTGCCGCGACGGCCCTCTGCTGTGCTACACCATCCAGCCCGAGCTCTTCCACCACATGGCCGGCGCGAGCTTGATCGCCCTGGCCGAAGAAAAGGAACGCGTCATTCACCCGCCTCCCGTCGACGCCAAGGGCCTCGAGCAGGCCAAATTCCGCGGCGAGACGTCCAATATCAATTGCGGCTTCTGGAGCGGCGACTTTTACTACAACGGCGACGAGCAGAAATTGCGCCATTTACGGCAAAAAGTGGGGAGGGAAGGCCAGTGCCTCAAATCGAAAAACAGCTCTTGAAGCGCGAAAAGATGGAGTTTCGAAGATTGAGTCCTTGAAGATCGAGTTTTCAAAAATCGACTTCTTGAAGATTGAGTTCTTAAAAATCGACCTCCTGCTTGTGGGGTCTATGTACAAAAATGCGGAAACACAGACAACGCTACGAATGACACGAACGCCGGCGCTCATGGTGGTGCAGCTGCAGGGGCAGGAGCAGGAGCAGGAGGAGGAGGAGGAGGAGGAGGAGGAGAAGGGGGTATCTCTGCTTCCTCGCGCGTCTTCTTCACAGGATGGAACAGCATGGCCGGGAGGCACATCCGTCCGTGCCCGCCCACGTGGACCGTCTCTACGCTCCCCTCATCTCCATCCTGCTGCCGCTGCGATGCTATTCCTCGTTCAACTTGCACATCGACTCCCGTGTCTTCATACGCCCGCCCGCCCATGCCTTCAAACGGCGAGCCGGCGGCATCATTGCTCGCCCAGCCCAGCCATCTGCGATAGAGATTTTTCGGAAATGTCGAATCAAAATACCACGACCAACTGCCAAAATTGTGCTCCCGGTCGTGCGCGTACACGCTGTCTTTGCCCTGGCTCCAGCCCGCAAGCTTGCCGTCGTCGGCGTTGAAAATGGCGTCCGCGTACCACGCGGGCCACTTCCGGTTCGACCAGATCGGATGCGGCGAGTACACTGCTTTGAGCCCGTGATGCAGAGCCACCGTCGCCGGCCACATCTCCGCTTGCATGTTCCGGCCGGCTTCGTTTTCCAAATGCATCGCGTGCAGCATGCGCTTGCTGAACCGCGACACGGTGTTGATGTAGACGCGTCGGGGAATGTTGATGAATTCCGGATGCGTAAAGTGAATGTCTCCGCCGTCTTCGGGTGTAAAGTGTGGGCGGACGCCGGGTACAAAGTTCCAGATCTTGTCTCTGTAGTCCCATAATGTATGTCGTGGATCCCACATGGGCAGCAGAGTAATGAGATCTGCTTCCTCTCCCACGCCCCATTCAAAATTGTCTTTGGCGTTGTCGGTTGGTGGTTTCGGCCCGATGGGCGTCTGCTCGGCCGAGTATGGCTGCGCTCCCCACACAGGCTCCACGCCCGACGCGAGAATCGTGCTGTCCGTGTCATTCAACCATTCCGTGTAGTTGCCATGCGCAGACGGGATATAGTATCGCTGATTTCGCTCCCACATGTGCTTTCTCGGGTACTTTTGCGCAAACCGCGCCATCGCCTCGAAAAAGGCGTAGTGGTTTCCCGTGTAGCGGACGTCCATTTCCCAGTTCCAGACGAAGTCGAATTCCGGGTGTAGTTTGCTGAACCATTGCAAAGGCATGAATTGACTCCAGTAGACTTGCCAGTCTCCGACTTGGGGGTACCACTGTTCGAGGACGGTTTCGCTCCAGAGAATGGACATGTTGTGGAACTCGCGAGGAACATTCGCGTCAAGGATGGCTTGGTGGACGGCTGGGTCATGGTAGAAGTCGGCGCTTCTGTTCTTGACGTTGAGGAACAAGAAGACTTGGTACTCTCCTCCGGAAAGGAGGGATGTCTCCGTCACCAAGGCGCGGAAGGATTGCATGTCGTTTTCCGTAAAGTCGTAGCCCTCCCATGTGCGCAGGAGGACGGCGGTTCGGGAATGGAAGCTCTGCTTGTTCTTCAGCCCGTATCGGGGATCCGTATTCGACGCTTCTGAGCCATCGTGCTCTGCAGAACGGTAGCGGAATTGGTTGGCGTTCTGGCATTCGTCCTGTAGCGAACCCCAATCCACTTGATCCCAGTTCGGAGTCCGAAGCGGCTGTTGCCAGTCTTCAATGGTGATTTGCTCGGATGGCGGTCGGATGCCATAAGGCCCATAGCGATTGTAGCGATCGAAGCAGAGACTCAGGTCGATCCCGGTCGCGTTCGCATCTCCAATTAAAGGGGCCGGGAAGTGCGCGGGAGTCGTGGTGTACGCCCGCATCAAGTCCTGATCATTCTGCCCGAGAATGGTCCCTCGTGGTCCTTTGCAGGCAAAGTACTTGCCTTGCCACTTCTTCTTCCAGCCGTTGCTGTTGTACTCGGGGTAGGGGTGGTATCGAGTCGCGCGATGGCCCGTCTTGCCTAAGGCTCGCACGCCATTCTCCGCGTAGTAGCCCGATTCCCACTCAAACTGCTCCCACTTGTTGGGGTCGTAGTCTCTCTCCTTGTAGTCGTCGTACGGCGGCCAGTGGTTCGGGCGGGCGTGTTTCGGCGGCGACCACGGTGAGATCAGCCCGGAGATTCTGGCCTTGGTCGCCTCGTGGTTCGGGTTGGTCGCCTGCACTCTCGGCGCGGTGCTCGTCGGCGATGCCAGCTCTCCCGCCTGCGCTGCTGCGCCTTGTCCGTGTTGCTGCTGGACCGCATCTTGCTCCTGTTCTGGCACCTGCTCCTGCGGCGCGCCTTCTATGTTCACGCGCGCGGCCTCGGGCTCATGATGGGCGAGTAGCTTGCGGTAGGCGTCGTCGAGCGCGCCCTGCACTTGCGCCGGCGCGTGTGGCGGACCGGGGGGAAGGATGTCGCTGATGGAGCTCGTGGAGTCGTGAGCGTTGTGGTATCGCAGAAGCAGAATGGCGCAAGTGACAGTGAGAGCTACAAGCCAGAATCGCCTGCGATATAATGAAAGCCAGAGCATAAAGGGCGACAGAAGTGTTGTCACGGCGGGCGAGCACACCACTCTTGCACCTCGTATACTTTGGTTCACGATATTTAATAATAAATCGTCCAAGGGTCACGCAGAGGCGGCAAAGCCACGCGTTTGCGGCTCCTTCACTAGACGCCTCACTCTCCTGAACTAAGCCACTTGCAGTATCATAGGCAAGGGGAGCACGTGAGAACTCGCCTGCACCTCTTCGACTGGTCCACCGGTGTCCGTATCATCGATGAGTCTAGAGAAGATCGAAGATCGCCCCCTTGAGATGTGTGGTTGGACAGTCTCACCCAATGGAGTGGCAGACACATCAGTCTTCTAGCCAACTCATTAAATACTACAGACCGCCTGTCAAGATACTGATGGTACATATACAGCTTCACAATCCAATCTCGCATGCTGTAGTTTATGCTGTCAAGTACATCGAACGTGGGCCGAGGAGTATCGCCCTTGGCTAGCCATAGTAGAGCTGGGGTGGAATTGGCATTTCGTTAATGCTATAGAATACAGCTTATGATTGTGAAGTCTTTCTACTCGCGATAGACGAGCCTCCTCGATCGACATCTCACTACAAAGGCATCTGGACAGCGTCGTGCCAACTCTGTGAGATCAGACATTTGCAGCTTGCCGTTGCTAGAAATGTCCCGCCAGTACATGTCTGTCGTCTCTCCCTGCAAGGAACCGCGGCCCGCTGTGCTGGCGAAAGCCAGATCAGTATTGAGCGTGCTATCGGACATGATGCAGACAACGAATCCGACCATCTCATCCTGAGTACTCTGTACTGTGTTCGGATGTTGCAGTCGAACTCAATTGGGCATGAGCAGCAGCCGAATGGCGAGAGCACTATGATGGCTGGACCCAGACATGGTTGCTTAGAAGCTGGAGCTTCACTTGTTGCAGAAATGCACCTTGAGCTTCTCGACGCCTTTGTGAGGATGTGAGTTGACGGGTGAAGTTGGGAGCGACGAAACAGAAGAGTTGTGATGACAGAAGTGAGGTCTTGGCACATCGGAGCTTCCCGCTTTGGGAGGAGCGACTGCATTGCTTTGCACAGCACTCGGCGCAGCAGCCTGTCGACATATCCACCACCACCACCACCTCGCCGCCATGTTTCTCCGCCGCGCTGCTCCCGCGCTCGCCAAGCGCGCCGTGTTCCGCCCCGCTGTGACGCGCTCATTCGCCCTGTCCGCCCGCCAACGTACGCCCAAACGCCCAATGGCTTTCCCGCAAAACGCCGACCCAAGGCGCACCACAGTCACTGACACGCAGCAGGAAGCGAGCGCGACCCTCATATTGGCGAGCCGACCGGCCAGTTGAAGAAGTTTGAAGGTAAGGGAGGGATCGCACTTGCGGAAGGCGCGCAGGGCATAGAAAGGGCAGGTGCTGATACGCCGACACAGAAATCAAGGACGAGCACGATCTGCTCCCACCTGGAGCCCAGCCGGGAACTGTTCCAACCGATCTGGAGCAGGCGACTGGTCTGGAGCGTTTGGAGATCCTCGGAAAGATGCAGGGCATCGACATCTTCGACATGCGTCCACTTGATGCCAGCCGGAAAGGTGAGCATATACGCAACACTAGCAGAGGGAGCGCACGGGCGACTAACGCAAGGCAGGTACGCTCGAGGATCCAATCACTGTCAAGTCGTTCGGCGACGAGCAGTACATTGGCTGCACTGGGTGCCCAGCAGACTCCCACGTGGTGATCTGGCTGGTGACCTCCCGCAACCGCCCAGTCGAGCGCTGCCCAGAGTGCGGTAGCGTCTACAAGCTCGAATATGTTGGTCCCCAGGACGATGGCCACGGACACGGACACGACCACGGACACGCGGACACTGACGGCTTGCACAACTTCGAGGGAGAGCCACAGACCATGGCGGATTTTGTGAAGCCAGAATACAGATAGACTACACGAGGAAAGACAGAGTGACGACAGAGGCAGGGTCTGGAGTCGTGCTGAGCAGAGCAGCAGCGTTGTATCATATCGTGTGGATAGCTGCATCGAATGCTAGACTGACAAACGAGGTCCTTGTGACATGCGGCTTCTGGCGAAGACGCGACCTTCGCGAGCACAAGGTATCGAATGGCCACACGTTTGGCGATGTGCTGGTGGCACGGCCCGAGCTACACACGACGATGCAGCGGATCAACCGTGCGTTTACTGACAACAAGCTCCACTCGACTGACTGACCATATGGCCAAGTCAGTACCAAGATGATTACATCCACCCAGGGACTTTCATTCTAGCCGAACAGAGGGAGCACGACAATGGTTCCTTGATTTTACTGCCACAGTCACTTTCTCGATCACCTGAATCAGACAAGGCCTCGAGGCAGCATTTAACTTTTGCTTCTCACAGTCAATTCTCTCCGACTTCAACCCTGCGTATCTCGAAGACGCTCAGTCCACCCGTGGGGATAGTCGTGCCAGCTCCTTGGATTTGCAGCTTGCAACAGGTCTTGGCAAGCGACAGTTTTTATGCTCCGGAAACGCAAGATGTATGACTTATGCAACGGCTTAAAACACCTGCAAATAACCAAAACCCGTTCACGATCCTGGCTTATGGCCACCTTAAACCCGATCAACTCGAATTCCCGGCTTCCTTACTTAAAGGCTGTGCGCACACGCAGCTCACAAAGCTCTCCGCACAAGCTCTACCGAGGTGGAGCGACTCGCATGGGGAACGTCACATGCCACATGCCACAAGGATCACTGATCGTAGTAAAGTGGTAGTTGACATATTAATCGGGCCCTCTCTTCGACACGCAACTACACGTTACCAACAGGATGCAACGCACCTTCAAGCCACATGTCAACGGCACTGACGGCCACGCAAATGGCATCAATCATAACACGTCGGACGCGGATCTTGACTTGGACGCGCTTATCGTAGGCGGTGGTTTTGCTGGCGTCTATCTGCTCCATCGCCTTCGCCAAAGCGGCTTCAAAGTCAAGATCATTGAGGCTGGCTCAGCACTTGGCGGCATCTGGCATTGGAACAACTACCCCGGAGCTCGAGTCGACTCGCAGTGGCCTGTCTATCAGCTTGCTATCCCAGAAGTGTACGGTACGTTTGAATGGAAGGAACACTACCCTGGCGCAGCAGAGCTACAGCGCTACTTCCAGCATGCCGACAAAGTTCTCGACATCAGCAAGGATGCCATTTACAACACTCGAGTGGAACAGGCTATCTGGGACGATGACGCCAGGACGTGGAATGTCACCTGCGATACTGGATTGAAGGTGAAGACATCGTACCTGAATTGCTGTCTCGGATTCGCAGCGAAGCGCCACTTTCCTGATTGGTCGGGTCTGGACACATTTGCAGGCTACATCGGCCACTCGTCTTTCTGGCCAAAAGAAGGCGTGGATATGCGCGGCAAGCGAGTGGCATGTGTTGGCTCTGGCGCGACGGGCATCCAAATCGCACAAGAATCGGCAAAGCAAGCCGAGCATCTGACTGTGTTTGTTCGCACGCCGAATACGTGCATCCCGATGAACCAGGCCCCTGTCGACCCGAAAGTAGCAAAAGAACAGCTTGTCGAGTTCCTCCCCCGGCGGATGAATGAGCGTTACAGAACCGTAGGCGGGTTTCTGTATGACGACCCCACCAAGGGTGTCATGGCAACACCAAAGGAAGAACGAGATGCCATTCTCGAAGCAGCGTGGAAGCAAGGCGGCTTCACTATCCTCTTTGCATTTGCTGACGTCCAGACTGATATCACTTCAAACCGCTACATGTACGACTTTTGGGCCTCGAAAGTGCGACCTCGCATTTCCGATCCCGTGAAGCGAGACATCCTGGCCCCGTTGGAGCCACCGCATCCCTTCGGCGGCAAAAGACCAAGTCTCGAGCAGGACTACTATGAGCAACTCGACAAGGACCATGTGACGATTGTGGATCTGAAGAAAACGCCGATTGAACGTGTCGTCCGGGAGGGAATTGTAACGAGTGACGGGAGGCTGCACGAGCTGGATATAATCGCAATGGCGACCGGCTTTGACTCTTTGACGGGCAGTTTCACGCAGATTGACATTCAAGGTGTAGGTGGAAGGAGTCTGAGGGAGTACTGGGGCGGAGAACAAGGTGCGCTGTCATATCTCGGGCTCGCGGTAAACGACTTTCCAGTAAGTTCTGAAGAGACTTCCCTGCTCGATGCCCAAAACTAATGTCCCTCGCTAGAACCTATTCTACACATACGGCCCTCATGCCCCCACCGCGTACGGCAATGGCCCAAGCATCGTCGAGCCACAATGCGAATGGATCCTCGAGACCATGAAACGCATGGCCGCCAATGGTCACACCAAGATCAACGCCCAAGCCCAAGCAGAACAGGAATGGAAACAGACGGTCAATAAACTTCATGCGGGGACGTTTCGCGATCAGGTCGATTCATGGTACATGGGTTCGTTGTCGCCGCTACTTCCAAGCCATGTGCTGTGAGCTAACAGATGCATCGCAGGCTCCAATATCCCCGGCAAACCACGGCAGGCACTCAACTATTCTGGAGGACTGCCGTTATATATTGATACGATTAATGAGAAGTTGGAGAAGAATTGGGAGGGGTTTGATGTTTCGTAGGTTTTGCATTGGATGACAGAGCATGTCGAAGAACTGCAGCAAAAGAAGTTAAGTAGCGTCCACAGGCAGGCCTAAGCTCGACTAGAGAATTCTACCAACTGCTCTTCCTAATAGCAACCGTGTCCTCCTCCCCCTTCCTCGGCTTATTACAAAACTTCAGCACTGTGGCAGCCTTGCTCCCTACTGCTTACACGCAGGCCGACTAAGGCCCGGCGGAATCGTATTTGGCGTGTACAACATGCACTCTCTACCCTTGTCCTCGTCCTCTCTTCGACCATGATGGATCTTATCATCGGTTCGCATAGACCACAAGAAATAAGGGCTATAGAGATATGCGAGACATGCTGCCAAGTCGGCGACAAGAGCAGACTAACAGGCGCTGAAAAAGGCTGGCAGAATACCTGCACGGCAATGTGTTTTCATGATCAGATAAACAATGAAAAAGAGAGAAAAATGCTTGCTGTGTAAGTGATTTTCCCCAAGAGAATCTTGTTTCTGTTGTGAGAGTGTGGTCATAATTAGTGATGTAGAATGCAATCACTGTTGTTTGTGACGAGACTACCGGCATGAGAGTAGCACGGAGAGAACTCTAGTCGACGTAATGGGATTCTCCTACTCATTCGACAACCACAACGGGACTCTCCTCTTTCTCTCGCCTTTCCTACTAGCGAACCACTCCTCCTCGCCCCTGCTCACCTCCTCGCAGAACTTCGCCATCATATCCCTACCCACCCTACTCGCCTGCCACTTGTACACATCCCTCCGCGCAGGCGTCACCTCCCTCTGATTCCGCTCCACAGTCCTCGGATTGTAAAACTCCCTCCCACCATGCCAATGCCATACCGCACCCTCTCCATGTCCGCACAGGCAAGCCCTCTGGCTTAGAAATTGCAATGTGCGGTTGAGGTTTCGGAGATGGGCATCGTACCACCCGCGGCGCAAGATTTTGCGCATGAAATCGTGCTGGTGCATGATGCGCTTTTCGCTGTCTGTCAGCGCGTGGTCGAGCTTGCACGCGAGAAAGGCGTGGCGGAAGTGGAAGAAGACGCGGCGTTTGAGCCAGCGGTCGAGGGCCCGGATGGTACTTCGCACGCCTTCGAGCTGCGTGAATTGGTCGTTGATGATGGAATCGAGGAGTGTGTACTCTTCGGGCGTGTCGAAGCGGAGATGGGTTGGCGTTCCGGGCTCGATACTCGATTGGACCATTTTGTGGAAGAGGCTGCTCATGAAATCGCGAGTGATGGTGATGTGGAAGTTATTGGTCGCGGCTTGCGTGCTGTCGAGATCAGCACAGGACTTTTCGAAATTCTCCCATGTGCTGTAGCGAGGATCGTTGTAGTAGACTCTGTCGCGGATGTGAAACTTGAGCAACGCGACGGTTTCGGGATGGCTGGCAAATATGGGAGCTCTGCAGCTGGGGCAGCTCACTGTTGCGACGTCCGCAGTGCGACACATGTGAAGCAGGCAATCATTGTGCATCACATGCAGCGAAGAGCATGGCAGGGATGCTCCAGCAACGCATTTGCGCCCACAGCCGATGCACTTGGGTGTCCTTTTTAGAACTGCGGGCTTGAACGGCTTCACAAGCTGTCGAAGGGCGGAATATAGATCTTGATCTTGCCTGCTCTCAGCTCCAAAGCTCTGCAGGAACTTGACGTAGACGTCAGCGAGATCTTGCCGCGGAGCGTCAGTTTGTGTAAAGTGCTTGAGCTTGAGTCCGATGAATCGGGCTGCACGATCGCTCTCGATACCAAGAAGATGAATCAGATCCAGGTACCAGGCTGGCCGAACTCTGCTTTCTATAAACTCCTTGAGTGTGAGAGTGTAGTCGTGTTCGCTGTAGTCAACAGTCTCATCCCATAGGAACCTTGTGGAGCGTCTAATGCGAATTTGCGGACCGAGCCAGGCTGAACATCGATTCAAAAACACAACCGCGCCAATGTGGGTGAAGCCGTGGCACTGGACTGCTTCCTCGATGTCTGCGAACAGATCCTTACCAGTGACGGTGCGGACGCCGAGGTCAGGCACAGGCTGATTGCACTTGTAAACCGAATAGAAGCCGTTGTCATGTTGGCCATCGCGCGAAGCCATTCGCATGATCTCGTTGTCGACAATCAGAGGCTGTGGTGGGCATCGCTGCTCGGAGTTCTGGGGCTTGTTCAACAGAAATTCCTCGGCTGGGTCAGTCAGCAGATTGAGAGACGGGTACTGCACATCGCAAATGTGGTGCATGCGAAAAGCGCCAACACGGCCAGTCCAAGTCGGCGAAGTGGCGCCCTCTTTGAGGTCGACGACCTCGTTCGCATCGAAAGAAGACCGGTCAGATCCATCGTGGTAGAAAGTCCTAGCATCGTTCGAGTCCAGCCCGAACGTTTCGAATATGTTCTTGTTAAGGTGTTTGTTTCCGAGAACCATGATAGCAAGTGTGGGCAACAAATGTTGTGTTTGAAAAGTGAGCACTCGTCGTTGTGACTGCCGCCGCAAAGGATATACGCTGGCGATGGTGTGCTCGTACACTGCTTTGTCTGAGTTAATGGCGACAATGCCAGTCAGTGACATGTGATCATCTGGCTATTCATTGTTTTCAGCTCTTTGTCGCGAGCGCCCATGTAATGAACTATCTTGAGGAAGTGGGAAGCGAGAAGCGCAAGGCAATGCTAGGCAGACACGCATGTCTGCTCTACGGAGCGCAAATGGTTGAATCTGGTCAGCGATGTGGGAGCGATAGCGGACTAGAGTCGCGCAATTATCAGTCATTTCTCATATAGGATATCTCGAAACAAGGCCAAAGCCTGCCAATAAGCTCATACCGAACCTTGCTCTTCAACCGAACTGTGTGAGCTGCAGGTCGTCGTCAATAAAGCTCTCCAGCTGCGTTGAAGTGAAGCCCAAATCTGGCGAACAATACAGTGACGAAGCTGGCAGAAAAGGACCTCTTATGGCCGATGACTGTTGCTTCGCTGAGAGGTCTGCGCGTTGAATGGAATTCGCGGCATTGACCTGTGTTCGTCCGATCGGCAATCTCGGTGGAGGCATGACTGTCCGCAAGACAGCCGCAACCATAGGCGGTCGTTTGACGAGCGCTGGCGGTTGCATACTCGTTGCTCTAGCGGGCACAAACGGGGGACTTTTAGAAACCACTGAGTCCGACGCAGAGGTCAAATTCTCCCTTCCTGCACAACTTGGCCCAGTCGTAGCTAAGCTAGGGCTGGCTGTTGCCAATAGTCTCGAGGGGTCGATCATCTCCATGTCTTCTTCCGTCAAGTCGAGGCTGCCAGAGCCAAAGGAGCTGCCACTAGAACTTGACGCTCTCCGCGTGTCTTTTGGTTCCTGATCAAGCTCGCGAGCTATCTGCGTGCCACTATCCAAATCTCCAAAGAAGTCGCTAAGGTCTTCTTGGACGGAAGGTGGCCGAAAAGATTTTGTACTCCGCAGGGGGACGCTGAGGCGTGGCGGCGGAGGCATGGGTCGTGCGGTGAGCTGAGGCCTCGAAACTTGTTTGGTGAACATGACGCTGGCGTTCCGGCGGGCTTGTGGAATGTCCAAGGCCTTCGCGATCTGAGTGCCGCTGTCAAGACTGTCAAAGAAGTCACTGAAGTCTTCCTGCGCAGTCGGTGCTGGCACTGCGTTTTGGATTTGTCTTGGCACGAGTGGTATGGGCGGTGGCGGCATCAGAGTGGTCAGAGACTTCTGCTGCGGCCCATACGGCTTTGTCACCGGGTTGGACACCACCACAGGATCGTCAAGGGCGCCCAGCAGAGAGGCATCATCCAGGTCGTCGTCCAAATCACCATCGTCCCAGCATTCGTCCTGCAGTCGATGGCCCACTGCGGTCAAGCACGGCTTGGGCAGCGGTTTCTTGCCAAAGAAGGCGCCCAAGTGGAACTGGCTGCTTTTGTGGCCAAAACGATCACATCGGCGTTGCGTGCCCAACTGCACCGGCTGCCTCTGCACGTGGTCGCGCCGCTCCTGCTCTGTGCGCTTCTTCGCTGCTGCCAGTCTTCGCTTTTACGCCTCTTTCGCGCGTTCGGCGCGCTGTTCGAGCTCAATGGCGCGCTCCAGCTGTCTTGATTCCTTCTCAGACAGCGTCGGGCGGCCGCGAGCTTTGAAGGAGGCTTTCGCCTGCTTGATGGTCTGCTTCTTCACGGCATCAGGCATGATGTTTGCTGCCTCATCGTGAGACCCGGCCACGACGATGCTGTTGGTGTTGCATTGCAGCCGATGCTGTCGTCGTGTCGTCGCGTGTTGTCGACGCGACTGACTTCAGGCAACCACATGCGCCAAGAAAATGACGTCGATCCAGAATGGTTCTCCTCTTCATCAACTTGAACTTGGAAAACCGACAACACCGCATTTTCCTACACGAACCAGCAGACAGTCGTGCCGAGCTCCATACTTTAGCCATGGCGAGATCAAGTCACGGACAAAGACCTGCGCCCGAAATAGCCCCCCTCTCAATGCGGCTCGATGACAAAGACCAGAATGACAGACACGCGTCTCTGATACACAGTGTAGGTCAAGTAGCGCTCATTCCAGGCAGACAGCATACCTCGATACCTTCTTTGTTTGCATCATGGACCATAACGCCGTTGACAGCGGCCGTGTCATCCGCGTATCCTCGAATATCGGGATCCCGCCTGGTCACAGCAGTCTCGACATTCAAGAATCCCTTGCAGTCCTTCAGTATGCTCACCGTATAACTGTTGCACGCGGACGGATACTGTACGAAGTTGTTGACTATCTACACGTCCTAGGCTACGTCCTGCCTGCAGAAATTGCAACAGAAGCAGTCCAGTATGGTCGCCGAGGTGACAGTATCCACAATGCCTGGGCAAATCTCTCTGATCAAGAGAAGTCGGCGCACTATCACGCACATCGCAAGATCCTCGAACATTTTCCTAGCATTGACTCCATAGCTTCGAGAACCATTGCTGAGCGATTAATCGCACATGGCACACACGTCACCAATGTGAACATTGAGCAGGCGGTCGTGGATCATACCGGTCATATGTGGACATCTTATCGCTTTCGGCTCGAACAGGGTGAGGATAGGGAGTCTGCTGTTGGGGCGATCAAGCCACGACTCCGAGCACTGCTCGCCCAATGGCTGGGCCGAGACGTCCATCAAGATCGCCTCATAAATCTATGGAATAGATGGAATCTGCTCGATGATCTGCGCCCATGCAAAGAGTCCTCAGGCGAGAGACTAGTGTGTGATGAGGCGGGCCACAGGTGGAAGAGAGACAAGCTTGAGACGGATCGCACTCCCAGCGCTATGACCTGGTATGCTGGCAAGGAGACTGTCGCGAATTTGCAGAGCCACACACGAGGCTTCTGCTAGCATGCTAGCAGCGACTGCACGTTATGTCGCGGTATGCAGAATGTAGTTGTGGTTCATACTGGTTCATCCCTTTCGCAGACCTGCTCCGCCTATACTGTACACAGCTCTCTTGCATGGCCTTGGGATAAGCTTGAAGCTCAAGCTTCCACTGCTCCGCAAGTGTCTCCACTTGGTCCTCGGCATGCCATCATCCATCTCTTCAACAAACAGACTTGAACCACCAGGCTTACGGCCCTTCCATCGCTGCTAGAATACATCCAAAACAATGGGGCGAATAGCTTTCGTGTGTGCCAATGGTATTTCTGGCAATGCACTGCTCGAGCACCTGATACACAAAACTTCCAGCGAACAATGGAGCCGGATCGTGGTTACTTCCCGCTCAGCCCTGCGAAGCGAGATCTTGGATTCACGCGTGCGTTTCGTGCAGCTAGACCTCCGGCAGCGCTCAGGAGAATTGATTGAGCTTATGAGCGAGCTTTGTGCAGACGTAACACACGCATTCTTCTCCTCTGACGAGCACGCAGAGGATGCCCAGGATCTGAACGAGGTCAACACTGCACTATTCGAGAATTTCATACTCGCCTTGACGTCCGTCGCCCCTGGATTGCAGAGGTGTGTGCTGCAGACTGATAGCAGGCATTACGGTCTTCACATAGCTCCCGTCCCTACGCCCTGTCAAGAAGACGACCCAAGACGCGGAGAGAATGCCTACCATGCCCAAGAAGACTTCTTGGCTATGCTCCAAACGAACCAGGATTGGACGTGGAGCGTGGTGCGCTCAGAAGCCATCATTGGAAGTTGGAGCAGTCCCAAGGGCATGAATACGGCTCTGACTTTGGCAATATACTTCCTTGTCACGCGTGAGCTCGTTGAAGAAGCCAAGATGCCCACAAATCAACGTTATTGGAATGGCAGCGAGGTTGTCAGCGATGCCACACTGCTAGCCGACTTCATGATATGGGTCGCCACCAGTGATGAATGTGCGAATGAAGCCTTCAACTTTGCAAATGGAGACCACTTCACATGGCGATTCATGTGGCCGCGACTGGCAGAGACTTTTGGTGCGTACTCGACACCAGACCAGAATTTCGAAAAGCCAGAACCACGAATCGGAGAATCGCAGCAAGAGTTCAGCTTAGCCGATTGGGCGGCGGACAAAAGGCCAGTGTGGCAGCGCATATGCGAGGCCGCCGATAATCCAGCTGCGACCGAAATGTTCGATGCTGCAGCATGGCAGACTCATGACCGGATGTTCCAGCGATCGTGGTCGTGCAATGTCAGCGTCAACAAGGCCCGCAAGTACGGCTACACAGGCTTTGTTGATTCGTTTGAGTCCTTCGCTTCGGCATTTGCAGACCTCAGAACCCAGCGCAAGATTCCTTGAGTCAAGCAAAACAACAGCCTAGAGTAATCATTTGCCAAGGTAACATGCCAAGCAATGGTTGGCGCGCTAGTGTCTTCGACCCACGTCTATGCCATTCCTCTGCTGTATTTCTCTCGTATCATTCACCTGCAATTGATTACGTCCGAACAGGTCGGGTGCTCCCATAGAGAACTCTGCACAGAGACAAGACTCCGTGCGTCGACAATTCTCAGCACCGTCGCCATACACGGCCTCTCCCGCGTCACTTCTGGCGAGCATTGAGCATCAACCAACAGCCGCTCATGCAAAAGCAGATTGCTTGGACCACCTCATATTCAGTCCGGCAGGTCAGTCGCTCACGCGTCCTGCACACCCTTCCGCGATGCAGGCCGGCCGACCCCTAGCGAAAATTCAGCCAGAAGTGCCACAACCTTCACCTTTGCTCTGCCGCATCCCGTCAACATGATGTTGGCTTTACACTTTAGCACTGGAACCTGGGGACCCTGTTCTCATGTCCAGAAACTTGCTGACGCGTCGCTGCCTGCTTCCACATCAACTTCTGGCCAGGCTCTCGGCAGCATGACCAATTCCAATAGTCGACGATACTGCTCGCGAGCAGACTCGAGGAACACAAACGCCCGTAGGTATGTCTCCATGGCTGCTGCTGGCAAGTAGTGTAGCTGCAGTCGGTTCACCAAGACTCGCACGGCATCGATGCCTTTTGCGGGGGTCTGATGACTCAAAGCAAAGACTGTCACCAACGCCCACAGCACGACCTGGTCGTACACTGGCAGACAGATGACGCTACGAGCAAGATCCGCTACCTCCTCACACATGCCAACCGTATCAATGTTGGCCGTCCCTGCTTCTTCCGCGCTACCGGCCAGGAATGTCATCAGACTCACTCCGGCCGCCTGGAGGATGATGTGCACTTCGAGATTGACACGATCCCCGTGCTGATCCTGCGACCAGTCTAGTCCTGTGAAGATTTCCTTCAGCCTTGGCTTTGTGTTGAAGCTCATTATGACCAATGCAACCTCTTTGAGGGTCTGCGATCGCTCAGGACCATCTGCCATCTTCCCGAGCTCGAGAGTGCTACATATGCTCCGGACCAGACGCTGATCCAAAAACACTCGCCGAGCTATCCAGGTGAAGCCCACACTGGGTTCAGACTGCAGCTCAACTATTTTGGGCAATTCCTGGGCGTATTTGAGCTGTGCCGGCGTGACCGCCGTACGCGACCCGAACGTGTTCGCAAATGTCGAAACCTGCGCGAGCAGATCATGCGGCTGATCTTGATCCTGGAAATGCGGTTCCAGTAATTGCAGCCCATTGGCGTGAGCTCGACACGCTTCGGATGAGCCCCACCAAAACTCCCAGCTCCCAAGTATGGCAATGCCTATCATCAAGCCAAAGTCACTGCTCAATCCGTCTGCCGAAGCATCAAGCCGTTTATTGATGCTTTTGATGGTCATGTGCCGGAATCTTAGCGTCATGATATCCGCGGCTGGGTCATTGCTAGTACGGGCGCCCACTTGTGCTGATGCTGAGAGCATCAGTGCCCAAAAGCATGGCGGGCTCGACAATGCTATGCGCGGAAGCTCTTTCTGCCACGAGTAGCGACGGCCGAAGCGACGGTCGTCTTGGGTCGGTAGCCGAAGGTCTAACAGTGGTGCCATGTGAGCCGTGAACACGTTGAACATTGAGTTGAGTAGGTTGGAGTCTTTGATGACCTCAAAGTCCACAGCAGGGTGAGTCGAGAAGGGATCGATTCGATTCGAACTAATTGCAAGTGTGCCTGGACCGGGTAGGTGCTGAGATGACAGCTTCCATCGATAATCTGCGTCACTCGAGAAGGCTTCTACCGAAGTCTCTATTGGGCGGTTTGCGTTGCTGCGCTTCTGGTGCGTGGCCGCTATGGTTGCTTTTCGGCGCCCAGCAGACGCAAGAGCCGCTTGCCGTCGAACGATTTTCCGGATGACTGCCGGATCATTGCTTTCTGGCAGGTCGTCGACGTCTTCTAGTTCTTGATCTGACCTGATGCGGTTTTGCAGCGAAGTTCGCCGACCAGCATTCAGCACGATGACACCGTGCTTACCAGCCTGCATAATATTCAAAGAAGTTGCGTGGCCTGGTAAGCTATCAGTGACGTGCGCTCCTCGGTTCTTGAGGTGGCCTTGATGGCTCGGCGGGAGATGTGGTGCTGCGAATTTGCGTCGGTCCAGTGAGGGCATGCCAATCACAGTTGTGCCAGGAGCGCGGAGGGAAAAGCGACCGGCACGTAGACCACACTTGTGCGCTCTTAGCAGACAGCAGTGCGAAAAACCCGTGCGAGAACCACATCAGCAATCCGGGAAATGTTGTGGTCGGTTCACTGAATTGAAATGACCCTGCGAAGAAGGCGCAGCGGCCACAGACGCGGTCCGGCTCGCAGCAATAGTAGGACTTGAGATCTGTA
Organism: Septoria petroselini; assembly: GCA_022559915.2. NCBI lineage: Eukaryota > Fungi > Ascomycota > Dothideomycetes > Mycosphaerellales > Mycosphaerellaceae > Septoria > Septoria petroselini. The sequence continues at coordinate 429,869 of JAFJTQ020000008.1, forward strand.
TCTGGTGGAACCAGGTTTGGTATGGCACGGGGCGAGGTCATCAGCGAACATCGTCGGTGTGCAGGGGTGCGCAAAAACACCATGCTCATCCTTGTCAGACATGTCTACCAAAGAGACTTTGCTCAATTGCATCTGCTCACAGACCCTGTACCAATCTTGCTCGCATTGTCTGCATGCCTCACCAGATATTGCACACGACAGAGCATAACGTGCACCATTCAAGGCCTCTGAGCCTCTCAGTATGGCAACAGACAGGGAGCCAGACAGCATTTTGGCCATTGGTTACATACCGCTACCTAAGCCACCAATATCCCTGTCGGTCGACATTTGACTCTACACTATTGGCAAGGGATTATGACCTGTGACCCGCAGTACTGGGACCGATCAAAGTGCTGGCTGGATGCAAGCGATTCGAAGAAACATCGCCTCGGCCCAAAATGATATCAAGATCACGTCGCCAGGCCTTGCTTCTACGGTTTATCCGGTCCGAAGGTTGGAATGGACAAAGGACTCCCGAGTCATGCACTTGAACCAAGGGAGCAGCCCTCCACAGTACCCAGCACTGCTCAGTGAGCAATGGATCGGACTATGGAACCCTTCTCGAGGATAATAATGCTCAGGGAGTGCTTCTCGCGACGAATGCAAATTTCGCGCCTTCCAACTTCGAGAATTACGCCAGTCTCAGCCTCGACATCGTATTCAGTACTCACTGCGCTAGGCCAGTATAAGGGTTCCAGAAGCTAGAGTATACAGCACACGTCGACTGGGGATGGTGCTTCAACAGGCCGTAGGATGACGAGCTTCCTCTGGCTCGAAGCTCTATTGTGGCGCCAAGCCATGCGACTCCATGCTATGGTCAGGCGTGCTAGTTGGAAATCAGCTGTTGTGCCACTTGAGCCCTTGAGCGAGTGCCTATAATGCTGCATGTGAAGTCGATAGAGCAGATCTCGAGATTTGCGCAGGCGGTCGAACATGAGTGTGCTCGGGCACGGCAGGGAAGGCGCAGTGAGCGATGGAACCCTTGCCCGAGTGCCAGTCATCACACAGGTCGTATGGACGTCCACCGACAATAAGGGCTTTTAGTTGCCTGGAGCCCCTGTTGGTCCGATTAACGTTCCACAATCACTAATCGGACATAAAGCAAAAGGTGCCTTTGCTTTTGCAGCAGACTCAGTCAATGCCACCCCCTTTCCGGACATTGATCACGCAGGCTTATTGTACCTGTACAAGCTGCACAGCCATTGCATAACTTGACAGCATCGAGCAGTCCGGTTCAGCACGCACGATGGCCCCTCAGGACTTGGGGACGATGGAACGCGAAATCCCGGACGAAAGGCAGTCAATCCCAGCACGGCATGCACCTCCCGCAGACCGCAGCTGCAGTAAAGTGCCATTCTGGGTGGGCAACCCTATCTTCGCAATCACGCCGCTGCTGCTCGGAGAAGTAATCAGGCCGCCTACAACGAACTACTCTTCGTGCGCGGAGGCCGCAGCGTTGAAGGGCTCCAGCGAAGCTCAAAAGGGCTGCTAGGTCCGTCAGCGGCTTGAAATCGTCAATCATCCGTCTCCTGGCGCGCTTCTGGTTGAAGCTCATTGCACGATTGTTGTCTCGGGCGGAGACTCCGATGTCCCGGCTGTGCTTCCAGGCAGGTCCAAGCAACTCGACCATCAGAAGATCTGCCGACCTCCGCCTGAGAGGAGATTTGCCAGCTGTACGACACCAGCCTGGACGTATCTCAAGCCTGCCGTTACCAAAGATTGCACCCTGAAGGATTTCCTCCGTGCCTCACGGCCATACAGATCAGGTCCACTCCGCATGCCGAGACCAAACACCATGCATTGTCTGGGCGGCTATTGGTAGAACCATGCGAAGAATCACATTTTCAAGGGATACAAGGACACATGCGAGCGTGTTTGCTACGTAGTGGAGGCTACCTGCACGACCAGACGAGAGGGCACATATGGAAGGCCACTCAGAGAACAATCCTTGACGCTACATCGTCCGATCACCAAGTACGTCGATCAAGCGTAGATGGTACCGCCTAATATGGAGCTCGACCTTTCCCGTTCGCTTGGGAGAGCCTGGTGCAAGCAAGATACGCGAACTGCTACGCCGACACATGCTACACTACGACAGGGTCAAGGTGGATCATACTTGACGCTGCTATTCAAGACGTACTGTCACATATCAGGATCCCGCTGCAGCTCCATCAATTGCAAATTGCAACTTTGCAGCCAATCTCAACCAGAGAAGTTTGAACAGCTTAACGGCACGGTGGAACCTTTTTCGGCGAGTGTCTTGGAAAGTGGGAAAAAAACTCTCCTCAGTCTCGAGTCATGCAGTCAACCTTGACAGCAGCATGTTTGCAGGGGTCAGCCGGCTATCCTCTCCAGCTCTGATTCCACGAGGCCAGAAAGCCTGGCAGACCAGGAGCGGATCTTGAACAGCTGATGAATGCGTCATCTCGTGAGTCGTAGTCCTCGCGTAGCTACTACAGTACGAAGAAGTTCATCTCGACCCTGTCGCCACACGGCACCGAGACCTACTGGTGCTGTAAAGACTTGATCAAATGAGGGGAAACGTGTGTTGGCTGTACAACATGTACACTCGGTAACATAGCGACCGCAAATCGAACAGTGTCAGGCATCGTTGCGCAGCACCACGGATTGTACGAAGTGTACGTTAATTAGTAGCTGATCCATGAGCGGAATTTGCCAATGCATCGATTGGCGAGGGGTATTCGACCTTCGGTAACAGCAGGCATATCTTGACAAAATGGAACCGAGCAGATGCCTAGAGTCTATCCGCAGGAGATCCCTCTGTTGTAACAAGGGCAAGTCTCAGCGCGGCTGTACATTATTTCAGTGCGGTAGCTCGTTCCTGAAGTCGCTGACTCAAGAGAAATTCCACCTTCAATGGCATGACAGCCAGGATCCATCATGTATGCAAATTCAATCTCTGATTGTCCGCGCTCATAAAAAGATCGCAGACCAACACTGAGCATGACTTGGATCATGTTCCCTACACAACAATGGTGCCGATGCCGAAGTTGTGGAAGGGGTATGCATCGTACCTGCCCTCAAATTGATGAACGTGTGTGCCAGACCTATTCATCGGAGCAGACTCCAGGCTTACAAGGATTGGCTCGATGCACTCGCTTTGATGCCCACTTGCCTGATACCTGCGAAGCATGAGCGACGCTAGCCATAGACCGTAACACTACGCGTTGACACCCGATGAACAAGGGCAGTCGTCCGACCCGAGAGAGCGCACTACTTGCACGAGCGTCTGTGCCAATAGACGCTCAACAACTTGATGGCGAAGGTCTCCAGACATCGCATTGCCAGGGGCATCCTGTGCGTGATACGCCAAACGTAGCTGCCAGCACGATCGATCGGCGTTCGTGCCGAGCAATTCATTCTCCTGAGGCGTGCTCAGACAAGTGTTGCTTCTTCATGATGCTATCGGGAGTTGTGAGTCTGGGCTGCTGCGGTCATTGACTGCCCATCGCAGTGGAAGGGGGCCCCTGCTTGCTCCTCGGGCTTCCGACAAACTCCTCCAAGGTCGCTAGAACAGCAAAAGCAAAACAGCATGCCAAAAAGCAGCACGGATTCCAGAGGACACTCTCCGTTCAACTCGCGAAGCACGGAGGATCAGCCAGACGCTAATCCACTGACCACATCGATATGGTGCGTGTCTTGATATTTGGTGGGCTCCCAGAAAAGTGGTCAGCGGGCGACTCAGTAGCAGGTGTAGAATCGCCGATGCACTCTCCTGCCTCCCACGATGCACCCCAATAGGTCAACGTCAGCCCTGGTCGAGAACAGGATGGGGCCTTGCTGGAAACTGCACAACGTCGGTTCTCCTCCTCGCGGAACTTGCCTATAGTCCACAGAGACATTTCTGTCGCTCACCGTACCTCGGGCAATTTCGATCATATACACCTGTGCCACTTGCGTGAGGAGACGATCGCCAGCTTCGAAGCCGATCTTTGATCAGGTGTCGACGTGTCCCTATACTCTGGACCTGCAAGCAACGATCACTGTCATCTTTCCCACCAGCGCACCTGCCGAGTGCATCGCGACGGGCATAGTACATATGCCCGCAGCTAACCACATCGATCCGACCTCCAATCGTCTCAAAGTTGACATCAAGGGTGCTTGCTATAGTTCACCGACAGTGACTAGATTTTCAACGAGGAAGCCTAAACCTCCTCTCCAATGTGGCCGACAAAGGCTTCGTCAGGCAATCGATTCAAGAGCAGCGATTCCAAGGGCAAAGGCCGATACACAGCCCCAACGCCGACTTTCCAAGCTGTGGCAAGGCCTTGAGCAGGCTGAGATACCGCTCCAGTTCGAACGCCCAATGCAGTCCCGGCAGGATGAAATTCATCGCAACCGATGCAGGACCAGAAGTGGAGACATGGCTGCGGTAGACTGCGAACATGTCTCGTGCAGACTGATCTTCAGTATCTGACAGAGCGGAACTCGGCCAAATCATGAGATATCCAAGGAGTGCTCATGTTTGAGGATCCAGGTCCTGAACTTGCCTAGCTACAGACACGCAGCCTCCTGTTATGACTGCGCTCTTGTAGAAAAGCCGCCGAAATGTCGAGTGGGTTGCCATCGTGCTTGCTTCCGAGGTACCGTGTACGTAGAACTTCGATCTACCCAGGACCGCGCTCTCACATCGCTATCGTCGTATCCAGAGATCCTTGGACTGTAATGCAGATCCTGCATATGGTGTCCGCTGATGAGTGATGAGCGTATGCATCACCAACCCCGCCTTGGCAAAACAAAACACCTCGCGGCTCTTCCCATCCACCAGCATCATCATCAACATCATGTCGAAACCCACGAGACTGACTCTCCAGCCACCCAAAGCTCCCGCAAAGCAGACGCAAAAATACACTGGAGCAGGAGAAATGGACTTCGGAGTCCCCCAAAAGGGCAAGAAAGCGCCTCCCGAACCTAAAGAATTCGACTCGTCGAGCACGTCTTCAGTGTTTCTAGACCACTCCATTCTGCAGCGACGACAGCGAGCCGCGGCCAAGAAGAGAGCGAGCTGAAAGCGCTGACCAACAACTCGAGAGCATTGTTGCAACATGCGTGTTTGCGAGTGTCATTCACTCACTCTGGGTATAGTACAAAATCTACGAGACAGTACAGGTGACGACTTCCCGAGGCGCCTATAATAACACAATGCTGCGCTTCAACGCTATAAGCCTGCCGTGGCGAGAGCAATTCCGGCCGTGAAGAAAGCAATTTCCGGCCGTGTTCAAGGCCCTTCCATCGAGCACAACAGCCTGATGACCTGTAGCGCACTGCAAAACTCCAGCAGCCTGCAAACCATGGTTTAGCGGCCCCTTCAAATTTTGGCGCTCGACCTTCAGGCTCTAGGTTCTTTCTCTCAATAATCAATCCTGCGATTCAACTTGCGACGCAAACCAACACTTGGTGACCTCATGCCATCACTTTCAAAAGGGGTTTGCGAAGCCGACTTTGCGTCTTCACCGCCATACAGGCTTCGAGCCTCCTGCTGCACTTCCTGGTACGATGCTACTAACACGGGAATGAGGACGGCCGTTCGGTCCTGTTGGCGTTTCGCGTGGCGTGTTCATGTCGATCATGCTCTGTCGCACGCGAAGGCCTGGCACTGTCCGCGCGGCTGCTGGGCCATTGTTCTTGACGACTGATCCGGTGCGCGGCGACAGGACTGTACTGTGGCCGGAAGACTCGCGCACGGCGCCGATACGTCGCGCGTGAGATGCTGAGAAGGAGGTATCCGAAGGTGGCGATCCTACACCATGCTGCGCCGCGGTGGGACTTCGTCGACGGTGAGCACGCTCGCTGGCACGCTGACGAGAGGCGTTGCTGCCGATAGAATGCCGGCTGCTCATGGATGAACGCTTCTTCTTCGCCATCGCAGCGCGAATCTGTTGGGACGACTCGCGATCTGTGAAAGACTGCTCCATGTCCGATCCAGTAGAGAAAGATGCGTCGCTGTGGTCCGAAGTGTTCGTGACAGAACGCAGCGAGCTGTGCGGCGCTCGGTTGCCAAGTTCTCGCAAAGGGCTGGATTCTTCGTCACTAGAGAAGGAGTTGAGACCCAGGGAGAAGCTTGGCGGTGGTGGCATCATCGTTGGAGAATCGCTGTCAGTCTTGTTGCCCTTTGTCAAGGCTCCAATAGCGAATCGACCAGTGCCAGCTGGTGTCTTGCGAATCTCGCTCTGCGATACAGGAGGAGCGGGAAGCGGGCTGGACTCTGGCTCGGCATCGTTGGCGTCAAGCTCGGTGAAATTGGGTGGCTCGATGGTGACGCTGTCATCGTTGGGAATGGAAGGAGTCGGAGCTGGAACTTGGGGCGTGGGTTGGAACTCCACCAGCGCACCAGGGGTGGCACCGTCTTCCGTGCCTTCATCTCTCCACCTCACACCACGCTTCTTCTGGGGCGATCTCCTCTTAGGAGTACCGGCGCCGAATGCGACTCCTTTTCGCGCCATACCGCCGAGCTTCCTGACTTGTCTCCTGGGACTTGCCGTTGTCTCAGCAGCAGGGCTGGAGCTTCCATGGGACGATGACGAGTAGACATCGTCAGCAACGTGTGCTGGGATCGCGGACATGGTAGCTGCCGGCAAGGATGGTCGTGGCTGCGAAGATAGGGACGCACGGCTTGATACCGAGTGTCGGATCTTGTTTTTCATAGGTGAAGGTGCCATCAAGGACTTCTGCTTTCGTGGTGTACCGGACCGACTTGTCGCAATAGCGGTAGTGATCTGAAGACCGCCATCCGGCTTGATGACTTGGCCGACAGAGTCTGCGCAGGCTTGTAACAGCTTTCCCAGAATGTCGCGACCTGCCTGCATGGCGTCCTCGTCACTCATCTGTGTAAGCTGACTGATGATGGCGATGGTTTCAAATTGCGTGGTGAGCATGACGTTCATCAACCCTGGCTCGCCGGTCTTCTCGGCGTTCAGAACAACGGTGTTCATCTCCACATCGGCACGACTCTTCAGTAATTCGACCTCTTTTAACAAGCTCGACGCCTCGGCACAGTCCGCAGTGAAACTATCATTGCTTTCCAGCTGGCGAAGGCCGTCTTGCAGTGCCGTGTCGATTGCTCTCGTCCAGTTGTTCTTGCCCAACAGCTGGTGGTGGTGCTGTCGGCTGTGCTCGAGCTCGGCTAGGATCCCAGTCGCAGTCTTCCTCATCGCCAACATCGCATCTGCGGGCTCTTCCTCGTCTCGAGTCTCGCAGACCTGGTCAAATGCGCCCACCCAGCCGCTAATGGCAGCAATGCGACGCTCGGTCTGACGCAGTCTGCACATTGTGGCTGTACGCTCCTTGCGCTCTGCTGCAGAGTGATCGAACGCAAGCCGCACCCGCTCGATGCTGTCCTTGAGGACTCCATCCATCTTCGCCTCCGCCTTCTTGAACTTCGAGAATGCCTGTGCCTCGTAGTCTTTGAGCTGCGCTTGAAGCTCCTTGATGAGTACCATCTGCTCATCAATCTTCTTGAGATAGTCCTTGACATGCCGATCGACATTGTACACATTCCGCACACTCTTCGTCTGGATGTTCTTGGCCCGATTGGCATATCTCAGCGTGTTCTGCGTCTCGTCGAAGTGTGCGCTGCTTGGCGACACACAGACGATCATAACTGTGCGACAGTTGCCGCCCAGACTAAATTTGAGCAGGCGCGTCAACTTGGAGTTTCGATAGGGAACATGATTCTTCTTCCTAGGGTCGCAAAGCGCATTGATACATGACCCAAGGGCAAGAAGCGACTTGTTGATGTTGGCACCTTCAAGCAGACGTTCTCCTCTGTTCTTGGTGGCAGATGCGCGCTCTGACCCTGCCAGATCGATAATGGAGAGTGTCGCAAATGTGACTGGCTCATTGACTGCGGCATTGCGATCCTTGAGAGCGAGATTGACCTGGAGCACCGCGTGCGACCTGGACGATGTCGCGTTCGCTTCTGTCGGGGATTGCGTGCGCTGAGAGTTGCCCTGAATGACCATGTCCATGACCTCTGAAACCGACTGTGGCTTGTGGGAGGAGAGTCCTGCAACTGACACTGCCTGATTGGTATCTTCGCGCAGCATGAGTCCTTGCTTGCCGCTTGAGCCTGGTGGAGCAAGCAGATCGCGGATGGTTTCGTTGTAGATTTCGAGATAGGAAAGCGTAACGTCCACCTCTTTTGCTTCGCGCAATTCTTGCACCCTCTCGAACAGCTCCTGCATAGTCATGAAGATGATTCCGGGAGACTGCACGGTTCCTGTAATGGTATGTGTCTTTCCACAACCAGTCGCGCCGTATGCGAAGACAGTCGCGTTGTAGCCGTCAAGAACCTGATCCAACAGAGGCTGCGTGGTTGCAGAGTACACGTCGCATTGTGTAGTGTGCTCGTCGAAGACTCGATCGAAGGCGAATGTTTGGTCCTTCGAGCGCTTTCCCTGCGGCATCATCGAGCGGCCAAAGCGCTGCACGGCGTGCTCTTCGGGAGGATCAAAGACTCTGTATCACGAATCAGTACAACTTCTTGCCGCCCCCGGAGTCCACACACAGGCATTTCTCGTCCATGACTTTGATGACTGGACGGATTCCCTTTCCTGCCACCCGCGGCTTTGGCACCGCCGCCATGGAGCCATCGCCGAGGAAGAGAGGGCCCTCGTCGTTTCGTTGTAGTTGCGCAGCTTCCTGGATCGTGAAAGGCCGCACTCGGATGGTGACATTGATGCTCGACGCGCCATCCACAGGCAGCGCGACGGCCATGCTGGGTGTTGTTCAATGCGCGGAGTCAAAAGTCTGCCACCATTGGGCGCAAGGAGAGTCGCGAAGTGAAGTGGTGAAGTGAAGCCGTGAAGCGAAGTGGTGAAGTGAAGCCGTGAAGCCGTGAAGCGAAGTGGTGAAGTGAAGTCGTGCTGTGGCCACTGGCTCTGCGGACAGTCAGCGGCTGGGTCTCTCTCAGTGTGTCTCCAGAGCAAGTGGTGCGGATGGTGGGTTGGCAGCCCGTGGCTCATCAATAACGTGAGGATGAAACGCCAAGCATCAGCTCCTGCCGTCTCCAGAGCAACCGGCAGCAACCGAGCCTGGAGTCTCCGTATTCTTCAGCATTTTGATCACTGACCAGACCGAGATCCATCGGCCATGTGAAGAAGCACGTCTGATGTGCGCAATCCACGCTGCAGGATCGTCTGGCGACAAGCATGAAATCGGATGTGCCCACCATCTAATATCATTGCAGACACTGAAGTAGCTCTGCTTACACGGAATCTCTCGAAATATGCTCAATGTCCTTCGCACGCCAGCTTCGCGACGACTTTCCCAAATCACAGCTCAAACGCGGAGCTCATCGAGTGCAACAATGAAGGAAGCAGTGGTGGCCAAAGGGCCAAAAGTCACGATACAGGAAGGATCCATACCGAAACCGGGACCGTATCAGATTGTCACGAAAGTGATTTGTAGTGGGACGAATCCGAAGGATTGGTTGGTCTTGCTGATGGTCACCAGTAGACAAGGCATGCATTGACCTGTTCACAGGAAACGACCACAATTCATGCCGGATGCGAAGCCAGTCAACCAGGGCGATGACATCTCCGGTATTGTCCACGAAGTCGGCGAGCATGTCTCCGAATTCAAGCCTGGCGATAGAGTGTTTGCCTTTCACGAAATGATGAAGCCTGGTGGAAGCTACGCAGAATATGCCCTGTCGTGGTCTGCGACTACAGCACACCTGCCAGCGCATGTCTCTTTCCAAGGTACGTACTTGAGACGCAGATGTGTACAACGCATCGCTGACTGAATGCTTGAACAGAGGGCGCTGCCATACCTCTAGCCGCCTTGACAGCTGCAGTCGGGCTCTTTGCCAGACTCCAACTTCCTTCGCCTTTCACTCCCCCTTCCGCGGCCATCAACAAATCGAGCAACGGCTCCCGGCCTCCGACCCCTCTCATCGTGTATGGAGCCGCCTCAGCAGTAGGCTCATACGCTCTGCAGCTCGCGTCCCGAGCCAACATCCACCCACTGATATGTGTAGCCGGCAAAGGTGCTGTACACGTAGAAAAGCTCATCGATCGCAGCAAAGGCGACACAATCGTAGACTACAGAGAAGGAGACGAAGCTGTCGTCAAAGGATTCCGAGCTGCTGCAGACAAACACGGAGGCAGGCTCGAATATGCCTTCGATGCAGTCTCCGAAAAGGGAAGCGTCGAGAATATTGCGCAAGTCCTGGATCAGGAGACTGGGCGGGCAACGTTTGTCTTGCCTGGGAAGAAGTACGATCTTCCCGGGAACATCAAGCAGTCTTTGACGACCGTGGGCAGTGTCCATGGCATGCCAGATGATCTCAAGGACTTTGGGCACGTCTACCTCAGGTACATTGCCAAGGGACTTGAAGAAGGGTGGTTCAAGGCTCATCCGCAGGAGGTCGTGCCCGGCGGCCTTGACGGTGTTGAGACTGCTCTGAGCAACCTCAAAGCTGGAAAAGCCAGCGCGGTCAAGTATGTATTGAGGATTGCAGACACACCGGGCCTAGAAGGACATGACAAGTAGGATTAAATAATAGTTGTGGCAGCAGAGAACCGCATCAGGTCATGCTGACACGCCAATGAACATGTGCTACTGGGAGATAGTATATCTGCGTGCGGAGGATGGCTAACGTGATGGCACATCACCGCGAATGCCTAAGAAGTCGGGATTGTTGGTAGCAGTGTTGACTATCGCACTCCACATCGTTCAAGTATTTGTTCAAAGTGAGATGTACCTACCACAAAACTATACGATGGTCTCGGCCCTGCAAATCCCCGCCACCTCGGCGCAGATGGCGTGATTGCCCAACATCCAACCTCTTGTTGATCAGTGATTAACGATAACCACGACATCCTCCCACAGGATCCCATTCCCAAATACCTTATGGCAGCCATAGGAAAGCGAAAAGCGACCGACGCAGATCACAATGACTTCCACAGCGATGACCGCCCCACCTTGAAGCGACGAGGAACATCGGCTTCACAAGTCAAGATCCAACAACACCCAAGCCAAGACCACAACTTCGTCCAGATAACATCCGACCAAAACCAACACGGCAGCAGAAACGACTCTGCAATGTCCAGCTACAACGACAACTATCTTTTACCAAAAGTAGAAAATCTTCACCAACAACAACAACAACAACAACAACTCCTACTACCAACGCCACCAAACTCCCTCCCTCTCATCCAAGCCGAATTCCCGCCACCAGAATCAACACAACAACCACCACCATCCCCTCAACCCTTCCAGTCCCTCCTCACAGCATTCTGCCACGAACACGGCCACACCTTCGGCCCCCGCTACCTCTCAGATCTCCAAACGTTCCACTCCCAAGCAACATCCACTTCCCTGCCCGGAATCGTCCTCGCAGCCGGCCAAGCATTCACGCAGACTGTGCGTTTGTACATTGAAGACCTGCAAGCCGCCGCGCTAGCCCAAGTGCAGCTGCGAGCGAGAATTTCGTCTAGTTGCATTGATCGAGCGGTTCTGGATGCAGTGGATGCCGTGTTGGCGAAGTTGGACAAGCAGGTCATTTCCGTCATGGCTCAGACGCAAGGGCTAGAGTTGGAGCTTGCGGCGCTGGAGGAGCAGATGCATAGAGTTCGAGATCGAGAGCCGGAGATGGCCATGCTGTGATTCATGAGGGTTGAAAACGAGGACACAGTGTCACGAAGGCTGTGAACATGTAGCTTCACGCGGGCTGGGACCGCGACATCGTGTACGTGTCGGATATGTACAATAAATCTTCACTAGTACGGAACTCTTGCCACGGCCGCTTCAACGAGCACAACGCCATTACTGCCCAAAGACGCTTTCAGCTACCCGTCATCGACACACTGTCTAGAGGCTTTTCCCTTCCTTTCCTATCAGAAATGTGCAAATAAACGCCATGTCACTCCTTCCCCGATACGCGCCCTTTTTCATTTCGTAGTATTCTTTTACATCGATATCGTTCAACGGCCCTAGTCTGTACGTGTTTCACTGTCGTTCTCGGCCGAACTCTCTGTTATACGGCTGTTCCAGGTGAAGCGGCTTGTTCATCGTCTCTGGCTACACGAGAGACAGATGGCGCATGTAATGCATTGCCTGTAGCATCAAAAGTTGCACCAGCACTTTCTGTTGTCGTGTCAAATCTTTTTGAATCTTGCGATGTACGCCCTTGTACCATGACGATAGTGGTGTTGTGTGGACCACCGCGCTCGTCCGGAGGCGTGACTAGCTCTTCGGTCTCTTCTGGAATAGGAGGAATGTACGCCTTGAGAACTTTCTTGAGCTGTGGTCTGCGGATTGGCTTCGAGCTACGCAATAGTCAGTATTGGCTGCAAGTTACAACTCGACTCGAACTCACAGAAAGTAGTTCATGCCAGAGTCCATGCAATCCTTGATGTTACTCTCTTCCGCAAATGCAGTAAGCGCCACGATCGGTGCCTGATAACCGATTTCACGAATCAAGCGCGTGCTCGTGAGGCCATCGACGTTTGGCATCTGGACGTCCATGAATATGAGATTGAAGGGCTGGGAACCAGCACGCATCGATTCTTTGACAACGTCCAGAGCCTCTTGTCCATCTTTGGCGACCACAACATCGTAGATGTCCTCAAGCTTGAGCATGCGGAGTACAACCTCCTGGTTGATCTTATTGTCTTCCGCGACCAGGACTCTGATCTTGCCACTCGTGCTGGCGGTAGCGGAGATGCGTTTCATGGCCTCGTCCTGCGAGCTGGGCGAGTCGAGCGGTTTGTTGGTCGTAAAGTAAGGTTGACTGAGGCCGACTAGACGTTGTTGTGTATGAGACTTGTCTGGACTGGAACCTGCAGCGGGCTTTACCGCCTCAAGAACACCGGGACTGACGGGCGCGTACTCGACAGGGCCATGTGGGCGTTGCGGCGACGATGTGCGCGAGGTCACTTCGCACGAGCTCCGTCTGCTGACTCCTTCCTCTTGGCCTACAGCTGAGCTTGCAGAACTGTCGGCGCGCGTTTGTACGTGCCGCAATGGTATCTTCATGGTGAATGTGCTGCCGAGCCCGAGCGTACTTCGGACGCTGACGGTACCCTTCATCAACGCCGCTAGCTGGGAGCAGATGCTGAGGCCCAAACCTGTACCTCCAAACTTCTTGTTGAGTCCGAGATCTCCTTGCATAAAGGGCTCAAAGATCTTCTCCTGCGCGTCCTCCGGGATGCCCGGACCGGTGTCTGCCACCTCAAATTCGAAGTAGATGTATTTGGCAGAGGGAGGCGACCGCGTCCGTTCCGAGACATTTACCAGCGCATGTGGTTTATCTCGGACGTTGATCGCGTTCGCGGTACTGATCCTGGGTAACGAGGCATCCGAATTCCTCTGCAGCCCAGGTCTGAGCACAGACAAGTCAGAGTCTCTCTTGTGAGAGGACCATCGCACTGACTGCCTAGAATTGAACGAAGTCTTTCGGCTGCCGAGATCAGGTAGTTCAGGCAGTGCACGTACGGTGAGCACTACTGAGCCACCAGGCGGAGTAAACTTCAGACTATTTGACACCAGGTTAATCACGACCTGCAAAATTCTGTGTATGTCACCCCACAATATCATGTCTCTCATGCGTCCGCTCTGACCGGGTCCATGACTTGATGTTCGGTCAGATGATAGATTGTCGGACTCCAGATGATTGATTCCCTCGTATTGAACCTTTAGATCGATCTGACCTTCCTTGGCCTGGTTCTCAAAAATAGCGAGAATCTGAGAACTGACATCGCGTAGTCGGAATTCTTTCTCATCCAGGCTCAAGTGTTGACCAACTTGGTTCTTGCTGAAGGTTAAAAGATCTGTCAACAGGTTCAATAGCAAGTCCCCACTCTTGTAGATTATTCCAAGCGATCGCTTCATTCGAAGAGGGTCGTCTTCCTGCATGCACACTGCACACATGCCTAGAATGCCGTTCAAGGGCGTTCTCAATTCGTGTGAGATGTTGGCGATAAATAGTGTCTTGCTCTCGTTCGCAGCCTCGGCAGACTTCTTGCTGAGCTCCAGCTCGGCGGTTCTTTGCCTAACTCGCTCGTCCAGTTTCGAATATTGCATCATGAGCTCATCGGACATTTCATTAAAGGTGTGAGTAAGATCAAAAAGTTCGTCCTTAATATAGCCTTTGCGTTGCTTCACTCGACCAGGAATGCGGAAGTGCCGTTTGCGACGCTCTTCGCGCTTGGCCTTGAGCTCCTCGTCGCGTTTGCGCCGCCACGCCGTGATTGGATTCGTGAAACCTTCTTTCCGTGCCATCTCACTGCCACCGGCAGTATCTGGCTGCTCATCGGCCTGTCCGTCTCCGAGAAAGCCGAGCGAGTCCATGTCTGAGTGGCTATCGGCACTAGGAGGATCGATGGATCTTTGTGTCGCAGCTCGAAGCAGAAGTATCGGTTTCGCCGCGAAGTGCGCGAGCGGAAAGGCAATGATAGCCATCAGAGCGCCGGTCGCGAAGACACAAGCCACAATCACTTTGCGTAGAGTGTCGATGGGCTGCCAAATCTCATGCCGAGATAATTCCACCAGAACTGCCCAGCTGACCATGTCACTAGTTGGCATGGCATAGCCTACGCTGACCTTTTTACCGGCCTCGTTCCTAGCGCGCAGTTGAGCTCCGGAGTTCTGACCTCTGCTTGCGGCATCCAGAGCTTTGTACACCGCCGGAAAGTCACTGGCGCTGAAGGAGGGGTTGGTGCCATTCTGTGTATGATCAGGGTGTCGATCGGCGTAAGTCTCATTCAAAGCAAACACATAGCGAACTTCGAGTTCCGGCCTGCTGTCTGAGCCCAGGGCCATATTGACAGGAAACTTGTTAGAGGGGCCGGCTGGCCCGAGAAGCAATGTCTTGCCCGTATTGAGCAGTCCCTCTCCAGAAGCAATTACCTGCGTGATGAGGCGTGCGTTCATGACCAAGGTGACATAGCCTAGCAACTGATCGAGGTCAGTGTTGTTCGTGATCGGCATGGTAAGCGAGATCAGCGAGAATGTGCTATTCAAGTCCCATGGTCCCAGCAGCAATGTGCTGCCCAGACCAAGCTCAAAGTCTCCGAAGCGTGCTGGACTGTTGGCGCTAAATGTCAGATTCGGATACAGCGATGGAGGATAGCCCAGAGTCGTGTCGTTTGCCCCCAGATAGACTTGTGAGCCGTTCGGATAGCCGTATGGAAGACCCAGCTTCTTCTCCAGCGAGTCGGCGGTGGTGTTCATTAGCGAATATGGCCCAGCGGGACCTGTGTCATCTCTGGGATACAATCGAGACTGCAAAAGCAACTGCTGCCCGAGCGAAGCTTCGCCGCCCACTGCAGCCTTCATATCTGTGACTGCCCGCACCCAATTATCCGGTGTATTGTTCCGCGCATCATTGTATCGCTGCAGGGCGCTCTGAAGCAGGACTCTGGAGGTGACGAAGCTCGCCGAAGTCTGCATAATGTCCAGATTGCTCGTCAGTTGAGCAGCCTTCAGCGAGGCCGTCAGAGCCAAGCGCGAGGCTCTGGTGTCGAGCACAAAGTCGTGCACGGTGATCCATACTGCCACCGAGATGACCGCAAGGCCGATCAACGACGAGATCAGCAGCAAGCCGCCCAGCTGCACGGTAATGGGAATGCGCATCGCTCAGCGCGCCGGTCCTCACGTCCTCTTGGTCCTCTCGTCCTCCTGGTCCTCTCGTCCTTGTCCTCTCGGTCCTCTAGATCTCTGGCTACGAGGGCTGCAAGAAGCCTCGCTCGAGGTGTTGCCCGCGTCGTCGTCGTGCCCGCATGGAGTGCTGTGGTTCTCCCGCGTCTGGCCGAGCGTGGAGGAGGAGGAATGATAGCGAGAGATGGTCCCAGGACAGTGTCCGCACGTGTTACTCCAAGTGCATGTCGGCGGGTAGTCGTGGGGGAGCGCGTTAGTTTTGGCCGTCCGGCGCTTCCGGGCAGAGGTGTGATGCTGGCAGGTGTCGTGTCGTGTCGGGGCGGAGATGGAGGTGGAGGCGCAAGGCTAGCGAGGATTGTGCATGAATGCGCAGCTTGTCGGGCATTTGCAGTCGCGAGATGGCGAGGAAAGAGCGAGTGGTTGTTGGTGCTGGCAAGAACGAACAACGAACTGTGAACAGCAGCAGGCGCGGGTCTCCAACGAGCGAACGTTGATGAACGGCCGGTACAGATGGATAGAGGACCGCCTCCCGTAGATGCTCAGCTCAGCTCTGCTCTCGGCTCCAGAACAGTCTCCGCCCCAGCTCTCGCTTCCTGCTCGAACAACCCTGCTCGTCCACAACAGACGTGCATTCCTCGCCACCGCGTTGCTATTTCCCGACTTGTCGAGCTGCTGGATCTGTTGCTTCGTGTTGTGTCTCCCAACACTTGAACCATGTCGTGCACAGTGTTCGCGCTGTTCTTCTCAATTTCAGGTGCGTCGCGTGCACTTGCTCGACAGATCTGACAAAGCAGGCGGGAGGACGGGAAGCAGGGTCTCGTCCACTAGCGGAGAGCTAATTTAGAAAAAGGCTCGCTCCGTTGAGACGTCCTCAACTCAAACCTGCACCTTGTGGGTCGAGCCGAATGCTCCAAAAACGTGGCCATTGCGACATCCACTTACTAAGTCTACTACGGCCAGTAGCTATTGTTACCTAGCGACCTCTCCTCGGCAGATACGATCGATGAGAGAGTAAAGACTATAGCATTGGATTCGATCTCACGCCTTCGTACTAGTATGCGAGCAATGTCCCCATCCTAATCTCACATCTGCTAAAACGTCGACAGCACGGCACTAGTTACATATAAATTCGATGTAGCTGTTCCTCTTGCAATCGTCAATGCCGATAAAGCATACATAGACATGATGTTTAGACTATCGACTATAGCGTATAGCTCTTTTCCAACCAGATGGCATCTATAAATACGAAATGGTTGCAGTCCTTGCTTCTATGTTTGATAGACCGAGAACTGGTGTAGAACGACAGATTTGCCGTCAAATAGACTTAGCCACGCTAACTGTGCCCTTCCTAAACGGCATGAGTTACGATATTTGAGATGATATGGCAACAGAAAATCCCGATGAAAGCGGTAAGTAGGAACAGGTTAGAGACTTTGCGAATCTCGCAGTAACGGATGTTCCTTATAGGAACCCTAGTACTAGCAGGTTGATACTCTACGGGTCTTCAAGCGGACACGAGAGGCTACGTGAGCTTGATGACCAAGCTCTTAGACATTTCTGAGGAAAGTGACAGTGCAACCATAAAGGAACAGACGCTCCCGTTGCTCTTGCAGTTCAAGGACGGCCCCGAGGCATTCACAGCACAAATCGCCGTTCGTGTATTAGAAGCATGACTACGGCTATAGGTTAGTCTTAGCTATCATGGTCTGAAATATCTAGTAATCTATGCAGGCAAGACAACGCCAGCTAACCTACGTCCTACGGGTCCCTAATGTGCTATATTGGGACGCTCCAATCTTAGAAGAGTTATATTTCCAGTTAGACTACGGCAACGTGCCCGAAGCAGAGTAGCGTCTTGATTAGGAAGTCCATATACCAAGACAAGCACATCCCGTAGACATACACAACCTTGGGCATAAACATAACAATGCGTGTTCCCGCAGCTCTCGCGCTGTCCGTGACTTTTGGTCAAGCCGCGTCGCGGACGGCGCTGCATCCACCTACTGTTGACCTTGGGTACAGTTCGTTCCAAGGAAGCTTACAAGTGAGGAACACAAACTTCGTCCAGGAACACAGCTGACTATGCTATGAGGGCAGACTACTGCATCTGGCTTTCGATATGCCAACTTCTCCAACATTCGATACGCGGCATCACCGACAGGAACGCTTCGCTTTTCGCCACCAGCGGCTCCTGTCCGCGACAATGTCCTCCACACCGCAGGAAATGTGCCGATCCAGTGTCCCCAAGGCACTGCTGGTTGGCAGAAATACGTCGGCCACAAGGTGGGAAACCTGACCCAAATGCCGGCTGTTCTGATACAAGATATTGCACCAGCTGCGGCTGGCGAGAGTGAAGACTGTCTCTTCCTGGATGTTTTGGTTCCTGAAGACGTCTTTCGGGCTCAGGGGCGTGCCAAAGTTCCTGTAATAGTGTTCCTCCACGGAGGAGGATATTATAATATCGATACTATTATACTAACTTTAGAGACAGGTAAAGTTGCAGCTACTTTGTTAAATTTAGTCATCCGCGCCAAGTAGGCCGCATGTGGAAGTGCGTTACGTGAACTTCAAAAACCTTCGGTCGGCATACTCGGTGCCAATCGGCAGCGACAGGGACCTTTATTCCACTCTAGGAGCCACCACCGAGTACCAAGCCTTTCGAGAGATGGCAAGATGGTCCGATCATCGAGCAACGTATTGCTTCGCGTGCTCGCTTGCACTTTAGCACTGTGAGGAGGCCCGCTCCCGTCTAGGAGGTACTAACATCCGTTCTGGCTGCGTCCACCTCTCGGCTGCTGCTATGCTTTCTCGTTCTACAGCGTTATTTCACCCAGATGCGTCCGCCCCGGACAGAGGTATCAGGGGCTGGTCGGCGTCAGTTACATGCTAAACTTGTGATGAAGAGACACTACTGAAGCACAGCACATTTGCGAACGACACGAATACACTCGATGCAAGCAACAGGTGTCCAGCGCTCCATCTTACAGGACGCGCGCAGTTGTGATGACACTGAGGAGTCAAGCTAAGCTCGTGTGAAGTGTTCCTGGTCGCGTAGCCCATGCCACATTACTTAGATGCAAATTCCGGAGTGATACATGTTGAACAGATTCAGAGGCAAGAGCTGGACCTCAGAGTCGTCCCAAATCCGGTCCGGCGCGTGTGTTGACTTTCATCCTACCAGAACAAGCTCGAAGCATCAGCTCGGCATACCAGTGGGATGTCGAGTACTGCTGCCCAGACTCATTTCTTGGCAGGGACACATCAGGGCCCCGAGCTTACGAGCTTTAGATATATACTGCCGGCTATCGCACAGTTCCTGCATGACTTCAGCCTGGCTTCAGCAATCAATACCAATCAAAGCAACATCCACCACAACATCCACAACATGATGGGCGAAGTCGGACTATCCCTCCGGTCTCTACCACAAGAGGTGCGCGATCACATTTACGACCTTGCACTTCGCGGCGCGGATAGCGGTACTCTCCCGCCACGCCTAGATGCCGTCTCTTCCTGGATGCGCCTTGAGACCAGACGTCTCTACAAGTCCACAGCTGTCCGAGCTGCAGTCATCCGGCGCTTGCTCGAACCATGCCTTACCACGAAGGCATACGATGGAGCCAGGTCCAAGGGGCCACCACCTATCAAGCGCAAGTATTCTATCATGCTCTCCACCCCACAGTCCTCACAATTTACCGGTGTGAGGATCTCCCTCCTCACCACGACTGCTTGGGAGCACTTGGAGACATGCAGGATCAGTGCTGTGCCGGCGCCAGGGGCTATTCTTACACATCACACGGAGCCGGTCCTGTGTATCGCTCCCACCACCTTGGAGGAATTCTCAGGCTACCACGGCCACGTCACCTTGGTCCGCCAAGCACTGGAGAGACTGAGAGCTCTGCTGAAAGCCGAGGGCGCGCCGAAGATGTCGATCGCGGGCACAGTGATCAACGCGATGGAGGCTTATCTTGCCTGGGAGGGGCACGATATCTATGCCTTGTGGTGACTGTATGACGCGGTGTCTAGAGATGAATGGGAGTGTTCTTCTCACTTTGTGGTCCCAGACAGATTTTTCATCTTCTCTCCTGAACGCCTGCTGACCATGGCAGTACAGCTTCAGCGAGCACAGCAACTTTGAGTAGGCAGAAGCAGAGAAAAGTGCAGATATCGTCTAGGGGAGACAGTGCGCACCACCCACACGCCTGCATTGCGTCGATTTAAAGGTTCCGAACGTCCTGCAACGACTACGCCAACAAGAAGCCTGTTGGGGCTCTATGTGACGAAGCGATCGGCAGAGACGAGGCGAGAGATTGGCCAAGCAGGGTCCGTTCACGCGCAGCCAAAAGCCCTCGACCACGTACGAACGCAAGCGGCAAAGCAAGACATGAAGGCATCTTGTGGGCAGTACGCGCCATTCTCACATAGTATCGTTGGTACTACTGAACCGACTGGGAAGATGTGAACAGTGTAAACAGGGAAGAGATGAATGGCTCATCATCGACGAGTGGCGTAAGAGCAATTTTGCCCTCCAGGCTGCAAAGAAGGCGGAAAGAAAGACGATGAAGGCAGATCAGGAGGAGAAACAGAAGGAAGATGGCTGCCAGATCTCACGGGCGAGCACCACGTCACCGTGCAATTTGGTCTCTGACCGAGTAGACGAAGTCACAGAAGACGCGATTGAGGATTATATCGAGAGATAAGCCGCCAGGATTCCTTCGCCAGCGGCAGCAGATCCGCGATCTTGTACCTGGACCCGAGACATGAATCTTCACAATTCACCACTGCCGCAAGCTGTCTCGCAAATGCGGACGCAGGCTGAGCCTAGCTAGAAGAATGCAACCTACTACCATATCTTGCACATAAATCTTCTCTTGAAACACAGAGACAACACGACTACACATCGACTGTTGCGCCATCGGAAATACCTGACCAGTCAAACATGACTGTGTGATCACGAATTCACCGGCCAGATGAAGACTCAGCTGTTCAACTGGAGGCACATGCCAAACGGCCGACCAAGAGGTGAGTACCTGAGACAGCAGGAGCCGCGGTATGCACCTGGACGGGGGGGACAACGTGACGCTGGCCGCTTCGTTGGCCATGACGCGGAACCCCGAGTCCGCAGGGAATACAGCCGCAGCCGTGAGCCAGCGCAGCCTAACACATCCTATCAGCGGCCACGGGTCAACGATCACGAACCTGCAAGCGCAAGCGATCGTCGTCACCACAAGCGAGGAACG
This sequence comes from Septoria petroselini, assembly GCA_022559915.2. NCBI lineage: Eukaryota > Fungi > Ascomycota > Dothideomycetes > Mycosphaerellales > Mycosphaerellaceae > Septoria > Septoria petroselini. The sequence continues at coordinate 450,769 of JAFJTQ020000008.1, forward strand.
CCTAGTAAAGATGCCGGAGTCAAGAACGTCAAAACCATGAACTGCTACACCTGCGGGGACCCCGACCACATCTCTCGCCATTGCGACAAGCCCAGACGGAGTCGCCCACAGAACTACTTCGCAATGTAGGCCATCGTCAAGGCAGAGTTGCTTGACGACCCCGATATCACACTTTCACTCAAAGCCCTAGTGCGCCAAGCTAGGAGGCAAGCAAGATCTTCTAGACACGGTACAACGCTGGCTCAAGGGAATATCCTTCCCAAGGCGTAGCACTACTACCGCAAGCCGTCTCACAAATGTGGACGCAGGCTAAGCCTAGCTTGGGGGATACACTGTCATCAGATCGCATAAGAGCCACTGAAGATCGCAGATCCCAAGCTGTGAGTAAACATCAACGATAGCATGGTAGATCTTGCATACCGCGAGGAGTGGTCCACCCTGGAAGATATAAGGAGAAAGCCAAGCCTCACAAGCTCGAAAATTGTCTACGTTGCTTCTGCGTTTGCATTTCGTGATGCTTGAGTACATAGATTTACTCGATTGATCAATCGAAAGAGGAATACTTCTGTGCTGCTGCGCTTTGAGAATACAATACCATTGCTCGTCTCGAAGAGGAGTCGACGGCTGCCATGGAGTCTGAGCATCACGGCAGCTCAGAGGGTATAAAGGTCATTCTTGTCCCACTCGTACTCCCAGCCCCATCGAAACGTAACATTCAGATGTCTGAAAGAAAGCTTCGGCGTAGATTCATCACTACTAGCAGAAAGACAATCCGAGGTAGATGTCAATCTTCCCCTCATATCCACCCGGATTCAAAGAGGAGTAGTAGTAATAAATCCACAGCTCCCAGCCTCAACCCACTCACCCATGTACCTCACCACCCTGAACCTCCCCCTTCCCCATACAGGTGACCAATCTACAAAAACTCTCTCTCCTCCTCCCACCCCACCGTCCTCCTATAACTCTGCACCAACCCCTCAATCCTCCACCCCTCCTTTTCCCCCCTCTCCAAACCCAACGTAAACACCAGCGTCCCATAATGATGCAAAACCCCATCAAACATGACCTCAAACGGACACCAAGCCATCCCAAACAACCCAGAATCATCAACCTTCACACTCGTAGCGTCCAGATCCGGTCTCTCGAAAATTACAGGTTGAGGAAGAGGTGAGTTCTCGCGTTTCTTTTTGCCCGCGTCCAGGAGGGCGATGAAGGCTTCGATTGTAGTGCGGAGGATGGGGTTGATGGAGTCGGGGGCTTTTGCGCTTGCTTTCTTTCCTTCGTTGCGTTTGGTGGTAGATGATGATGATGATGGTGATGATGTTGGTGTAGAATCTGACCCTCTTATAAATCGGGGAGGATAAAAAGACTCTTCCTCATGCCGACCGGGCGCGCGGGGAGGATCCTGTCGAAGGATGGTCAAGTTCGCGTTTGGGGAAAAATGGCTGCCGAGGGCGACGGTGTCGGCGGCGTTGATGGAGTTGAAGAATTCTTGGATGAGGGATTTGATGGCTTGAGTGGACGAAGAGTCGGGTTTGATTTGTGTCATTGTGACAATGATGAGAGTTGGTGAGACAGGCTGAGGTGAAGTTGTTGAGATGGAATGAATGTGGAGCGCAATGGAGTGCGGGAGGCTGCTGTTGTCGTGCCTCGATGCTTAGAAACTACGGTGTATGTGTGGAGGAAGACTATGATGGTAAGGAGAGCTTCAAGTTACGACGGCGCGTCCTGACATGATTGACAGGGTTATCTGCATCGTAGAGGGCGACTCGCTGATGTGAGATGTAGCTGGGGTCAACTTCCGGCCCTGTCCGATTGGACCCTGAATTGCACAAAATCGTTGTGCTCCTGCATAAAATCTCGATCCATTTGGTGCTGCTAGGTTCGACACTCTCCTTGAGGCCAGAATCCTTCGCAAGTCAGTCGCATCAGCATCTCTGTCCAGGTCTCCCACATCTTCCTTTACTTGACCCTGTCAACACTTCTCCTCCTGCTCTACCACGCCAGTAAGGTCGAACAGGTAACCCGCCTGACGACGCCTCATCCACGCAGCGAGACTCGACTCCGGCCTGGCCAAACTGCCATCTGCGCAAATCTTCTTGCAAGCGCGAAAGACTTCAAATGTCATGACCTTGCTCGTATCAAGCTCGTCCAGGATGGACTGCTCCAAATCTGTCATCCCCAAGAGTACACTTGCTTGGTACTTGCGCAGCAACGACCTCAGCTGTTTGTCCACACAAGTCTCTGTCGTTAGTGGATCGACGGTGATGAAGAAGATGTGCTTGTCGTTGTCCTTGATCGGCTCCGTCGTGTCCTTGCGCGGTGCATTTGGCTCGACTACACGCTGTGGGCACGGAGTACTGGGGCTCGGTGTATCAAATATCGATGAAGGTGGAGTGTAGAGGTGGGCGCTTCTTTCCTCGGGTTGCTTGTCCAATGTTCTGTTCCGCTTGACTACCACGATTTCCTCACCCTCATCATCGGAGTCGTGTACAACACGCTTGCGAGACTTTCTTGCAGGATGTGAAGGTTGCCTTCAAGGCGTAAGCACGTGCATGGTCTGTTTCGTTACGATGCACGACTTACAGCACCTCTCCGCTATCGGCTGCGGCTGTGGCAAAGCTCGTGTCGGATGGTGTTAGACGCTGGTGCGGAGGCGCTTCTCTGGAGGCAGCATTGGATTTGGATCTGGCGATGGAGGCTAAGCCACGTGTCGGCCGGCGCGTTTGCGTTGAAAGTCTTGCAGCGCGCCTGACCGGAGTTGCTGCGGCTTCCTTTTCCATCTCACTGATGGCCTGGCTAAGTTCCCTGAAACGCTCGATGGTGTTGTAATTGATTGCAGGTCGGGAACGCCGATGGAATGGCAGTCGAAGTTGTCGCTCTTCCATCTGACTGTCGTGCTCGCGGTGAGGAAAGCGCGCAAGCAGCGGCGTCGAAACGACAAGAACGACCAGCAGCTTGCGCCGCTGGAATTGTTTTGGACGAAAGACGTCCATGCTGGTGGTAAAAGGTGAGAACAAAAGTGGAGAGTGTGGCAAGCAGGCTTGACGGAAGGTGAGTCTCAGATGTTGAGCTCCAAACGACCAAAGTGAAGTGAGGCTGGCAGGCGGCAGGCTGCAGGCGGCAGGAAGAGTGAATGGTATGCGACATCGCTCGTCCTGCAGCCACCGTGAAGGACGAATTAGCTGCAGGAGTGTTTTGGATGCACTCATAGGAAATGAGAAGCGCAGAAGTGGAAAGATATGAGTGCAACCATTGCAGGTCTCATCGATTCCTACCACAACCTACATTGTGATGGTCTTTTCAGCCAAGGGTCCATGCCTTGACATTGCCATCCTCGCCACAGCTGAACGCGCGCTTCCCTAGAAGAAGCAAGTCTCGCACGACTTCATCCCCGTGTGCACCAGGTAGGTCGATTTTTTGGCCAAAAGACCATGCGCCTGGAGATCCGAGAGAGGAGATTCCAAGAGTCCGCTTCTCGTTGTGACCATACGCGATCAAAGGGGGTCCGTCTGGCTGTACCAGCACATCAATGACATACATGCAGTCGAGCTGGTCGCGGACGTCTCCGAATTGAATGGGTGGAGGCAACTCCTCGTCCTCAGAAGCGGTTTTGGCCAAGGTGTAGATGGAGTACTGCTCGTCTGTAGATACGACGTAGACCTGATCCTGGGCAAGGAAGCCTGCACAGTGCACCGCCGACCGTGGGTTGAGCACTTGCTGTAGGGCGTCGTCCTCGTCCTCGTGGTTCACATCGAAAACGGAGACGAGTCCGTCTGTGCTGCCGGAGAGAAGAATGTGCGGTTGTGCAGAATGAAATTGGAGCTGAGTGACGGTGTCTGTGTGAGACTCGTTGTATTGGCGGAGAGGCGAGCTTGCATTTCTCGTGTCGAAGAGAAGGACGCTGACATCTCCGAGACCTTCTTTGAGAGATTCTGTGCCGACAGCGACGTAGTGGTCGCGGCATGCCAGGAACGATATGCCATTCGCTTTGGGATCTGCCATTCGGATGCCACGTTGGCCGCGAGAGTCCCAGCATCGCACCAGACCATCTCGGCCGCCAGTAATGAAGCCGCGGGCCGAAGCTGCAGACTGCAGACAGGTGACACCGGCGTGAGAACTTGCGACCGTTTGTGTCGGCGTCAGCGAGGCGGCGTCAAACAGTCGTAATGCATCGTCGGAGCCGATCGTGGCCAGCTGCGACCCCGGTCCTTGGGCGAGGGCGAAGAGGTAGTTGTCGGCCGACGTGGCCAAGCTCCCGACACATCTGGCGGGCATTTCACGCGGGTGTCGGAAGTGGTGGTGATGAAGAAGTGAGGTGAAGAGATGCGGGCAGAAAAGATGATTGGAGTGTACTCTAGTGAAGATCAGATCAGATCAGGTGAAGTGTGAAGTCGCAGATGCAGAAGAAGCAGACAGGAGGATCGTTTCATGCACGTTTGCACAGTAGCGCAGCGGCAGGACCATGCATTTGCTGCTTTGCAGTGCGCAGGATGCAATTCTCGCGTAATTCTATAGAACTAGTCCTACAGTTAGTTCTGTGCGTTTCCCGCTGCTGAGATGAGACTCCGGCCAGCGCATCGTAAGAATCATTCTAGTCTGGCACCACGCCAAGTCACGGCACACCGTCGGAGCGCTCCGTATAGATGGAAGACTGGAGTATAGCAGACCACAGCACAGCAAGGGACTGATGAGATGGTTGAGTAGTAATGAGAGTAAGAAATTGCACAGTCTACACTTTATTGTTGCACTTTATTGTTGGTTGGCCCGCTGCTTCCCCGACCGTCAGAAGTCACTCCTCATTTCCTCCTTCCTCACCCACCACGCACCACTCCGCCAGCTGTGCCGAGTGATTCGTTAGCAGCAGCAGCAGTCTTCTTCTTCTTCTTTAATCGTCATCTCTCCATCTGACACGACATCTTGCCACCCGACGCCGATCAATCCTCCGCTCGGTCTCTGCCTCTGCCTCCAGACACGACGCCGCCATCCGCTCTCCTCCCCCTCCTTCCACCTCGGTTGTTCTTCTTCTGTCGTTCTTCTTCTGTCGTTCTTCTTCTGTCGTTCTTCTTCCGCCGCTCCGTCGTGCCGTCTTCTTCCGCCCTCCGCCATGAAGCGCCAAACGCCCGTCGCGCACCAGCTCTACGCCTACCTGTTCCCGCACCCGACTGCCACCGACCCGCCGTCCTTTTCGGCCCATCTCGCCCGCAATCTGGTGCCCGAAGTGCGCATCGAAGTCGCCACCTTCTACGGCGACCTCAACTCCGCCGAAGCTCGCTATCCCGGCCTCAACTACTGCCATCCGCCGCACCGTCTGCGTCTCGGCCGCTTCAAGCATCACAAGCGCTTGTTCGACGCCTTTGACGCCCTGGGCCTGACCTATGGCGAGATCCAGGACTTTTGCTGCTGGGAAGGCACAAAGTGGGCCCGCGAACGCTACGAAAAGGACGAGGGAGTCACCGTGCACGACACCACCGGGAACGAAATTGGCCCCTACGTGGACCGCAGAGACATGGCCGGCGCCGAGGACACGAGGCGGAACAGCATCACGCGCAAGACCGACATCTCCATTGTCGTCGAAGATGCAGACACCAGCCGCAACCGCCAGCCGACTACGATTGACGAGCACGACGAGCACGACGAGCACATGGACGATGCCGACTCGGACGACGACGACGACGAGGAGACGATCGATGCCGATACCGAGACGGAGCAGGAAGCAGCCGCCCGCGAACAGCATGTTGCAGAACTGGAGCGCCGCCGGGACAATGCGCTGGAGCAAAGCTTCAACCAGCGCATCATTGCCGCGTGGGAGCAAGGCCAGAGCCTGCCGCCCGAGTTGGAGCAATATCTGAAGGAGCAATCCGAGCGCGGCAACCACCCCGAGCTCAACCGGCTGCTGTCACGGCGCCGTGGCTCGCGATCATACGTCTCCGACATCAGTGCGCCCGTAGCCAACCAGGCATCCCGGGCGGCAGCGTGATCTGCAATCTTGCTGATGCGAAGAACCGCGTCGACATTACGACACGACCACACCAAAACACGACACGATATTACTTATTACTGGACAGACACTGATGCATGTGCGAGAGACGGATTCGCGGGGGCCGTATCAGCGAGGCACGGCACAGCATTTGCACAGAGAGGCACGCTGCGGGGTTTTAGCATGGCGTTGTGGCATTTTCCAGAGTTTGGCGACACGAGACTGATTGGGATCAGTTTCTACGGACGGACGGCGTTTGTGGGGAAGCTTTTGCATGTTTGGTCTGCTCAATTTGCGTCGCATAGTCCTTTGATCATCTTAGCCAGCCTGTCACCATCGAAACGACTCGTGGCACCAGATGGATACATTTTCGGTAGTCTCTTGTACCACGAAACACTGTTTCGACGACACTTTTTTCTCATCTCATCTCAACTCAACTCAACTCATCTCAACTGACCTCAACTCAACTCATCTCAACTGACCTCACCTCATCTCATCTCATCTCATCTTATCTGGGGGTTATCGGTCTCGTGATTGCTTTCGGCCAACACGGCATGGTACTATTAATATCGGCAACGTGTCGGAAAGGTTTGTCAAAACCTACCAGGTAACTCTTCCTATTCTTGGCCATCAACACCGTCAGCACAATTTCATAAAAAGACCGATCGATTGATTGATTGATTGATTGATTGATTAGGTTAGGAGAGGAGATGAGGTGGGCTGAACATCTCACTCAACTCAACAACCCTCCACTCCAACATTCTCAATTATCCTCAGCAGCAGCCAATTCAAACAAATCCGTCCAACCCCTCGGCCTGACGCGTCCCCCTTGAACCTTTTCCCCCAAATACTGTTCGAGATCATACCCCAATTCCATCAACACGTCCTCTTCACACCACTCGGCCATGCCCATGATTCCAATGGGGATCTGCCCATCCACGTCATCGAGATAGCCCACCGGGGCCGTGAGAGCGGGACAGCCCGTGAAGTTTGCGAGCCAGACGTACTCCATGTTGCGGACTTGTTGGTTTGCGTCCGACATGCCGTAGGCGAGTTCGCCGTGTCCGATGCGCCAGCCGGCGTTGGGGGCTGTGGGGGTGATGATTATGAGGTCCTTGTTAGAAGAGGAAGAAGAGTGCATCTCAAACAAATGAGTAAGATGCTGCATGAGGAGATTCCGGAGCCGTTGGGCCTGTAAGAGGTCGACGGCGGTAGTTTTGCGCGCGACAGAGAGGAGGACTTTGTTCGCTGGGGTGAGTTTGTGCTGGTCGGATTCGCGGACACCCGTGGCGAGTTCGGCGAGGATGGTCATGGCGTGGGCGAGCTGGCCTTCGGGGAGGAGGGGGAGGCTGATGGGTGCCGTGGTGTAGCCGCGCGTGGAGACGAGATGGGCGATGGCTGCTTCGCAGGCCGATTTGACGGGTGGGTCGGCTCTGTCGAACCAGGGTTGGTAAATGCCGAGGACTTTGGTCCTCCTGCTTGAGAGCGAGCGAGGGGCTGGGAAGAGCGAGGACACAGTGTCGAGGGCATCGGGCTGGGCCATGATGCGGTAGCCGACTTCGAGGTCGACCATGTTGGCGGCCAGCGGACCTGCTACTCCGTTGCTCTTGGCTAGACTGGTGGATGGACGGCTGGAGATTCGTCCGTGAGAGGGCTTGAGGCCGTAAAGGCCGCAGTAGTTTGCGGGAAGGCGAATCGAGCCTCCGCCATCGTTGCCTTCACAAATCGGTGTCAGTCCAGCAGCAACACTGTACGCGCTGCCACCGGAGCTCCCACCACAGTAGAATTTCTCGTTGTTCGGGTTGAGCGGAGTTCCATAATTGGCGTTGTTGTTGGTGGTATCGGCTCCCAGTTCATGCATGTTCGTCTTGCCCACGATGACGGCTCCCGCATCGAGCCACTTCTGCACGCAGTAGCTGGTTGCGTCGTCCTTGCGCGTGAAGTCAATCTTTGAGCCACAGCACTTCTTGTAGCCACTGCTTCGCTTCAGCCAAACAATCCAAACACGACCTCGAATTACACATACCTGAGATCCATCTCATCCTTGATTGCCACTGGCACTCCATCGAGCACACTCAAGAACTTGCCCTCGGCATATCGTTGCGTGCTTTGCTCGGCAGCAGCCAGCACGAGATCCTGTCTGACCTGTAGATATGCCGTCGAGTGCTTGTGAGGCTTCTGGACATTGCGGTCGATGAGCGGCAACAAAGCTCTCGCAACCGCCGTGGGCGTCAGCTTCTGCGAGACATATGCCTCGTGGTAATCCAACACGCTCCAATGCGCTGTGCACAATGGTCTGCGAGCCTTCCAGTTTTCATCAGCCAACGATTTGAGGTAGTCCGCATCATCCGCTACAGCACCACCACCACTGCTCTTGATCACGAGAGGCTCATATCTCGGCTCAAAGCCTTCCAGCTCAGCCCGATCTCTCAGAGCCGCGAACCCAGCATTGTTCCAAAGAGCCTGCTGCACGAAGCCCAGCTTGGAGATGCTGTCGTGTCTGCGTCAGAGAGGTGCGACGTTGTTGCGGAGCATGGGAGGAGACACACAGGATGGCGCCGTAGTTCAGCAGAAGTCCTTTGACGACTGGATTGGTCGCCGGGTCAGGGTCGTGCCAAAGCAGAGCAGTCTCATGCGCCTGGGGCTTGTTGACGTGTACCCCCTGCGCGCGAGTAGACATGTTGTTGCATGTGTAGGGTGGGAAGCATATGCAGACGTTGTGCAACGGCTAGTCAGAAGCGGGTGGGGATCGCGGTCCTGCTTCCGGTGGCGTTTGGCGAGCACAATAGCTGTAGATCGCGGCAGCGTGCCGCTGCAAACGACAGAATATGACGAGTTCCATAAACGCATCTGCAGCTGGTTGTTGGCGGTGTGTGGTTGCATGTGAAATTGCATCGTCTATCGCTGACTCGAACCATTAATTGCGTCTCTCCGCGATTGCCTCCCTGTATCCTTCCAATGACATCCGAGTCTGACCACCGAGAGCTTTTGAACCGAAAATCTCCTATGTGCCATCGTGCAATCGTGTAACCCAGTCAGAAGCGGAAATAAAGCAAACGAGTTTTGGGCACAATGCCGCGCAATGTCCTCCCGATCCATCACCGATCTCTGCCGACACTTGATGCCCAAAATGCGTTACCGAAAAACGTAGCCAAAACGATCTAGAGGGGGTATCATAGCAAGATGTGCCTTGCGAAGCCAGGTATCTCTCCCAGTTTGACAGCTGCCATGGGAGGAATCATCCCATATGCTCCTTAAACGCCTTGCTGAAACGATACTCTTATGCCAACAAGCAAATGAAACGCGATTTTGTTTCCCCACAAACGCCGATCGAACCCTCAAAAAGCAAAAAGTAGAGTAGAGCTGCATCTGTCGTGCATCCGGACCACAGAATGAGAACGTCGAACAGGGTGGCATGTCCTGTGATGAGCGGTGAGAGGAAAATAAAATGGCCAGGGCGTGCCGAAGCCGCAAGCGATCCGCGGAGATGAGCCGCTAAATTTGCCGGTGCGCCCGCGTCTTTCAATAATCCATGCCCTCGCTCATGCCCACCAGGCCTGCACCGGCGACATTGGCGTTGAGATTTTGTAAACCAGTGGGCAGACCGGCCATGTTGGCCGGAGCATTCAGCTTGAGCTCCGGATTGCATGGTGGGCTGTGTTGGCGATGATATTTGAGGCCGTTAAGGTTCTTGTAACGCTTGCCACACACTTCACAGCGGTACGGCTTCTCCTTCTCCATACCGACTGTTCCGGGATACGGTATTGATGTCGCCGGGTCCACGATCGAAAACGTGCCGTCCGGATTCTCCTTGAGCTGTTGATTCTGGTGACCGTGTTGCTTGTGATATTTCAGTCCATTCTGGTTCTTGTAGGCTTTTTCGCAGCCAATGACCGGGCACTTGAACGGCTTGATTTCCTCGCCCACAAAGCCACCCACTCCCGCAAGGCCGTTGAGCAGTTGGCTCTCTCGCACGCGTTTGGCCAGTTCGCTGTTCTGGGCGTTTGTGAAGGCAGGGTTTGGTTGAAAGGCCTTGTTGCCATAGCCTTGTTTGCTCAGCAACCGCTTCTCGGGATTATCGATAGTTGCTGACCCACCATTGTTCATGTTGCCCATGTTGAAGCTGTTGAAGTCAAAGTTGCCGGTACTCAGGCCATTCATATCAAAGTTGTTGAGATTGCCCATCGAGGCAAGGAAGTCGGGATCAAGCTCCGCTGGTGTGCTCGGCTGTGAAGGATCAGGAGTAGCTGTCTGTTGTGAAAGAGTCTGTGTGGTAAGGCTGGGAGTATTTACCGACGAGACTGTAGGGTTATGAGGGAAGCCCACGTTCTGCTGTGGTGCATGGGGCGTGGTGGGTGTGGCTGTGTTGAGTCCCTGCCCTTGGAAGGCATTGGCGAGATTGACGTTGACCGAAGGCCCTCGAGGCTGCTGGCGGCCGAATTGAGGCTGGGGCTGATACTGCGGCTGCGGCATCTGCGGCGCTGGAGTCCCTTCGTCCATGTCCATGTCGTCAAGATTATCGAATGTGCCAATGTGATCTTGGTGCTGCCCGCCGAACATTGGCGAGGCAGCAGGCATCGGCGGTGGTGGCTGCTGGTGCATCTGCGATTGGTGTGATATGCCCGTGTGTTGATTTTGGGCCTGTTGCTGGACGGCCTGTGCGGTGGAGGTGGCGTTGGCGGCCCTGCTACTCGGGTATTGCTGGTCCTTGGGTGTCCTGCCCATCGTTTGCGTTGGTTGTGCGGCGTGTGCTTCCTCGTAATGCTGGAGTAGCTCATGCATCGAGTCGAGGCGGATGTCGCAGCAGACGTAGTCTTTCATGTAGTTGGCCTCCATCTTGGGCAGATATGACGACGAATGGAACGAGGGCGACTTCATGCCTCCGTAGGGTGACGTGCCCGCCATCATGATACTGCGGGCACCATATCAGCACTGGCTCTCGCAGCGGGAAAAATGTCTCGGATACTCACTCGTCTCGGATGAAACTGCCCATGGAGATGCCACCCCAACTCATGCCACCGACCAGGCTGTTGGACATGTTGTATGTGCTTTCCCGACGCTCCAGGCGTCCATTCATGGGGATCTGGCGTGCGCCGTATGGAGTGGTGCTGAGCATGCTGACCGATTCCTGTCGTCCCTTGACGTCGAGTCCGGTCTCGGGCAGTGCTGGTGCGGCCATGCTGGAATCGGTGCGCTCTTCGGAATTCGACTGCCGGATCTGCGACGTCAGGTTGGACTGTTGGGTGCGCGGCGAGCCCGAAGACTGCCTGCTGGTGGCGATGTCAATCGCCGGAGACGCGGTAGGCATCGCGCTGACGTTGATCTGGGGCAGCGGCGACGCCGTGGGGAAGAGAGGCGGGTGGAAGGCGTCGTCGTCGTCGTCGTCGTGGGGGAACAGGAGGTCGTCGGAAGAGAAGTCGTCAACGATGGCGTGCCCCTCGGCAGCGCTCTTGTGCCAGCGGAAGAAGGGCTCGTCCTCGCGGGCACGCTGAGACCGCGGCGGAAATGGGCCAGCAGTGGAGGAGCGCGGAGTGCTGACGCTGTCGACACTGGGAGAGCGCGCGGGACTGGAGTGCTGCAGGAAGGGCGGAGGAGTGGCGGAGGAGGAGGAGGAGAGGGAAGAAGTGGAAGTTGAAGTCGCCAGCTTGACTGCGTGAGAGAGAGAGAGAGAGTCTCTCGCCCGAAGGGAGATTGCCGTCCGCTAGAGTGCCGGTAGTTCAAGCGACCGAATATGTGGTTGCGTAATAAAAGGCGAGGCTCCTATTGCGGGTACGCGCCCAACCACATGTGATGATTCGACGATGATGATGATGGAAGCAGGCTGCTGGAGGGCGAGGAGCGGGCAAGCAGCACAGCGACGGCGACAGCGACAGCAGCAGCAGCAAGTAGTATGGCAACGGTCTCGACGTGGTGGAATAAGGGCAGTTCACAAGATGGATGCGCACTGAATCGCCGGGTCGAGCGTCCCAGCACCCAAGCTATATCTATGGTGATGGGACGGGCAGCCGTGTGTTCTGTGAGATCACTTTGACTTCAAGCATCGGGCCCTGCAAACCAGGCACTTCCCCTCCAATCGCCCGTCGCGCAGTCATGCTCCCCTTCTCACCAGCGGCGCCGGACCGGACGCCTACGTCTGTCGCACGCTGGCCGTGGTGGTGGCTCTCGTCTCCGATCGGCCACCTCGCGGGCGTCCAACCACAGCAGCTCGTCACATTTCTCTGCTGCTGCTTCTTGCTGCCGCTTGTCACCGCTGCTGTTATTATGTACCGTACCGCTGCTGCTGCTGCTGCTGCTGCTGGTTGCTCGCGGCTGCTCGACGCGCATACGCATGACATATGCGCAATGCCTGTCGGCGTGCCCTGCGCACCCTGGTCCCTACAGTGCTGGACACACTCCCAGTAGCGCACTAGCGCAGCACTGTATCCCACGTCTTGGAGCGAGGGTCGGCCGCTGTAGAGCTGGGTGGGCTCAGACCACCCAACCTTGGCGATGTGCTTCGAGAAGGCACGTCGAAGCTGTGGCTGCCGCCGTTTCCTCGCGATGCGGCCCACTTTGGTTGAGCACGTCCAGCAGATGCTGTACACTTCTCGCTCTTCGGCCGCGCGACAGAAGCACCCCGTACCGGACGGCATCGCGTGTTGCCATGTCCACCGCCACCGCCGTCGTGTGCCTCGCAGCTGCCACCGGACGTGTGTCTGTGCGAGTGCTGCGAATAGTCAATTCACCGATACTTGGCTTCTAGCGGCATTCGGAAGCGTGTTTCTTGAGGTCATAGCGCCCGCTCCGGTTAATGGGTCGACAACGACGACGACTATTGTGGACTCGGCTCTACCGCCTAGGCAGCTTCGGGAAATTCTGTCTACTCGCACCATTCCCGACTTCGACGGCTCTGGAAGCTGAACACTGGCATCAAGATGCTCTTGCCGCCCGCGCTTCAACCTTCGCTCCTGCCCCAACAGTTGCTCAGGACTGCTGGGTTTCCAAAGATGAACGACTCTCGCCGCCGAACCAGATCGATGACATATTGATGATCCTGCCACTCCAAGATTTACGCCGCCCTGAACTTAATGCCAGGGCTACAGTAGTGGACGAGCTTATATTCCAAAGCTCGGCTACTTTCGTGCAAGTCTCGTCGTGTCCACACCACGATACAACATCGGCTGTTTCACGGTCATGCTGGTTGCCACGCTTATGCTTTACGAGATTGGAAGCCCGCGCGTGAGAACATCGGCGCCTGCGCGTAACTCACGGTCTCCCACAGCAACACGCCCTTCCGCAATGTCTCCAGGATGGATCCTCGAACGTAAGCAATACTGCTTTCCATGGACTGCACGGAGGACGACCTCCGCAAATTGACTCTCGCACATCGCTCGCGTGCCTTTCATCAGCAAATGTGCGGGAGGCCAGGGCACCCAAGGGACAACAGCTAGATCCCTGGAACACCCGACCCACGAACCTCTTCGACACGAGCGGCGAGCCAGAAAGCACGGTACGCTTGCGCCAATCGCAACTTGCCGACCGACCGTCGTCGCATCGATGAGGGGCCAGCGGGCCCAACGCCTGCTCCTGCACCGTGACAATGTTTTGTCCAAGGGCCCTACGTCTGCGCTCTCAGCAATAGCATGATGGTGGTTGTTTGCGCATAGAAGTGTCACTTTAGCCGGTTGGTCGCGGTTCACGCCGTAAACAACCAGGGAGCTGCCGTGACGTGCTCTGCAGCAGCCGTCGCACCTTGATTGGTGCTTCAGCAAGTTCAGCTGGGGACTCTCGCCTACCACATGCCGAGCCGAAGCCGAAAGTGTGGAGCGCCACTGAGTCGGCTCACATTATTCCCACAGACTGCACGCCTCTTGAGTACTGAAGAGCAAGATCTAATAATACTGCTGAAAGCACGCTTTTTGTGGCCAACGCTGTCAGCCTCGTCTGCTCCCAGCTCCAATGTCTCAAGATCCAATGTCGGCCTAACTTATGGTTTTCATACCCGGTCCGGCACCCTCTTCATGAGCCAACGGCTCCCGATCAGGCCCCCCCCCCGGAACCTGGAATGACTGGTTGGGAAGCGGGAGACGAGCAGAAGACAGATCGGTGCTAGGGACCATGGCGAGTAGATTCACTCTACACTACTGGCAGCTAACGTCACTTGACTTGCTCTCTGCAACAATCGACAATTGGCTGGCGCGTCTACCAACCATGCTGTGATCATTGCTGCGTTTCAAAATGATCCGCTTGCCCAATGCCCGGCAAGGCTCGTCCACGCCAGCCCTGCTGCTCTCAGAGCGAAAACCAACCCACCGGCAAAATACCCCAATGTCTCCTCGCGATCACATTGGCTGGTCCGGTGGCGTATGTTGGCCTTCCGCACGCGGTCACGCAGATAGGTGAGCCGGCAGATGCCGAAATGGCGCCAGTATGGGTGTGCAGGGTCTGCGCATCCTGAGCACCATAGAGAGATGACTTGTTGGAGCGGCGGTGCGCATGTACTTGCACCGTAACATGCCACGGGCCTAGAACTGACTCTCAGTCTCACCATACAAGCCCAGTAGCTGTCACATTGCTGAGTCGTGAACACTGTGTCCCCTTCGATGGGTGTCGCAGTCGACAGGTACGTGTGTTGTATCGCCACTGAAGACCCGAAATGTAGGTCACAGCACGGTGGCTCCTTCCAGCTGCGGCATCTGATGGGTGCGTGAGTAGAATCAAGACACCGACATTTACTCTGCACTCACGACGTTACTGCGCGCGCTGATAAGCGGTCAGACCCGCACCCTCGACCTGCCTACACTTTCAGCACTACTGGTGGACACAGCACCCCATTGCCAGGATGTGCGTCCACTTCAATTAACCCGCCGCAATCAATCAACAACACACGGTACACCTCCGGAAACGCTGCCCTAGCTCCATACAGTCAAAGCTTCGGTCACGAGTTATAGGAGCAAGGAAAGCATGCAACTCCACCATGCAAGCGAATACGCCAAAGCTATCGACCCAGCCAGACTATAGCTGCTGCGCGTGGTCATGACAAGCAATGCGGACAGCAAGCGATGAGCGCAAGTGCCGCCGCCGCCGGAGACAGCCTACAGTAGTGTCCTGCAGTGCACACCCCGCGCTACTCCTCCATGGGCTGTAGCCTGTATACACAGCCTGTAGGGCCCGTCCCATACCCCCGGCATGTCTCATCTGGTAAATCATTCTGAGACACGTTCATCATCCGTTCTCATCACACGTCTGCTTGGCCGCGTCGTCCAATTGTTGGTTGTCTTCTAGGCGCCGCATCTCCTTTTCTGGCCTCCCGCCGACCTCGTCGAAGCACGTCTGACGGTGCCGGCGTCGTTCTACCAGCTGCAAGGTCCCGACGTCAACATGTTGTTGAGCCGATCGGCTGGGGAACAATGGCAGCTGCTCCGGAGAAGCTCATCAGGAACAAGAACGGCAACGATGACGAATGTGATGGCAACGCGTACTTCACACAGTATCTCAATGGTACCTGCGGCATGTACTGCGTTCAGAGGTACCAGCCAGGATGGTACAAGCTCGCCATCTATCCGCACGCATCCAGCCCATGGCAGGAGACCTCGTCTTCAACGATGTGTCCCCATAACATACGTCATGCTTAAGCGCTCTACATCAAGCTCCGATGTATCTGTGCAGCAGCAGGAGGTGTCGTTTCTGCTACAGTAACTAGCCAGCCTCCGTCTTCGCAGCTGCTAGCGCCATACCCAATGCAACGTCAGTTCCTCAACCTCCCGTAGTAGGTGTGATAAGATCGTGATGCTGCTGCTCCATGCGACGTCAAGCTCGCTCTCAACGTGGAACCAAGCAGCGGCTACAACGTCAAGCGAAGCAGATCATCATCTCAAAGGTAGTGCAGGCATCGTAGCTGTGGCCGATGATCGGAAGTCACAATCAGACCTCACTGCTCATCCTTCAGCTTCAATCTCGTAGCTGTTTGACTTGTGCTTGGGTTGGAACTGAAAGTCTTTGTGTGCAGGACCCAGGAACATTTCACTGAACATGGTTAGCATGAAACAACCACTGCTCATCATGGCGTAAACCGCAACGTACCTGATCTTGATCCAGTCCTTGTAGTTGCCGCTGGAAAGCAGTGTCTCGAGGTCACTGCGCCCGTGGAACGCAGGTGGCCTGTCGCCGAACTTGGGAGGCATGTATTCAAGAAGTCCAATAGGCACATATCGGCAGCTGAAGCTGAGCCATTCGAGCAGAAACCTCCTCGTGTTGCCCACGCCAACTTCGTCTGATCCCCAGTACTCCAGACCGTTGCGGCAGAATCGCTCAATGTATGCAAGTCGCTCTGACGCGGATTTGTCAAGATCCTGATTCTGCTGGATTTCCTCGAAAATCCACGGCTTGACGAGAGCGCCTCGTCCAATCATGATGCTGTCGACTTTGGCTTGCTCAATATGTGTCGCGTAGTCACCCGGGCACAGGATGTCGCCGTTGCCGCAGAAGTATGGTGACCCGTCTGGAGCGTTGGCCATATCTCGAGCATCGGGCTCTCGAACGGTGTCGATCAGATCCGCCTGCGTCGCCTTCAGGCTTTTGACGAGCGAGGCACAATCGGCAATGTATCCCCAGTCTGCATCTCGCGAATATCGCTGCTGTCGTGACCGGCCATGCAAGGTAATGGCAGCTACACCAGCAGGACCGAGCTTCGCTTCCTGGGCCTCAAGGCCACCAAGCACAAGTCTCTCCACCAGCTTTGTAGCGTTGGGATGCTTGTCCTTTGTACCCATGCGGATTTTGACCGTGATTGGAATTTCTCCAGAAACAGTGTTCATTCCTCTCAGGGTCTTCTCCAACTTGCCGTGAGCATCGAGCAACGCGGAGCCAGCGCCAGTCCGGAAGACGAGGTCGATTGGGCAGCCGCAGTTCAGATCGATCGCGCGAAGTTGCGGACACAGAGCCGTTAGAACTTCTGCCGTCTTCATAGCCAACCAGGGCTTGTTCGCAGCGATCTGCACACCGAATCTGATATCCTTGCTGTTGTCGTAATCGAGAACCTGGGCGAATGGTCAGCCGGACGGACGAGTCACCTCAGAAATCTCACTTGCGTCCCGGTAAACAGGGTGACATGACGGATTTGACTTACTGGATTCTTCGGGGAAAATGTCGGAGGTGCAAGCTCAGACTCGTGCGCCTTCACAAGAGCCCACTCGCCCTTTTCTCCATTGAGCAAAGGCAGGCCCATTGCCATCTCTGACCACGTCACCTGGGCACCAAGTTCTGTGCAGAGGCGGCGGAACGGCAGATTGCCCTGGGTAGTGAGGGGCGCCAGTACAGGTGTCTCTGGTCCATAGTAGATGCGGCGCTTCTCAGATGGACGCAAGGGAGGGTCCGTGTACGTTGCACGATTGTCCTGAGTGTCTGACTTTCTGTTGCCGTCCTCTCCAAGCTGACTGTTCAGCCACTGAAGATATGTGTCCGACTGTGGTGTGGGCCACTTCTTCTTTCGCAGCGTGATCTTGTCACCATTGCTGACCACGTTTACCACGCCTGTGGTATCTTGGTCGTCGTCGCCCGCGTTGTAAGCATTCGTGGTTGCACCGCCGTTCGATTCTTCCTTCTGGATCTGTAAAAGTTCTTTTCTGCCATCCTCCCGCTCGATCTCTTTGGAGTGGCTGCTGGTCCATCTGCACTTCCAACCATCCTTGCACTTGCCCTTCGTCTCGAAGTTTGGGCATTTCCCGCCAAATGTTTGCATGTCCTCGCGTTTGCCTTCCGTCAAGTACTTGCGGATGTCGTGTTCCATTCTACACTGGTCGCCGTACGGACAGTTGAGTGGATCAAACTCATTCGCCCAGTGTCTCGTCCGACACAACGCGATTGCGTCCCGGGAACTCCCAAACGTACGGGCCTTGTTCTGTCCCTGCTTGCCCTTCTTGCCACCACGGCCAGCAACGGGCTGTTCCTCTGACTTGCCCCTAGCCTCAGCAGCATCATCGTCGTATGAAGCATGGTTCGCTTTGATGAGTGATGAGACATCCACCAGGTATTCCTTCTTGATCGGCGCCACACCTTTCTGTCGTGCGGACCGATCTTCTTTGATCTCGCCCGCGACCGGAGCCTCCGCTTCAGCTTGCAGAGTAGAACCCTCGTGGTCAAGCTTCACTCGTTTTCTCCGAGACTCCTGGAAATCGTGTGTGCCTTCCGCAGGTCCATTCGGACCACCATGTCGTTCGATCTTCTCGGCCTTCGTAGTGGCTGAGTCGCCAGGTAGTGCAGGTTGCTGAGGATTTGCATCTGCCTGCACGCCCTCCGCTCCGGCCTTGAGCGACTCGGAGGGTTCGAGAGGATTGCTCGGTGCGTCCATGATGCTGTTGACGTTTGATCGTTGTGCCAGTGATGACCTTGTCAATGGCAAATATCTCGCTTTCGCAAACGACGCGGACTTTTCGTTCGGAAGGCGCGTGCACCAGAAAAGGCAGCCACAGTGGGGCTTGCCGGCGACGCGGTGGTGACGTGTGTTTGTGCTGAACTTGGTTCTATCAACCTGTCCTCCTGTTTTCCTGCGACCTCCATTTACGAACACCCACAACCGCGAGGCACAACGCACTGAACGACAGAGACCGATCTTTACACCAAAAACAGGAACTATCCGTGCCGAGACTCAAAGGGCAATACCGCCGCACGTCGAGAAGTGGGCATAGCTCCAGCTCCGCAGCCATGACGCTCTACTATAGTCTGGTGAGTATTTCAGAAAGCCACTGCCCTGCTCTCGCTCTGCGCCCTTTTTCCTCTCTACCCTCTGTCAGAAACTGCAAATCACAGTACACACCATGCCTAGCCTCATATACGCTCCAGTAAACACGAGACACCCTACGCTTTGGAGAAGCTACTGACCGCCAAATGCAGGTGTTTGCGCTACTCGTCTTCGAGATGGTAGTGTTCATGACTCTCATCATTCCACTGCCATTCAAGATCAAGCGTGGGCTGTTCACGTTCATTTCGGAAAACCCACTGGTTGCAAAATTGCAATATGGATTAAAGGTTGGTGACGGAGTGACATTGAACACGAATGCAGCTGACATGCCAAAGATCACATTTATTTTCATCCTGATACTGTTCATTGACTCCGTCAACCGCGTCTACCGCGTACAGGTGGAGCTGGCTCAAGCCAAGTACAACCAAGGAGTTGGTGGGGCCACGTAAGCCACGCAGCACATCATCGAGTTGTTCGCATCAGCTAATAAGCCATAGTGTGGTGGCTGGCAGTGAGCGCATGGAAGTGCAGGCACGCAAATTCTACTCGCAACGCAACATGTACCTCTGCGGCTTCACGCTCTTCCTGTCGCTCATCCTCAACCGAACCTACGTGATGATCCTGGACACACTCCGTCTCGAGGAGAAGGTCAAGAGCTACGAGGCAGGTGGCAGTGGCAAGACATCCTCTGGCCTGGGCGAGGCTGGCAATGCGGGCGAGATTGGTCGTCTGAAGAAGGAATTGGCTAAGCGCGACCAGGACATTGAGACCTTGAAGAAGCAGAGCCAGGGATTGAGCGACGAGTACAACCGGCTCGGTGACCAGGTATCTCCTCAAGACAGTGCACCAAAGAAAGACCGATAAGCATCACGCTTTGAAGAACATCTGTACAGCCGCGAGAAGCGCGGGGCACAGGACATTGGCACAGGGCCTCCGGTTGCCTAAGACACACTGTTGTGGGGCTCTAAGCATTGGACGATGGAGGGGGAGAGCCTAGTATACTGGCGAAAATAGCGTTTGAAACATGAGTGCATCTGATTGCAGCCACGTCTGATTGCTTTTTCGTCAATGTGTACTA
The DNA here is from genome assembly GCA_022559915.2 of Septoria petroselini. Lineage (NCBI taxonomy): Eukaryota > Fungi > Ascomycota > Dothideomycetes > Mycosphaerellales > Mycosphaerellaceae > Septoria > Septoria petroselini. The sequence goes on from JAFJTQ020000008.1 coordinate 470,545, forward strand.
GAAGGAGAAACAGAAGCGGATCAATGCGTGTGATACGTCAAGCAGGAAGTTGGGTTGTGTTTGTTTGTCAAGACAAATGTAGCGCCACATTCTACACCAGCCATTCGAAGAACACTAATGCGCCAGCTTTGGCGTCACAGTAGAACCGGGGATCTCCATGCGATTAGCATCGTCCTTTCCTGTTCAGCCACGCTAGCGTCGTGCCAGCACACAGACTGTGTTGTGTCATCTCGATGCAAGTCCCAGGCAGCGCAGCAGCTTCAGTTCATCGACATCCGCTCCTACGGCTCAGAGCCTCGATACCGCACATATCAGCTTACCGCATGGCGTCTCACACTGTCTTCCCCCTGTTGTATCTGCCCGCAGAGCTTCGTGAGCTCATATACTACCATTCGGCCGAAGACCTATCCGCCATCGACACGGCAGCCATCAAAAATCACGGCATCGCCAAGGTGCCGGTCATCGCCGAGCTATCGAGAGCTATTCGCAAAGAAGTCCTTGCAGTGCTATATCGAAATCGTGAGCTGCGTTTCAGCTTCCACTGCCAGAGGAACATTGAACGCGGCGAGCAATGGCTCCGTGCTGCTGGCGAAGAGTCTGAGATGCCCTGCACCGTGGTATTTGCAGGCGTGCTGAAGCAAACCTCCGAGTTCTGCCATCTCACCGTTCGCTGCTCGGATGAGCAACCATACTTCCAGGTAACTACGAGACCAAGCGGGTCGACTGAGGTGTGTCTCGCTCTAGGATCCGGATTGTGACTTCGCCGCGACTGACCTGGAATCTAGACTGAGGGCCTGTGTGAGGAGATTTCCCAGCTTGTAAAAGAATACCTGTTGGAAGGAGCAGCTTGCCAGACTGGACCAACGGCTGGAAAGCTGTATGGGCGTGAGGTAAAACACATCTTTGCTCTTGTGTGCACGAAGTCTGAGTGGAGCCGTCCAAGGGTTGGGTGACAGCCGGGAACACCAATGTTTGTTCGAATGGGGGATGGAACGAAGAAAGGACGCAGCTGAGGGCACCCCGTCATGTTCGAGTATCATAGTCGAAAATATGTGTGCCTCGAGGTCACCAACATGTTTTACGTTTCACGTTGCATATTAAGCTTCTTATTATAGACGAGGGTCCAAATAATGACGCACTTGTGGCACCCTGTGCCGAACACTCAAGGGATCCTGTGGGTGCGCCATGGTATGCGGAAAAGCGCAACCACGTGCTGCTGCTCGCAGTGTGGTGTATTGGGGGAGATCTGCTGTCTGGCAATGATGGACGGACACCTCTATCGATCACTGCTGGCGAGCTGAAGATTCTCCACGCGCACCATTGACATCTCACACTGACTTTGTCCGTGGCAACGTCATAGCTCGCCAGCGACAGATCGCAATAAAACGGAGACCTCAAGACGTGTCACGAGCGCAGGCTGCGGAACCGCCTGCAAAACACATAGCAGCAAGGCCACTGGTTGCTGGCCACCAGCATAGGAGGAGGCAGCGTAATGGATGCGATGTATGTGCTGCTGTGGACAGGAGAAGGCCTCAGCATCAGACGAGATTCGGCGGCCCCCTAGCCAAACACGAATGCTTTGTTCGGCACGAGCGGCTCTTGGAGCACTGGCTTTGTGCCAACCAAAGAACGGTGGTCGCGTGGGATCTTTGATATCTAAACGTTGTTTCGTCACGGCGGCGTCCTCCTGTGCTGCTGCTGTGCTCGTGTCGTCTGCTGGAGCTCTCGTCTAGTCTGCGTGGCGTCTTTCGCGGCGTACATAGCGTGAAGCTTGCGACCTGCATGAAGGCTACCTACCTTTACTGGGGCGTTGTTTGACGATTCTCAGGCTCTCTCTCTTGAAACGACAGAACAGACACGACGACCAGCCGCGCGACGACGTGGTGCTGGAGAGCGCATATCGCCCACCGCAGACCGCCGACGTGGAGTAGCCGCAGAGCGTGACACGAAGTTGTCATCGAGACTTGCTGGGATCCGAGAGCGGGTCTTGTGAACACCCTTCTTGCACGCAGGCTGCACCTGCTCTCTCTCCCACACGCCCAGCTACATCTTCTGCCATCCACCACACCGCCTACCTGCGATCCGCTATCCGACCGCCCTGCGACTCTCCTCAACTCCGTCCATGCTAGAGCATCGCTATCGCTGAGAATACACGAGCGCACGGTCTGCCTCGTGTTGTGCGCGCTTGCACCACCTTCACACCTCACCTCGTTACGACGAAGCGCAAGAATCCTTTCGAGCAGCCCATCCTGCCATGCCTGCCGGATAGTCACTCACGCACGACGCCCGCACCTACCAAGATGCCGCACGAAGAAACTTCGGCGGCCGTCGCCAGCATACTGTCCAATTTCGCCAAACAGTACACGCCAGTCGACACCGAGTCCTTCCCGGCCTCTGCCATTGCGAATGGCATCAAGAGCAACAAGATCACGCTGCCGGGCGAAGACACGATCGAGAAGCGTACGCTGGAGAGAGAGTTGACCAACCTGGCCACGCGCATACAGTTCCTCGAAGCACGAGCACACAGTGGCGCCAGCTCGCTTCCCGTCACTCCCAACGAGCCTCTGTCCTCGGCGTTTCCCGCGCAAGACGCGTCGTTTCCCAAGACCGCTGCACTCAGCCCACTGAACCCTAGGCAGCGTTCGGCGTCATGGGTGAACAGTCTCCTCGCGAGAAATGAAGGGGAGCCCCACTTGCGGCAGCTCACCGAGGAGCAATTCACCGTGCTGCGAGAGCATGTTGATCAACAGGCGCAAGAGATCCGCACCCAAAAGGATTTCATCGATGGCATCAACGCGCAGCTCACGCACCAGCAGACTGCCACTCGCGCCGCGCTCGACACACTCGGGAGCTCGCAGTCGATAGAACAGCTGAAGCGAGAGATTGAGAAGAATGCCCAGATCAATGCCACATACCAGAAAGTGCTGCGCGAGATTGGAACCATCATCACGGCCGTGGCGAATGGTGATCTGAGCAAGAAGGTGCTTATTCATGCGACCGAGAAGGATCCGGAAATCGCAAGATTTAAGCACACGATCAATCAGATGGTGGACCAGTTGCAGGAGTTTGCAAGTCAGGTTACAAACCTCGCAAAGCAAGTTGGCACAGAGGGTCGTTTGGGAGGTCAGGCTGTCGTGCCTGGAGTTGCTGGCATCTGGTCAGAACTTACGCAGAATGGTATGTCAAAGGGGGCTTCTCGCTCGCGAAATAATTACTGACGCGCTGCAGTAAACGTCATGGCTCAGAACTTGACCGATCAAGTCCGCGAGATCGCAGTTGTAAGACACACGAGAGGGCTCCTGTCATTTCCTGGCTAACGACCATTTTCCACTTAGGTCACAACTGCGGTCGCTCAAGGTGATCTGAGCCGCATGATTCAACGACCGGCGCAGGGCGAGATCTTCCAACTGCAACAGACAATCAATGCAATGGTGGGACAATTGCGGACATTTGCCACAGAGGTTACGCGTGTGGCTCGCGACGTCGGTACTGAGGGTATTCTCGGTGGACAAGCACAAATCGAGGGCGTGCAAGGCATGTGGCACGATCTCACGATCAACGTCAATGCCATGGCCAACAACCTCACGGTATGTACTTTGGCCTCTGTTGTGTTCTCCAACCCCAACGATCACTGACACGGGACCACCTCTAGGCACAAGTGCGAGACATCGCTGAAGTCACCACCGCAGTGGCCAAGGGTGATCTTACACAACAAGTCAAAGCTCAATGCAAGGGTGAGATCTTGGCCCTGAAGACTACCATAAACTCCATGGTGCACCAGCTACGACAATTTTCTGCAGAAGTCACCAACCTCGCCCGCGAGGTCGGAACAGAAGGGCGGCTTGGTGGCCAAGCCACAGTACACGGAGTCGAGGGCACGTGGAAAGATCTCACCGAAAACGTCAACGGCATGGCCATGAACCTCACTACACAGGTCCGAGAGATTGCCGAAGTGACCACAGCAGTAGCCCAGGGCGACCTGACCAAAAAGGTGCAAGCTGAGGTTCAAGGTGAAATCTTGGCCCTGAAGAACACCATCAATACCATGGTTGACAGGCTCGGGACCTTTGCCACACAAGTCAGCAGAGTCGCAAAGGAGGTCGGAACAGAGGGTGTTCTGGGCGGCCAAGCCCGAGTCGAAAACGTCGAGGGTTCATGGAAGACGCTGACTGACAATGTGAACACCATGGCGAACAATCTGACCGGTATGCTGGAGCTGATGACGACGCTTTTGGCACAGACACTGACATCTTGTAGGCCAGGTCCGCAGCATATCCGACGTTACCCAAGCCATCGCACGCGGAGACATGAGCCAAAGGATCAAGGTCCACGCCCAAGGAGAAATCCAGACCCTGAAAGACACCATCAACGACATGGTCACCAGGCTAGATGCTTGGTCGCTCGCTGTCAAGCGTGTAGCGCGCGATGTTGGTGTTGACGGTAAGATGGGTGGGCAAGCTGAAGTCGAAGGCATCACCGGCCGCTGGAAGGAGATCACAACGGACGTCAACATCATGGCTCAAAACCTGACCTCCCAGGTGCGAGCATTCGCTGATATCACGCATGCCGCGATGAAGGTGGGTACACCTGTGAGTACGTGTGGGCCACTGTGACTGATTGTTTTCCAGGGCGACTTCACAAAGATGATCAACGTCGAAGCGTCTGGCGAGATGAACGAACTGAAGAACAAGATCAACAAAATGGTGCTGAACTTGCGCGAGAGTATCCAGAAGAACAATCAAGCAAGAGAAGCAGCTGAGTTGGCCAACAAGACGAAATCCGAGTTCCTGGCGAACATGTCTCACGAGATTCGGACACCCATGAACGGAATCATCGGCATGACCCAACTGACCCTGGACACCGAGTTGGAGCAGAACCAACGGGACATGTTGAACATTGTCTTCTCCCTTGCGAACAGTCTGCTCACCATCATTGACGACATCTTGGACATTTCGAAGATTGAAGCGAACCGCATGATTCTGGAAGAGGAGCCGTTTTCTCTGCGAGGACTAGTCTTCAACAGCTTGAAATCCCTCGCCGTCCGCGCAAACGAGAAGGACATCAGCTTGATTTACGACACCGACGCATCAGTACCCGATTACATCGTGGGCGATTCCTTCCGCTTGCGGCAAATCATTCTAAATTTGGCTGGAAACGCCATCAAGTTCACCGAGCACGGGGAAGTGCGCGTCAAGATTTTCTCGGATACGTCTGTGCAGTGCGCGGAGGGCGAGGTCGTTGTCAAGTTTGCTGTCGCCGACACGGGCATTGGCATCCATTCCAACAAGCTGGACTTGATTTTCGACACATTCCAGCAAGCGGATGGCTCTACCACTCGTAAGTTTGGTGGAACAGGTCTGGGACTGTCGATCTCGCGCAGACTGGTCACTCTCATGCGCGGGAAGATGTGGGTCGAGTCGTCCTATGGCTCAGGCAGCACATTCTTCTTCACCTGCGTGGTCCGACTGGGCAACCCGGATGTCCACCGTGTAATGCCGCAACTACAACAATACCGAAAGCATAATGTGCTCTTCGTGGACAATGGTTTCATTGACAATTCTGAGCAGATCGCGGCGAGCATCAAGGCCTTGGACCTGGTCCCCTGCGTGGTTGGCAACGGCAGGACACCTCCTTCGGAGCTCAGCCCTGAGGACCAGTACGACTGTGTAATTGTCGACAACACCGACACAGCACAGAAGCTCCGTAGCTTGGAGCGATTCAAGTACATCCCGATTGTGATGCTGGCACCCGCGATTTCCGTCAACTTCAAGACAGCCCTGGAGAATGGCATCTCGAGCTACATGACCACACCGTGCTTGCCGATCGACCTTGGCAATGCGCTTGTGCCTGCACTCGAAGGCCGTGCTGCTCCCATGTCAGCTGACCACACGAGAACGTTTGACATCCTCCTGGCCGAAGACAACGCGGTCAATCAGAAACTAGCTGTCAAGATACTGACCAAGCATAATCACAAAGTCACTGTGGCCAACAACGGACTTGAAGCCTTCGAGGCCATCAAGAAGAAGCGGTTCGATGTGGTGCTCATGGACGTGCAAATGCCGATCATGGGAGGCTTTGAAGCAACCGCCAACATCCGCGAGTACGAGAAGACCCACGAACTGGCTCGCTCCCCAATTGTTGCGCTCACAGCTCACGCCATGCTTGGCGATCGGGAAAAGTGCATCCAAGCACAAATGGACGAGTACTTGTCGAAGCCTCTGAAACCCAACCAGCTCATCCAGACCATTCTGAAATGTGCAACTCTCGGTGGTGCGTTACTCGAAAGAAAGGGCGACAGCCGCGGAGCCATCCACGTGGAAGATCCAAGTTCTGATACTAGCCCAGATCATAACAGACTGATGACTCCTAAGCGCCCTGTGATGACTCCAAGAGGACAGACAGATCTCGGACCTGCCGGCATAGACAGCCCGGCACTTGTCACAGCTGACCAAGATGACCCGTTATCGAGGGTAAGATTTTGAGCCCCCAAAGCCGGTGAGTACATGCTAATCCTTCGTAGGAGATACTGCTTCGGGCCAACAGTAGCTGATTTGGAAGAATTTATTGTTACGCATTTACGGCTTTAGCCTTGCGAGTATTCTGGACGTCCGCGCGGCTGGACATCGAGCTTTGTCATAGGAGTCAGCGTAGGATACGCCCGAGTGTGTTTGGGTAGGGCGTAGAGGAGCGATGGGCTGCATTGTTACCCTAGGTTGTGCTTCAATTAAGGCGTGCCGAGTCACGACGGGCGATCTACCGCCTAGGTACCTTATAAAATAGCAGTCTTCTGGCGGCCTGACTCGGCATAGTGTATCAAGAGAGGACCCAGAGGCAATTTCGGGGTCTATAAGACTGTTGGGGTCGCAAGGTCACACGGCGCAAGCACGTACGTGCGGTTCCGCCAGCTCCAACCCAGGTCTTCCCTATTGCCCAAGAGTATCTTGGCGCCTTAATCAGCGGCAACATGTGGCGGTGCGCGGTTACGTAAAGCTTCGTAAGTCGGACTGCCAGGCTTTGTGACTTTCGCCTCTGAGCTACCTCATAGACCTGTGGAGCTCCATGATCATAGGGCAGGCGATGACACACGTGACATCGGTGAAAGTGAACAGCGTTCCGCCTTGGTGGAACCGTTCAGACCGATCGGCCTGGACGGCTCTGATTGTCAGGTCTACCGAATTTGGCAGAAAGTCAAACATGCTTGGGCACCCCGACCGCAGGCTCTGATTACTGATCGACTTCCTGACCTCTGCTTCCCCCCAGTCTACGTGGATGACTGCAATTACAAAGCAGGACCGGCACAAGAAAACACAGGCATCCGGGTCCAAACCAGGTGTTAGCAGGCCTGTTCTTCGCGCGGCACTCGTGGATGACCGTGCTCACACGCCGAGACCAGGCTGTAATTAACTATCCCAAGTGAATCGCGTTTGCCACGGGTCTGCGGCACACACCATTCGTTGCAGTGAACCTGGTGTTATCACGCGGAGGATCGCATTGGCCGAACGACTCCCACATCGCTTTTGTGTCTTCACAAACCAGTGATACAGCTGTGGCTACAAGTTTACTCAACTGTCCGATATCACAACTCGACTATTCTGCGTCTGGCGGATCTTTCCAAGAATCGTGGCTTGTGGAGACGTTGCCGGCCTGTCGTTCACTCATCACGAGGTCCCACCCTGATCCAGATTCGTCATGGAGACCAGGAGGCAGACGGACTCGCAACCTACAACAACCAACACCTCAACTTCCACCACGAAAAAGCGAAAGGCCAGGAGCACTCCATCCGCGGACGAGAACAGTGGCGATGATGGCAAAAAGCGAGGTCGGCCACGGGTCGAGAAACCAGATGAATCCGCCGCAGACCGGCGAAGGACCCAAATCCGAATGGCTCAGAGAGCATATCGACAACGAAAGGAGTCGACTCTTGAAGAGCTACGAAAGCGCGTGTCGGAGCTGACGAATACCATGGAGCTGATGAACAAAGCCTTCCTGGATCATCGCGACCGTAAGTGCCACTTTTCGTACACTGGGACTGCTTTGTCTCCTCACAACGTGAACGCGTTTGCCTGTGCGCCCACGATGCTAGCAAGACTTTTGACGCGGCAATGCTAACAGCGCATCCATCACCAGGTCTTGATAGGGCCGATCTACCTCAACGTCAAATGGATGATGTCCGTGAGACCGCTATCCAACTGGAAACGCTGATGAAATGTGTTCGCAACCCGAGCGAAGATACTACCGACGAGCCACCAACAAGGCTTCATCGCGAGTCATCGAGCTCAGTGCAAGGAGTCAAAAGCGAGCCGCCTCGCCCGACTATACTGGAACCCAAGAATGTCCCGTCCCGGATCGACCGCTCTGCACTCTCCTCGCAGCCACGGCAGCGAGATCCACACACAGTTGGCATGGGATACACTTTGTACTTGGAGGATGCAGCTGGCAATCCGAGTGCACAGCACGAGTTCCTTCATGGCTTCGACGCGAATGCACTGCTACCATCATTGAGAGTGCCCTTCCACCACCACCAGCAGCAGCAGCAATCACCACAGCAGCAGCAGCAATCACCACAGCAGCAGCAGCAAACACATCACAACTATGATGTTTACCGGGTCCAAGTACCCGAAGTCCGAATGTCTCAGGAACTCAACCCTCCACGGACATACTCTTTCCAAGAATCAACCTTTGGACGACGACTTCATCGCGGAGCCATTGAGCAGGGTTATCGTCTTCTCCTTGACCCATCACGAGCGCCAGCCACATACGATCGGGTCTTTCGATTGTGTCTGATGAATAGCTCGCGTGAAAAAGTTGTGGCGATCATGAAGAATGTTCTGGATGCTGGTCCGCATGACCCTCTCGTTGAGGAAACCGCGTTAATCCACGTGGGAGGCGCTGGTACCCACTATCCACGACGGGACGGATATGGAAACGTACAGCCGAAGAGAGAGAGTTGGCATATGGGCATCGTCGGACCACAGACATTGGCCCTACTTGAGAACGCGGTCAAAGACAACATCACGGTGGACATGACTGTCGACATTGCTGGCTACGAAGGAGAATGGTTGGACCCGTATGATGTAGAAGGCTACCTTGCTGAGAAGGGCATCTTCGTTGACCCTTCTTCTTCTTTCGCCGAGGCGGAAGTCTTGTTGCAAGTCATTCCGCCGAGCACTTCCAGTGCAACGGATTCGGTACCGCGAAGCTCTTCGACCGCGCCGTCTCCGATCTCAAGCTCAAGTCCGCCATTCCAGGCGAGCGGAGGTCCAAGGCCATTCGATGCGGAGCAGATGAATCACCTCAACGCGGAGGGACTGGACCCATCCGATTACAACTCGTGGGCCAGCATCAGCTACAACACCGTCGGATTCTCCGATGCTTCGACTGGCAGCTGGATGAACTTCATGCAGCCTGGTGAAGGCTTGAAATCCCACGCGCCGCACGATCAGCAGATGCCACTGAGCTGGGAAGGATCCAAGTCGACCGAGGGCTTCTCGAAGGCAGACAGCCACCTTATGAGCCGACCCACCATCTTCATGAGCAAGGCGACAGATGAAGCGGCGATTGGTAAGAAGAAGAGAATAATTCTGGACGTCGCAAAATTCTTGAAGAGTAAGTCTGATATTTGTGTCATCATTGTGTTCCTCGACTATGTGCTGACTATGGCTCTGCAGTATTGGTCACATCTGGCGTGTGTCTAAGTCGAACTCCAGGCTACAAACGAAGGGATGTGGACAGAGCTCTGGCGCTGGCGTCTTTTGACGCCTATTGATTGTGGGCAGGCGCCTCCTGTAGAAAGAGATCAGGACGTAACAGAGGCATCAGGCAAATTTCCAATGACACCTGCTCTTCATTCTCCTCGGCTACCGCGAATTGCTTCGCCTTGAGCCAGCGCGATGCGTTTATGCTGTCTGCGACTGCAATAGTCTCTGCAGTCAGAGCGCTGTCATCCGCTTGTGCGTTGCCACTTGTGCATCCCTGACGCTTGTCCACGTTCTCAAGAGTTGCGAGCTCGTAGCCAGCGCGATGCAGTATGCTCGTATCATAATCCCAGCCATGCTTTTTTCATCCACCCATCCCACATTCATACCATGCCATGCCATCATTCACTTCTTCTTCGCCGCCTCGAGCGCCTTCTTCGCTAATTCCTGTCTCTTCTCCCTCTTACCGCCCTTGAGCAGCTCCAAATGTCCCGCGCGCGCAGCCAGCGACTTCTCCGTCAGATCCGCGAGCCCGGACGAGTGCTTCTTGTTGTGCTGCTGCGTTTTAAGTGCGGAGCCCTTTTGCGCTTTGATCACTCGTGCGCCCATCTGCTTGCGCTGGGTGCTGCTACATGTTAGACTGCAATGCGCTTCACTGGATCATAGAAGGCGACGTACGGCTTCGCAGAAGGTGCTTTCGCCTTTTTGAGCAGTCCCTGGGCCATCTTTGTTGGTGTATTCGATGGATCGGCGCTAGAATAGAGAATTGGAGATTCACGTCGAAAACTTGACAGATTCAATCTGTCAAGTTGGACGTGAACTAGCGTGGACGACAGATGTGACCAATGAATGTAGACATTCACACTCCGACGGATTTCGCACTGACAGCTTGGTCATTGATTAGCGTGGGCTGTGCCTGTGGCCAATGAAAAAGAGCGGAGTTTGAGACGCACTGGAAGTTCTGGAAGTCCCGTTCCGTACAACGTCTCTTGCCAAGAGTTGCGGTGTGAATGATCACGGTTGACGGCCTGAAGATGAACCGCGTGCGTCACGTTTCGCTGCACGTGTACGCCACAGGCCACGAGCACCGCACTGATAGAAGGGACCCACTGGCAATCTGGCATCGACTGCTCCAGGATGATGCACTAGAATATTGGCTCGTGCATGGTCCGGTCTAAGCACCACCCTGAGACAGACTGAGTCCCAACAGCGTGCCCTAACAACACCCTCGAAGAACCTTCAATTCGACATTGATACACTTCAATAACAACGTGTGTCGGGTTCTTCACGGTGACGGGGACAGGGCTCGCACGGTGAGAAGTAAGGACCACGTGGTGTTGAATGAATCCATGAAAACACTTGCCGCTCATATCAACCGGAAAGCGAGCGCTGCGGCGGTCAAAGGTCATCAGGCCAATACTAAAAGCGTTTAGAGATCGGCATTCTGGAGAGTATCAGAGCTGCGTGCGGAGCAGCCATGCTTATTCGTCTCCCTCCTTGGATCAAGGGCATGTTTTTGGTACCGTTGGCGGACCGATGCCATGTGCCACCCATATTTTCAGATCGCTACCTCCACGGATGAGATGTATTAGACATTAGCAATCGGAGGTGATTGTGGCACATGTCATGATACCTGTCCATCAAGCTCTTGTCCGGCGCCACCTTCAATGCGATACAACCGGAGTTGTTGGAAGAACTTCGCTGCCTCGCAGCCCACCTGAAAACAAATTGGACGGAACATGCCGCATGAACTACCCTGTTTGCTGTGGAGGCGTTCCGAGTCTATCGTGCATTGCGAGACGCAGGATGTAGTCGAAGTGTGTTGTGGCGAAGTAACTTACATTAGACGCGAGGCAAAGCCAAAGTAAAGATCTCCAAGTCCACTTCTATCGTAGCCAAAGATCGTGACGAGTTGCAGTCACTCATCGACCGAGGACTCCTGGTGGCGTTTTCGTTCACAGCCGCTGGTCGGCAGAAGGTTACTGCTCACCCCGTCCTGCATATGTACCTGGCGGTCAGTTGTGTCGGGCAAAGCATATGTACACATGCGCAGAGTCTGTTATTCGCCGGCGATACACTGGTCTCGCGAATTTGTCGGAGATAAAACGTGCTCGTGTTCTTACGGCTAGCCCTCCACAGTGCACGAGGTCTCCCACGACATGTTCCAGGGATCTGTGCTGGAAGTGGAGTCCATGTCGAGGTTTCTTGGTCAAGCGTGTGACGTTCCAATGGCAGATCAGGCATGCAATTCCTCCCGTATGTAATAATGAAAACAGGCCGAGACCGAGGACCAAGTGACGGGTGAGCCTGGAGGTGGACTCACCAACCTTGCTTGACGCTGGTCCATGTCCTGAACCACCCAGCTCTGCTCACAACAATTGCTTTGCCAAAAGAACCGAATTGACGATTGACAGTGCCAACCCGGTAGACATGACTGCTGTCGCAGCTGGGTTGTCCCGAGCAAAAGCGACCAGACCGCGAGAGGCAGGGGCAGAACGCCCTGGCTCTTCCGTGCTCGCCTTGCGCTTTGGGGCCATGCGAACTACTCCCTTGAAAGATGCGTTCGTTCGCACCCATCGTTTGAAAGGGCGCCTTCGGGGGGTGTCCAGGTTGTTTGCAAGCTGATCGTCGAGGTCGGGTCCACTGCGCTTGGGCGGCTCCTTTTCAGCAGTCTCTGGTTGCGCAGCACGATTCTTCAACCTCAAAGCGACATGAGCAGCAAGCGCCTTGACATTGCGATGCCACACCAGCCTTTCCGACTCAGAACTTGCAAGCTTGCTGGACTTTGGCTTCAACCGGACGGTCTGGAGCGCCGGGTTCGCTGCCATAAGATGAACCTCGAGGATCTCGTCGAAATCCTCGCTTGTGAAGTGGTCTACGCATGGTAGGCGACTTTTGAAGATTGTGATGAAAGCCTCCTCGGTCACTGTCAGGCGAAGATGCCTGATGGATCTGCACTTTGCTAACCAATTGAGCTGTGACATGAAGTGCATAGACTTGATCTCGTTCCGGTACGGCTGAAACTTGGTCAAGATTGTTTTGAATCGACCCAGATACTTCTGAAGATCGCGGGACTGATCCAGAGCGACGTTCGGCCCACACTGAGCTCGCCAATAGAGTGTTGTGACGTGTAGAAATTGCGCAACAGCTTCGCTATAGAACTGCTTGCTTACGCGCATGGGCAGGAGCGGGCAAACTGGTGGAACCCCAGCGATGTGGCTACAAAGATGGAGTCGAAGGTCAGCAGTGCCTCAGACAGATCTTCATGCCCTCGGGGCAATGTTCTGAACGTGAGCAGACCCAACGCCCGGCCTACTCACATCTGCGATCTCAGCCTATTTTGAACCCGTTTATCACGTTCCCGCTGCATCCACTCTTCTAGCGGCACTACTTCCATCATCTCACTCCCCGCATACGCAAGCTCGTATATCTGGTCGCGAATCTCTTTCGGAAGTTTCGTGAAGAAGGGTGATGCCGCAGGCGTGGGTGTATGGCTCAGCTCTGTCGCCGCAGACGGTGCAGTGGCCTCCCCGAGCACGGTTGTCTGAAGCGACTGCATACTCTCAGCGTCCGCTGGACTAGCAAAAGAGCGGCGATGGTCTATGGCGCGAGGTGAGGTGAAAGTGCGTTGCGAAGACACGCCCAAGAGAGAACAAGAAGATGGAAGTCGTGAGGCTCATGTGGGGTCTGAGAACTAACTCTCAGCGGTTTTACGGACGTAGCGTGCAATCACAAGTACGATGCTAAGGCCTTCAGCAGTGGATTGCTTCGCAGTATGGCCTCGATGTATGCGCACAAGCACCACATGTCTTCCGTACGTGTTTACATACAAGCTTCGTATCATGTATTGTTGGTGTAGGCATCTCCTCTACAGCGTCGTGGAGTCCACCGCTCCAGGCGTGTCATCACCGGCGACTTGCTTACCCACCGGATTACCATCAACATCGGTGACCATGACATCGCCGTCAGCATCCTTGACCTCCTGGGCTTGCTCTCGATACATCGCCTCCCGCAACTTTTCAACCTCCTTCTCCACGTCCTTTGGATCCTGACCAGGCGCACCCGGCTCGCCCATCTCTTCGTCATCGTTCCTCGCAGCTGGGAAAGCATCGTCCACTTCTGGCATGGGACTCTTCGATCTACCGCGACCGACCGCAGCCTCAAGGTCTAGCGTCGGTCCGCCTGCTTCTGTTGGCCTCTGTGGTCCCATGTCCACATCTCCAATCTCTTCTGGGCCTCGTGCGTGCGGCTGTTCTTCCATACCTTCGTCCATTGCGGCTTCTGCAATGGCAGGTGTCGCCGGAGTGGGCTCTTTCCCCGTAGCACCGGCTGCATTGTGCATGAGCCGCCGAGGTGTCATTGGCTGACCAGCCGGAGACATTGGCACCACTCCAGCCTCTTGCTCTTGACGCAGCAGTTCTCCTTGTGTCACGGCCCCTTGCTCTCTCAGCTGCAGCTCGGTTGAAGAAGCAGAGCCGGTACTCGCATCGCTCTGCTCAGACAACGTCGGCGACGCGATGGGCGACGAGGTCACCTGCTGTGGCGCGCTCGTGCTGTGGATTCCGTTGACTGTGACTGATACTGTCTCGATTCCACCTCGCCCATGAGGCCCGTCTACCATCTCTGTGCTCTCGCTATGCAGCTCTCCCTGGCTGTTACTCTCCGAAGCCGATGTAGGTGTGAGAATGTTGGACTGGTTCCTCAGCCATGGTATAGGCGTAAGTAGCGCCCCTCCTAAGCTCTCGTCGCTCCCCAGACCTTCACGTTCCGTGCTACCATTGACTTGTGCGCTGCCGTTTGTGAGAAACCCGCCATGGGAAGACACTTGCAAGGCGGGGAGAGGGAAATCCGAGACGGGCGAGCTGACAGAGACTATTCGATCCAGAGCACGGAGGTAAGCAGGCAAGAAGCGGTAGTGTCGCTTTGGTCGCAGCACGAGCTCGGCCAGCCTCTGAATCGTGTAGGGCGGACTTTCGGCGAAGTCGTACTGGAGGATCTTGGTCGAAGATTGGTACAAACTCAGCAGCTCGGGTGGCAGCGTGCCTTGCACGGAGACCTGTGTCCCATCCGCGAGCAGCGTGGGCGACGGCACAGCCTCTGTTTGCTGCGAATCTGCCGTCACTTCGTAGCCCTGCGGCGGCGCGGGTCTGTCGGCGGCAATGTCAATGGGCGCATCGTTCTCTTTCGTGCTACTCTGACTGTTGGGCGGAAGATCGCTGTCTGCATCGGGGAGACTGCTTTCGGGCGGATCGGTGTCGTTCGTCGGTATTCGTGGCGGTGTGGAGGCGACCACTTCGGGATCGATGGGCAGATGTTGAGGTGTGGCTTCTCGAACCGGCAGTTGGGGAATAGGGAACTCGTTGTAGACAATCTGAGCTTGTCAGTCTTGCACCCACAGATTCGACAATACAGCAGATTATCGTACATCGTGAAGTCGTTGGAGAAGGCCTTCCAGCACGCGGGGCCAATCCTGCCTGTGGCGAGTCAGCTGCAAGCATGCGACTACTGCCAGAACAGGTCATACAGGTCTAGAGAGCCATCACGAGCAGCCTCTTCCAGTAGCTGGTCATCCGAAAGCATGGCGGCGACAGAGTGTTGTTCGGCGCAAAGTGGATGGAAGATGAAACAACTGAGGAAGACGCGATTGCCAAGATCATTCGATTCAGAGCTGCGGAAACACGACGCAAACACGGACTTCACGCATGCCTCGTAAGCGTTTAACTGTTCGATCTCGCGAGCTCTTTCGGTTCCACTTCGACACGAAAGCAGATCAGGAATACAAAAGTGTGGACTGTGTCCCTCATTGCGAGCAGCTCCGAGATGTACCTACAGACCTTCTCTGAAGACATCTCGACAAATAGACGATTGTGAAGAACTATTACTATTACCACTGCATTCGACTATCTGATTATCAAATTCAGCTATGCACACGTACGGTCCTGTGCCACACTTTCCAGTCAAGGACAAAATCGTGGCAATCACTGGCGGCGGCTCGGGGATCGGTACAGTTGTCGAGTGTCTAGCAGGCCGCATGTTGTTGATTTCCGTTTCCAGGCTTCGCTTTTGCTCGCCTATGCCATGAGCAGGGCGCCAAAGTACTTATCGGCGACCTCAATCTAGTGCCACAAGCAAAGGACTTCACGGCCACTTCCACCAATGTGCTATTCCAGAAATGTGACGTGACCACATGGCAAGACCTCCACAATCTGATTTCTGCCAGTGTCGAGAAATTCGGCAGCGTGCCAGATATTTACATTCCCTCTGCGGGCGTGTTTGAGCCATCCTGGAGCAAGTAAGATACCAGCGAGCCCAAATCCTCATGTCAAAGACACTCGCTAACCATGTCCTGCGTTTCCAGTTTTTGGGGTAAGCGATATCCAGAGCTTGTCTTATAGTAACGTTATTGACGTCCGTCGTTCCTGCAGACGACAACGAGGATAGCGGATACAGGCTGATGCGTATCAACGTTGATCATCCTATCAAATTCACACGCCTAGCAATGCGAGCTCTGGCAGGAGCTGAAAAGCAAGGCGTGGTCTGTTTACTGGCCAGCGGCGCTGGCGTCCGCGGACACTACCTGGCAAGCCTTTACTCGGCGTCCAAGCATGCTGTAGTAGGATTTGCCAAATCCATGGGCCAAGCAGATGGCGAGCTGGGCGTGAAGGTAGTTTCCGTCCTGCCAGGCGTAGTCCAGACACCGTTGTGGGAAGACCGAGATGACGATCCTACTGCCTGGAAGACGTATCTGGACCGCATGAAGTCGGCATTGCAACCAGAAGATGTCGCTGGATTGATGCTGAGACTCATCGAGAGTCGTGAGTATGGCGGCGGCACGTGCATGCTGACGGTGACCAAAGGTGACGAAGCCGTCATTGAAGAAGGCTTCTCAAAGCAAGCAGAGAAATCAGGCTCCGTCAGTAAAATCGAGTCTGACCTCACACGAATCAGGGATCTTTTGCAGACAGAGAGAGGCAAACGATGGGTATAGAAGTGCAGGGCACTTTAGTCGCTCTCGGTCCTGTCGTCGGCAGATGGATCTCCAGCAGGTTGGGAATTGGCGCGGGACGCTGCATCTTCTGGGTGTGGCAAAAGTCCAGTCGGCCGTGAGATATTTAGCGCATCCAGTATTTTCACCATCTCTCTTTGTTTTCCCGCTTCAGTCATGCGCTTCGTTCGCCTTCTCAAATCAGCTCCGATTTTGTTCTGGACGGCCGAGCCGGCGTACTTCCAATCCGGCTGAGGGCGGCATCGGTCAGCTCGCATGTGTAGCCACTTGCGCAAGGACTCCATCGTCTTCTGTACACTGGTCTCTGCAGTGTTGAGAGTGATTTGGAGATTTTTGTTCTTCTTGAGATGTGTCTCTTCGTGGGGAGGCACTCGTCTAATCCAGAGCAGCAGCCCGTCGAAGTTGAAGTCCGTGACGGCACATTTGATAGGGCAGGACGCATGCATCAATGGTAGTACCTCGTTTCGGACTTGTCTCGATGTCCGAGTGAGCGAATGCGGCATCTGAAGACGCCGCGAGCTCTCGTCGGGAGTATCGGTGCCATGCTTCGGGTTGGTCGGCAAGATGTGAATAACTACTCTCTCGAGCGCCAGCTTGTAGATTTCAATCCGCAGTTCCGCAGGCAAGTCGAAGAATGAAGTTGTGCTGCGCGTGGGCCGCGGCACCCGAGGCGGTGCGGGCTGCAGAGGTCGCAGGGCCACAAGTGGTGGAGGCATTGTGGTGGTGGTGAGGTTGGGGAGAGAGAATTCGCGGCCGCAAAGTGCGAGACGGTCCAGTTTTGTCGGGTTGCTGACTAGCTAGCTTTGCATGATCCAGCAGACGCAGAAACGAAGCTGGGAAACGTGGTAGAGCGCAGCACTACGGATCCCCCGACGGTAAGCTGCCCAGTGCGTCGCCAGCGAGCAGGCGAGGCTGGCGGGAACGTCAAAACTCCTGCCGTCGCCGTGAGAGTTCCAGAGAAACGCCAGACGGGTGTCGTGTCAAGCGCACATAGCAGCCGGTAATTCTGAGACAGTGGCCGACGCTCTCCCGGCGTAGAGTTGCGAATGGGATGGCTGTGTCTGTGTCGTCGGCAGCAAAGAAGGCAGGAGCACGAAGAAGCCCTCGGACATGAAGTCACAGCGATCGAACGGGCACGAGGCGACCAAAGCAGGCGGAGGCGGAGAACAGCGATCGACGCCGGCAAAAGCGGTGGGACAGCATTTTCTCCTATTATCATCATTATCATTCTTAAATGATCATCACTATTCACCCAACAACGATTGCACACTGACACGGCACACGAGAAAGCGAGTGCTGCATGACTAGGCTCTACTTGAAACAATCGCGCTGCGGTGGTACGACGCCGCCATGTCTATTACTATTACTTCTCTCCTCCGCCGTCGGCAGGTCGACCGCCTCCTCGCCACCTATGCGAGACCTTTACGCCTCCCGACTGCTTGCTCCCTTTCGCCCACCGGCACTGACGGGCTCACGTTCTCCCTGCCACAGCGCATGCAACTCCATGACCTGCGCACTGTCCTCTTCATACTTTTGCATCTTGCCCTTGCGCACGGCGTCAAGATGGGCTGAAGTGCCCGCCTCCTTGGTCAGAAGCCTCTGCTGGCCCCACTGGAGATACACGACACTCTTGCTGATGAGCCGGCAGCGGAAACCTTGCTTCGCCGTCTTGGGCCCGCCATACCTCTCTCTGACATCTTCAGGAAGCTTGCTGCTGGCGCTGCTTTCGTTGACAATCTCGTTGTGAGCGAGGTTGCCACCATACTGACGGTACGCGACAATGCCAGGAAAAGCTACGATGCAGACGATAGCCTCCAACTTGTCGGCCTTGCTGGGATCTCGCACGACGGCTCGCACGCCTCTGCCACTGGGAACCTTGTCGTAGGGGCTGTTCTCAATCATCTCCGCCAAGTTCAAGACCTCCATCCGAGAAGGGTCGAACTCTTCGTCCTTGAACGTGGGTGGCCAGTAGTAGGCAACATCTGGTGCATTGCGGATCAGTTTGGCGAGAGTCGCTGCCTCAACAACAATGTCTTTGAGACTCTGTTGATGCACAGCGCTCATCTTCTGAACGGGCTTCTTCAGTTTGTCGGTGCCAATCCACAACGGTGCCAGCAGCTTGATTATCTGGTGAGCAACCTGAAGAGAACTGTGGTAAACCGCGCCTTCGTCCAGCTCGTAGTCGCTGATAGCCTCAGCACGCTTCTGCGTACGTTCAAACCCTAAGACCTCGGTCAGCGCAAGGTTGAACGAGAAGTTCGCCAGCAGAACTCACCATCGTGCTGGTGGCTGTCTGCGTCCATCATCTGCAACCGCTTCTTGAAATCCTCATCGGCGCCGAGAAGATAATCGCCAAACACGTGTTCTTTCAGCGCACGGCCGACCACCCCGAGAACAATGGCTTCACGAGCCTTGCTGTCGGTGAGCAATTTGTTCCAGTCCGGACGAAGACCACCCAAGCAAAGACATCCGACGTATCGGATGAGCTCCTCAGTCCCCTGCGCGAGGATCATGTCGAGGTAGCCTGGCTTGTCAGACACGGTTGGAACTTGGTGAGTGAAGCCGATGAGCTTCGCCTTCAACGCCTCGATACCGATCAGTAGCCACTCGTCCTTGCCGTTGTTCTCCCAGCCGGCACTTTGTTTTGCCCGAACTTTTGCTTTGAATATCTCCACTGCGCCTCTGGCGTTTTCCTCAATAGTTGTGTTGAGCTCAGTTGGGCGCTCACCCAGCTCGTTGAGCTGCGCTTCCAGCGCCGGCTGGAAGCTCTCCTCGCTGAGGTTATCAGTCTTTTCGCTGTCGGAAGAGACGTCTTCCATGGAGACATCTTCAGTGTTCTGCTGCAAAACTGTCGACGTCGGTCTTCGAATAGCTGGTCTTGTTGGGCTGCCCCCTTGATCCCCGGTAGGATTGCCAGAGCCAGATGGACCCATGTAATTGTTGGTGAATTCGACTCTTCTCCTGCGCTCCGCAGCCTCTCTTCTTCGTTGCTCTGCCCTGTCATTGGGAGTCATGCTGGGTTGTTAAACTTGGAATCAGTGATATGGAGTGAATGTAGAGGAACAACACTGCGAAGGATTGGAGCAAAGAACAAAGATTGATGGTTAAATTTGTTTTTGTCCCAAAGCATGCAAGGAATTGTGTACACATGTTTTGTGCTTCTTCGAGGATAGTCTGCATTCCATTGAGTGGCGGCGCAACGCGCAACGACTGCACAGCATCGTCGCCAGATGAGGAAGCGCAGTCAAACGAAGAGAACAGCCATGGTGTGTAGACTGCACATTATTGGCACAATGCTTCTAATCCAGACTTCGGACAATCATTTCCAAGTGATGCACTGGGTGAAAGATACAGCGCTTTCCGTCAAGGCGGGAGTTCAACTGCACATCTCCGCTGTTGCCATGGGCCTTCTGGAATGCTTGATCGGCACCTGCATGCTCACCTCGATGATGGCAGCCGCAAAGAGATGAATAGCAGAAAAGTGAGAATGACACGAGAGACGGCAAAGACTGAAATTGGGTATCAAGCTGGTTCATTCAGTCACTAAGCCGGCTCCTGCTAGCAACGGTTTCCGTTGCCAGGCATTCCGGAACGCCGCGCCATGTAAATGCAGCAATGGTTTCCTGCCTAGCACCTTGTATTGAAATGCTTTTTGGTCGTCAAGAGGGACACAATTACTCGTCGTCTTCGTCATCCTCCTCAGCCTCGACGGTGGTCTGGGCGATACGGTCCAAATCACGCTGGCCGGACTGGGTGATGCGGCGGCCTCCCTTGTCCTCGTCCTGCTCAAGGACACCGATCTTCTCGAGAGCCTGCATGACCTTGCGGTCAACGGCACCGGAGGCATCGACGTGGTGCGACGGGCGCGAGCCACGGTTCTTGGTGCCTCCGTGAACCTTCCTGAGGCGGCCGACACCGACAGTCTTGCGCATGTAGATGTGGCGGGCGATGGCAGCAGAGCGGATGTAGAACCTGGATTCAGGTCAGTAATGCGCCACGCCTCCATGGACGTAGATGTACTTACCAGTCCTGGCTCTGTGGTGGGAGCTCCTTGGCCTGGGAGGTCTTGACAGTGTCGGACCAACCTGTAGACTGAGTGTCAGTATTGCTGCTGACACGTCTGTCCCCCGTTCCTCACGGGATTCAGGTTTCTCTGATATCGTTGTGCCATTGCGCTTTCGCATTCCAACTCTTTTCCATTTCTTTTTCATGCGGATCACTCCGTACCTGGAATTGGGAGCTTTCCCTGACGCTTCAAGAACGCAGCGTAGGCGTCAATGAACTTGTCGGCTGGGACATCGCGGACGGAAACACCAGGCATCTTGGCGGTCGTGATGGAGGGAGGCTCTGTGGTGGGTTGGCGAGGAAAGAGCGTTGGGTGGTGGTGTGAGTGAACCTTTGCGCGGTGCTGAAGAGCTTGCCAAATCTTTCTCGAGCGGATTGTGTGCAGCGATTCTCGTTCTTGGCACAAACTTGTGCCTCAGGCATACCAGTTGAAAAGGCCCGCCATTCGACCTCGGACCTCTCGACCATCACCTTTAGATGTCTGCTTACGTCCTTGCTACAGCTTAGCAGTCTCTTCACGCAGTCTCTCTTGCCGCCTGATGGCGAAGTGGCGGAGTTGGTCGACGGCCGCCTCCTTCCTTGCGACGCGATGATGAGGTCACACGACGACGTTTATCACTTGAAGCTTTCAGACGCGACTCTGTCTTACTCATAACATATCGCAAGTCGGTCTATACATTGAGCTGCGCGCTGCCTTCACAGCGACCCGTGACGAAGTGGACGACCTTTTTCTCTTTGGACCGTGTCGACCAGTCAGTTGAGACTGCGTCGCGAGATCTGTCGAGTGCATCATACAGAGTCGAGCTGGCGAGCAGGTGCATGCAGTAGCTCATCTCATTGGCTCTGTCACCACATCGTGCTCAGGCCTTCCTTGACTTGCCTACACCGACAACTTCAGCCTTATAATGCGCCCCGGACTGACTCGCACACACTAGTCGCTTCGACCTCACCAGACATCCCATGGCCCCAGCATCGTCGGAACGAATACTAGGGCCTGCACTGCTTGTCACTGGAGTTGCCGGGATCGCGGCGCTCACGTGGCTCTGCATAAGAAAGCTCCCTGCCTTCCAAGAGATCAAAGATGGTATGTCAGTCGCCACCTCTGTAGAGACCTCCATTGCTGATGCTCTCCCAAGCCGCCTCCACGGACCCAGGACTATTGAGGGCCAGAACGACTTTCAAGCGCTACGAAACGCCCTCTGGTCATATTTATTCCCGGATCCGCACGTTTTACAATGAACACACGCAGGCAAAGAAGTTGCCCGCCGACCTCCCCCTGCTTGTTCTTATGCATGGCCTTGGAGGCTCGGCTGCTCAGTTTGCGCCCTTGCTAAACTCGCTAACCCGGATTGCGCCATGCCTCGCTATCGATCTCCCAGGCTGCGGTCTTTCCGCGTTTGAGCCAGATGAGATCGGAGCTTACACGACCACCGCGTTCGCCGAGCTCCTCTTTGCCGCTATCGAACAGCATCGCAACAAGGCCGTGGGTCAGAAAGTCGTCCTCATTGGGCACAGTATGGGCTGTTCGATTGCTGCGTTACTCGCATCCTCAAGCTCGCCGCTACAGCACTTGTGTTCTGCTCAGATCATTTCAGTCGTCGCAATATGTCCACGATCAAGAACCGTGTCTGAGACAGAACTACGCGGAATACAACGCCTCAAGTACTTGCCCTCCTTTGTCTTCGATCTCATCAGAATGGCAGATCGTCGAGGCGGCGTGGACAGCTCGAGTGTCTCACGAGTAATTGGCAAGGAGGCTGATCTTGAGACCAAGAAGCTGCAGCTGCGTTTTAACCAACAGTCGAAATCTGCCGTGTTTAAAAAGATCACAGCAGCTCTGGCGTTACAGGAAACGGAAGCTGCCAGTCGGGGCGAGGAAAGTGTTCTTGGCCAACGGATATGGAATGGTATCAAAGTTCCTCTGTTCTTGGTGGCCGCGGAAGATGACAATCTGGCTCCACCAGCCGAGGTCGAGCAGATTCAGGAATGGCTGACAACGAGTCGACACGATTCGGTGACTGACAAACCTGAAGCTGCGCGCAGCAATGAGCTTGCCGCTTCAGACACTAATTCCACATTACCAGCGATCGCGGGAGACGTCAGCTTGGCAGCCGAGCTGATTTCTCGAGCTGATACCAGTACTGCATCACCCCCGACCGATCACATTTCCGAAGCAGGCATACAGCAAGAGGAGGCTTCAACCAAGCACGCACACGCGCTCAAGACGTGCATCTTCCCGGCGCCGTCATCGCATGGGCTGCTCTACTCCACGTCTGATGTCCGCATCTTGTCTGGTATGATAGAGAATTTCCTAGCACGGCACGTTGATGAGAGGCTATCGCCAGGGTGGCAGCTTCAGCATTTAACGACCGCTGGGAAATGGGATGTGAAGAATTTGAATAAGTGGCAGGCTGTCGCGCCCTGCTCTGAGCCGATCGCTGCCACGTTCCGGGCCATGAAGACTATGCGCGAGATTGACGAAGAACACAGCCCACCTGAATTTGTCAAGAAGTACAGCTGGAACGTGCTCCCGGACGGCGTGGCGTTTGTTGTTGACATCAGTCTTGATGCGCCTGTCTATGACAAGCAAGGGCTCGAAAACGGAGGCGTCGAGTATCACAAGTTTCCCACAGTGAGCAAACTGCCTCCAGGGCCAGATGAAGTCGAGCAATTTATCGCACTCATCACTTCGCTTAGAGAGTCGCCAAAGCTGCAGTACGACGACGAGTCAAAGCCTCATCCGACCATTGGAGTCCATTGCCACTATGGTGAGTGCCAAAGTTGAACCTCGTAGCGCCATAATATAGGACCGTGCTGATTAGTTCTAGGGTTCAATCGCACTGGCTTTCTCATCATCTGCTACCTAGTGGAGGAACTTGGCTGGGAGCTGGAAAAGGCGGTTGAAGAGTTTGCGCAAAAGCGACCTCCCGGAATCAAACACGACTATTTTGTGAACGAGCTGTACGTGAGATACAAAGTAGCCAAGATGGAACGGAGAGGGACACTACTATGATTGAGACAGATGTTCACGGAGACTATGATCGGAGCAAGTGTTGCCCCGCTAATCGTTTCTGGAAGGATCAGTGCAGCTGATGTAGTCTCCACTGTAGCTACGTAAGGATTCGTGCTACAACATATATAGATTGCTGACTTTGAGAATCTCACTTCCAGCTGACGACCACTCTTCCGATTCTCACTAAACATTTCATCATGGCAGAATTTGTGCTTTACGACCTGCCTAGCAGAGAACCGTGTCGCAGCTGGTCATTCAACACGTTGAAAGGTAAGCTCCAGCGACACCATTTCCATTCAGTCCATCCACTAAAGACGCATCGACAGTCCGCACAGTCCTCAACTATAAGAAGATTCCTTTCCGCACCGAATGGGTCCCCTACGTGCGCCTCCAAGAAACCATCAGGGCCACCGGCGTAGCCCCGTGGCCCCAGCCCAATTTCGCCGACTTCACCGTCCCAGTCATGCGCTTTCCCGACGGGACAGTCCTCATGGACTCGGCTAAGATTCTGCCCAAGATCGAAGAGCTCCACCCGTCTCCCTCAATCCACTTGGACGCGGAAGTGAATCAGCTTGCCACAAAGGCTTTTGGCCAGGCGGCCGAGCCGCTGCTTCCGTACTTTTTTCCTTTACTTCCGCAACGTGTCCTGGTGGAGGAGGACTTGGCGTGGTATGAAGCTGATCGCAGTGCGCGGTTCGGTATGAGCATGGAGGAGTTGGGGAACACGCTAGGCGCTGGAGAGGGGCCTTGGGTTGCTGCCAAGCCGGGGTTTGAGATGATGGAAAAGGTTTTGCAGGAGCATAAGAAGGATGCAGGACCGTTTATTCTGGGAAGTGAGATGAGTTTTGGCGATTTCTTGTTTGTGGCTGGGGCCCGAATGTTTGAGGTGCTGGGACAGGATGCGTTCGAGAAGTATATTGGTCAGGTGGAAGGTTATAGGGAGTTGTACGAGGCTGGGAAGAAGTGGGTTGGATAGGAAAAGTGGACATCTTGAGGAAAGAGTGAATATCAACAGAACCATATGAGCTGGAAGGGTCATGTCTCGTAGCGCATTGCATCAAGGAACACTGACTTTTTCTGCGCTCTCAGATCCATACCACAGAATTCATTGCTTCGTGAATCTCACGTTGAAGCCAGGTCCAGGGTCTAAGTCGTGCACTTTGGTTGCGTCACACCGCCACCGGCGCTCATCGGCATGTTCGTACGCGTACGCAGCAAACTGGAAGTCGATTCTCCTCAGGTTCGAACGCGCTGGAGGATTGTCCTGTAGGATCGGGGCGAGATGTCGATAGAGAGCCCCAGTCAAAGAATCATCATCTAGATCTTGATATATTGGTCCGAGGATCTGGAGAGAACTGAGGTTCACTGGTAGACAGCGGGATACTTCATGGCTTGGATCGAGATACCGATCACTACCAATCAGCGCATGTGCCGTCACGGCTAGATGCTTGAGGTTGACCATTTGTTCCAAACTCCCCAACGGTTCATCTTGTGCTTCGCAAAGTACAAGATGCTGATCTAATTCGCGGAGGAGGGCGTTCCTCGTGTCCAGCCTCACAGATTCAAGGCCAGCGCCGATAGTGTTCAACGAGGCTGCGATGGTTCTGAAGTCAAGCGTGCACTCTTGTAGTGCCCATTGCAAGTCGATCTCGCGCAAATTTGGGGCCCTTTGCAATAGACATGCTAACGTGCTGTTGGACATCTTGCATTCTCTCAGCTCTATTCTTCGTAGACCTAGCCATGGCTGGTCTGCAGATGGTTAGCTGCACCGTTGCAGGCCGGCGCTTCTGGGCATCGGGAGCAGGACCTACCTGATCCGCCGTGATCTTTGTTGGCAAGCAATTTTCCACAGCTGATGCGCCAGGCACTAAAGTATTCCACGTTCGGTTCCATCAGCATTCGCGCAGCGAACGCGGCACCAAACGACCCCGAGTGCTCCTCCAGTCGAACTGCCATGCGTCTTATCCTTTGGTAACGCTTGTGCGATTCGGAGGTCCACTTGTGAACAGGGAGCATATCTAAGAGGAAGGGGGCGGACCCTGTTTGCATGGACGCATCTCTATATGCTCGATCAGGGGCGCATGCGACTGAGACCTCGAGGACTTCGATTTTGTCGCACAGCAGAGCTAGTGTAGTCAGGACTACATCCGGTCGTCCCCGGTCCAGCTCTGCACCGACATATGAGCCCAGGCTGGTGGGATAGCAAGAAGTCATTGTTCGCCTGTCTCGTGCATATTGTTGACATTGTGTGTCGAGACTCTGGGGCGCTCGATCAACGGCATGCTCATCATATCGACCTGGGTGCTGCCACTTGTCTATAACGATCTCGCGCACACTGTCAGCACACCCGGGAACCTGGGCCAGGGTTTGGATGAAGCTTCTCGCATTTGCTATGCGGAAGCCTGGATAAGTGTGATACAAGACCGGCTGCACAATGCGGTGCAGTGTTTTTGATGTCCTACTCAGACATGCGAGGGTGCGAAGGTGCAGCTTGACCGCGCGATCAGAGTCGCTCAACGAGTTGAAGTCCGGATCTCGCTGCTCACCAATCGCGATGGCCGATGGCAGATGGAGCTGTGCGACGACCAGACAGAGTATCTCCTCCGGAAGATGGAGTGCGGTAGCCGCCATGCCCACACGTGATGCAGTGTCCTCAAGAGCAGCCGCCATGTCGTCGGACATAGTTGGCAGTAACATGGCGAGATTCCAAATAGTAGAACATGCACCAGCGGTGCCGTTTGTCCTGGAGCAGCTGCGCAGAAAGCGGCAGAGGTAGAGCAAAGGCCACGGACGTGCTTGATTTGACCTCGTTGGGTGGCAGATGTGCCAGCAGTCCGGCAGGCTGTCGTTCTAAAGCGGTGCCTATGTACCACGATTCTAGAAGCGGTGACGCCACCAAGTCTGCCACACCGCACGGTTGGTGTCTTCTGGAGACAACAATCATACAGCTATAGCTCTACGTGATTGGAGATTCTGTCAACGTTGATGAAAAAGCGGTGCTGCATTGTGTTTTTGTATTTAATCAGCAAGTCCAAACGCCACGATGGCTCGCCAAGAACAAGCCATCTCATCACCAGCAACAACACTAAGGAGTCGTTTACACTCTGATGCCCAACGCCCAACTGTGCAGCGTCCAAAGATGCCCGAGGACTCATCATCCTCCGACCCGCGATCTCCGCGCTCAATTATCGACACCACGCGCAGCATCTTCTACCATGCCGTCTACCATCAACTGCCGAGCATGTTCAGTGCGGCTCTAGAGCTCCCCGCGAAAACGCTCCAGCGATATCAGGACCGCGATAGACGATTCGATGCGCGGTAGGGAGCCATTGGTGACCCGTATCGAGGCTTCATTGACCCAGGTCTGGCTGATGAGATTGATGAGAGACGAAGGCGGGATGAAGAGTTCAAGACAGGGAAGACGCGAGATGCAAATGCAAGCTGCGGCCGCGATTGCAAGAGCTAATGAGATCGAGAAATACAGGCACTACACGTAAACGTATCTGCTGTGGGAAAGTAGTGCGCTGTTGATACGTTCTCTTGAGAGGTCAATACAGAGCACTACGCACAACGTTGACTACGATCTAGTCGGAAGTCTTGCGACTCGGCGTGCTCTGTCACATCTTCAGACTCGGAGCTCGGTCTCACATGTCTACTGTAGTGTGCCGCCGAGCACAACAGATCTCATTCACAGCCTCTGCAAGGCCACATCAGCTGAACAGCACGAGCATGAAGTGATGACAAGACTGCAACCAGCTTAAGGAGTCCACAACGTACATAAAGCAACGCCTTGATGACTGCACCCGACCAAAAGGCACGGCCAGCAGACGGCCTGGACATAGAATGCATGCTGCAGAAGCTGCTGTTCCGCACTGGCAGCCAGCCTCGAAAGACAACTCGCAAAGTGACGCCTCTAATAATATTACAATGCACGCTGCACAGACACACCCCGATACCATAACCATCTGTTGCAGTTTTGCAAAGTTCACGTTGCTAAATGCAAGGATGCAAGGTGGTAATGGACCACGCCGGACCGTACGGGTACAATATCCAACGCTAGACTCGGCTGTCTTTCCGCGAGCGTTTCCTCTATTCCTGCCTCTGCTGTCGGCAAGGTCACGTCTCGGGATCTCGACTGCATGTGATGGGGAGATCAACGGCGGCGATGCGGGCCCAGCCGAGCTCTGTCGCAGGAGGTAGAAAGCGCCAGCTGCTAGTCCAGCTCAATAACCTCAATGAGGTGCGCAGAAGCCGATGCACGCTCTTCGCGCGTTAGACTGGGAGAGCGAACCCCCGTATGCTCCTCCACTTTTGGCGTCCAGCTACCGTCGGACTCGACGACGACAGCCTTTGTGTCAAGCAAGCCCTTCTCTTGGAGCTTGGTTCGCACGTCTAGCAGGAACTCGTCGATGACCAGGGTATGTGGTCGTATGTCGCCACGGCAGAGTGGGCAGCGCCAGCAGTCGACGATTGTAGGGGCACGAGGCTCTCTGCGCTTGCAAACCGACAGAAGCATTTCGAAATCAAAGACGTCTTTGTGCAGGCAGTTCATTCCGCGGACGGGCAGGTCTACCATCCGGGCCTGTGATAAGGGCTCAACGATGCTGATCGTCATGTTGCTGGACATGACGGCAACATCGTCATCTGCTAGTCCACCGCCGGGGGAAAGAGCTTTCGTAATGGCCATCAGAGAATCTTGCGCTCTAACACGCCTCAAATTCTGCTTGATTGTGTCGTGACTCATGACTCCGATGGTCTCGATGGCGACGGCGAAGTCGAATCTTCTCTTGTCGTTGGCCTGGCGGTTGAGTAGGAGCTTCAGCGTGTTTGTTCCCAATGCCACGTGTGAAGTCACATCAATCGGTAGGTATTTTCCGAAGTGCAGCTTCCGCCTTGTTTGTAGCGGAGTACCATTCAGCTCAAAACAGAGCTCTGGGGGCCAGCAATTGTCCGCAATAACCCAGCTGCTCTCAGTGGGGAATCCCGGAGGAGGAACTGCGCAGCACCGCAGTCGGTACATGAGCGAGTCTTCACCAACGACTCTGGTCGGGGGAGCGCCAGGAAGCGCTAGCGTTGGTGTGGTCTTTGGGGTCTTGCCAAGATCCTCAGCGGATGTTTCAAACACTGCTTGCTGCACGGCGAGCCTTTTCTTGATTGTAGCCGGGGGGAGGGCAAAGCCGGTGACGTATCGATATAGCATCGGCGCAGTCGGTCTCGCGTCAGCTGGCACCAGAGTAGGGCTGCGCAAGTGTGCTTGTTGCAGACAAGAGGTGGTGGGGTTTGGATCTGTAGGCTGAGAAGGAGTAAATCCCACGGGGCGGAAAAGAGGCCTCGTCTGCTGGAAAGGCTGTCTCGGTGTTGTTGCAACGGCTTGCAGCGTGTGGGGCGGGCCTTTAGACGACGAGCCTGATCTTTCTCTAGGAGCGGTTGCTGGCTGGATGTGCGGATACGATCCTGGGCGCGGCAGTGTCGGCGAATGTAGAGCTAGATCGTGACCGTTTGGTTGCATTGCTTGAGTTTGCTGCCACCCTGGCTGCGCTATGCGCTGGCCTGCTGATAGTCCTTGGCGCAGCAACGGCGGTGCTTGAGGTTGCCGCTGCTGAGACTGATGCTGCTGCTGTTGGGATTGCAGCCGCTGTTGAAGTCGCTGCTGCTGTCGAAACTGCTGCTGCTGTCGAAACTGCTGCTGCTGTTGAGACTGCAGCTGCTGTTGAAGCTTCAGCTGTTGTCTTGGCGGCGTTCTGAACAACTTTTGCACGTCCTGCGGCAGAACGAATTGCTGTGAATTTTCCGACGCTTGCCGCACCTTATACTCCTCCCACGCCTCATACACGCGGCGCAGAGCTGCGTACGCTTCCTGTAGCTCCTGCTCGTTTCTTCGCCAGTTGTACTCATAGTATGTGGTCTGGTCGTCCTTGTGAAGCTCTAACAAAGCCTCGGTGCCGTGCGAGTCTTCTAGGCCCCAGAATTGACGCATGATAGCTCGAAAGCACGTAGTCTGCAGGACGATACTGTGAAGATGCAGCGCGGAGGCCATGTCCTGTACCAGAGGAGGCGCGAACCTCGTGCGAGATTGATGGCATACTATTCCCCAATACTGCGGAAGAGCAAACAAGAAGGTCCTGACCTGCCCGACTCGGAACTCGTACATCTCTCGCGTCATGGTCGTACCCGAGTAGATATCCAAGATGGGCTCGGGGAATTTGGTGAAGAAGTCAAGCAGGTCTTTGTTGATATCAGCATTAGGGCACAGCAGGCTCTCGACCAGTATCCAGCTGCCTGCCGGGACGCTCTTCAGCGGTTTGGGGAGATCGTCAGGCTTGGCACTGCGCAGGCAAAAGACTTGACTCAGAACTTGGTAGAACCAGTCGTCGCGTTCCACCGCAGTGCGTAAGAGTGCCAACCGACCGCCGTCGTAGCCAGACAAGGCACCCTCGAACTCCGCCTGCTTCTCGTTGATGCGTTGCAGAAGCTGGTCCGTGTAGGTTCTTGAGATTAAAAGAACACTGCTGTGATTGTGACCATGGCCAGAGTTCGAGGGCGCGACTGGAAGCCTCGGAACGGTATGCCCATTGTCCGCGGTCCAGGACACTCTACGCTCGCCAGGAACCTGATGCTGGTGGTGAACACCGTACGGGGCGTACATTGGGTGTTGCGCGAAATGAGACTGCTGATCCGCCTGGTTAGGTGGATGGCCTGCTGGTGAGGCCCGAATCTCTTGAGGAGTCGAGATGTGCCGAGCGAGAGGTGCAGGTAGTCCAGGAGACTGCACCGCAGACGGGGACCCCAAAACAGACGCTCTGTTATCTACGGCCAGGTCTGTGGCAACGCGCTGCGCGAGAGAGCGGCCCCTCATGGCCCTGATGTGACTCTCTGCCAAGATGGGAGAGTTTGCGTTCTCGTCGCTTGGTGCTGGCGACGGCAGCAAGTGCGGGTCCGTGGACGTTCGAGCAGGCACACGCGGGCTCGGTCGTCCCGTGGCGAGATCGAGCATTGTCAAAGGGCTTTCGTATTGCACCAGAGGAGGCGCCGAACGAGGTTGCATTCTTGTTGTGGGTGATTCTTGCCTCGCTACTGGCTGTGCTCTTGCCTCACTACTGCTGTTGTGGTGAGCAGGCGCGTCCTTTTTACGCTCTCCATAGCCATCGAGGTCAACGACGGGTGGTGGGACGGGAGTCGGCGTAGTTGTATTTGCAGTCACGGTAGTGGTTGGAGCATCATTGGCAGTGCTTGCGGGTGCGTTTGTCTTCTCGTTTGTCCCGGTCACCGCTGGAAGTGGAGCCCGCAGTGGATCCACGCCGCTGCGGTTGTCCTCGCCGTCGCCCCCTGTAGTAGTGTATATCGTCCATCGGTTGCGTCTACCGCGCAGATGTCGCAGATGCTCGTTGCTTCGAGCAATCACGTCGTCGGTGCGCGCTCGCTTTGGGGGAGGCTCGCCAGAAACGGCCATCGTCTCGCGTCGACGTCGTATAACATAGACATTGAACTCGCGCCACCGCTCCACCGCCCGTCACACGAGAAACGCGTTCTCCTGTCGCTGTCCAATCCCAGACTCGTCGCGGATTCTCGTGGGTATCGCGCCGTGGCACAACAGCTAGGCGCACTGCGGACGACAGCGGTTCGTGACAGCCGGCAGAGAGCAGACGGAGGGCGATACTCGAAACGTGTCGTCGTAGAGGATATGGTGCAATTGTGAATGATCAATAACACCGACAATGATGCATCACGACCAGCATCACGACCAAACGAGAGGAGGCCGGCCAGCGACTATCGACCGCATTCAGCCTAGAAAGGCGGAGACGAAGAGGGCATTGCATTCCTCTCTATCCCTCTCTCTCTCACCGCGCCGATGCTGCTGCTTCTGTCGACGGCCGTGCTTCTCGCTGGATCATGATCATGATAATGACGGGATTTACTGTGCTGACAGCATGTGAGGCCCCACGCTTGCGTCCCCTGGTGCTGGCACATCACTCGCAATGAACCTTGCAAGATCCTGCAAAGTGGAATTTCCCTCCGCGCCGGACGTTGGATTCTCTGCCGATCGTCTGCGGGCGGCGATCAGTCGGGCCACATGCCACGTGCCTTTAGATCTGTCCTGGCACGACGACAACTCGTCCTCATACCACCCCATTCTGCACCAGTGTCTGCCCGCCAAGTAGTGAGGTGGCACGAAGTTGCTGCGTTTCATTCTATAGACGCCGAACTTTGTCATGAATCGCTGCGGTCTCCGGCCATCGAGTCCTGCGTCCAGCGCATCATAGCACGTCCGTGTGAATCTCGACCCAATAACGCTACGGCACGTCGACATCGCCAACGACCAGCAGCAGCTCATCTCTGCATTCACCCCCCTCGCCCGTCCACTCTCCACCGAGACCGCACGCCGATGTTGCGACATCCTGGGCGGCCAAAGACAGCGGTGGTGTCAATGGTGCTGCAACCATCAGCGTGACTGGAGAGAGAACGTGTGATCCACACGTCCCCGCGTCTGGCCAGCAACGACGTGCGGCGCATCAAATACCGCCAACGACACATACAGCAAGCGCGCGCGCGTCTGACGGACCGGCACCGACACCACGATGGCAATGAAAGGCGGCGCGGGCAATGCGCAGGCGGGCTCCCTCCTGCTGGTCGTACACGACTTCCAGGCGCGGAGTCCCGACGAGCTAAGCCTGGCCAAAGGCGATCGTATCGAGCTCATAGAACGGTACGTCCTTGCCTTGACAATTTCACCGATACGCCGTACTAATGTAATGCGCTGGTAGTGACGACGACTTCGGCGACGGCTGGTGAGTTGGCCTTCCTCTGCCTTCCGGTGTGCGCCTGATTGGAATGCGAATGGTGGCCTGACAGCCTGCAGGTTCCTGGGAAAGCATCTTACCAATGGCAGCAGTGGCCTGTTTCCTGAAGGTACCCAGTCCCCGCAAGGCCAATGGACGTAGATCTATTTTGGATCTGCCTGGGAATGGCGCTGACCACGCGTAAACAGTCTACACTACGCCCGCTCCCAAGGGCACTCTGACCAACAGCTCCCATCGTCACCGCTCCAGCGATGCATCTCCCGTGCTCGCGGCACAAGCCGCTGCGGCCAGCATGGCCATGCCCACATCGGGCGGAAGCACGGGATCGCGCAATGCCACTGCCACTCAGTCTCTCCCTCCTGCTGGTGCTGGGGTGCCGAACCCGATGGCGGCAGCAGCGCTCAGAGTGTCGCTGCCGAACAACGGTCCAGCAGGCGGGCGGACCTTTACTGTCGCATCCGACTCGCCAGTTATGAGCGAGACATTGTCGGTCATCGACGAGCACATCACCGATATGAAGTCGCCGCGGGCGTCGTACGTACCCAGTGGCAGCACACGGGACACCATGGGCAGTGTGTACTCGGCGCAGCACCCCTTCCGACGGTCATATATTGCGGGTACGGAGACCGACGAAGAGGAGCAACAGTTGCACACGGAGGAGGAAGTCATGTCGTGGGGTCCGGAGCGTGTGGCCGAGTATCTCGAGGACAATGGTGTCGAGAGGGCACACTGCAATGTGTTTCGTGACCAGGAGATCAGTGGCGAGGTCTTGCTTGCCATGGATCAGAACAGTCTGTTCATCAAAGAGTTTGAACTGGGAGCCATAGGGCGAAGGCTTCGGACTTGGTAAGCATTGACCCACGGACACCCGAGACTGCAAGCGGTCACTGACACCAAGGTCTCACGACACAGGCACAAGATCAAGGGCCTGCAAGACGAGGTCAAGCTTAGTGTGGCGCCTTCGGACCTGGCGCGAGAACGAAGCGCCTCTGAGTACTCTCTGGGCGCGGACGCTGCAGAGGGGGCCACCGACTCAAACGTGCCCCGGAACCGAAGCTCCACGACTGGTGCGCCTTCGCTGCCACGAGGACTAAGCACCGCCAAACGACAAAGTGGTGACGGCTTCCCCACCCGCAGCACGACATTGCCCGAGCAGCAGATGTCATACGTCTCAGGAGGCACGAGACGCGTCAGTGCGGGCATATCGCCTTTACAGGCCATGACATCGGGACCACGAGAAGGGACGCATCGCCCATCCGCGCAAGGCATTCGCAATTTGAACCACTCAAGACGGCACTCAAGCATCGACTCCAACTCCACCGATGGCGCAACTCGTTTGGGTCACAGGAAGAAGCCCTCGCTAGACCAGAGATGGGAGCCTGGCCAAAGCGCCAATGGCGGACACAAGTACACCGCCAGCACTGATCTGCAGTTCCCGGAACGAAAGTCCAGCACGCTTTCGGCTGCCTCACTAGAGGAACTCGACCGCGGCTACTTCTCATCAAACGAGGTCGATGCGCGGTCGCGCAGACCAGGACGGCACTCCGCCGCGATTGGTCCATCCGCATTGATCAGCCCCATGGACTCGCGCGCTGGCAGTCTGCTAACCACAGCACCCGAGCTCCATGAGCCTGTGAGTCCTATTGGGTCGTCATCCCACCACATCAGTGCGATGAACGCCATCAACAGCAAGTTCGGCGGCTACCGGTCAGCAACCGCGCCGAGCACGAACAGCAAGCTTGGTCTGAGCAATCCAATTGTGACGAAACTGGACTACGGAAGCAGTCAGTCGCTCAGTAAGCTTGCTGCAAGCCCTACCAAGATCGACGACAACGCTAGCGAGGCCTCCAGTGACAGGGCTTTGCCGGCGACGCCAGCGGAACGACCAAGTCCGAGAATCACCATGGGCATGTTCTCCTCTGCGCGAGTCAAAATGACTGGGCTGAGGTCTAGTAGCGATGCCGTCACCAAGGACGAGAAGAGATCGCCCACCAAGACCGAGGCTTCACTCAAGTCTCCCACAAGGACGGGGTCCTCTACGCCGAGTACTGAAGGCAAGAGCTTCGATCTCAGCAAGTCCGACATCCACTCGCGCGCGTCGACCGGGTCAGCTGGTGGCCTCCTGCCACCCCCGCCAGCGAAACGGCCTCGAACCAAGACGAAGGCCAAGAAGGCGACTTCGGCTTATACCCGTGGTCTTGAACAGAAGACGCCCCAAGAGGCAATGATCACATGCGACTACTCCGGATGGATGAAGAAGAAGAGCGGTTCCCTGATGACAACTTGGAAGACGCGCCTGTTCATTCTCCGCGGATGCCGACTGTCTTATTACTACTCGGACGACGATACGGAAGAGAAAGGCTTAATCGACATTTCCTTTCACAGAGTTTTACCTGCGCACAACGAAACTCTGACAGGACTTCACGCGACCGTCACAGGAGCATCGGGTGGGCCTACAAGTCCTGGACATGGCTCAACTCCAACACTTGCGCAGCAGGATCTCCGCAACAATCCGCCTCAGAAGGGCGAGGAAGGGGAAGGCATGTTTATTTTCAAGCTGGTACCACCAAAGGCTGGACTTTCCAAGGGCGTCAATTTTACGAAGCCTGCTGTGCACTACTTCGCTGTGAACTCCAGACAGGAAGGCAGACTCTGGATGGCTGCGCTGATGAAGGCCACGATTGATAGAGACGACAATGGCGTAGTCACTACAACCTACAACCAGAAGACCATTTCGCTGCAAAAGGCACGAGAACGTCGCGAAAGACCACCTGCTCTGAAAGAAGAAGGAGTCGACCTCAACATCGATGGTATTGCAGAGCTTCCTGCAACCGACAACGACGATACAGGCCTGGGCATCAACGGTCTCAACGGAGACCATGATTCCACTCTAGGTGGGGCTCATGAAGATGGTAGCATGCTTGATGGCAGTTCCATCGCCCCCAGCACAACTGCCGATAGCGAACTAGATTTGGCGGAACGGCAAGCTGTCGCGCTTAATGTATGATTGGGGTCAGAGGCGATGTGCGGAAGACATGTGGTGGCCCATTGATTTTACTATGTTAAGCGCAGCGAGGGCGTTCCTATGATCATACCTTGCAACACATAGGCTGGTTGGAATGCGGGCGTGTAGAATGGCTGATACCCGTTTGGTGAGGTTGCACACATTAATGCGAAATAGTCTTGCAAAAGGCGCTGCTCAGCAGCTGTCGCTAGACTTTCAATCCTCCTTGCGAGTTTCCAGATACTCACAGCACAGGGTCCGTTGACCGCCTTGCAATCTTGAATGCAGTCCTTTGCACAGCCAGGTGTCGGCGGGTACGACAGCACTCTCACAAGCCACGAGGATGTCTTCCACGGGAGGCTCGGGGACACTGCAGAGAGTGTGTGCGTCCCAGGAGATTCAGCCCGGCGGTAAGTAGCCCCTTCATCTCGCTGTCGAAGTCGTGCCAGAAATTGTCGAAGCCGACGTTGATGCTGACATAGCAGACATGGACGTGGAAGAGACGATGGCGTTCCTACTGCGGTGATCGGTGATGACGAGGCTGATGCTCCGGATGAGTGAGTGGATAGGTGGTGGATGTATGGCATTTCAAGGATGGTTCTTTTCTTCAGAGGAAGTATGCTGGATAGTGATTCTTTGTGTGCTTGTATGCGACAAGACTTGTTCTGTACTACAAAAGGTCACCATATGATCTATTGACATATCCTAGTAGAGCTGGCTCGCGGTCAGCATATGGCGTGTGCATTGCCTACGGATCCCAAAAGTGATGTCTTCTTGTCAACAATAGGTGTAATGTACGGATCAAGGACTCCACTTGCAGGGCTTAGAGATTGGCGGCCTGGTGCGTCTAGTCGAATTGATTACCATGTCGTATGATTGCGCGCCGCTCAACGTGTCTGCCTGGAGTTAACTTAAGTTAGTTGTAATCGGGCTTGGCGGGAAGCCAAGATCAAGATCAGGTGAAGTATCCTACCTCTATCACGCACTACACGCACTACTTCGATCCACCTCCTCCATCGTCAGACGTTCATCATCATCTCGATCCAATGGTACAGCCACTCCAAATCAATCGTCACTTCAAGTATGAGGCTCAGCCACGAACTCGCGCGTGGAGTGAACCTCAGACATCCGCAGACGCTTGCCTTTGTTGATCCGCCTCGTTGAGAAGAGACACGCCAGTTTCACAGCAATTGAACAGCACACAGACCTGGTCTACGACGTCTGTAGAGAGAGGGAGCAGTCGTCGCCTGGTTGTTTCGCGGTCGTCTGTGCGGCCTTTGCTTGAGTAGGCGCCTCGTTTTAGCCGCCGGCGTCTATTGGCTCAGATTCTCTCGTTGCAGGTCACGGCGAAACCTCTACGATCACTTTTGAGGCTTGCGAGTAGAGACGAGAATAAGTCGAGATGATGTCTGAGCGTTCCTGTGTGCACAAGGAGAGCGAATATAAGTGTGTTTGATTTCTGGGTCTGCATTGTCCTGGATCATTCATCAACATCATCACCATCATTCTACAGCATTTACGACTCTCCTTTGTATTTCATATTTGCTACTTTTCTACTTTCGTCCACATCTTCAAAAATCTCCCGCTGGCAGGAAGATCCACGACGACAACGACACTCCCAACTTCTATACAGAAACGCCGATCACGAAAAGCACTTTCCATCTTTGTGCAACGACCAAACACACGAACAACCACCGCCGACATGCCTGTCCCAGAATATGGCGCTGCACCACTAGCCAAAACCTTTGTCCTCGTGCGAGGTCTCTCTCTCATTTCCATGGTCGCCATTGTCGGCATGACAGCCAATTTCGTCGCTCAAATCGTGGGCTCCAACGTCGAAGCACCGAAAGAGATTGTAGGCACGCTGGTCATTGTGCGTAATCCATGCTCCCGCCTCCCCAAGACACAGCCTACTGACATCACACCTCTTTCCTCTTCCAGACCAGCATGGCAGCCCTCTACTGCCTCATCAGCATCCCATTCTTCTACGCACAAGCCAACATCGGCCTCCTCATCATGACAGCAACCGACTTCCTGCTCCTGCTAGCATTCATCGTGGTCTCGGTCGTGCTGGGCAAACCTCTGTCCTTCCTCAACTGCATGATCGTCGCGGATCGAGATGCGGCAGGGAACAGCCAGTCCGCAGCGGCGTTTACGCAGGCTTTGGCAAGCAATATGGGCAAGTCGGGGAGCACGCTGGGGTTGGGCAATTGGGCGGGCAGTACAAAGGCTAATTGCTATGAGACCAAGGCGATTTGGGGGTTGTGTATTAGTTTGGCTATTCTGTTTTCGTGCTCGAGTTGCATTTTGCCGACGTTGTGGTATAAGGCGAGGAAGGCGGGAGGTGGAGGGAAGGAGGTTGTTTGAAAGATGGGAGCTGTTGCGTTGTTTTGGGCTGTGATCAAAAGTTTGGTTGTTGTTGAGTCGTGAAGAGGGAGGCAAAGAGGCAGAAGTTGGCGTTCGGGATAAATGGGACTTGGCTGTGCCGACCCGTAATCATGTTGGGTTGCTCGGACATGCAGTAATAGAATTGTGCCATTGATAGGTCGCAGCATCGATGACTTCCCTCTGCCTCGTATGTGGAGAATGTTCCATTCGTATCGTCGCCGCAAGCAAATCCTTCTTTTTTTTTTTGATCTGTAGTACGCACACATCTCCATCTGTGCGTTAAGAATGAAGGTCTGCAGTAGTAGTAGCAACGACCAGTCAGACATCTGTCCATCTGTCCAGCCCGTATCTGTACCACAGCCAATGAGCTCAACGACTGCGGCTTTTTCGAGGCGCCTTGTTTATTTCGTTCTCGGCTGCCAAAGTTCCCCAGACCGCACAAAGCAAGAGACGCGGATTCCGAGGATCCCAGCGCCTCTGTCTTTGATGAGCAAGGAAACTTTATGCCTTTCCTCCTGCTTTCATTGCCTCTGACTCACTACCATCGGGATGGATGGATGAGGAGGGAAAGAGGAGGCCTTAATCAGCCGTGCAAGTCAAACAATTAGAGAACCGACAAGTGGAGGCAAAGGAAAGGAAATGATCAAAAAGGGCATCAATCGTGGGAATCTGTTGTTGTTGTCGTTGTTGTTTCAGATCGCATTCTCTGCGCGCAGCGCACTCCGTCAAAGTGAAAATCATTTGGCGGGGTGTCGCTAGGCCTTAGCTGATACGCAAAGCCACTCTATGCCATGGAAAAATGATGAACGAATCCACCGCACGCATGGTCGATTCCCGAGTTCCACCATACGGCCAAAGCATGAGCCGTCAGCAGGAAAAATGTGTCCTACAAATTTCTCCCTCAAGTCAGCGCGCGCCCTTTTTGTCTTCTCGTCTTCCAACTGAACAATATCGCAATGGAATCAATTAGCCTCACCTTCCACCTCGTCCCTTTTCCCGTGTCGCCTTCTTTCTACGCTTATCGCGAAGCGCTCCAGACGTTCTTCAAGAACCCATCGCGCTGCGCCAGACGGTTGAAGGCATCGTCGCTCTCGCCCATGGCGCGGACAAAGCCGCACAGAGCGTAGACCTGGTTCTCGCCAGTCGCGCGGCCGCTCTCGTCGACTTTGGCGACGGAGATTTGGACGGATGCGTGGTCCTTGGCTTTGATGATGCGGTTGGTAGCAGAGCACTTGCGTGGGACGTAGCTGTGGAGGTATTAGTGGACGTGTTTTTGGCAAGGTGCGAGGACTCGGTGGGATGTTCGCGTACAGGTCGACGAGCTCTCCGCGTTCGTTCTCCATTGTGGCGGTGGGTGTGGGCGGTGGTAGAGGCGGTAGGGAGGGACTTTTGGGGGGTGTGGATGAGATGTTTCTGGTGTGCGGTTCGACCAAGTCGGCATCACGAAAAGCAGTGGCCGATGTGCCTGATTCTTGGCATTGATATCAGGCCAACTTTACACAGCACCCACAACGTCGCGTTGTGATTCTGTCCTATCCACGAACAATACTGCTTGACCAAGAGTGTGAATTGAGATGAAGATGGAGATCGTCAAGGTTCGTATTCTGTTCGATTGAACATTACTTTTTGCTAATGCCGACGCAACGGACCCAATCCTCCAAATCATGGACAAGAAATAGAGCGTCCGACCTATCATTAGCCAAGAGTGAGGTACTGTACAACCCATGCGGCCAACGACTGAAACATTCCGCATCATCCAAGGAGTGGTGCGCCGTCAAGGCATTACTTCTGCTCGCTAAGTTTCAAATAAGAGCAGGCTGTTTCGTGAATCAGGAATCAACTACAACACAAGTGCAGCAACAAAGAAGCCGAGCAGAGCGACTGCGCTGCTAGTGGCAATCATGCGTGGTGCTTCACCAGTGCTGGCATTGCTACCACCTCCTTGCGAGAATCCACTGTTGCCGGAAGATCCAGAGTTGCCGTTCCCACTGTCAGAGTCAGAGGAAGAGCCAGAGCCAGAGCCGTTGCCACTATTGTCGCCCTCGGTGTCTACAGGAGCTTGTCCACTAGATGCAACGTTGCCGCCACCAGAGACACCAGGCACAGACTCGGGCATGTTCGTCATCTGAGGTGCCGTGGCAGTCGAACTGGCACCTGCCACGACTTTGCCGAAATCGGGGTTCTCGCCACTTGCCATGAGCGAGCCAAGGACAGTGTTGTTGTTGCCGATTGCGATGGTGTTGTTCTCGAAGCTGCCGCCGGTGTAGTAGTAAGCGCCACCATCTGCGTTGCCGGAAAAGCTGCTTGGTGGATCGTAGCACTCGACAGTGATGTCGCTGACCATCGAATAGTAGTAGCCGTTCTGCATGTATGGACCGTCCCAGTTGACGAGACCACCGGCCCACTCGATTGTACCCTCTCCGTTGCTCGAGAGACCGGCCGGCCAGAGCGAAAGCTGGATGCGGGCAGGCGTCTGTGGGAAGTGGTAGCTGCCAGTGGTCTCGTTGTAGGTATCGTCTCGGTTCAAAGTGCGCATCTCCTTGCCATCGATGCTCCAGATGACATGGTCCGGAGTCCAGTCGATCGTGTAGGTGTGCACGTTGGACTGGGTGTCGGAAGTCGTCAACGGGTTCATGTTCTCGTCTGCCACATTCATTAGCATGTATTCACGGCATCTCACATTCTGGACCACTTTACAATTGGTGATGCCCTGGTAGTAGTAGTTACTTTGCGCCGAGTCGACGTTGTCGCCGACAAACTCGAAATCGATTTCATCCTTGACATCGCTCATGAGAATGAACGCAGTGACGACACCCTGGCCTCGCGAAGAAGTCATGGTCGCGCTGATCTTGCCGTACCAGACGTAGTGAGTGCTCGACAGCAGAGTTCCGACTGTGCTGGGTGCCATGGTGAGCAGCAGAGAGTCGCCATTGTATTCCACGGCGGTTCCTGAGCTGACCCAGTTGGCCTTGCTCGCATCACCCAAGTACTTTGTGTTTGGCATCACATCGTCCAGAGAGTCCAGCTTGTAGTCTGCGCTCTTGCACGTCGCCGCGGCCATGCACGACTGCAGGGAAAATGACGACTTGGGATCGCAGCCTCCGAGACAGTAAGCGCCAACACCACATTGGCCATACTGAGAACAGCAAGGCGCATCGGCGGGACAAGGGCTGCCTGGAGAGCATTTCGGGGCACTACTCTGGGCGCTGACGAGCGCAATGCCTGCTAGCAGCGCGGCAGCAGAGGAGAGGGTCGACTTCATGGTCGCGGGAGGAACTGTCGAATGGCGCGCAGTCGCAGATGTAGAAGCAGTAAGTATGCCAGCAGTGGTCCGTTTCGCGGTTACGTCAAACAGCAGGTGTCAAGAAGAAATGCGGCGATGTTGTGCTACGAGCCTGTCCGAGTTCTGCAGCTGCGACGCAGAATGCCCGTCGTCGATCGTGCTTGTGTTGCCACCGGCCACAAAGCGAACGAGTGTCGGGTAAGAACAGGCGGCAATGGTGCTGTCGAATTCGCACGAATAAAAGCGAATGGTCGTCGTCTGCTGCTCTCCCCGGTCCAACGAATGTCTCTCCCAAAAGATGGACGGAAGATGCTGCTGCTGGTTTGATGGAATCGCAGGTTGAAGGGAGAGGAGAAAGCTGTGGAGAGCGAGCAAGGAGTTTTGGCCCCGGTCCGCTGGTGAGTGGCCAATCCGACCCGTCGACGACCACGCGTTCCCTGCTAGCGAAGGTCCTCTGCATGAGTAGCGCGCCGTTTCAGGCCTAGTGAGGAGAGACTCATCGCTGCCACTGGCTGGGAGCTCCATCTCTGCGCCGCTAGTGGCGTTCCTTCACTTTGAAGAAGAAGAAGGATATTTTGGGAGCTTTGTTGAGATCTCGCTTCACCGGACATTCCGTCTCGGCGTGACAACGTGATCAGCACTCAGCCTGAACACAATGGACAGCTACCTCATCTTGCCACGAAAGAGTGGCGGATAGTCTTTGATGGAAGAAGCTGCCGCTGGGAAACCAGGTACGCCGAACAGTTTCGACGTGCGAGCATGCGTGAACCAAATCGGCACACGCACGATCATTGGTAGAACAGGTCAAGAACTCTGGTTGCACCGTTTCAGCTTCACACCTACCTTCTGCGCACCACGTGAAAGTGGCTTCTGGTAGAGGAGTTCTGCTCTGTACGCAGGTCGAAGAAGCAGCTGGCATTCCAAATGGGTGATATCAGTGTTTCATCGATATAGCGGCGACGCTGCGGCAGAACGGAGTCAAGTGGCCAAGAAGGTGCACCTCTGTATCAGGTCTTCGGGCAGAACATATGTTCGTCGGAACACTGCTGTTTCTGTTCCACTGTTGGAAACCTGCCGGTGCTTAGGCCTCTCTACTAATTCTCATACAGATTATCGAATGTGGAGTTGATCACATCTCTCGTCAAAGTTCACTTGTTGGAGGACTAGTCGCCCTTGCAAGAACTATGTACTGCTATGTCGACACCCCTGAACCTAGCAATTAGACAACGCATGTGAGGTTTATGGAAGCAGAAACGATTACAACATCTCTGCGTCCACGCCCCTCCCACACCTTCTCGAAGCATGCAGTAATCACGTCTGCCAATGTTGATGTCGTACCGAACAAGCACCCAAAACGGAAGGTCGCCATTCACCCCAAGCCAAGGGTTTGAAGACGGCCCTCCGAAGCGTATTTTCAGACGTATCAGGACCCCGGCGGCCGATCAGCTGAGGTCGCCGAGACACTTGTTGGACCGATAGTGGTCTCTCTCGCTCTCCGTCGTGGACTCGTGATTGTTTTGTCAGCCCACGCTCTCTTCCTTGCCATCTGTCTGACACGAATGTCTTGTGGATGCGTGGCCACGACGGGGCGACCATCGTTGTTGATTCTGCATTTCTACTGACATTTGCCGCGAGAGCAACGTACATGGCGGCTCTTGCAGCGCATTCACGATAGCACACGTACACGTCCGACCATTCGAGAGACGAGCCTGCTCAGCTCCATCATGGCACACACTAAACCTGCTCTGTCGCCTGGCGCGCACATGACGACGACGACATTGCGAGTGGAGGGCATGACCTGCGGCGCTTGCACGTCTGCCGTCGAGTCTGGCCTGAAAGACGTGGGCGGAGTCGGGAGTGTGTCAGTCAGCTTGGTCATGGAGCGAGCAGTGGTCACGCACGACGCGGAAACGATTGGCGCCGAGCAGATACGGGACATCATAGACGACCGAGGATTCGATGCGACGGTCATTAGCAGCGACCGGCCGGAGACGCCGCTCTTTGACGCTTCGGAGGACGACCTGCTGAATGAGGAGACGGACCTACTGGGGGGCGGTGGCATGTCTGCGACGACGATCCACGTGGGGGGCATGACCTGCGGAGCGTGCACGTCTGCGGTGGAGGGCGCGTTCAAGAATGTTCCGGGCGTCAAGAGCTTCAGCATATCGCTGCTCTCGGAGCGTGCCGTGATTGAGCATGATGCGAGCATCATCAGTCCGGAGGAATTGGCAGAGACAATTGAAGGCACCGGCTTCGACGCAGAAGTCCTAGAAACGAAAGCTGCCGGGACAGCGACCGCGAAGCCAAAGAGCCGAAGGAAAAGCACCAGTAAACGCTATACGACAACTACCATAGCCATCGAGGGCATGACTTGCGGTGCTTGTACCTCCGCCGTCGAGAGTGGATTCAAGGATGTGCCTGGCCTTGTGCAGTTCAACATCAGTCTCCTCGCTGAGCGTGCAGTCATTGTGCACGATGCCGAGATGCTACCCGTGGCCAAAATCACGGAAACAATCGAGGACAGAGGGTTTGATGCGTCTCTGGTGTCGAGCGTGGAGGAAGGAGTGCAGGCATCGACTTCCACTGCCGCGACACAGCTCAAAGTCTACGGGCTACCCAGTCCTGAGTCTGCCGCAGACCTGCAGGCCAGTGTGAAGAATGCAACTGGTGTCATTTCTGTCAACATCAATTTCGGAAACGGCCGTGCCTCGATCACGCATGCACCTGCGAAGATTGGCCTGCGCGCAATCGTGGAGCTAATTGAACAAGCCGGCTACAATGCACTGGTTGCAGACAATGATGACAACAACGCGCAACTCGAATCATTAGCGAAGACGAAGGAAATTCAGGAGTGGAAGCGGGCCTTCCGCGTATCTGTTTCCTTTGCGATTCCGGTGTTCCTGATCAGCATGTTCTTGCCGATGTTTGTGAAGCCCTTGGATGTGGGCAGCATCAAGCTTCCTATCATTCCTGGCCTGTGGCTCGGCGATGTGGTCTGCCTACTATTGACGATCCCTGTGCAGTTCGGCATCGGCAAGCGCTTCTACGTTTCGGCCTTCAAGTCAATCAAGCACGGCTCGCCTACGATGGACGTCCTGGTAGTGCTCGGCACGTCAGCGGCATTCTTCTTCAGTTGCGCAGCAATGCTGGTCTCGATCTTAATCCCGCCCCACTCTCGGCCTTCTACCGTGTTTGACACGAGCACCATGTTGATCACGTTCATCACGTTGGGTCGTTTCCTTGAGAATCGCGCTAAAGGACAAACATCAAAGGCACTATCGCGACTCATGAGCTTGGCGCCGCCAATGGCTACCATTTA
Source organism: Septoria petroselini (assembly GCA_022559915.2). Classification (NCBI taxonomy): domain Eukaryota; kingdom Fungi; phylum Ascomycota; class Dothideomycetes; order Mycosphaerellales; family Mycosphaerellaceae; genus Septoria; species Septoria petroselini. The sequence goes on from JAFJTQ020000008.1 coordinate 515,116, forward strand.
CGCTGATCCGATTGCAGCAGAAAAGGCTGTGGAGAGCTGGGATTCGGGGCACGAGATCGATGAGAAGAAAGCAGTGAATATCGAAGCGACTGGGTCTGCTGTGGAAGAGCGCACCATACCTACTGAGCTCATCGAAGTTGGCGACATTGTGATCTTGAAGCCCGGCGACAAGATCCCGGCCGATGGCATTGTGATGCGCGGCGAAAGCTACGTCAACGAAAGTATGGTGACCGGTGAAGCTATGCCAATCAACAAGAGACCGGGCTCGGCCCTCATGGCTGGTACGGTCAACAATGCCGGACGTCTCGATTTCAAGGTAAACAGAGCTGGACGGGACACGCAATTGAGCCAGATTGTTCGACTCGTGCAAGAGGCACAAACCAGCCGCGCGCCAATACAACGCATGGCAGACGTTGTCGCGGGCTACTTTGTGCCCATCATCATCACGCTCGGCCTTGCAACGTTCATCGGATGGATGGTGCTCAGCCACATTCTCCCTCACCCACCCACCATTTTCCTCAGCGACTCGAGCGGTGGCCGGCTCATGGTCTGCGTCAAGCTCTGCATTGCCGTCATCGTCTTCGCATGTCCGTGCGCGCTCGGCTTGGCAACGCCTACCGCTGTCATGGTGGGCACAGGCGTGGGTGCTGAGCAAGGAATCCTAGTCAAGGGCGGAGCTGCGCTTGAAACTGCGACCAAGATCAATCACGTTGTTCTGGACAAGACTGGCACTTTGACCATGGGAAAGATGAGTGTCTCACAGTCCGAGCAGACCGGTTCGTGGAAAGCAAAGTCTGACCTCTGGTGGACACTTGTCGGCCTCGCAGAGACCAGCAGCGAGCACCCTATCGCAAAAGCCATCCTTGCTGGCGCGAAAGAAAAGCTCAGGTTGGCGGCCGACGAACAGCTTGAAGGTCATATGGGCGACTTCAAGGCAGTCGTTGGCAATGGCATATCTGCATCTATCGAGCCCGGATCTGGATTTGAGCGTCGCCGGTATGCGTTACTCATAGGCAACGCATCGTTCCTACGCAAGCAAGGACTGGATGTGCCCGCATCGACGGAAGAAGAGTACGAAGACTATGATGAACTACGACGCCAGTCGCTGTCAGTTCCCTCTTCTTCGAAGAATGCTCAGTCAGCGGGCACAACTACAATCCACGTAGCCATCGATGCGGTGTATGCTGGCTCGATTGGGCTTTCTGACATTCTCAAGCCAACAGCACGAGCCGCCGTTGCCGCACTCCACCGCATGAACATCAGCACATCCCTGGTGACCGGAGACCAAGCCGCAACTGCCAAGCACGTCGCTGCGTTAGTGGGCATCGCTCCCGAGAACGTATTCTCTGGCGTCCTCCCCGAAGGCAAGAAGGAAATCGTCCGCGACCTCCAAAGCAAGGGCAAGATTGTGGCCATGGTAGGCGACGGCATCAACGACTCACCAGCGCTCGCGACAGCCAATGTCGGCATCTCGCTCGCGTCGGGCACAGACGTTGCCATGGATGCCGCAGATGTGGTCTTGATGAAGCCGACGCAACTCATGGACATTCCCGCATCACTCCACCTGAGCAAAACCATCTTCCGACGAATCAAGCTCAATCTCTTGCTTTCTTGCGTGTACAATGCAATTGGTCTCCCCATTGCGATGGGGTTCCTGCTTCCCTGGGGTATTACTCTCCCGCCTTTGGCAGCAGGTGCCGCAATGGCGTGCTCGAGCGTGACGGTTGTGGTCAGCAGTCTTATGCTGAAGTTCTGGACAAGGCCGAGTTGGATGGCAGAGGAGGAGAGTAGTAGTGTTGCTGTCGATGCTCTGCTCCCTTTGCGCAAAGCGGGCGTGTTGGCTCGTGTGGCGGGGTGGAAGGATGTGCTTCGTGGGAAAAGGCGGAAGCATGAAGAGCGTGATCGAGGCGCGTATGTACCGCTCGAGAGCTATGAGGCTGTTTAGACATGTGTATGGAAAGTACAGGTTAGAGGTCGGTTGCGCGGGACGAGTATGAAGGATACCCTCAATGCGATGTCGTTTGAAGTGTAGTCTTTGTGGTCTTCTCTTCTCTTTTTTTCACGTGGTGAAGTTGGAATGAGTCTATTGAGTTCAGAGAGCGATGACTCGATCCAGCAACGAGTAGCGCCCCAGTTTTTTTCAGGTGGCTGTGCGGAAGTAGGTGAGGAGGGTGTCGGTTTCCAAGGTCATTGGACGTGCGTGCGTGCGTGCGTGCGGTGAGAGGGAGGTGGGGTGGGATATGCTGGTGGAAGCAAACAGGAAGGATAATAATTGGTAGTAGGTCGCTTTGATCATTGACTGTTGTAGAAAGGTCTGGTCGTGTCATCATACTCATCAAACACCTGGTCACTTCGACCGTACTTGTCGAACATCTGTGTCAGTTCACTGCTCAAGAAGCAAATGCGCAGCAGCATAGATTCTTCCCGTAATGATTCCGGCCCACTTGGTAAAATTCTCTGGATCTTGATCCTCGAGCGATTCGACCAGACCGGGGAATGTCGCTCCTGCATAGCCAGTCCACCTGCCAGGTGCGAACACGACGTGCTTGAACCAGGCACGCTTGTCTAGACCTCCAGCGTGGAGGAATTGTCGTTCGAGGAATTTGTACTTTTTGTTCGTGGTCTTGATTGCGTGGTAGAGGGCCTTCTTTCTGTGCTCGGAGATGGTTGCGCCGGACAGATGCTCCTCGAGCCTCGTGGCGGAAGCATCGAATTCGACTGATGCGTCTTTGAAGAACGCTGCGGCTTCATCGAGTCGCTTGAAGGGCGCTGCAGTGGTGCTCATGTCCCAGTTTTGGTTCTTGGCAAGCGTCTTGACGCTGTCCAAGTATCTCTCCACACCAATACCGTAATCAGTCGCGTGGAACTGGATGATGGGTTCCTCGACCAACTTGGCTGCAAGCAGAGCGATGATCTTTGCGATAGTAATGTGGTACTCGAATGTTGGGTCGCCATATGTATCCATCCAGTAGAAGCTGTCGTAGTTGCTGTGGTAGTGATAGACAGGATCACTGGGGCCAGCGCCAAAGCCGACGTCGATTGAAGAGATGCCGGCAAAGTCCTGGAAGGCGGTAAAGTCACTGCCGGAACCCATTGTAGAAATGTGGCCGTTCCACGTATCACGGACAGTGGTGCCTTTGACGGTCTGGTTTGGTGACAGGACCTGGCCCGTCACCTCGTAGATGGCCTTGTTGAGGACCGGTGCTGCAGAGGTGGTGAAGTGTTGTCCTCGTGCGCCGACATCAACGTTGATGTATGCGATTGTGCTCGCCGACAGCCAAGGCAGATATTCCTCGACCCATTCGGTGCTTCCGATCAGAGCATACTCTTCGCCGTCCCAGGATGCAAAGACGATAGTGCGATGTGGCTTCCAGCCCGCTTCCAGTGCTTTGCCAAAGGATCGCACGACCTCGTTCAGCGCAGCAGAGCCTGAGTTGGGGTCACCTGCTCCTCCTGCGATCCAGGCATCTCTGTGGTTGCCGATCACGATGACTTCATCCGACGCTGTGCCGTTGATGACTCCGATGACGTTCCATAGGGGCGTGGTGACATAGTCCTGCTTGTTGACGAGGTTGATCGTGAGCGACTCGGGGGATGGACCAATGTTGTAGTCGACACCCTTGTAGCCCAACCCGCCGCCGTGCCAGTACTTGGAGAAGCTCGACGCGTTTGGCCCGTGGCCGTTCAGCGCCTTCAGGATGGGGAGGGCCTCTTTGTAGGAGATTGGGAGTGAGGGGATATCGGGAATCTTGCCCTCGACCGACTGGCGCGGCACACCAGGCTTCGAGGGATATCCGATGGTGGTCGGGTCGCCGGGCGCAAAGGAGAGATACTCGACGCTGCCACGCTGCACGCTGCTGGGGTTTCTGGCAGGACCGTCGGGGTATGTCTTGTACCCCTTCTCCTCTGTGATGTCTCCATCGTCTCCGGGATCCGAGTACATGACGACGCCAATCGCGCCGAGCTCAGACGCGCGAGCGACCTTGAGGCCGCGGAAGTTGGCGCCGTACTTGACGACGACAATCTTGCCGTTGAGGTCGATGCCGGCCTGGACGAGCTCTTCGTAGTCCCACCACGTGCCGTAGTTGGCATACACAAACTGGCCCGTCACGTCGCCATTCGCCGAGTAGCCGTGGAAGACGGGCACGCGATCAGTCAGGTTGGTGGTGGGATCCTCGTCGAGCACGTCCTCCTCCAGTGTCGCCTCGAATGCAACGTCGCCGTGGTCCAACAGCGCCAGGCGGTGGCCGAGCGGGTAGTTGATGTACACGTCGTAGGACACGACCTCGGCCTGGGGGACGCCAAACTGCTTCCACAGGTCTTTGGTCCACTGCGCCTGGCTCTCGTTCTTGCCCGCGAGATGCGGACCGGCGGTGTAGTACTGACTCCACTGTCTCGCCTTGGTCGCGTCGGGCGTGTCCAGCAGCGTCTGCTTCAGCGCCTCGTAGCTGATGCCATGCGACTCGGGCCACGCGGCATGAGGCAGCTCGCCGGACGAGGCAGTCTTCAGCACATCCTTCGTCCCCACGAGCGCAGTGCCCTTCAGCACATCCTTCGTCCCCACGAGCGCAGTGCCCTTCAGCACATCCTTCGTCCCCACGAGCGCAATGCCCAGGAACACACCGCCCGCCACGAGGATGGTGGCGGTGATCACGATCGTGCAGATGCGCCGGACCTGGCCCAGTGAATGCCATCATCAGCTCTCTCTCTCTCTCTATCTCTCTCTCACTCTCTCATATACAACTATCACTCACCCTGGCATGCGGATATCGCTCCCTCTGCTCTGCCACCGGCACTCTCTGGAGGAGCGGCGTCCGTTCGCTCGACATCTTCTCGGAATCACGCTTGCCGGCCATCATCAGTGACAGCTACACTCTGCACGCTGTTCGACACAAGACGGCACTCACATGCGGCGTGGCAGATGTCCTCTGTTTTGCCCTAGCATCGGCCAACGATTCGTGATAGCTTGGCCGTAGCTATCGCCGCCATCGCTCTACCTACTACTACTAATCATACCAGGATGCGATGACGCGCTCACCAGCTTGCGACGGAACACCCACGAGGAGCAAATGAGGAAGCTTTGCCCGGCATGCCTCTTTCGGCGTGGTGGCCCCCTCGGATGCCAAGACTTCCTCCTTCCTCCTTCCCGACTTTCCATAGTCTCTGTCCCACGGCAAGCACGACCACGCTGCTGTTGCAACTGCAGGAAGTGGATGCTCACGAAGAACGACCCTGAAGCACAGGACGGCGGGCAACATCGCAGATGCCATGACCATGACAAACCACGCTGGACCGGGTGATTGCAGAGCATCATGAGTGCGATGTGCCATGGATATGGACTGCAGTGGCCAAATTCCTGCCTGGTTATGCCGCAATTGCCTGATCGGCGTGCTGCGCAGGAGATGGGTTGAAGAAGAAGAGCTGAAGGAACCACTTCACGCATGAGTCGCCGTCATCAATGGTACCTTTTGCGACACATTTCTCTTCCGAGGACACTTGCCGCACATTGCGCACGAAGAGCTGAGAAGCCACATGGAGTAGCATGAACTGCGATGCTCTGGCAAAGGAAGACGCCGTCGCTCCGAGGATTCTCTATGCCGCACTGGTCGTTGACGAGTGCGATCTAAGCTGCTTCAGGATGTGAATCGAATGTGCAGTCCTGGTAGGCGCATGTTCACGATCCATACTGAAGGTCGTCAGAACCCACATTCATCTCGACTGGGAAAGCTCTGTATGGCCGGCTCGCCGAAGAGTACATTCTCACGGCTGGATCGACTCTGTCGACAGTGCCTGCGCAAGACCTATACTGTCCATACCGCGGACACCAAAGAGATGCAGCCAAGCACAGTTGGCGAGCACTGTACCTGGTAGTTGATCGCCACGCCTCTATCGCAGAGAACGTCACCATTTGTCTGCCGTGGAAGAAAAGCAATGGCGGCATAATCTTCGACCCGTAGCCGTCGTATTCCCGCCGCACTTAGTGCGGTCCTGATTGTCCCAACTTCGATTGCCCTCCTCTTTGCGGCAAACGAGATTTATGGGTAGCGGTTCTGACCAGGTCGTCCGCAAACTTGTGGACAGAAGCGCTGGAAGTCTGTGGCGACTCCGACCGCTTCTGCATGATATCGGTAGTTACACGAATCTTCATGAACGTCTTCGAAGTTGCGGCTGGTGGGCTTGCCGTCAACAATCGCGCCTGACTTCCAATGGCTCTTGTCGCTGGTGTTCCGATACCTCTTGTCGACGCTGGTGTCTGGATTGTCTGATGCTGCTGCGACGTATTCGTCGACAGAGAGCCCCGCGGAGTCGCTCTCTGCCAACCACTGTCTTGTTCAAGCTGGCTGTCTCCAGGCCGATCTGCGTAGGTCGAGCTGTGTAAGAGCCGTGCTTTGTGCCAGTACAGGGCGAAAGATCTGCTGCGCGGCCACATTGGTGTCCCATTGCTCGTTGTCAAAGCCAACTCGCACCGTTCTACCGGTCCTCGTTGTTGTTGCATCGGATTGAGAGGCGTTCGCTCGGCGCGTGCGGTCGGTGGCTCTTGCGGGAGCTGTTTTGACAGTCGGAGTTCTGTGCGAGATTCATGGCCGCCAGACTGTCAAAACCGGCCAGCATCGCTCAGCATACCGTGCACATGCCCCTGCTAGACAGATTCGCATTCGATGTCCTGATCGCCGCTGCCGTGCTAGAAAGAGATCGTGGTCGACAAAAGAAACTGGAGATTGCTGGTGGTGGTGGTGTTCGCGAAGCTGCTCGAACCACGTCAGTGTATTCTCACGACCCTGTGCTCACCTTCAATGGCATGAGCTAACACATCCAGCAGTGGAAAAAGGAATGAGAAATCACCACAACACTTTGGCATATCAAGATGCGGTTCAAAAAGATCAGCAGCTTCTGAAGATCTGTCTTCGTACTAGCAAAAAATGGTCAGCTCGGTGCTGATTGATCACAAGGGAGGGACGCCTTGGAGAGGGATTGGCAACTTTTAACCGATTAGCCAACTGCGCCATCTCTGCTTTCTCTAGGGCAGGTCTGCGGCCGACCATCCCAGGTACTTGCATTGGTGGAGTCAAGGTTACTGGAATACATAAACCTCAGATGCGAATCAGGTTCTTCTGCAGTGCTTTGGGACTTTTACACCATCAGTGCAGGGGAACGAGCCCGGTCAAAAACACGGCTCTGCAACGATTCTCGTTGGAATGCCATCACAGGGAGCCGGAGGGCGATGTTACGGAATACGTCTGGGAATAACATCAATGCCGCACATGGGACAAATCACTCCGTCCGCTGCACGCCTCACAACGATTCCTGTATGGAGTCGAGGTGCCTCGATGACTAAGTCCAGACGGAGCACTCAGCGGTAGTTTCACAGTGTCTCTCTATTCTCCGCTGGCTGTACAGCTTTCGCTGAACTCATTCGCGATGGCACAGACAATGGATCTGTGCCGAGGAGGCCACTCAAGCTGGTACATGTCTCTATCGTGTGGGCTACGCCCTCAGCCGCGCGATCCTGGTGCTAAGTGGAAGTTCTCCACGAGGGCCTGTGTACATGCGTCCTGCGCTCCTCCACTGGCAACAGACTCCCGCCTCCAGCGCTGCGCGCCCTCTTCCCACGCCCACTCCATTGCGCCCGTGCTCGTCGGCAGTGGTGTCCCCTCTATCCAGAGCAGTGCCGCGAGATTTACTCTACTCGCTGGCGGCATGCCCAATCGCCGCACGCGCAGGTTCTGGATGCGGGTCCAGAAGTGTGGTGGAATTCTGCCGAGCTCGGCGATGCGCTGCGTGCTCATGAAAACGAATGTGTTCTCTTTGAAAAAGAGATTGGAGGCCTTTTGAAGTTGTCAGCACTGTCGCGTGGCTTTCAAAGAGCTCGTGAGATGGCTGAGCAGCTGAAGGAAGCCCTGTCTTGAGGCAGTTGACCAGGAACCCCTGAGGTTCTGCCATTCGGCGAAAGACCTGGCAGCCTCTCTGGAAGCCAGCCTACTGAGCACAGCGGACTCAGTGTTGTGGGGATGCGAACGTGCTCACCTCCATGTGTGCTCTCTTTGACACGCGAAGCAAACTCGACAGAATCTTGCTGATAGCGCCACAGTCTTGCTGAACGAGCGCGATAGGTCCGTCATGGACGAGCACATGCTTCCAGATCTCGAGCGTCAGCTCTGTCGGCAACCCGCGGTGGTCGGATGGAGAAGTGGTGGCTGCCATGGTGTTCTGTTGTCGTTGCTGATCAAAAGAAAAGTGCAGGTGGAAAGTGTGGGTGGAATAGACTTGGTCCAGCTGACAGAAACAGACACAGCAAAGCCGAAACTCGGAGCACACTAGGACGAGCAACAGATTTGATCTCGCCCTAATTCTGGTGACTATTGTTCTCTCACGGGGGCAGAGCGAGTCCACACCTCGCAAGACCTGGTGTACAGTGGTAAACGTACCAACGAAGTAACGGTCCAACTTTGCCACCAGGGAAAACACGGCACTGGCTGTCTGTGATTATTACATTACTTTCTGTAATGAATGAGAGCAAGCAGGCAGCTGTGGCTTCTTTCGATGTGTGTCAAAGAGGCGAAGCGTAGCCTGGAAGCTGCAAATAGCAGAACGCAAGCACAGCTGAGCCGGTTGCCAACATTTGATGCCATGGCTTCTTGTCAGATCACTCCTGGTCTTCTCTTTGTTCTCTGGAATATCTGTTACGGCTGCAGTAGAGGTGGATAGGTACAGTGTGGCTGTGCGAGGCAGAAGGCGTGGTGATTGAATCGCCGGGAGAGGTAGGTACCTTAACTTGTATATTTTTTCTTTTTTGTAGCAGCACGTTCTGAACAGATGAACACACACGATAATTTCGTAACCTCTTATAAGCACGCGCACTCAGATCGACCCTGACATTACGACATACTCATTACATACTCTTTGAGAAGATAGGACGTTTCAAGGGCGGATCGGATGGCAATATACATATGATACTCGTGAACCTCTTCGGAAGCCCGCACAAAGGCGAGCCAACGATTGCGGTGGGAAATACACCTTTTTTCAATTCTCGAATTACCGAGTTCTTGCTGATCCCACCTCCTAACACTCTTTAGCAGACAGGAAAGATGGATCCGAGAGCCGCCACTCCGCGTCTTTTTTTTTTAAAAAAAGGGAACTCTCTGGTCTAACTTCTTGGGGTCCTCTTAACAAAAGTGTGCTTTTGGGCATGGGAACTGTCGCAACTGTATGCATTTTCTTTCGCTCCTTGAGGCACTTGGGTAGACGTTGGATTGCAAGGTCACCAGAGGTCGGGTCGGGGCAGCAGAGTGATGGGGTACAAGAGAAAGGGGTAGGAATACAAAGGCAAAGAAGGGGTGAACACAAGAAAAGTGTTGTAAAAGAATGGCATGCTAGAGGCATCGTTACTGATTCTCTTCTACTTAAACTAACTGTACACATCTATAATCTATCTACATCCCCTCTCTAGCAATCAACCTCTTAGGTTTAACCACTATTCGCCGTCTATACATGTCGACATGACTCAGCTTCACCTCCCACACATCTCCCTGCTGCGCCTCCTCGAGAACTTGGCCTCCAGTCTGCTCCAGCGGCAGATGCTCCGGCCGCGCCATCTCAATTCCGATGTTTAGTTCCAAGATCGTACCTTGAATGGAAGCACCCCCGCCGAGTTCCGGTCGGCCTGGAATGAAAGCGGTCAGCGTCTCGAACGGAAAACCTCCTTCGCCAGGCGGCAGAGCGCCGGCGAATGGAGTGACGGAGGGGTCGGCGGGGACGGGGCCTGATCCGCCTTCCTTGAAATGGTACATGCGGAAGAGAAGCATAGCCGCCCAGAAGTCGTTGGAGTAACGCTTTGCACGCATAATCATTGTCTCGCGGGGCTGGAGACCTAACATGATGGTTTCGAGAACGGGGGCACTGAATGGGAGGAAGCTACGATCGTGTGCGGTCCTGTCGTCAGGGCTGACGATCATGCTTTGTCCCGTTTCAGCCTCGTGCTTCAACGCCGCTTCGATCTGCCAGTGAAGAATCATGTCGCCGTATCTTCGCAGCGGAGAAGTGGCTTTGGTGTAGTGACTCATGCCCAAATAGGCGTGCTTGAGAGGTTTAGTACGGAGAGTCGTGTATCCAAGAGACTGGAGATAAGGCATGCCGAGGTACATGGGCAATTGCTTGCCTTGTGCCATGAGACTTTTCCACTGATCAGTCTTGGGGTGTTCGCCGAACGGACCAGAAAGCTCGATCGTGCCACGGTAAATTGCTGGAATGTTGCGGTCGTCGCAGTACTTGGCGGCAATTTCGGAGCACAGCAACATGGACTCGCTGACCATGACTTGTGCGTATTTCTTTTCGGCAATGAACCAATTCTCAAGACGCTGAGTCCGGAGCTGAATTACTGGATCGCCAAAGACTGTCCGCGAGCCCGCACGATGTGGGTGATCCCAAGCTAGACCCGGTCGTGTCGCGTTCTGCCAGACCGTCATCTCTGGGCCGCCCTGTTCGAAGTGCAGACCGCCGGCGCGCTGGCGAAGAGCTTGACGAGCACGGGCGAGACGCAATATCTTTTTGAGCTCATCGTAGTGATGCTCCTGAAGCCGAGAAAAATGATTCTTGGGAGCTTGTGGTGGTGGAGGGAGGCCACCCACAGTCAGAATGATGTCTTCTGCGTGTTCGCGGTCCTTCGCGGCCACTATGCCCTCTACCTCATCATATGTCATGCGCATCACGTTTCTGATAATGCCAGGTCTGATCTTGTACTCGAGCACTTCACCGTCGGAGTTCAGCTTCGCGCTGAACGACAAGCACGGTCTATTCGGAGCCAGGCTGAAATGGCCCTGTGTCGCCCATCGCGGCATCATCATGTACGGTCGCTCCGGCATGTACAATGTCTCGCCCATATGCCGAGCCATCTTCGCCAGAGGATGGCTGCGAGAGAAGAACGCCGTAGGATTGGCAATGTGGACGTGAAGCCAATGCAGTGGCTTGCCTTGTCCATCCATTCCAGCATCTTCGATGGAGATGCCGTCATCAATCTCATGGGCATTGGCTTGGTCAATGCAGTACACAGGAATATCCTGCCAGTCATGCCGGTAGTCGGCCATGGTATCATGGAGATTGTGCTTATCCTGCATAGCCATCAGACTTGTCATCAGATTCTGCAGCGGCTTGCTATGCTGCGAGCTGGGAAGGAGCAAGTGCTGATCAAACCGTACACGATTCTCGTGAGGCATGATGACACCAAGTTCTTGTAAAAACAGAAAGCCCGTCTGTGTTCCGAAGGTCATGGTTGGGTATAGTCCAAGAGCATTCAAGATGAGCGGTGGCATACTTTCAATACGGGGCAGACCCAAAAACATGTTGCTGCAGCACCATGCCTCCAGGAATCTGACGAGTTCGGACTCTGAGTGAGTAAACTCAGTACCAGTAGTGATCTTGAGACAGTCGCTGTCCGCCGTGATTGGAATGCGTGTTTTGCTAGGCCCCACATTGGCCGACTCTGGACTAGGCTGTCGATTCTCTCGCTGTTTTGCGACGATCTTTTGAGACTTTTCGATGAAGCTGTACAATATCTGCGCGCCTTTTGGCGATTTGTGCTTCTGTCGTCGATCTTCATCCATACTCGCTTTGACAGCCAGATCGTCCTGCCATTGCCGCACCCACTCACGAACTTGCTCGACGTTGCGCACCTGCTGTTTGCTTCGGATTTGCATGTAGCCAGTCACACGGTGCGAGCGTCGATCGATGTTGAACGCAAATCCACCATTCGCCAATGCTTTGCGAACAGTGAATAATGCAGTCAACGGCAATTTGTTTGCTGGGATGTTCAAGAGCGCGGTCGCGGCGGACGCAAGTGATCCATACCGTAAATCAGTCTCGTGAGCAAGCCTGTTGTGTGCGTCGTCCAGCGCGCTTGCATTGCGGCGGTAAATCTCCTTGACCTCGTCAGAGAATGCTTGTAGCCGTGCGATTAACGGTGCTGTGAGTTCTCGCGGCACGTCCATGTCTTGAGTGTATGCTTGCATTCTAAGCTCATTCAAATCAGATGTCGTTTTTGGGTTTGGAAGGTATTTGTGCAGTGATTCCAGTTCCTTTGGATCAACCCACCCAGCGACACGATAGGGAATGGCCGAGTCCGGCATGTGCACCCATTTTCCGCTCAGCATCAAGAATTGCCCAAGGCCTTTGACAACTTTGCGAATGTAGATGCCCACCATGCTTTCCCTCTCTGAGCTCAAGTACTCTATCTCAACCAGGTCTCCAGGTCGCAAGAACCGTGTGTGGTCCTTGTAATGACCTTCGAAGCCTTCATTCCCGACGTCACTGTGAAAGGCGTCGCGAGCTTCCTCCTGTTCTGCATTCTGGCCGAGGTTATTGAGATCCTCTTCATTTGGCAATCTCGTGAGACTGTTGGACGTCGACATGTCGTCGAATGGTTCACTAGCCTGTGGCAAGTCGGGCATGATGTCTTCTTCATGGCCATGCAACTCATGCCATTGTCGCAGCTGTGCTCTTATGCCCCCAGGCTTTTCAGTGATTGCCGCATTGGGTTCGACAGAATCCTCGAGCTCTGACTGGTGTTGGCTTGGGGTCTTGGACGATTCTTCTGCAAGAGCTTGTTGATATGATCTTTCCGAGGAGTGGAAAGCGCGAATTTGCTGCGAAGACCAGGCAAACGCGCTCCTGCTGGCCGAGCTCGCTGAAGTCGGGCTAGGCTGGAAGAAGCTCTCCGCCAGAGCTCGGGAACGGGACTGCGTTGAGGGTTGCATTCCAACGTGCTGAGCACGCTGCCGAGAGACTGCATCAAGAAACTGCTCTTGGTAGGTGTAGGAGTGGCTCTCTGGCGCGGCATGACGTTCCGCCTTCGCTTTGCCCTCGTCCCGAGCCTGGGTAGCTGTCTTTTGATCTTCGATAGCCCCAAGCAACGCCTTCGACTGATACCCAGATGTGTCCGCTGGTTGATTCCTGACCAAGACCGATGCGCTGGGTATTCCCAATCCTTCCTGACTAGGCGGATCTTTACCCTTCTCCGTCACAAAAGCTCTCCAGATCGGCTTGACGGAAGCGGGATCATGGCGAATGGGGCTGACTTTATTCGTTGCTTCATTTCGAGGTGAGCCATCTCCGCCCGCCACCTCTCGTGTGTCCTGATCCCGTGCTTTCTCCTTGCGTCTCTCGATCCAGATTCGATGCTGTGACATGAGCTCGTCACGCTCCTGATCTGTCAACTCCTCAATCATCTTTCCGCTCCTTCCATATATGAACTTTTGCAGAGAAGTCACTCCAGCCGCCGGAGCTTGCTTACGGAACTCTGTTTCGTACCTCGCCTCCTGACCTGGTCTCAAGTCTTCTGGTTCTTTGCCATAGCGTGTGTAGACACGGGTGGCGAGGGTTTTCGCGTCTATATTCCTTCCTTTCACGTGCGGCTGTTCGAGGCTCTGTTTCTGATCTCCACTGGCACTCGTTGCGTCCGTTTCCTGATCAGACGCACTCTTGCCTTTGCTCAACGCCTTCGCGGCTGGTCTGATCTTCTTCAGTCGACACCTGGTCGAGTACTTGGTGACCGTGAACGGTGCATCTTGCCTCTCCGCAGCACCTTCGATCCCTGGTCCATGTTCAAACACCGCCTGTGCCGTCGATGATTCCGGATCATGCTGCGACGTCGCACCTCGCTGGCCATCGTCCGTGGTGCTGGCAGCTCTTTTCTGCTGTGTTTGTCCTACTCGACATCGCAGACACACATACGCCTGCTTGGTCGTCTGGCCGAGCGCGCCGTGTCTCGACGCCAGCAATCTCATACCCAGATACCTCAGCGATGTGGTGGCGATGAATTGACGAGAGAAAGGCGCGACTCTCTTCATCAACATCGGCGAAAAGCTCGGACCACGTCCCTCGGAGGTGCCTTCCCCAAACTCCGCAGCTGTCCTCACACCTTCCTCCCTCGTAATGCGGCCCGACCAAGTGCTGGAAGGAGCAGTGTCGTAATGTGGCGAAAGGGCAGTGACGAGCAGGCAGCCGGACCACCAGAAGCAATATCGCCATCCGCAGAAACGCGTCTCTCATCCTCCACCGACGCGCCGCTCCCAATGCTGCCTATTCCCCACTCTCTCCCACCGCGACAGTCTTCTTCCTCTGCGACGCCCCTCCATTTTCGCGACGATGATGCCCGTCTGTCGCTGCCACTCCACTCCCGTCTCCCTCTGGCCACCACCATCGCGTCATGCTCCGGTCTCATTCTCGGTCTGGCAAAAGGCTCACAAGATGTCAACTTCCGGTTCCGTGCCGAAAATGCCCACCGTCTGCCCACCACTCAGCAAGGCTGGTTCTTATATCACAAGTCCAAAAACTACAATATGATGCTGGGCGCGATCAAGGAAGGCACGCGACAGAGCTTGAGATTTGGCGCGTGGACCGGATTGTTCTTTTTACTGGAAGAAGGCGTGGACCGGGGGAGGGCGGCAGGGCGGAGAGTCTGGGGCAGGTTCTGGGGCGGGGAATGGAAGGCCGGCGCGAGGGAGATGAGACTGGCTTCTGCCCTGCAGGCGGCAATGGATCAGCAGGACCGAGAGGAAGCGGAGATTGTGAGAGACTCGCGAGACTGTCTCAGCTCCATGTTGGCTGGCTTGGGCACGGCGGGAATGTTCAGCGCATGGAATCAGTTTCCTCTGCCAACTGCGGCCAGGACGGCAAAGATGGGTGCGAAAGCCGGGCTGGCGTTTGGCGTGCTGCAGGATGGTGTCAGTCTGCTCAAGGGAAGGAGGGTAGGCTATGTGGAATTCATCAAGAGGCTGGCAGGTGGCGGAGAGCAGGGTGAAGAAGTGCCTGGCTGAGCTACGAAGACCCTTTCACGCGTACACTTCTATGGGTCATCCACGAGCACTACTTTCGGGATGTGAAACACATCTTCTGAACGCTGGCTTTGTCTATGAGCATCGCGAGAACCGATGAGGCTTTGCGCATCGAGTGAAAACTGGAGATGGTGCCGGACCTCAAGACGAAGTCAAATTGATCACATTGCAACACAGCACGCCATTGCCAATTCGAGATCATGCAAACCACAGCCCGGGTTGTAATGTAAGCAAGCGCGAGGAGTTGACCAGTCGATCCAGCCTTACCCTTTCGCCGATGATTGGTGGAGAGCGAGGACGATGCTCTGCGCATCGATTGCGCTGCTGCCATCTACCTCTTCAGGCCAACACGCATATGGCCATTGCCCCCTCTATTTGCCCGAAAGTAGTACGGCACAAATTTGAGCTCGGCAATCGCCTCGGACGACTCCAGACCGTGTTGCAATTCTTTCGCGTCAATCATAGGCATACCTTTGATCTGTTTCGTGCTCAGACGCCGCGCGCCGTTCTGCAGCGTTAATGCGACATATCTGTCACCTGTAACTTCGTCGATGACTTCTCGTTCATCCCAGGTGCCTGCGTAGTCAAGGTACATGCTCTTGAAGTGGTCGTCGACCCAGGGGTTATCGACATCCTCCACACAATAGACGACCGGACCCCTAGCTCGGGCAAGTGTATGCTGGTTTGTGAAGGGATGCTGCGCAAGCCATCGCGACTTGAGCGGGAAGGAGAGCCGGAAAGTCTTGTGTGCTTCTAGCCATCGGGCAGGAAGCGATAGGTAGCCTTTGTGCAAAGTGGCGTCGGGGCACGCAGGGATCAATTCATGAGAGGTGGCCCAGCCCGGTATTCTCAGTCTCAAGTCCAGCTGCAAAGCTCCGCCTTCGAGCTCGAAGTCGATGCTGCCATGCCAGGGATACTGCGTTCGTTGCGTTACTCGGATTTGCTCGTTGCCGACGGAGAAGCGGAGTTCGCCAGGTATGTAAAGGTGAACGGTCACGGAGACTGATCTGGTGTCTGTACTGGCAGAGTACGACCACGCATATCCACCAATCTGGCCCAGTAGTCGCGATACGTTGGGAGGACAGCACGCCGCGGTAGACAAATCGCAACGTCTCGACAAATCCGCGTCGCAGGAGGCCAGCTGATTGTGGTCGGTGAAGCTTTTGCCATCGTGAAACATGGAAGTCAAGACAGTGTTGAAGAGGCACAACTCCATAACATCGGCAAACCTTGCGTCCAGATCGATTTGCAAAAGTCGCTGGGCAAACATCATGACTCCAATCGACGCACATGTTTCAGCGAAGCAGCCACCCTCATCGGTTCCTTGCGGCAGATAGTAGTCCTGGCCAAACCCTTCCCACTGTTTGATCGCCCCGATGCCGCCTGTCACGTACATTTTGCGCTCCGTCATGTTCTGCCAGAGCCGGTAAATGGCCTGCTCGAGTTTTATTCCCTTGAATTGCGTGTCCAGCCGTATCAGATCAGCTGCGGCAGTCAAGAGATACATGGCGCCAACGGCATGGCCTTCGATACTTGGCTGCTCGGCAATCGGCGCGTGGGCCTGATGATACCACAGACAGCGTGCTTCTGGATAGAATGCAGGTCGCTTGGTGGCATCGTCGCCGCGCTGGATGTACTCCCAGTCAAAGTAGTTGAGACCTTCTTGACTTTTCCTCCCTCGCTCTGTGACAAAGTACCGAGCGAGATCTAAGTGCCTATCATCTCCCGTGCGCTCATGCAGACGCAGCAGCGCAAGCTCAATTTCGGGATGGCCGGGGTAGCCGTGAAGTTGATCAGGTCCACGTCCAAAGATCTCGCACAGTAAATCGACGTATCTCAGAATCGGCTCCATCAGCTTGTTATTCTGGTAAAGATTCTGGTGCGCTAAGGCTGCTTCGATCATGTGTCCGCAATTGTAGAGTTCATGCATGTCGCGTAGGTTCGTGAACCTCTTTCCAGGCTGGACGACGGTGTAATGGAGATTGAGATAGCCATCTGGCTGCTGCGCTGCACGAATCATTTCTACAAGCTCATGCACAGCCTGATCAACCTCGGGCAGCGGATGCTGCTTTAGGGAATAACAAGCTGCCTCAATCCACTTTGCGACATCTGAATCCCAGAGCAGGTGGTTAGGGATAGGCCAGACCTGTAATTTCTTGTTAGTGTGGTCAAAATAGCTTGTGCAGAGGCCATACCTCTGGCGGCTCATCATAGACGGTATGCCATTTGAGCTTGAAGGCATCATAACGACCACTGTCTTTCAGACCCTTCAACTGGTAGAGCAATGAGTTCGTGAGTGCTGCTTTTCTTCTTCGTCCCACCAGCGAATTGCCATCGATGGTGGCGTTCACGAATGCTGTCTGTGGGTATGCCATTGCTGTTGCCGACGGCTGACCGGCAGTCAAGTACTGTTCCTGGGAACTAGGAGATCAGTGATTCTGCATATTGACTGTTCTCATAATCAGTGCTGTCTCGCTGTCTGCTGTGCGTGCTGTGCCGAAGCACTCGGTGCAGACGTGCTGCGGAGGACCGTGGCTGTCCGCGAGTCACGTCGGTCGTTCTAAAAGCACTGTCCCGCACGGCGAACTTGCCATGCTATGGGCAGGTCCATCATCCAAGACATATTTTGCCCAAGAGATCTTGCGTCTCATGCGTGTTGGTACTACGTTGTCATTGTACATCTCCGAATCTTCAGAAAAGCCAGAGGTCGTGCCAAGTAGAATATTGGCTGGCTAGAGTAGAACTATTTACCCGAGACCTTTTTTCGTCTGCACTTCCTCTTCCTATCACTTCCTCCCCTTTCTCCCCTCAGTGCATGAGACTTCGCATCAGCCATCAGGCCCACGACTAACAGAACGCAAGGCGCTCAGTGTTGAGACGGCCGGCCAGCGATCGGAAGAAACGGACAATAGCAAACGATGCGACCTACAACAGCATCGTGGTTGATCGTCCCACTGATGACGAGCAAGCGCAGACTTCATCTGCAATGGCCACAACATGCAAGCTCATCCTACCGATGTCGGTGATCTGTGTGCTTCTCAGGGACCAGAACGTGCTCTGGTGCGAGCATGCGAGCGTCTGAACTCTTTCAGATGCTACTTGGTTACAGCTGCAGCAAAGCTCAGTCGATAATACAGTGATCTGCGTCGTGGCCACGCGAATGCTAAGGATGTGAGTATCTCAGTAGCTGGTCGAGATGCTTCTTTCCAAGTCCTGTTCGAAGGCGCTGCTATGATAGAAGCAACATGCCCAGCGGCCGCCGGGCCGCGGAGTGTTTAGGATCACAGCTCCCTTTCCTTGCTTTCGTCCAGTATTGCTCATAATACCGCAGCAGAACACTGCCGAACGCATGCGGCTTTCAAGGAGCAGCTTCGAGTCCCAGGATTCCTGGCTGGCAACCAACCCAGCATCACGTGGATGACAGCCCCAAAATAGCTCCAATTGCCAGGAGAACAACGTCACTCTTGTCTGTGTCGCTCGCAGAATGTTAAAGCTGCGAGCGACGGGGCCAATCTGGACTGAACGCTTATGCCATCGTCCGATATGCTCACTGGAATCCTGCGGTCTTGGAGCTGTCCACGAATTGATCTCAGCATCTCCTACCTGGACGCGCAGGGTATAGGCTGGCTTAGGAACCAGATCCATCGCACTTGTACATTGCTGACTTCAACGAATCTGGCCCGGAGCCAACACTTGTATGCGATGTTCAATCTTTAAGCATACGATGACAGCGCCCAGAATGCACATGAATAGAAACACGGGCTGGCCGTCTATGTCCGTGGCCGTGGACCATGCCTTGACTTACGTGGACAGTCGTGTCGGAAGCGTGGCTGTGTCAAGTGGACCGCAAGAGTGTTGCATGTATTAGGTATCGCTCGCGACAGCCTTCACTACTCATTCAGAACAGTATTCTGCGACACAGTCTCAAACACCAACAAAACCCTCTGACTTTGATCACTCTCAAACCACAGCCCTACCACCCAACAGCAACCATGTACGCATCTGAAGTATTGCTTGCCAGCTTCGCAGCTCTCGCTGTAGCATTGCCTCAAGGCTACGGCAATGGGCAGAACTCGTATGCAGACAACTGGCAACCACAGCAGTACGACACTTCTCGCGGCCAATACCAACAGCAAGGACAATACCAAGCACAGCCGCAGCAATGGCAGCCTCAGCAGCAGCAGAAGCAAAACTGGGAGCAAAAGCAGCAGAATCAGAATTGGCCCCAGCAGCAGCAGAATCAGAATTGGCCTCAGCAGCAGCAGAATCAGAATTGGCCTCAGCAGCAGGCTCAGCAGTTCGGCCAGCAAGACGCCTCCTCACACTCGCAAAACCTGCAACAAGCAGATCACTCTCAGCAAGCACAGAACCAAAACCAATTCCGGCAATCCGACTCCTCTCAATCTACCAGCCCATCAGACTCAGCAGACTCTTCCTCTTCGTCTTCCTCTCAAAAGACAAATCAAGTCCCCCTCAACTTCGACACCACTCCGGCCTCGCAAGATCACGCCTACGAACAGCAAAACGCTTCCGTCAACCAACTCACAAAACTTGACTCCTCCACACAAGCAAGTCAAGTCGTCGTGGTCAAGAACGCAGAAATCGAGATCGAGATCGATATCGACTCGCTCATCTGCCAGGTCTACTCGGACCCCGAGGGAAACCAGCAAGTCGGAAATGACTTTTCGGCAGATGAGCCGTGCGATTTGGGCGAGGAGACGGTGCAGATTCAGAGTGTCAAGTGTTGGGTTTCTTCTTAAATTGGATTTCTAAGTAGTAAAAGTTGAGGATGAATCGTTGGATAATGGTGATGATGGCGATGATTACGAGGCATGTAATGCTCCACGAATAAGTGATGATGGGAATTATAACGAAAATAGGAACGAGACTGATGCTTGATGAAATTGGAATGGCGTCAGGGGTGTCATAAAACTGCAACATAGATTGGTATAGAAACGAAGGAATGAATGAGTGAACAACGACCAGCTCTCATACCTTTGACTGCTTCAACTACTAAGAATCACATATTCTGCCTATCTAGGAACTTTATTCACGAAGTCAGTCTGAACTTAAAAATGCCATGCCATGCTGCGATACGGCCCAAGACAGGCAATATTACACTACGAAATGCCTTATCTGCCATCTTCTGACATCCAGGCACTTTTGTCCGGATTTGTCTACCATTATCAACATCATCATAGTCACCAGCACAGAATACTCCAAACACTTCAACGTCAGGGTACTCAAAGACTGGCAGTCAGGCATCCAGCAACGAAGAACGAAGAGCTTCACTGCTGAACACTCCTGTGGCAAGAAACACGCAACTATAGCAAATCACACCACGTCCATCAATGTCAAGTCGAATCGAATCAATCAATCAACCAATCACTCCCCTCTCATTCCCTTCAGTACTAAGCAATACGTAAAACATTCATCTTTACATATTCCCTTTTCCTTTGCGCTTCCTCTTCTTCTTATTTGTCTCTTTGAGAAGAACAGCAGCAGATCAAATCCAGTACTCCTACCAATTCCCCTCTGAACCAGTCCTGGCCTGTATCCAAAAAAGGCCAGCATTGCGCATTCCGATCCACGGCACTCTCTTGAGTGAGTGAGCGGGAAGGAAACTTGTTTCCCACTTCTCATCTGTCGAATTTGACATGTGAGCCAATAGATCTGCCCTGCCTTGCGGTCGTGGTGCTCGAGCATCCCATTCCTTCTTTCCAATTGCCCACCCGAAGAACGCCGCCATCCGTAAAGAGAAAAAGACCCAAGCATCTATGCAGTCAAGACATTACGCTGTAAAGAACATAACACATTCATCGCCTTCATCCCTTTTCTCTCTCTCTTGTCCTGCTTCTGGTGGTCGACTTGCCAAAGTGACCTGGATACCGAGACTACCGGTAGGGGTCGTAGTCGCTACCACTACTAGCGATCGAAGCCTTGGAGGCCTTGTGGGCGTGGCCATTGACCATGACGGGCGGGTGCGGGGCGCCGTTTGCAGAGGGCGCCTTGCTGTCCACTTGGGGATGGTCCTCAGTCGAGCCGTCACCCCATTTGCCAGCCCATCCGAACCAACCCTTTTTGCCATTCGCAGGTGAGCTGTCCATGGGATGTTGTTGCGCTGCTTGTGCCGAGTCGCCTCGAGGCCCAAACTGCGGGACCGGAATTTGAAGACTTTTGCCGCCGTCCGGGGATAGACCGTCGTCGTAGAAGGACTGCAGCTCATCCACGGCCTCGAGATCGTGGAACTCGCTTTTAGTGGAGGGTCGGATACGAACCGCTTTGATGAGCTCGACAACAGCAGCAGTCAGATTGCTGGCCGCAGCGTCCAAGAGCGCTACTGGTGACAAACCATGTGATGCAGCATGTTGTTTGGTGGCAGTGATGAGGCTGTTGGCGGTGCCGGTAACTCTCGCCTTCAGCTTCCCGACACTAGGCGTAGGCGCGCTACCCGGTGACAACGGTGAAGGCGCTGGGGACGGGTAGCCCTCGTCCCGGACTGCCGCGGTGATGGATTGCACGCTCACCACCACAGACTTGACACTATCGAGCATGTCTTCGGTGCTGTTACCACGCGCGACTTTGAGCAGCTCGTCCACTGCGAGCTGGAAGCTGGCGACATCGGTATCTCGCACTAGACCGCCCTCGGAAATCAGACCTTCTTGTCGCACAAGGCTGCCCGTATCGATACCGGTATGCAGACCCAGCCCCATTGTCGATGCACGGAGATGCTTGTTCTGGGCCTTGACCTTGGCATAGCGCTGCCTCCAGCTTTCGTTGTCCTTTTGCAGTTGTGTGATTTGCGCCGCCATCTTCTCTTCCTGCTCGATTGCCTCGTCGTTTTGTCTGCTGAGCTCGCGCATCTCTCGCAGGTACACCATCGCCTGATCTTGCACTTCTTGATTGAGCTTTTGCTGCGTGCGAAGCTCCTCCTGCATGTCTGCCATCTGCTGATCGTGCTCGGCGGAGCTCACTGGGCTTTTATTGTTCTGCAGCTGGTTGCGGAGTTCATCCAGCTCGACATGCAACTGTTGTAGCGCTGCAGTGTCTTGGGCACCTTCACGCAGCTGTAATTGAAGCTTGCCATTTTCTTCGTGCTTCGCAGCCAGCTGCTCTCCCAGATCGTCCAGCTGTTCCTGGAAGTCCTCCATGCTCCGATCGTGCTGTTCTCGCAGCTCGTCGTGGTCTCTTGACCGTGACTTCAGTTCCGACAGCTCTTGTTGAAGAGCGTCATGCGCCGTCTGTGCCTCGAGGTTCTTCTGCTCCAAAGCTTCTCTCGTCGTAATCCATTCTCCTCGCTCGGCTTCAAAGTCTGCAACCTTTTCCAACTCTTGCTCCTTGATGGCCAATTTGGTTTCCAGTGTTTCGAGCTTTTCTTTCAACTCCGCGATTTCCTCTGCTTGCGCTTTCATGCGGTCTCTGTCCTCGGCGCTCGTGGCTTTGCTAAAGCGATCGCTCATCCCACGCGACACATGATCCAAGGCGAAAGCGTCCTCGTCGTCCTCGGCGTCGTCGTCCTCGACCATCGTGCTCTTATTGGGGACAATGGTGTTGCTGGCGAACTGTTTCGGTAATGGTCTGCCCAGAGATGCCGCTTCGCTCGGCCTGCGCACACCTGGAGGCATGCCACCGTTGGGACCGTACGGCGCGCCACTCGAGCCCAGTCGAGGGGGCGGGGCGTTGCCACCTCGTCCCATCATGCCAGGCATGCCAGGCCCGGGGGGTTGTCCATAGCTGGATCCCGGAGGCCGCATGCCTCCTATTGTGGGTGCGTGACTCCTGCCGCTCACGTTGCTCGAGCTGCTCAACGGCCTTGAGAAATCTCCGCCAGCAAAGCGCGGTATTCGTCGTTCCAGCTCGTAGAACACGTCGGTGGCCAGCTGCCTGAATCGTTCCGTCGGGAGCGTGCTCAGCTTCTGCCGCGCCTGATTGCGCTTAGGGTGGAAGTTCTGCTTCGGCAGGAGGAAGCGCGGTACGTTGTCCACTCGCTGGAGGCGCTCGTCCTCGCGTCGGACCAGCTCGTCGAAGACATCGGTGCTCAGCTCCATGAACTGCGTCACGCTCAAACGCAACAGCTTGTCCCGCGCTCTATTCGGTCTCAGATTGCCCTTTTCATCCTGCACACTCTCGGCCAGATACACGCGCAGGGCGCCATAGTGGCGGGCCAGCGCGTCCTCGCTGTTGGGAGCAATCTGGCTGCGACTGCTGTCGCGGTTGGGCGGGCGCTGGAGACCCATGCGGCCATCGCTGGACATGCCGATGGAGCTAGCGGACGACGGCGGTCGAATGCTCGAACCACTCACCGACGGGCGGGAGGTGTCGGTGGAGCCGCTGGGGTGTTGCGACGACGGCGGCGAGGACTGCAGCGGGCGGGCAGCGCCATAGGGTCCTCCGTTCCCGTAGGGCACGTCGTTGGGCGTGCCGGTGGCCTTTGCGCCCAGACTGCCGTATTGGCCGACGAACGACGAGTCGTTGCTGCTCATTGAGAGCGGAGAGCGCTGCATGGCAGGAGCGACTGTCCGTCCCACTCGCCTTCGTTCCTTCTCCTCTCCTGCTGCTCTCTTTTGCGAAGCCGCGGCTCAGGGGAGTATGGCCGGCGTAGTGAAGACCATGCGAGGAGGCAGTGCGGTGGTGGGCTCTGCTACGCAATGGTATAACCGGCTTCGATCTTCGCCGGCGATGGGCGTGGACCTGGCCTCGACGCAAGGGCGGGCGGGAGATCACGATCTCGGGTTGGCCGTGCAGCGATCGCGTCCGAGTGATGCTTTTGTACTCGTCTTCGAAATTGGAGAAGAACGTACGGTATCCTACTTTCGCAGCGGTAGAGACAGTAGTCGGTCAGGGAGGGGTCTAGTGGTGTCGCATCGGCCGGATAGAATAGTCTGGCGGAGATCGTGGAGACGCAATACGAGGTAATCTAGAACGATTGTTTTATGCTAGTCGATTGAGAAGAACTACAACAACAAGAATCATCCATTCAAACAATAACAGCGTCTGCGCCGGTCACAGGACACGACCTGTGGTTGGAGCCCCTTATGCGGCGGATGTGTCGACTCCACCAAGCCTCTTTCTTCGACGCTCAGCGCCCGACCAATCGACCATTCATCGCCCGCGCTTCGACCAAAGATCTGCAGGAACAAATCCTCTAGCGCGGCTGCCTCCGACCCGACTCGTGAAATCTCCGCTCAAACGTTTTACCACGTCTTCTTCCTTTCGGCTATGCGAGCACTCGGAACAATGCATTGTGAGTGCTGTAATTGCACAGCGAGACAGACTTGTACTCTGGTTGTACGACAGCCTTGGTCGACTCCGGCCTTGTCCGGCGAAGCGTGGCACCGCAGCATCCTGGCGACGGTCTGGATCGCACAATAATATCCCGCCGACAAGGGTGCTGCTTATATAACCGCCGATAGACGCGTGGTCACGAACATTACGCGAACCCGAAGTCTGCTGCACGGTAGAAGCTGAACAGAAGACAGCAGTCAGAGGCTTGTCATAACGGCTTGGCAAAGGCGTATCGATAGATCAGATCGTTTCTATCCATCCTTGCAGACTGTCCTGTCACACTGTCAAAGAGAAGCTGAAACGATCACCATCTCACAGACATTACACACTACGGTCGACCCATGTACGTCGACCGACGACCATCCTCATCCCGGCACGGCCACCATGACTAAGAGCAGCAGAACACAGCGTCATGGCCGACAACACCATCTTGGACGTTGACAAAACGGTAACGGCCTCCCCAACTCGCACAACGGAACCACAGCGTATCAACAGTGAAGCCAAAGAGAAACCAAGAACCGAAACACCGCAGCAGCAGCAACTTCCCTTCTGGAATATCAACATCCCCCCCTCGCAGCACACACCTACCTGCCCTCCGTACCTCCTCTACGCCCTCGACAACGCCAAAGACCAAGCCATTCTCTGCACTCCCGACGCCCTCTATCGACGCCAGACATGGCCCGAAGTCTGCTCGTTCGTCGAGTCGAATCGTCTAGATCTCTTCCAGCGCGTACCCAGTGAATTGCGGCTGTACAGAGAATTCTGTGCTGAGTTGATTGAGACGTATGGAAGTGTAATGGAGTTTGTTGTGAAGAAGCGGCTGGGATGGAGGGATCTTGTCGTGAGAGGGTTGCCTTTCACGAATCCTGGTAAGCGTGTTCCTCTGCTACTCATATTCTATCCTATCAGTGCCAGTACGTCCCGACCAACTTACGCTTCTTTGTCTGGTTTACAGACGACTACAAAATCCTCCACAACGACTGGCCGTACGGCGTCGACACACGCATCATTCATCTGGTTGTCTGGACGAAGTTCTCTCTCCCTTCTGATCCGCAGTCTGGCCATCTTTTGCCGGGAACACGGGAGGTGATCCAGGAGTTCGTTGATGGAACCTTTGGACGGAATGAGGACGAGGGGGAGAAGAAAGTTGTGTGGTTTGTGAATCCGGCGAGCTTGAAGTCGATTCATGCGATTGAGCATTTCCATGTCATGTTGTCTGACCCGGATGCCGAGGTGGTGGAGAGTTTGACGCGAGGGGATGTGCCGTGGAGGGATGTGGTGAAGAGGGGGAGAGATGTTGAGGCGGATGTGTGAGAGTAGATCTGATATCTTGACTCCCGAATCGTGTCGATACATTACAATAGATCTAGCAGATTTCGTTGCGCTGTGTTGGTATCATCTTTTCACCCCACGCGCATCAATCCATCTGTCGATGAGCCTGCTGGCGACAAGCAAGCATGGTGTGCTGTCAACGCAAGTGCTTACGTGTACGCAGAGCAATTGTCATGACCAAGCCCTGTATCGTACGACTCTGCATTGCCTGATCATTGATTGCGCCACTATCTACGCATGCCTTTTGCATGCATAGAGGCCGGACTCTGTTCTCGCAGGAGCAGCTGCACAGATAGCAGTAGGAATAGTATACGGAGGTGAAGTTGAACTCGATGCGGCGAAAGAGAAGAAGAACAAACTTCGACCAGCCTCATTTCGATCGTCTCCGGCCTACGGACAGCTAGGTTCTAGCACTTCCTTGCCCTTTGATTGGCGCGCGTGCAAAATGCATCGCAGAAGCTGTGGAATTTCGCAACAAGGCCGGTCTTCCAACGAAAATCTTGGTTTTGCGTTTCACCGCTTGGATGAAGTGTAGTGCGACAGGCGGGCGAGTTATCTCTTTCTTAGCTAGAATTAGCACTAGTCGAGCGGGAATGCTGCTGTTGTGGAAAGAAAAGGTTGAGATGGACCGTGAGCAGCAAGACCGTTTTGTGCTGCATAATTCACACTTGACACTGATATTATTCTCGACTTCTTTGTTCTTGTTGTTCCATCAGTAGAAGTTCTGGTGAAGCAAGTGCGTGACGTCGACGTGCAGTGGAACCACGGAATTTTGTTGCCTGTCGAACAATAAACAGGGGCAGCAGAAGGTGGTTCGACATTGAATTTCTACTATTGCAATCGCGAAATTGAGACACCTCTACGCCGCACAGCTGCGGGAGTTTCTGGTGCGCGGAGTAGAGCTGAAGCAGGACGGACAAACAAGCAAATACGGAAGGAAGAGAAAAGTGAAAGAGATCGGGAAGGAGCAATGGAATAGACATCGACAGACCGTCGCCAAACACCACCACCGCCGCCGCCACTACCACCGTCGCCGCCGAATAGCAATACAACCTCCTTCTCACGAACCTCCGGAGAGCTTCAACATGCTCGGCAACCTCATCCCGACGCGCTGGCGTCGCAACCACGACATCACCGACCCCAACACGCCTGGCAAGTACAATGCCGCCATCACGCCGTACCTGCAGACCGTGTCCACCAAGGCCTGCACCCACCCCGTCCGCACCATTGCGCTCGTCGCCGTGCTCGGCAGCGCCTTCTACGTCAACTTGCTCGAAACGGGCTTCTTCCGCCCGCAGACCGCGGCCACCACCAAGGTCGACTTCCAGACGCTGTCGGCCGGCGCGAGGAGACTGCATCTAGGCCCAGACTCTGCGTGGAAGTGGCAGCTGGAGGAGAATGGAAGCAAGAAACAGCATCGCGAAGGCGAGAAGGAAATGGCGCTCGTCACGCTGGCCTTTTTGGACGCTGGCAGCAACTCGCAGAACGCTGTGCCGCCTCCGCAGGATTTTGACATTGAGGGCGTGGACCTCAATATTGTGCCTTCGAGCGAGAACATCCTGTCCGGCCTGTCGTCGGACGGCACCCTGGTGTTTTCACTGCCGCTCGAGCAAGCAGCACCGTTTCTTGAGCACTCGCGCGAGATCGCGGGAGATGGAGGCTGGGGCGTGGACCCGAATGCTCCCAACGACGATGAAGGCGAGCAAAAAAAGTGGCTCATGACCATTTCCAAGACTCCTGCTGCTTCGGGCGGAGGCATGATCGAGTGGGCGGAAACATCGTGGAATGCATTTCTGGATCTGCTGAGGAACGCAGAGACGCTGGACATCATCATCATGGCTCTGGGCTACATCTCCATGTACCTCACCTTCATCAGTCTGTTCTTGAGCATGCGCAGACTCGGCTCGAACTTCTGGCTTGGTACCACCACGCTCTTCTCCTCGTCCTTTGCGTTCCTGTTCGGCTTGTTGGTCACACTCAAGCTTGGAGTGCCAGAGAATGTCGTTCTGCTGTCGGAAGGCATCCCATTCCTGGTCGTCACGGTGGGATTCGAGAAACCCATTATGCTCACCCAGGCGGTGCTGTCCGCATCGGTACAGGCCAAGAACAGCAACGGCAACGGCGAGGGTCTCACCATTCAGAACGCTGTCCAGCAGGCAGTGCGCGAACGTGGGTTCGAGATTGTCCGCGACTATGCCATTGAGATTGCCATTCTATGTGCCGGTGCTGCTTCGGGAATTCAGGGAGGTCTGCGCCAGTTTTGCTTTTTGGCTGCATGGACCTTGTTCTTTGACTGCATCTTGCTCTTCACCTTCTACACATCGATCCTGACCATCAAGCTCGAAATCAACCGTATCAAGCGCCATGTCACGCTCCGCAAGGCACTCGAGGAAGATGGCGTGAGCCGCAGAGTTGCGGAGAAAGTGGCTTCGAGCAACGAATGGCCTACCGGAGACAGCATTGGACAGGTCGGAGACAATTGGATCAACATTTTTGGCAGAAAGGCCCGCGACAGCAGTATTCCGCGGTTCAAGGTGCTCATGGTCACCGGTTTCATTGTGATCAACGTCGCCAACTTGTGCACAATGCCATTCCGAGGCCATCGCCACAACACGCCCGTCACCACGGCAGGACTTTCAAGTGTGGTCACTTCGCCTCCCTTGGATCCTTTCAAAGTTGCAGGAAACGGCTTGGACTTCTTGTACCAGGAGGCATTCCAGGCTAAGCAGCCACTTTCTGTGACGGTTTTAAACCCGATCAAGTACGAACTGCAGTACCCATCTGTGCATTACGCCCTTCCTGGATCAGAGGACTGGACTAGCATCAACGGAGACTTGCCGCAAGGCCTTTTCCATGCGCTTGGTGGCCGTGTGGTCGAAAGTCTGTTGAAGAGCTTCGAGGACCCGGTCCTCAGCAAGTGGGTCATCTCGCTACTGGCAATCAGCTTGGTTTTGAATGGTTACCTGTTTAACGCAGCACGATGGACAATCAAGGAGCCAGGACAGGACGACACATCTGGACCTGCGACAGACGCACCAAAAACGAACGGCCATGTGCCACCGCCCATCAAGACGCACAAGCTCGTAGAAGATCTGCCTCCGCCAGTGTCGCCTACTGCACTCGACGGCTCGCGAAAGAGGACCCGAGAGGAATGTGAAGCTATGGTGGTTGCCAAGCAGGCTCCACAACTTGACGACGCAGAATTGATAGATCTCGCTGTACGTGGCAAGATCCCCGGGTACGCATTAGAGAAGACGCTGGAAGATAAGACACGTGCTGTCAAGATCAGAAGGGCTTTGATCTCGCGCACGCCTGCCACCGCCGATTTGACGTCTAAGCTGGAGCGATCTTTGCTCCCGTACGAGAACTTTGACTATGACCGTGTGCATGGCGCGTGCTGTGAGAACGTCGTAGGCTATCTTCCTCTGCCACTTGGCGTGGCTGGACCTATGACCATCGACGGCAAGAGTTACTTCCTCCCAATGGCGACGACTGAAGGTGTGCTTGTTGCCAGCACGAGTCGAGGTGCCAAGGCCATCAACGCAGGCGGTGGTGCTGTCACTGTTCTGACTGGAGATGGCATGACCCGTGGACCTTGCATCGGGTTTGAGACTCTCACACGTGCAGCCGCTGCCAAAGTGTGGCTCGACAGCCCTGAAGGGCAGAAGGTGATGAAAGATGCGTTCAACTCGACGTCTCGCTTCGCTCGACTACAATCGCTCAAGACATCGATCGCGGGCACGTATGTCTATGTCCGCTTCAAGACCACCACCGGTGATGCCATGGGCATGAACATGATTTCCAAGGGTGTGGAAAAGGCACTCAGCGTCATGTCTACAGAAGCTGGCTTCAGTGACATGGCAATCATCTCTGTCTCTGGTAACTTCTGCACAGACAAGAAGCCTGCTGCCATCAACTGGATCGATGGTCGAGGCAAGTCTGTCGTCGCCGAGGCTATCATCCCCGGCGAAGTTGTGCGGACTGTGCTGAAGTCGAATGTTGATGCACTTGTGGAGTTGAACATTGCCAAAAACTTGATTGGTTCTGCCATGGCTGGAAGCATCGGTGGATTCAACGCACACGCGGCCAACATCGTGACAGCAATCTTCCTGGCCACCGGACAGGATCCGGCACAGAATGTGGAGAGCAGTAATTGCATTACGGTGATGAAGAAGTAAGTCGGATTGAATTTTGTTTCTTCTCAACACACAGCGACAAATGCTAATATTTGGCAGCTTGAACGGTAATTTGCAGATTTCCGTCTCCATGCCGTCCATCGAAGTCGGAACCATCGGAGGAGGCACTGTCCTCGAGCCTCAAGCCGCAATGCTGGATCTCTTGGGCGTGAGAGGTGCTCACCCTACCACTCCAGGTGCCAATGCTCAACAACTCGCTCGAGTCATCGCTGCCGGTGTACTTGCAGGCGAGCTATCGCTCTGTTCAGCTCTAGCCGCAGGGCACTTGGTGAAAGCGCACATGGCCCATAACCGCTCAGCAGCACCAAGTGCGCAGCCCTCACGGGCACCCAGTCCACAGCGTGTTCCTGCCGGTCTCTCCATGACGCGAATCGCGGACCAAGCGAAGAGGTGACAGGTTGGAGCACGCGTAACCATGCCGCTGTGTAGATAGGAGAAGATTGGTTTCGAGGTGCGCTTAGCCTCAAGTATAGATAGCTTCAGTGCCGCGAGACGGCTCGATTACGGTAGCAACATGAGACAGGATTAGCATTGATTAGCTTTGTAGATATTCTTACCGCTGTGCTTAGGAGTTGTTTCCGCGGTGAACTGGCACTCTACTGTATTCTTACTGCTGACGTGTAGTCCAGTTTGACTAATTCAGACCTCTCATACAAAAGCAAAGAAAGTTGTCGAGGTGTCACTGGGCATGTAGTAGCGCTTTTTCTCTCCAGCATGTGTCAAGTGAAAGAGAGTACAACGTGCAGAAATCTCTCTTGCACATTTAAAAAATGACTAGTGAAAAAAAAGCTCTCTTTTTGCCCCCTCAGACTCATCGCGGTTTGACTTGTACAAATCTCTCCTTTTCCTGTCTGTCTACCGATTTATCTTACGCACGCTGACAGTCATGTCTCACGACTGACGTGTCCTCCATCATACTTGTCGTAAAGTTACAAGGGCCATTACATTTTCCCCGAGGATCGAGGGACATGTACGAACGCTCTACTCTGCTGATTTTAGATGGTTTTGATTTGTGTCCTGTCCTATTGATCAACAGTACTGTTTCCATTATTTGTCGCCGCTCGGTAGATTGTTTCCTACTCCCTCTTCCTGACCCGAGTGATGTGTTTCTAACAATGTCGCGTGGTCATCAGCAGCAGCAGAAGCAGCATCTCTCCTGACAATCTCATGCTCAAAGGGCTTCCGCGCATATACTAGTCGTCTGTACAAACGTGCCAAATCTCGTTAGTATAGAAGAGCGCACCTTAAACAGACAGACAAACGGACAGGGCAAAGTCTTACACTTCATGGTAAACGTGCTTCTTCCGATCTCTCAACGCCTTGCGAATCTCAACTAGCCATTCTTGAACTTCGGCTGCGGACCACTGGGAGTAGCAGAAGAATGCCTTTGTTAGCTTTTGTGCAATGAATCTCCAAGAAAAGAACCAAACAGCGAAAAAAGAAGATTTCCAAAAGCAAAGTGTAGAAAGATCTGAAAAACAAACTCACCCCCAGAACCCTCGTGTACGGCGCAATGACCCACCCTTCCATTCCCTCTTCCCAGTTCAGCAGGTTCCAGCGCCCGATTTCCTTTAATCGCGGATCCGAGCTCCAGGGTCCAATGGGCCATTTGAAGCGGCGTTCGACGACGTCGACGAAGCCTGCATCGGCGATATGCCCGGCCATGGTTTCGGCGATTTCGAAAGTTTTGTTGATGCGGCGGCCGCATTCGATTCCGTAGCGGGACCTGGACAGGTAATGTTAGTTGTTTTGATTGGTTGGTGAGAGGGAAGGGGAAAGAGGGAGAGAGCGATACCACCTCGCCAACGTCGAATTCGGACTCAACGCTCCATCGACTCCTCGATTCTGTATACTCCATTCCACCTGCTCCAGCCACCCACCCGGCTCCAGATGCTCGTAGCATTGCTTGTAGAGAAACGGCCAGTCGGAAATACTCCCAAACAAGCCGCGGATGTGCACGAAATCGAAGTGGTTGGGCGGGTAGACCCATTCGGACATGCAGTCGTCGATTTCGAAGCGGCAGTTGTCGGGTTGCATGCCGGGCTGCACGGGCGAAAGGTCGGTGCCGATGACGGTGGCGGAGGGGAAGCGGTCGGCGATGTCTGTGGCCCAGATTCCAGTGCCTGTGCCAATGTCGAGGATGCGGGAGGGGGAGGTGATGGGGGCGAGGTAGAGTTTGTCGCGGAGGGTCATGAGACAGAGGTGGTGTCTGATGTATTTATTAGGTCGTGATGTGTACATGATGGGCAAGAGGGTACTGTACACTATCGCTTCGTGGTTGTTTTGCTTCTCGTCATTGCTGGGAAAATTGTTATTGGCAACTCGTTTGGTCATTGCGGCTGGATGCGAGCTCACGGCTGCCAGTATTCTCCGTCTCCTGATAATTGTCAGCGTTCAAACTCTACTGATCGATATCGATACTGGGCCATACGCACGATATGCATGATAGGTCCTGCCATTCTCATGTCGATACATGGTCGTCGTCGTCGCCAATGTCCGTCCGCTAAAGCAATCCTCAGCAATCCGACCCATGACAAAAGAACTCTGTATCGAATCGCAAGACTAACGACATGCAGCTTTCACCCTCGTCTCCATATCGTTCGCCCGAATACGCAGAGTAATGGTCGTCCTTTGTTGAATGTCTCAGTGGTCTATATCTTCAAACATGGCCGAGAGAGCCTACAATGGGGATTTGGTCAGACAGCGGCATCTTGACACACTTCAATACACCACAACACCTCGCAATCGTGTGACAATGGCTTGACGTGTGGCTCTTCCCCAGAAAGCGGCGATGACCAGACCGTCGGTGCCCAAACCTCCGAAATGGTATCGTGACAAGAGGCGTGAAGAAAGAGATCGATGCAATCGACCCGGCGATACGGTCCAGGTGTGCAGTAGTAGCTAGCAGCAAGAAAATCAGAGCTCCAGAAAAGCGGGAGGTCGGTACTTGCACCCGGGGTGCAGGGAAGAAACGAGACAGCAGTTCGCGCCACAGCCCGTCGTGTGCTGGCCGGTCGTCCTAGCAAGGGTGGTGCAGAGAGAGGCACGTCGACTTTTTTAATTATCATTGGCAATCCTCGGGGATATTTTATGGCACAAGTCTTGATATCAACGGCCGGGCCTCGAAACAATGTCTTGATGGATCCAAACTTGCAACACCGTATCGCCAGTGTGCCGGTACACGTGGTTGCAAAAGTGAAAATCGAACGTCTTTTATTGATTATCCGAATGCAAGTCGATGATGAGGTGAGAGCTGCATCCGATCAGCCAGCAGACCTTTGGGCAAGAATGCACTTGATCTGATACAAGCCACATTGAATACTTCTCGCCAAATAGAGCCGCAAGTAGTTCTACAACTCCTCGAGAATTGCGGCCGACGATACTTGGCTTCAGATGTGGAAAACTTCGGCAATGCAGGCAAACGAGCAAGGAGCCAACGATGTGGCCCAGCCCGTTGGCGGACGAAGATATGCAGCTAGAACTGCACCTGGGTGACCCGCTGCGTGTTGCATGTACATTCGTACTTTTGTGTAACATGATCAACACAGACTGCATCAGATTGATATCAGTAATCAGCATGCAAGTGGTGTGAGAGATGGACGAGGGTTCGTCGCACAGCATCGCGGAGACTCCTGTACACCTTTCTTGTGTATCTTGACATCGTCCCGCCGGAAGATGACTTGCTCCTCGGGCGCTTGACCGCTTCCAGATGCCGGCGCGCATTGAACCCGCACTTCGCGTCGTCGATGGAGGATCTCGACCTGGCGGGCACAGTCGAGTGTGAGACAAGTCATGTTGCTGTCTGTTGTATGTATCTGGGGTTGTTGTAGCCGAGTGATGGATGTCCGCAGGAGGATGCTATAGTATAGTATCTACCTTGGTATCTATTATCCAGCATGCCACCAAGACCACGGCCTGCACGACGCACAAGTGCTTCCACCGGCTGGCGGCATCGTACCTCCTCTATGCATGCAGACTGTACACCACGTACAGCACACACAACCCTTTCCAACAGTTCTTTCCTGGTCATCCGACTCTGCAGTAGTGGTGAGTCCTCCCAAAAACACCCAAAAAGTCCCATGTCGCTGAGCTGTTCACCGCCCTTTTGGTACCACTCCGCGCACGAAGACACCATGCAAATTCCCCGCC
Source organism: Septoria petroselini (assembly GCA_022559915.2). Taxonomy (NCBI): domain Eukaryota; kingdom Fungi; phylum Ascomycota; class Dothideomycetes; order Mycosphaerellales; family Mycosphaerellaceae; genus Septoria; species Septoria petroselini. The sequence goes on from JAFJTQ020000008.1 coordinate 548,903, forward strand.
CCGGTTAAAGTGATGCTTTTCGAGACCAAGCCTGAAACTTTGGCGCTCCAATCTCTATAGTGTGGTTTTGCACAAAAGCCCCATACGTGATGCAGTGCTGCGTGGCAGCCCCTCCTCGTATTGCTATTCCAACAAGTCCTTCCGCCCACGGCTGACACGTATCTATGGATGTCCTGGGGGCCTTCTCGGCTCTTCCTCCACCACCGGCGAGGGTGATCGAACGGTGCCGCTTCGCAGCGCCTCCATTTGTGGCCTCATGTCGGTGCCCGAGTCCTTTCCTCCGAGCACAGTCGAAATCTGCGCGTGCGGGATTGCTGATTTTGGCGATAATGATAGCGCGCTCTGGAAGTCGCTTTCGGGCGCCGGCTGTATGCTGCGGGCGAGCTCGTCCTCATCGCTACTGGTTGGCGTGTCCTCATCCTGGCCCGTCCGCACACGGGCCGCGCTGCTGTCCATGCTCTCACGTCGCAGTCGATCGGCCTTCTCCTTGAGCACCTTGGCTTCTTCTGCAGCGCGTTGTGCTCGGACCTGTTTGCGCCACATGCTCGCATAGCGTCCTCGTGCTGCGAGGAGCTCGTGGTGTGTGCCACGCTCTGCAACTTTGCCTTGGTGCAGGACCAAAATCTGCTCACACATGGTGATGGTGCTGAGACGATGCGCAATGACCAACATTGTTCGTCCCTGAGCTAGTGTCTTCAAGGCTCCTTGAATGTGCTCCTCGGTCTCGGTATCGAGGGCCGCCGTCGCTTCGTCTAGGAGAATGATGCGCGGGTCTTTGATGATGGTCCGCGCGATTGCGACACGCTGCTTCTCGCCGCCTGACAGTCGTAGCCCGCGCTCGCCGACCTTGGTGTCGTATTGATCAGGGAAGCCCATGATCTTGTCATGGATACTGGCAGCTCGGCATGCCTCGTACACCTCCTCGTCGGTTGCGTCCTGCCGCGCATATTTGAGGTTGTACATGAGTGACTCATTGAAGAGCACTGTGTCTTGTGGCACAACGCCAATGTGCTTTCGTAGGCTGTCAATGGTGATGCCCTCCACGTCTCGGCCGTCGATCTGGATACTGCCCTTTTGCGTGTTGTAAAAGCGGAAGAGCAGGCGGAACACAGTGGACTTGCCACCGCCAGATTCTCCCACCAGCGCAGTCGTGGTGCCTGGTTTGCAGGTAAAGTCCAGTCCCTGCAATGCAGGTTTGCGATCATCGTACGAGAAGTGCACGTCGTTGTAGCGGATTTCGCCTTCGCAAAGGGGCAAGGTCTTTACCCCGGGCTTGTCCACCACCGTAGGCTGCTCTTTGAAGAGTTCTAGCAAGCGCTCCGAATTAATCATATTGTTCTGTATCATACGATAGAACGTGCCAAAGAAGTTCAGCGGTCCTTGCAACTGCGTCATGTAGGTGACGAGCAGAACGAACTTGCCGACCCCGAGAATGCCGGTCGTGACTTGGTATGCTGCAATGAAACTGGCGACGATCAGACCAAACATGAAGACCAAGTTCTGGATCGTGTTCATTAGTGCAAGCGAGAACGTGACCTGGTATTCCGCCTTTTGGTACTTCTCCACAGCTTCGCGGTAGCGGTTGAACTCGTATGCTTCAGCATTGAAGTACTTGACCGTCTCGTACGACATCATTGAGTCATTCTTGACCGCGTCTTCCTCTCTGCTGGCGTTGGTGGCCTCGCGGCGGATATCGGCACGCCATGCAGCCATGCGGATGGTGATGTAGATGTACCAAAAGGTCACTACCACAATCACCAGGGCATAGTAGGCATCGAACTGGACGAGGAACACGACGAATGCGGCGCCCAGATCAATGAGCATCGGAAGCACATTGAATGTGACAGACTCCAAAAACGTGTTGAGCGACGCACCCTTGCCCAAGGCCGACAGGACCTCGCCCGTCTTCTTCCCGAGGTGGAACTCCAAGCTGAGGTTGTGCACGTGCTCGAAAGCCGCCACTGACAGTTCCCGATAGGAGTACTGCTCAATCGGAATCCACAGGACTTGCCGGGCTGCGCCAAGGAGACCGTTGCCTCCTTGAAACAGGCGAAAGGCAATGTACATACCTATCGGGAGCCACGGCATATATGCGTTTTTTTCGGCGAGAAGTTCAGTAATGTGACCCAGCTGGATGGGTACCAGGATCTGGATGCCACGCTGCAAAAAGACAATGATGAAGCAGATGATGAAGTTGATCTGCAGCTTGCGATCTTTCGCTGGCCAGATGTATGGCACGAACACGGCGTACGCGCGGAGATATTCCCACCAGTTGCGTGAAGGCGCTTGCTTTGGCTTCTCCCAGCCCGCTGGTGCTTCCTCGTGGTGGCCACGTCCATGCCCGGTGGTACCAGGTCCGCGCACCTTGCCATTAGTGGCGCCATACGCGTGGGTGGACCCGTTGACTGCGCCATTCTCCGCATGACCATTTGAGAGCAGGGCCGTGGTTTCTTCCGTGTTCAGCGCGAGTCCGGATGTCTTGTCCTTTCCCGAGCGAATTCCGTGTAGAAAGACAAACAATACGTAAAAGGCGACCAGAGCGAGCAGAAGAAAGACACGCACAATGTCAATCGTCACCTCGGTGATCTCCCATTCCGACATCTCCCGGCGAAGGTCGCCGCCACGAGGATGCCCCGCCTTGCGCTCGCGGTGCTCCGAGGTGTAGAGGGCAAAGGAAGCTCCCAGCAGGACAATCTCCATCAGCAGTGCGGCGGTCCAGGTCACAAAGTGCGCTATGGTGGGTGACGGCTTGGAATCAATCATGTGAATGACGAGCAAGATGTAGACCATGAATGAGCCCACCAGATAGATCTGTCTGGTCAGTACGTGCTGGCATTGACGGCGGTGCGCTCTTCCACTTACCGTAGGTGCTTGGCCGCACCACCAGCCCTCATTGCGTGCCGATAGGGCATGGATGATGACGACCAAGATGTTTGCACTCAGGGCGAGGATCACACCGACCGACAACCACTCGAACAGCAGCTTTCGCGGCCGGGCAAAGTCGAGGTCGAGTGTGAGGTCCGCCGCCTTGCGGGTGGCATTGTTCTTCTTCTTGGGCAGCGGCTTGCCACCCGGTCCCAGCTGTTCGGGTTGTTGTTCCTGTTCGTCGCCCTCGCCACGAGCGATTACGACGCTGCGGACGGTGAATGTGGTGAGGTAGAGCACCAGCAGGATGATAGGGTATGCGATCTGCAGGTAGTTTAGGATGGCCTGGGCGGTGGGATTCGACACCCAGGGCGATGCCATGGTGGGTAGGTGATCGAGGGTGTCTGGCGTCTCGCGGGCAGTCGGGACAGCAGGAGCAGAGCGAGCTCTTGCCTGTTTCGTGCGCAGCAGCAGCAACTGAGGAAGGAGTAAGACCGCCCCCCAGATAGAACTATCGCCGGTCACCACGCCGCAGACCGACCGTGATCAGTGACCCGTGACCCGTGACGCGGCGAGAATAGGTGTGGAGGCGGTGGTGGTAGCGACTGTGGCGGCACTGTGTTCTCCCGTCGTCAGTGGCGAGGAAGGTGCAGTGCAGTGAGAGTTAGTCGGTCAGAAGAGGGAAAGCGATCGTCAGTCCGGAGGGCGAGGTTCACGCTCCAGCATGGTCGGCTTCCCGGCGAGCAGCAGCAGAGCAGAAGAATCAGCAGCAGAATCAGCAGCAGCAGCAGCAGCAGCAGCAGGCAGCGTGCATGGCCGTGGTGAGAAAGAGCGCAACATGTGTACTCTGCCGCCGTTAGTCTCGCAGCTAACCATTCTGACGCTGGTTTCCTCGATCAGAGGCTAGAACGCAAGCGGCGCTGCGGGCTGGTTTCCTACTCGCCGATCCGCTTTCATCACGCGCCCGGATCCATGTGCCACACGACACGCTGATGCCGGCAATGAGGACACCACACCTGCCCAGCCTGCCCTCTCGATAGGTACATAATACATCATGTAGCGTCGGCGTGGTCAATTTCAATGGGATGTGAGAGGTTGCTTGCGTGCACTGTACCGGTTGCTGCACATGCGGTGCCATCTGAGATGATCACATTGTCACGGCGGATGTGTGCTGGTGCTCCCTGCGACCGCCGCGGTGAGCGCTGGACAGCAGGCGACGGCGTGAACACAGCCGCGACGTCCATGTCGACCCCGCTGAGGACCTGCATCAGGCGCTGGATGTCATGCAGACGTCCTACTTTGCCCTTTGGCGGGGGCTTCTGGCCGACTGCCATCGACTGGACGGCGGCAGTGATCAACACACACATTGCTGCGAGTCCCACGGCGCTAAGCAAGGCACTCGATGCAGGTACGGATGCACGCCATTGTAGAGAGAACGACGTGAACCGCCACTCTGCCCAGTCGGCCGCCTACTACTTTGGCGAGGACGACGAGGCCTTTGACGATATGCTCTACATAGCCTTTGGGTCGTGCTGGCGTGGACGTTTCCTGCGCCTGCATTTGCGTCGACATCGCCACCAGCCCTGGCATGGCGTGCAGTGCATCCCCGCCCGAGCGCATATCTTCTATGACCTGGTAAGTCGTGGTTGGGACGGGACGCTCGGTGGTGGTGGCGGCATGCTATGGAATCCCGCCCTGGAGCCATATAAGAACGCCGTCACCAACCACCTCTGGATCTCTGCCTCCGTGGCCATGTACCTGCACTTTCCCGGTATACTGCGTCTTCGTGTCTCACAACACGTGTGGCGATTCGTGCTGACGTGGTCCTTCCTAGGTGTAGGTGAGATGTAATAATAACAATTCGTCTCTGTTGGTGGCCAGGATGTTGACAACTTGACACGCAGGGTCTGGGCCAGAGCCTCACCAGACCCACTTCCTTGAAGCAGCCGTGCTGACATGACCAATGCGCAGGGGCTCCTTGTGGACGGGTTCCATCTTTCCGGACTCAATTGGAACGGCGCTACGTGGGAGATGGCCGAAACAAAATGGTCTATACAGTACTGTACCTACAAACAGGGCATCATCCGGAACGGCTTGCGTGGGCTTTGAGAATGTGTCCAAGACGGCCATCAACCTCCGCAGCAATGTTTTACAAGCAACCAGGCGGATCGCCGATCAGGGAGTTCCAACCTCAACGTTCGAATGGGCAAGCCTAGGTCGTGCCGGGGTCCTGGAAGACCACGACTCCCCGTCGCTGTCACGAATACTAAACGTGCAAGGGCATCGCCTTTTGCAGTACTGTACCACCTCGGGCTATTCTGTGAATCCTTGCCAAGCAGCTGGCTGCACTGCACGATAGGAGTTGTCACGATAACGCTCCGTGGATCGCGCATAATGCTCGGCCCGCTGCGGCAAACCGGGATGCCGAAGGGCGAAATGGTGGGTGGCGGTCAGCTTCATCAGCTTCAACTTCACACAACTTCCAGTGGCACTTTGGCGGCTGCAGAGCTCCCACATGGTGCGACTGATTACCGCAATAACACTTCACACCTGCTCACCTGGCCATGGCTATCAGTGTTGACACTGCACCGCGCCGCGTCATAACCCCGTTCGCGTCACATCCACGTGGCCGCGACACAGCGCAGCAGCCTCTTGACGCGAGAAACAATGCATCCGCGCTGCGTGACTGGATTGAATGCGGACGTGGCCGAACAGTAGAGACACAAAGTGGCGGGATCGCAGTACTCGGAACGCTGTGGCAGTTGATGAGTCGCACATGATTCGAGGAGCCATTACTTGACGAAAAGGCTTCATCGCACTGTGACATGCGCAAAGAGTATTTCGCGTTTTGCACTGATCAGACGACAGCCGATGACCAGTAATGAGTGCCGCACCGCACCACTGCCTTGACTGTCTGGTGTGTTGAGACATTTCCAGTCGACGAAACGTCATTGCCAGCCAAGATATGGTCCACGGTCATCGAAACTCACTTTTGGCCGAGACCAAAGCTTCAACTACTAACATCTCAAAGAAATGCGCGCAGTTTCCAGCTGTCTCGCAGGAAGGTCATGTCACCGCCGATATCGATGCTGCACTCCGATGCTAGACGAAGCAGACTTTCTAGGCATGTACTGCGGTCGTCACCACGACGATCCTTCACGCACCTGCAGGCATTTCGGAACCATCAAGAGCTTCAAGCAATAACCGAACAAGGAGCTTGATCAACAACACCTCTCAAACGAATGCCGCCTACACGGCCATAACATGTTGATTTCCAACTCCGACAACAACATGGAGGTCTCGAAGTTTATCAGTGCCGGATAGCCCGTCTTCAGCTTGATCCCTAGCTATTGTAGGGATGACGCGAGGGTCGAAGCAAGAATGATGTCCGCAATCGGACACTCACACACCATATAAACGCCAGTGTAGCAGTCACTGTTGCGTCGAGCATCTGCCGCAACCATGGCCACCAACAGCGACGAACAGCACACGTCGGCTTTCCGTGAACTTGACGCCTTGTTCAGCCTTCGATCCATTGCAATCGAGGCTGCGCATCTCGTTCCTCACATCAAGCCCGACTCTCGAATCATCGACGTAGGCTGTGGCATTGGCTCGATGACTCTCGATCTGGCACGTCGAGCTCCTCAAGGCTACGTCCTAGGTGTTGACTTCAGTGCCGGTAGGGCGACAACGTGCAAAGCGATTTCCACTCGTTCTCTAACACCTCTCCTGCAGGCTCAATCGCCACAGCAAAAGCCCAAGCCAAAGCTGCTGGTCTCACAAACGTCGAGTTCATCCAAGGCGACGCAATGGACCTCCCGTCCACCATTCCAGCCAACTCTTTCGACATCTCGCACTCTCACCAGCTCCTCCTCCATCTTACCGACCCCGTCAAAGCCATCAAGTCCATCTATCGCGTCATCAAACCCGGAGGTATAATCACCACCCGCGACAACCACTCGCGCTTCATCGCTGCCGCCACACCTGCAATCCAGCGCAACTTTGAACTGTACGAGATGTGGTCTCGTGAGCGGGGCGCCAACCCCCAGGGCGGCCACTTCAACCACATCTGGATGCATGAGGCGGGTATTCCGTGGGAGAACATCTCCGCGGGCGACGGCGCGGCCTGGTTTTGGGGCACTGCTGTCAAGCGGGTTTTTGCCAAGTCCATGTCATCCAGCCTGTCGCTTACGTATGGTAAGGCGCTGGACAGTGCAGAAGATCAGAAGTGGATTGAGCAACTGAGGCGGGATTTCCTGGAGTGGGCGGAGGATCCGGCCACTAGAGCGGCCCACTATGACGGGTGGGTGATTGGGAGGAAGTGAGATTTAGAGAGTTGTTTAATGCGCAGATTGATTAGAAATCTTTCTGCTGGAATGGCAAGGCTTGTAGAGTGATACGTCGCAGAGTTGACCAACGCACCGCTCGCCTCAATGAGTTATCCATCCCTCTCATGCTTCTCCGCACCTTCCACCTCCTCTCCCACCGCGCCCAGAAACCTCCTCTGACCCATCATCCCACCCACCTTCCCCACAGTCCCCACCTAACGCACACACCACTACTCCGTATCCGGCATCCAGCCACAAGCTACACTACCCCAAGCTGCGCCATGAACGCATTGATCGACTTCCATGGCACTCGTGCGAGTCAGCGCGCTGCAGCTTCGGTCAGCGTGATTAACTCTCCAACCTGACCAGTCCGCGATCCCGACAACGGACGAGTACGAGCTCTATAGTCTCAACCTCGGCGACGCGTTAGGATGCGGCGACGGTGATGGCGAGCATTTGCACGGCACCAGAACCAATGTTGACCAAGACCACCTTCAACAGGATCCCTTCTCTTTGCACTTCACGCAGCCTCTGGACGTGCTTGAAGTCTTTGATGTCCTGATTCTTAATGTAGAATGGCCTGCCTAGCAGTCAGGCCATATCCACTACAGCACAACAGTTGATCCCACAATACTGCGGCTTTCTTCGCCTCGAGCAAGGTCAGTTCAGACGACGCCAAGACCGAGAGTGTTGCGTTGTCCTAGGAACCTGCAGGAAGTATGCAGCAGTACCATCTCTAGGTTTCCCGTTGTGCAGTACAGAGCTGCTTGTCCCTGGTCTCGCACAGCCATTTCTCTAGGCTGGGATAGTAGTGATGCCGACAAAGTGATGGACGGTTCTGCAGCGACTGCTCCAAGGGCAACTTGTAGAAGTATGCTTTGGCTACAGCTATAGAACTGTTCGCAGCTGCCTTCGCATTCAATATTCGGATAAGTAGCGCCACCATCTTCGCGCAACCGTGGTTCCTGGGGTGGCCATTCTGCGCAGTCGATACCACCAGGCCGGTTCCTTCTGGATGTGCCAAGGCCACATTTTGATACACATCTGGGCCGTGTTCCTTCCAGCATTTCTCCCCGACGACAAAAGTTGAATCAGAGGACTATCTTTATGCATATGATAGTTTCCAAACTGCCAGATCGCTTTGACTTTTTTGGGAATCCATCAGAGTGTATCAGGCAATCTACCTTCGGCCTGCCTCGACGCATCTGCCAATCGCGCCACCTGGTGTTTTCTTGATTGAGGAACCAGATGAGAGCAACCTCCAGACCCCTCGGGGATTTGGCGACGAGGAGAGGGTTGCTTCGCGAGATGGCGACAAGACGCTGGTCACTGAGCTCTCGCAAATCTACAGCGGCCAGGTCAAGACGGTCGACTTTCTCTGAGCTGTCCGTGCGATATTCGTGGCGTGGGCTCCCTCCGAGATGCCTTCTGCAGACTCATCCGGAAAGCTTCGAGTCGACTCAAGCGTGATCATATCATCGCTGCAGACTTGAAGGAGATTCACGCAACAGAAGATGTCTCGTGGGTCAAGGACAACGTCAAGAGGAATATTTTGGCCGGGCAGATCCTTGGATTGCGAGCGCCTCTCAAGGCTGTCAAGTGTCCTGTCGCACCGTACGGGGGGCCAAGGTCGGCAAGACGGCGGAGTGGAACGGTCATCAAATCGATGCACCTGCAACGTAACAATCGTTTGCTCTGTTCTCGATGATGGGCATGCTCGCCAGTCCTTGCCGCACTCATATCGATCCCTGCAGCGAACGAATGCCAAGACCATGGCCCCAGTGAGGTGTACAACCACGTGTGGCCACAAGAATGGTCAAGCCACACCTGTATGCCTCACAGCATGCCGTCGCGTTCTCATTGATTCGCAGACCTACACGTGGAAGCTAAAGGCTGGCTGCAGCAAGCCTCACAGAATGGGACCCACATGCACATGAGGGCTCGGCGACACTGTCGGCCCGCGCTGTAGAAATGACCAAGCGCCTGACCCCACCACTTCATAAGGGCTCGGTCTCAGATACTTGACTTGACTGTCACTTTAATGGCTGCTGTCATGTGGTTGCTCGTCCTGTGGGGTACAGAGACGTGGAAACTAGTGGATGTCTGCAGTTTCGGTACTCACACCACGAAGAGGGCTTCGTGAATGCATCGCGATGGCAGGGACTCCGGATCCTGTGCCACCGTCTCAGGAACGACTTGTGCGTGGAATGGGAGTCGGGTTCGCAGCGATACGTCGAAGAAGCGTCGAGGCTAACTCATGTCCTGGATGCCAGACCCACACTTGTTCGAGGGCAAGATGCAGTGTGAAAGCCTGGTCTGTAGATTTCCATACAATTGCGCGCGACAGGCACGGCAACCTTGGTCGTCGAAACCGCTCCAGAAGCTGATTGGTGGTAGCCCTTACAGCTGTCCACGGTCTCTGGACTACATGCATGTGAGTGTCTGTGTGGACTCACGTGCTTTCCCTCAGAACTCTTGTACTGCCATAGGCTGTCTTCCTGGACAGACTAGCTGATGTATGCAGTTTCTGGACCCACAGGCCGTGGAGGGCTTCACAGCTGCGGCTTGTTGGTGATCCTCGGCGGCAGTGTCAGCTCTCCAAACGGACATGTATGCTCACATCTTCGAAACACCCCAACACGGCGTATTTACTGCTTCATGCCTTTGCAGCTGCATAAGTTGATGGACAGCGACTGCGCGATGACCAGGACCGGTTTGTGCAGGAAATGCCATGGGTCCCATTGTCGCTTGCTGTGTCCCGCCCTCGATGGGCTTTCAAGTAGCGATCCTCGGTCGTAACACTGCGTGTCAGAAACGAAAGCAAAGGATGTGAATAAGCCTGACTGCTACGGGCTCAGAAGAGGTTCTCGTTGGCTGTGCTACAGAACCACCGTAGCAGAAGCGTATGGGCTCGAGTTGTGTGAAAGTCAATGCCGGTTCGCGTCCGCGAAACGTCTAAAATTCTGTCACATTTCTGTTCTCCATATGGTAGCAGCAACATCCACTGGTCGCCAGCGCGCGATAGCTAAGGGCTGCTCACGAAGCGCGTCTCTGCCATTTCTGGCCTTCCTCGCCGTAGGACCTTGTCATGCTGCTGAACGAGCAGATTCTGTGCTATCCTTGTCTTGCTTGAGTCAGGAGGCCGACCAAATTCTGCCAGTATTGCGGCACGGCCAGCTCCAGGAACATGGCGTTGATTTGCCAGATGTCCGCACAGCCTCACTATGGCACACCGGGACTTGCATTGGAAGTGGAAAGTGGCGCCCACGTTAGATGCTGAGGGCCTCGAACGGAAAAAGCAGGCCTAGTGTTTTGAATGCCATCCGGTTACGCTGCGTGCTGTCTCTTTGTGACTGGTCCATGCGGATCGGGAACATTACCCTCACCCTTCCCGCGGCTGGGTCGGTTGACCTGTCAGATCGTCGTCGTTGACTTGTATCCGTGAACCAACACCGACTGATACTGTCTGCCCGATGCGGTGATAACAAACCATGCTGGCGCTGAACCACGTCCTCGTCGCATCATCGCATGACCCTTGTTGCCTATGTTCTGGGTCGAGATGTATATCGGCCTCGTCGTGTATGTCTTGGCATCCATTCAAAATGCAAATGGTCCCTCATCCTCCGCTTGACCTCGACGCCTCTGAAGATGCCTCCGCCAGGGCGAGATGACCGGGGTGATGGAAATGCAGTGCAGATGGAAAGAAGGAAAGTAAGAGACGCGACTGCCCAGCGGGTGGTGCCGGGATGCCTCAGGCAAGACATCGAGATCACGCGCCGTCGTGGAAAGCGCGCGCTCGACTACGCGACACCCATGCAACAATCAACAATCACGGCCGCCGCCTGCTCGTTGTCACCACGACGCTATCTACGCTACTCCGCTTCCACCGCTCTTATGCTCGCCTCGCTGGTCCGAGTATGGCGGCGAACAGTCCGGTGGTGATAAACTCGTCGTCCCCGCCACCCTTCCGCCTGCCTTCCGAGACTCCGCCGCGAGCAAGTGCGGCCGAATCCTCCTCTTCGTCCGGACTAGCGAGTCCGTCGACGTTGTTCAGACAACCAGCGGCTCGACTGCAGGCCAAGACTATCACGGAATCAGGATTCCAGAGTGCAACGAGTCTGCTCACGTCCAACTACTTCTCCAACGAGCAAGCACAAGATGATCAGGCCTCGAGCAGACGCAATGAGCCCACACGGCCTGCGACAAATGCAAACAGCGTCGCCAAAGCCAAGAAGTCGGCACATAGCAAATCAGCAGCAGGAGCGATAGCAGCGAAGGGGCCACCTGGTGAGAGGGCAAAGAACACTCTCTACACTGTCGCACACCCAGAATGTTCAACAGAGCGACCTGCCAGCAGGAGCCCTGTGCTTCATGGTCTGCTAGCATCCGAACATGCGGAGAAGCGGGCAACAACGAAGTCAAGGACCCCAAGCATCTCGTTGTCCGTCTACAGCTTCGATGCTGGACTTGAGCAGGAGACGCGCATACCGCCTGTCCCACACCACGCCCCAGCGAGATCTATAGACCAGGTGGATGGCTCGCTCGACAAGACAATATGCCCTCGAGACATGATGATGTCTGGGGATGACTTTAGGCCTGGCCAGCAATTGGTCACAGGAACAGCTGCTGCCCCGGTCAAGCCAGTCAAGAAACCGCGCAAGCGAGTCGCCAAGGCTGACGCTGATGGTGGCGATGAAGCCCCGAAGCAGGCTAAAAGGCGTGCGCCGAAGTCCAAGACAGGAGATCATCTGAAAGAGAAGACCGCCCGGAAGCCAGTTGCGAAATCGGCGTCTTTTGTGTTAAACTCCGACGATCTTGCCTCGACGCAGTTCGCAGGCATGGACGCAGCACAGGTGCAAGGTAGTAGACCACCGGATCTTGACTCCTTCCGACATGACAATGCACCGGTCGAGAAGCCAAAGCGAGCACCGCGGAAGACCAAGAAGGCTAAAGATGGCGTCCCAGTGCAGGACGCTTGGGAGCCAGCAGGGCTGTCCAACGTTGACAACGCTTCGGCGTACTTCAACCAGCCGGCCGTGCCTGGCGATGATTCTGCAATCAATCTGAGCATGGCTGTGGACGTGCAAGTTGGGTCAGAGACGGGTTCCGCAACGCCTGTACTTGCACATCAACGCAGACGGAGCTGGACGCCTGCAAGAAACACTACGTTACCAGTGACAGGCCTGGACCTTTCGTCGGCGCTATCCGAGGACGATGAACCACCTGCGCTGTCGCTGGCAGCCGTGTTGGGCAATCTCGCATATAACAAGCAAGGCGTTGCTCCACTACACCGCGCGCCATCGGGCGAGGGTCCCCCCAAGCGTCGACGCATTGAGCTTGCTGACGAAGCGACGGCTGTCCCCAATGTCAAGAAGAAACCCGAGGCCGAGAATGGTGTGCCATGTGAAAAAGTGAAGAAACCGAAACCTGTCAAAAAGAAGCCACAGACGATAACGGAGCTTGCAACCAAGGCTTACCGACCCGAGGATGTTCCCCAGGCCGCACAGGCAACAGTTTCATCGTTCTTCGCAGCTCAGAGCACAGTTGCTGACGGAGCGCCTCTCCTCATACCTGCAGAAGACCCTCCTACCAAGCCGATAAAGCCACGGAAGCCGCGGGAAAAGAAAGTCGGCGAAGAGGCAAAGTCAGATAAGCCGAAGAAGGCCGTAAAAGCCAAGGCGAAGGCGAAAGTGCGCGTCAATAACGATGATCTCTTTGGTGAACTTTACGCGCCTGAGCAGGCGCGACTCCAAGAAGGCCGACAGGATTTTCTATTCGGCACGTCAAGTCAGCTCGGTGCAGAGGAGTCGCCGACATTCATTCAGCAGATGCAGCTGGCCGTGAGAGAGTCAGAATTCACCTCGACAGCACGGCATTCCAGTACACCGACTCGCAAGAGCTGCGTGGGAGTGCCGACCGCACCGCATGGCACCTCGTTGTCTTGCGGGCAGGCAGTTCGAGGGTTGTGGTGCTCCGCAACTCGGGACGATCATAACGATGTGCTTTCCACGGAGCATCTTTCGCCGCCTATCAATGCTGTCCCTAATTTCCAGCATGCTGTCGTCTCGGCGGAGTCGCGAGCCACCGATCAGCAAGCTGGTTTGACGGTCAACGAGCAACACAACATCAGCTTCGTGTCCAAGCCACACAAACATTTGGAATCACCTTCGGGGGCAAAACAGGATAAGCCGCCAACTGAGAATGTGCATGATGTAGTAGACCTGTGCTATACTTCTCCCATCGCTGAGCAGGGGCAAGATGCGGCAGCTGTCAAGGGAACTTTGCGAGACGGTCCGGCTGGCGACTTGTCACCTCCTGACCCCGACGACTTGCCGGTGCATGTCACCCGAGCCCCCTCTGCTGACCTAGAACCCCGCTCCGACGACTGGGCGATAGTCGAGGACTCCAGCCCTGAAGTCCCGCTGGACAAGCGACGGTCGCCCCAGGCTCGAGCTATCCAAGCTTTACCACAGTTGAAGCGCTGTGCTACCTCCCCTGTCCGGGATCGATCCGCACTGCGATCACTTGACGCGAACGCCTCACCATACATGCGAACCTCACCACATAAGTTGTTCCTGACTGCGAGACACGCATCGTCGAGTGCCGCGCAATTTCAAGGCTACCAACGCGACTTTCCTGCTCAGGAAGCTTCTGCCGTGCCTGCCAAGATGGGAGTATCACCCAAGCGACGCGGCAGGGCCCCAAAGCACAGCAAGATCAGTCCGAGCAAACTCTTTTCAGCATCGCAGCCCGTGACTTCTTCAGATTTTGTCAACATCGACGAAGTCTCAGACGACGAAAATACGGTTACGACCCCCTCACCAAGGAGAAGAGCCACGTCCACCCCTTCCCCGATTCGCCCGCTTAATTTCGAGATCGTAGTGTCGCCCTCGGTAAAGGCTAAGAGCAAGTCGAAAGGGACAGAATCAAAGGACATTGCTGTTCCCGCGGCTGCAGGGTCAAAGTTGAAGCCCGAAGATGCTACCTGGATCAGTGCCATGCCCACGCTCTTTCCCCAAATCACAGCCACAATCAAGTCTACAGCACCAAGTACAGACCTGGCCAAGCCGACATGGTACGAAAAGATTCTTCTCTACGACCCTATTGTTCTGGAAGACCTGACGACTTGGCTGAATGAGAGGGGCGTGAGGGTGGAGACGAGCAGGTTGAAAGCTAAGCCCAAAGTCAAAGCACGGCGGCAGAAGAACGACGCGCAGGAGCTGGACACGGTTGAGGAGGTAGTCGTCCCGGATGAGTATGAGACTCTGCAGGAGCTGCTCAAGCCTTGGATGGTGCAAAAGTGGTGCGAGGATAAGAGTGTCTGCTGCCTATGGAAAGAGGGCCTGAGAGGAGGCGTTAGAACTAGGTATTGAAATGAGGACGATCGAGGTCTACAGCAAGACTTATCGCTGAGTCCAAGAAATGGGATAATACTGCAGACTGACTACAGAATTCGTTTGCGGGCAAAATCCAAGTCAGGCACCATGTGCAAGCTGTCGATCCGCTGTACTGAGGAAACGCCTGCTGTCAACGTCGGCGCTCTGCCTGAGGCTGCTCGGCAAGCTCGGATGAAAATGGACGAAGCGGATCCTTGCAGAAGCGGAATAGAGCCGGGACCACATCGCATCTTTCGGCGCGAGGATTCAGTTACATCTCATCCCATTGGTGCCATGCTTATCTTTCCCACTCAAGCAACAGCTTCTGTACAGCATGGCAGACACGCGACGTGAACGTGGCGCTGTTTGCTCGCGTGTACAAGACTTGACTAAGAAAGGCTTGACATGCAGATAAGCCTCGCCCACCGCTCGGGCCCCACGCCGTCAACATCCTGGTTGCGAGATGGGCAGTGACAGCATGTGGAGTGCACTTGCGTCTCTTCAAGCCGTCTGGCTGGTCATCCTGCTGCGGCCCATCTTCTGGTCTTCGCATGGCTCACGTTGCTCCCGGTCCCGCTCGACGTCTCGTTATCAGCGTTCGGCCAGATGCGGCGGCACTGTGGAATTCTGTCGCGTGTGTGCAAGCGAAGTGAGGCGTATTTCCCGATTGTGATGCTTCTCTTCTGCTTCTTCTGTCTCTCCATTTCTGGACTCCCCTTCGTGGACTACTACTGATATCAGTTGGCTCCTTGCCTGGCCGGAGGAAACTTCTTCGTGAAGCCGGACCATCTGCTCTATACCTACCATTGACTTGACCTGGTTCGCAAGAGACTACAACCGAGTCAACATGGCGTATCAACATGGCCACGATGTCGAAAAGACAGCAGGAGTGGAAGCAGCATCCGGAAGCTCCCACAGCAGCACGGCAGAGCGAAAAGCAAGACCAAGCATCCAGTATGAAGACGGAGCAGTTCCTGGCGAAAGCTTCGAGTATGGCAACACTCTTTACGCCAAAGTCCAGCGACTAGCGGGCAAATTGAACGTTGAACAACGCGGCATTGAGAGAGTGCCCGAAGACGAACGCACAGATGATGGGTTCAAGGCGTTGTTGAACGTGTCGACCATGGTATGCGAATAGTATCTCATCTCACGACAGGGTCCCCTCTGACGAGTTGTTCTAGTGGCTCTCAGCCAACATGGTAGTCTCCTCCTTCGCAATTGGAATCCTGGCCAAATCGCTCTTCTTCCTCGGAGTCGCAGACGCAATGCTCGTCTGTCTATTCTTCAACCTCATCGGCATAACACCAGTCTGTTTCTTCTCGACGTTTGGTCCCAAATTCGGTCTGCGGCAAATGGTCCTGTCGAGATTCTGGTTCGGTTGGTGGGGAGTCAAGCTCATTGCCGTCTTCAACATCCTCGCATGCATCGGCTGGTCTGCTGTCAACTCGATTGTAGGCGCGCAGCTCATCAATACTGTTAATCCGGACGTGCCGGGATTCGCGGGCATATTGATCATTGCGTTTTGCACATTTGTAGTCTGCACATTCGGCTACAAAGTCGTGCACGCATACGAATTTTACTCCTGGATCCCCGCGACCATCATCTTCTTCATTATCCTCGGCTTCTTCGCGCACAGCGGCGACTTTGTCAATATTCCATGGGAGACGGGCACGGCCGAGATGGGCAACGTCTTGTCCTTTGGCGCCGTGGTGTATGGTTTCGCGACGGGCTGGACCTCCTACGCAGCCGACTACACCGTCTACCAACCCGCCACGCAATCCCGACGTAAAGTCTTCTTCTGGACCTGGCTCGGCCTGATCGTTCCCCTCCTCTTCACCGAATTCCTCGCGATAGCAATCATGAGCGCCACGGCCCTCAACGGCGGTGACAACCGCTACCAATCCGGCTACGACGCCTCCGGCACAGGCGGCCTCCTCGGCGCCATCCTCATCTTCCACGCCGGCACATTCGGAAAATTCTGCCTCGTCGTCCTCGCGCTATCCATCGTCGCAAACAACTGTCCAAACATCTATTCCGTCGCGCTCACCGTACAAGTCCTATCCCGCTACGCGCAGCGCATCCCCCGCTTCATCTGGACGGGCGTCGGCACGGGCGTGTACATTGCAATCGCGATCCCAGGCTACACGCACTTTGAAACCGTCCTCGAGAATTTCATGAATTTCATCGGCTACTGGCTCGCCATCTACGAAGGGATCTCCCTCACAGAACACTTTCTCTTCAAGCGCGGCTTTGGCGGGTATATTCCTGAAAACTACGACCAACCGGCTAAACTTCCAGTCGGGATTGCGGCTATGGCGGCTTTTGGATGTGGTGTTGTGGGTATGGTGATGGGGATGAGCCAGACGTGGTTCGTGGGGCCCATTGCGCTGCATGCGGGTAAAGGGGAATTTGGAGGCGATGTTGGGTTTGAGTTGGGGTTTGCGTTTGCTGCGGTGGCGTATGGGCTTTTGAGGCCGATTGAGTTGAAGATGATGGGGAGGTGATTTGTAATGTATGATATGATATGAGATGAAAGAAAAGTAGGATAGGATAGCGGAGGTTTGGTCCTTGTTTTGTTGGGTTGGTATTCGTGATACCCCTTGATTGATATATCTACCAACAGGAAAAAGATGTGAGGCAGTCCGTTTTCAGACTGTTTTGACGCCATTCTTCCCAACGCCTACACGTACGCCATGCGGAATGCAAAACGCGAAAAGCAAATGCAATTGAAGAAGCAAAACCAATGCCTCCAGTTCTCTCCCGAGGAACAGTCAAGCTGGGCGAGGAGAAGTAGCCTAACTTACGACTGGTGGGAATGCAGTGTGCCGCCCTCTGCACTTACACATCACCCACGCTCCCCGCCTCACTGACCAAATCCCAGACCACGACAACCATCATGCTGATCCATTCCGAGGCGGCAGCGCTCTACATTCCACAAACATCACATCGTTTTCCACGCCTTGTCTTGTGGTCGCCGTGATAGCCATCTAGATGGTCCTGTCCGTCTAGTCTCTCCCCTTCTTCTGGAACGCTACCCAGGAAGTCGACATGGGCTCCTGCACTCTTGTGCGCGTGCTTTTGAAGAAGAGCAGTGACTTTTTCGACTTCTTCTCCGACGCCAAGGTAGTCTCGCAAGAATTCGCCGACTTCGGTGTTTTCGTGATTTCCACGCAGTTTCATTGCAACGATGGGATCGGAAGTGTAGATATTAACGTCTGCGCCGCTGTGGCCGTGGGTGGACCAGCCGAGCTGTGCGCGACGAGAGACCATGTCTGCGAAGATGTAGGATGCGGGGTGTTGTTGCTCGAGGAGAGAGTCGAGCTCTGAGGTGGTGGCGTCGTGAACGCCGAGAGAAGAGCGGATGAGGTTGGAGAGGAAAGCGCGGTCGTCTTCACTGGCGGCGCGCTCTTGTGTGGCGTCAGATTTGGTTTGGAGGTGAGAGTACCATTCGTGAGACGTGTGGCTGGCTGAGTGCGAGGCGTTTGCGAGCACGCCGGGGTACCACAGATAGTCGGGATATGTCTCGTGCAGCTGTCGGGCAGTGGCAAGACCGCCAGTTTCGTGGTCGGAGGTCGATACCATGAGCGTCGGCACGTCGGACTTGTCAATGAAGTCCAGGACAGCCGTCATGGCTTTGTCATAGGCCAAAACTTCGTGTACTTGCGCGGCAGGGTCATTTGCATGTCCCGCATGATCGATCCTCGAGCCCTCAATCATGATGAAGAAGCCCTGGTCGCTGTTCTTCGTTGCTGCGGCGAGAATGTCGAGCGCCTTCTTCGCCGTCTCCTCCAAGCTGGGGTACACGTCCTCCTGCTGTCTGCGATCAATCTCGTAAGGAATGTCCGTCGGGGCCAGTAGGGCCAGCAGCGGCAGCTCAGCCGAGTCTTTGAGTGCATCAAACTCCTTTCTCGTCTCCACGTACTGCCATCCCTTTTGCTTGGCCAGTTCCACCGCGTTCACATCATCAGCCCGACAACCTCCCTCAGTCGTATTGGGCAAAAAGTGACATCTCCCACCTCCCACCATCAAATCCACCATGCTCCCAAGCGGATGCGTCTCTCCAAGCATTTGCAGCGCAATCTCATCCTCCATCTCTCTCCTCCTCACATGACTCGCAAACACCGCCGGCGTGGCGTCCGTGATCCTCGTGGTGACCACCAGTCCCGTCGTGTATCCCATGCGCTTCGCCGCTTCCATGACTGACCCACAAGGCTCAAAGTCCGGCAGGACAGAGATGGCCCCATTGTAGCTCTTCTGACCGCACGAAAACGCCGTCGCGCCAGCCGCAGAGTCGGTGACAAGCGAGCTCGAGCTCCGCGTCCTGCTCTGGCCGATCAGGTGCTGGTCGATGCCGAGGACGGAGCTAAAGGGCAGGTGGTCGGTGTACTGTCGCCAGGCACGCGTGAGGGCGAGCGAGGTGGGGCCCATGCCGTCCGAGACCATGAAGACGAGATTCCGCTTGCCGTGGAAGCTGCCTCCTTCTCTGCCGTCGCCGGAGGGCCGATCATGTGATGTTTGCGAGTTGTGCTGCCAGACGACCGCCAGCACGACAACGACGGCAGTGGCGACCAGCGCCCATACGAATAGGCCGATTTCCCGCCATCGTGTGCGCGCGACTGCCGCTGTGGTGTCGTCGGATTTGCCCGTCTTCTGGCCCGTGAGCAGCGCGTCTTCTTCTTCGATTCCGCGCTCGGAGGAGTTCTGCGACGCGGGTCGCTGGAGGACGGGTTGCACCATGTTGTTGGTATTGTCGTTGAAGTAGTAAGCGTTTATTACTGCTGCTTCAGGTATGCTGATCTCGATGCTGCTGCCGCCGCTCCAGGCAGCGTGCGCGGTTGCCTCTCCCAGGTGGCGGCGGGCTGTGCCGATGTCGCGTTATTCGGGAGGAGAAGTGCTGACAGAGGAAGGAGGATAAGGTAGATGAGGTGTATGGACAGCTGTAGGGATGCGGTAGGATGGAGCAGATGGTGGAAGTGGCTGATGTGCAGGGTCTATTGACGCTAAGATGATACTAGTCTGCAGATGTCACATGAAAGGCACCGCCACAGACTCCATGTCCTTCATCACAATTGCACCGCGATGATCGTCAATACTTCAAGTCTCTTTCTGTCGGATCTATCCACACGAGAAGTGCAATCCGCTCGAGCTCCTTCTATCGCTCTTTCGCTCTCTCCTGAACGCAATGCAGTAACTTCCTCCCTTACTCAACACCTCGTTGTGGAAATTATGTCGTAAACCTCGTCAATCCAATCCAATCATCCTATGCCGTGCCATGCCATGCTACGCCATGCCATGCAGCTTCGCGTTCATGCTCCTCCAACGTGGCAATGTCAGCCAAATGTTTGCTGCTGCTTCAATTCAATCAAGCACGAGCAGACCACATCGACTACCTTCCCTGGCTGCGGCTCCTGCCATCATACCGGTAGCCTTCCTCTTTTTCTTTCTTCTCCTGCTGGTACTCGCTCCATCGATTCTCTCCAGCATTCGCAAGAAGTCCACCCACAACAGCGCCAATGATAATGTCGCGTTGACGGTGTTTCTGGCCGAATTGCCGCCCTGCTAGGCCTCCCGCGACAGCACCCGCCAGACCGACTCCGAGACCTCTGCTGCTTGTGTCAAAGTTGGACGCGATGCGGTCTTGGATACCCTTGTCCTTGGACCGGGACCGAGATCTGCTTCGAGATGGGGAGCGTGAGTACGATCGATCGCGGTCTCGCCCACGAGACCCTTGGTCGCGGCGGCTGACTTGGGACCGTGCGAGGTTGGGATCCGAGCGACGGGCTACTGCGCCTGCTGCGTACGGCTCGGCATACTCGGAGCGCGAATAGCTCTCTCTCCGATCAGGTCCGCGGCGATCGACAGGCTATCAACACGTCAGCAAGAGCGCTCCTCTACCACCACAATCGTGACGAACAACAAGTGGTCCTGCACCTACAGGTCCCCTATATCTCTCGGTCGTCTCCACATATCGGTCGTAGTCGCGGTCGTCGCGCTCGCCGTATCCTCGTCCGGCACCGTCAGTCCGGCGACCACTACGTTCGTCGTAGTCGCTGTCATCGTCGTCGTAGTAGCGACTTCGGGGCGGCGGTTGCGCAGATCGGGACCGCGTGTCGGCCTGATACTGTGTGTTGCCCCGGTAGTCGTCGTTGTATCCGGACGCCATACCGCTGTCTCTCCTCGAGCCCGTCGATGACGGCTGTTTGGTTGATTTTCCGTACTTTTGGAGCGTCCAGAGATCCTTGTCAGGGAGGACGGAAGCTGGATTGCGCGGGGGGTCGTCGCGTTCGGCCTCGTACAATTGTAACACGCGGTCGTTGCGCGCTTCAAGGCTACGGATAAGTGCAGTGGAGTTGAGGTCGTCCTCGTCGGCAAATTTGCTCTTTGCTGCAGGTTCGAGAAGGTCTGCTTGCTGTCTGCGCGAAGCTGGGAATGTTGCGACGCGGTTGTTATGCGCGGCGACGGACTGGGCGGTGCGGCGGCCTACAGCAGTGCCACCACGATCAAAGTCGGATGACCTCACACGGGACTTGCGACCTGGCGAGGCTGACCGGAGCCCTGACGATTGCGTCGAGGCCTGCTTACTTGGTGGCGCTTGGTTTTCCGGGCGTACCGAACGGGGCGTTTTGACGGGACGGTACACGTCTTCCACTTTCTTTCCGTTGACGTACTTGCGAGCGCGGTCCCAGCCTGAGTCAAAGTGCGAGTTGACGGCGTAGTTGGTGAGTTCGCCCGCAAGTTCGACGACGCCCTCCATGATGAGCAGCTCGAGCCCGCCGCCAACCGGCCGGTGGCGGGGGATCACCAATGACGTGGATGTGCAGAATTGCTGCGCCCAACGAAGCGAAGGATGCCCGACGGAGACCCACGTGATGAGGCAGAAAGGAGGCAGAAAGCAGGGAAACGGGGGCAGAGGCTGGGCCCAGGTCGGCACTGCAAGCTGCGCTGCCTGACTCTCTGTGCCGGGGGATGCTTGCGCTTCTTGCTCGAGTGATCTCCTTCTTGCTTGCAGCTCTTCTGCTCGGCGGTTCGTGTCGTGTTACCTCTCACCGCGCAGCCTGGCGATTATCGCTGTTTCTCTCCGGGGCGGCGATAATAAGGCGCTGTTATTGGTGATGGAGTGGCGACGATGCTGAAAACGAGAGGCGGCGGCTCTGGTGAAGGACGAGCAGGCAGCACGTCCAAGAAGAAGAATCGATCTGCACGTGCACGTCGCACCGGATCCCAAAAAGGCGCTGCTGCTCTCACTGCTCACACGTTGCGGTGGCCACGCGAGCAATCGACTCACCGGCGACGCTCCTCCCGCTGTTGTCGCTGAGATGCTGATTGTGGTGATGGCAAGGTGAAGTGTTGGTGTGAGTGGGAGTAATGTCGTCCGTGTGAATTGGACGGGCGGAATGCAAGTCGTGGCCTCACTTATCCTTGTATGAGCAAACGGCGTGCATCTGCTGCTGCTGCTGCTGCTGCTACTGCTGCATCTCACGATGGCTCGATTCGCCGCCGCATGGCACTTTTCACTTTCACTTTCGCTCCAGATGCGCCGGGTTTGCTTGGGTGTGCTGGCACCGCTCGCAACCACTCAATCTGACGTCGTCCTGCAGCCGCCGCGACACTGATTGGGCTGGCATTCATACCGCACATACCGCCCATGGGGGTTGGCGGGCGAAGTGAGCGGGATCGGGTTTTCAGGCCTCACACTCCCAGCATCATCACCATCACATCATCTTCACTGACAGCCGCGTCCCGCATCATGCCTTGCCAAGACACACCTCACTTGCAGCCGCGTCGGTGAGGGCGTGGTGGTCACATGTGGGAGCTGGTGATGCCGACTGCAGCCTGCAGCCTCTGGCATACAGCAGCGTGGGAGAGCATCGCTTCCAGTGGCAGTGGATGGCCAACATGCTGCCGGAAAAAGACACAAATCTCGATCACAGCTTGCAAAAAGTTAGCACCAACAAGGCAACAACCAGACATGAACGTTCCTTCCCCATCAGTTGGTAATCCTGGCAGGAAGGAGGTGAAGCTGGGAAGTCCTCGTCTCCGGCGCAGGTACGAAGGTAGTCCGCGACATGGTTTGTTGGTCTCGGCACTTATTCTCTGCCGAGTCAGTTCTTCGTTCGGGCCGGCTCATCATCACTGGACGAACTTCACTCCATTCTAATCTGCATAGTACCGCTCTCACTCTACATTGCACAGCTATTCCATCCAGCTATTCCGACTGGTCTCCCACAGCTCAGCGACTGGCGGACAGTATGGAAGACGAGTGCGCCATGTCACTGGATCCGGACATGCTATAACTCAGCTCATCATCAATGACTGCGTCGTCCAGTGTCAGAATCGAGTCGGCCGGGAACCACTGCCAGGCATAACTGCTCGTGGTCGGGTACAATAACGCCACCTTGAAAATGATCAGATCCCGGAAGTCGTCAAGGGAAGACACCACCTGCTGAAAGGTCTGTACGGCAAGCTGGAAGTCGTCCACTCGAGCTTCAGTCTCGAGAAATGACACTCCATCTATCAAGCAGACAATTGCAGTTTGCCGGCCCACGCCCAGGACTCCCTGCATCAAACACTTGAAGAGCTCGCAGAAGACGTGAGTGTCCCGGGACTCCAGTGCTTTTGTGAATGTAAAGTCGAGGAAGGACAGGTCCAGAAGATTGCCAAAGTGGCCCAGCAGCTGGAAGCACAGGCTACTCATCATCCCGCTCGCTCCCTCCAGTGAGTCGCCCGGACTGGCATGCTGGCCACAGAAGAACGCTAGAGGTATTGCCACTTGGTTGTCCGCCAGACTCTTGGTGAACAAGGCGGCAAAAAATGTGGTTGCGGAAATGGAGTCCCACTCGCTGCCGGGGTCTTCTCCGTTGATGACAAGAATGCCACTCGACCCAGATCGAAACCACTCCTGGAAGCCAGAGTTCCGCACGATCATGGCCGCCCTTGGCTGGAGATCCTGGGATGAGGTGCTAGCGAGGGCTCGATCCACATCCTGTCCGGGTGTCATGGCATCATTCAGTAACACGATCTGCAGTTGATCTGTGGTCATGTACGATCCGGCTCTGTACGCAATGATTGTCGGCGGCTGGCTTGCGAGCTTGTTGAGCATGTCAACGTAAAAGGTTTTGTCACCTGCGCGCCGGTCAGAGCAGAGTCAAGACCCTTCAACGACCCCGACTTACTCTCTCTGGCCTGTTCATGCCATTTGCGGTCTCGCGCGAGCCCCTCTAATAGCTCGTAGAGCTTCTGGTTCTGCTGCTCGCCAAGTTTGGTGAGGACTTTCTGCTCATCGCTGATGTCTTGCAGGTCGACGAGCACTCTCTCCTGATTCACGTACATCTTGCTGATGCGCTCGTGCTGGCAGTACTCGAGGTGGACGTGAAACGCTTTGGTCTTGTCGCTGAGGTCTGACTGCAGATCGTCCAGTGGCTTGGCATAGTTGTCTTGCTTGAACGTGGCACCAACGGCATGTCCTGCGAGTGCCCGCTCAGTCCTCGCACTCATCTGGCTTACGTGACAAACTCACTGAATGCGCTTTGATCGAGCCAAAGCAACATCACTTCCGTGGTGTCTAGCAAACCGATATACAGCTGTTCTGCTAACTCCCACAGCTTCAGATCGCCTGTATAGAGTTCCATCAACTCTTTTGTGCCGTCCACGACACACATTAGACTGTTTAAGGTGGTCAAAACCTGTTCGCGAACTTTGCGCAGCCTTTTTGCGCCCTGGACTACATTAGACGAAACGAAAACGATGCGATACAAGACACTCACATTGAACACCAAAGTCAGTGCTCCGCAAAGCACCGAGCCATAGTCGCCATTGGGGAGGAATCCAAGCAGACCTTCAATGATGCTCGCGTTATTACTCAAGGAGCGTCCACTGGTCCGTACAAAGTGTGATCGGAGACTGCTCCCTTGGAGCTCGTATACTTCAACTGCTGCGTTGGCCTCAATCTGCACGTCCTGAATGGTATATGTGGTGCGGAACCGGAGCCTCTGAAAGTCGGGCTGCTTCGAGTGCGAGAGAAACTTCCGCGAGAAGTCCGTGAATCTGGACTTCCGCTCCTGGACACTGGCACGACTTGTCAGCTTCACTGGATGGTCTTCGTGTGCTATTGTTCCTACTTTGAAGACGGGGCAGGTGCTGCTACAGTCTTTCCAACAGCTGCTCTCCATGCAGAGTCAGGATCGGATGCCTGCCCCTGGAGGAAGGCCTGGACTGGATCAGTCATGGCTTGGGGCCGTTTATGGTAGCTGAACTATCACGACAAAGGACGGCGGACCGCTCGCGCGTACATGGGGACTTGTGATGTCAGCTTAACGCCTGGCCTTCAGCGCGTGCTCGCAGCCCTGTCACAGCTACCATGCACTCTACATGCTAAGCGACCAACGGATGGCACACCATTCGAAAAAGACTCTGAACAGAGATAATCGCTACGCAGCCGAGATGCACTTTTGCAGGCTTGATGCAGTTTCGGACCCGTTGCAGGATGAAGCTGAGCTTCTCGGCGCCTCACGAGTGTACACGCAGCCAATAAAGAGCTTGAGCATATGCTCACTGCATGATTCATGCTGCTTATGCCCTCTACTGCTATCAGTGGTACATGCACCCCCGAGCGGCTTTCCTGTCAAGTATAAATCTGCGGCTGGCCTAAAATTGAGTTGGCTGAACGACTTCCTCCTTGATGCAGCCTTCGCAGCGCTTGCGCAGACACGATGACCGACGCCGATGGGACAACAGACGTCACTTCCCCAGCTACAACAACAGATCAGACCCTTGACGACGCACACAGCGATGAAGCTGCCGCAGACACCATTGCAGATCAAGCAGAGCAGAGCGATGATGCCAAAAGTGTGTTATCAGACAACTCGATTGCTGTCCTGGACCCAGAAGACAGCATGCACACGAGACCGAGATACAGACGGCGTCGACAGCTCAAGGCCTTGCTTCGGCGTTCTCTAATCTCAGAGCCTTTCCATGAAGAATTAGCAGATGGACTGGACCAAATAGTCGTCCATGCTAATTCATTGGACTGGCTTCTCGAGAAGCTCGAAAGCCTGCTAAACCCAGTCATACCACCCAAGCCCTCAAGGATCTCTCTTTGCGCACCTGCCCCAGTCATCCCAGAGATCAGATATTTGACATTGGCAGAGTGGCGTGTAGCGAGACCTGAAGGTTCCGCATACGGAGCTGAAGCGATAGATGTGCTTCTCGAGGAGCTCAACTTCGACGCCGGCCGTCAGCAGCGATTCCGCAAGAGTGCGACAGTGTCATCAGTAGGAAGGGTCCTGGCCGACACAACAGAAAGGAATGTGGATGTACATCTGCCTCTGCATCCCAGGATCTGTGTACATTCTTTGCCGATCAAAAGGTTGCTCGGTACTGTGTGCAACGATAACCTGTACAGCACCATCAACGACAAGGCTCTTGTGTTGGATCGTCCTTTCAAAATACTGGTTCTGTTCAATGATGCAATCCGCGAAAAGCTTCAAGAGCTGCGCACCCTACTAAGCAAACGACAAGTCTACTTCGACGAGCATCCCGACACTCGCACACCATCCGAATTGAGCGATCGCAAATTTCCCAGACTTGGCATTTTCTCGACTGGCACAGACTGGGAGAGCTTAACACTGCAAGAGCTGAAACAAGCATCTGATGAATTCGCATGTCTTGTGCAGTTCATGGACAAGCATTTGAAGCCCATTGCACCTGACCAATATCCGACCGAGCTACCCTTCGTGGATCTTTGGCACCTTTTCATGTCAGAGGACTACATTTATGTAAGGAACAGACCTCAAAAAGTCTGGAGACTACTCCAGGCTACCGGAGGCCGGCAATATCTCTCGGCATTACAACCATCGGACGGTTTACAGATTGAGCAAGGTACCTACAGTGAATTCGTAGTAGATGCCTATCATCTCGACTACAACGGCACTGCCATCGTACCTGTCTTCAGCAAGTTTCCCATCGAGAGAAGCGACGATTATGTCCAGCTGGGGAGTCTTCCGTACCTGCCGCTTCAGATCGCACAGAAAGAGGGGCTTATAGATATAGACGCGACGAGAGCGCGCGGGAAGTTGTTCCTGGAATATTGCACGCCCCAACATCGACACTACAACGGATTGACGCTTTCTCAGAAAGCATCAGGGCCCGATCTACTTCGTGCCAATCCATTCGATATACTACCGCAGCGGGTCTTCAGCGAAAGAATCGATAGCCAGGTGATTGTTGATTTCGAACGAGCCTTCCAAGCCAATCCAGATTGGAAAGTCATTTCGAGCGAGCCCAAGCTTACGAAAGTACCGGAGTACGAGCCCATGGACTTCTTCGATCAGTCTGAGCTCGATACAAGGTGGGACAGGTCTTTTAGCGATGAAGTAATAGACGAACAAGGCAAGCTTTGGCGAAGTTGGGAAAAAGGCACAGGACAGCCTGATGGAGACAATCTGCTTCTGCTGCCCGATCAGGTGTATGGCTACATTCTACGCAACCGAACTTGGGCGTGTCTTCAGATAGGCACGACAGGACCTAAACTCGGGCAGCTTCAAAGGATACAGACTCGAGAGGACTCTCCATGGGACGAACTCGAGATACCAAGGGACCACAAGCACATTGTACAGTCATTAATATCAACTCACTTCTCGGTGGATCATGCTACCGACGGTCAATTCGATCTGGTCAAGGACAAAGGGAAGGGTGTAGTCGTGCTCTTACATGGTGTCCCCGGTGTGGGCAAGACTGCGACTGCGGAATGCGTTGCGGAAGCCGAGGAAAGACCGCTCTTGCCTATTACGTGTGGTGACCTTGGTCTGCAACCGAAAGAGGTGGAGGCAACCCTCCAGACAGCATTCCAGCTTGCTCAGGCGTGGAACTGTGTGATGCTACTAGACGAGGCTGACATTTTTCTGGCGCAACGGAACAATCACGACATTGAGCGTAACGCGTTAGTGTCCGTGTTCCTTCGTGTCCTGGAATACTACGAGGTGAGCACAGCTTCAAGCTGGCATCATCGAGCTAGGCTGGTCTGACGGGATTCGCAGGGCATTCTCTTTCTCACAACGAACAGAGTCGGAGCCTTTGACGAGGCGTTCAAGTGAGTCTCAGTCTCCCGGCCTCCGGGCGTAGCTGACATGAGAGCGAACAGATCAAGGATACACATGGCACTTTACTACCCGCCTCTTGATCTGAATCAGACCCGTAAGATTTGGAGTGCTCACATTCGCCGTGGCCGCAAACGAAAAGTCAAGGTCGATTGCGACGAGTCACAGCTTTTGAGCTTCGCAGACACTCTGTTTCGAGATCAGCTCGACAAGCTTCAAAACATCGGTCCTGTGTGGAATGGCCGACAGATTCGGAACGCGTTTCAGAGTGCTGTCGCTTTGGCGCGGAATCAGTCTGCAACAGTGTCGCCAGACACCATCATCATTGAGGTCCGCCACTTTGAGAAAGTCGCGGAGGTGTCCAATCATTTCAACAGGTACATCTTTGCTACCAAGAAAGGTCGAAGCGATGCCGATCTCGCGCGGCAGCAATTCATGCGCGACGACAACTATGCTGGCCTATCAACACAACAGGACAACATGAGCCAGTACTACAACGGCGCTTATCCGGCTACTTCGATTGTGAGGCAAGCTACGCCGCTCAATCCAAATGGATTTTCGACTCCAGCATTCGGGCCAGTGTATACTACCACTCCTCAGCCCCCTTTTGCTCAACAACATGTCAGTTCGCTCTTCCAACCTCCCGGACAGAACAACCCTGGGTATCAGCAATACGCCCAGGGAGTAGCAAGTCACCATCAGACTCAACAGCAGCAAATGTACCACGTCCAACAACCGCAGCAGCAGATGAACTACCAACAACCTGTCTCTATCCCACAACAGCAAATGTATGCACAGCCGGTAAACTATCAAATGGCGCCACAGGTGCAGCCTGATCAGTCACAAAAGCAGCAGCAGCAGCAGCAACAGCAACGTCCGAATGTTGGTGTAGGATATGGAGGTGGTGGTGGCGTAGTGCAGTCGCCACCGTCGTGATTAGATGTGAGGTGGCGGGAGCATTGCAGCGGCGGGTCTGATCCGAGCAATGTTTCTGAGGTTGTGTGAGAGCACCGATCGCACAACGTGTATGCGATCGGTGCTATCTAGATCTCCTGCTGCGCTTTGAGTTCTATCCATCCACCCTGCGGTGTTCCACGGCCTACATGATCCCCAACTCCCCAAAGCTCTTCACGACATCCTTATCGACATTGACAAGCCACTGTTCCTGGAATTGCTCCTGCCCTCCACAGGCAGCAATAGCCTGTCGCAGATGATGCTGTATGAACTGCGGCAAATTGACTGTATGCACCTCATCACCGACTGTGAGTGCCTTTCTTCGCACATCTTCTGGTGTCTCTGGCCCATAGAACTCTTCGTTCGCTGCTGTCTTATGATCTTTCCATTGCAGCGTATCACTACCGGCATCGGCTTCGTCTTCCCGCAGCTCGAGTAATATGCTGGTCCAGATTGTCATGAGGGATTGCAGACTTTCTAGCACGACGGGGAGTTTTGTCTCGAGCAGTTTCGTGAGCGCGAGACACATGAGTTTCTTTCTTGACGGATCGCCAATGTTTTCGAAATGGGATGTCCACTCTTCCAGGAGCCATTTTAGTGTTGCGGAGACGTCTTGCTGGCCGAGAGTGCTGGCTGCGACGGCTTGGAGAGTTGGTATGAAGCCTTCGAGGGATCCGAGAATAGCGCGTGCCAAGATGGAGAAGTAGTCGGTCTCGACGATGCCGTCTACTGGAGCTTCCTGTGCGTTTGGTCCGGTTGTGCAGTGTGCCGTCCAGCTGCCGTGCAGACCCTGCAGCAGTTTTGCGAAAAAGCCGAAATTGCCGTTTTCTGGGTCTGTAGCAAATGCCATGGTGTAGGTGATCAGGTATGAGGCGTTTGTGAATTGACCCAGTTGCAATGTTGAAGCTACCTCGTTTCGCTGGACTAGCCGGAGGCTGGTCTCGACCACATTACAGACTCGACCATTTGCGTCAGGTTTGAGGCCACCTAGTAGATCTGCGAGGGCTCGGAACATGGTAGAGCGCACTGGATCTGACAGGGTGAGTTGAGGTGCTGCGAGCACGTATGACTCGGCAATCTCCAAAGCTTTGCGTAGATTCTCTGATCCGAGCTCGTAGATAGGGATTAGGTACTGCACGAGGTCGAAGAGCTCTGGCGACACCGCGCCATCTGGCGTCTGGTTAAGCACGGCGTGCCAGAGATCTAATGCATCTTCGAGGAGGTAGACTTGTGTCTCGGAGCCGGGCTCAACGGCACCTCTAATGATGGGCACCACCATGGAGTGCAGAGGCAGCGACTCCGCTCTCATCGCGTTTACCAGTCGCGCTAGTATTGTCAAGATTGCTTGCTTCATGAGATGCTCTTCTCCGGACTGATCCCACAGTGGTGGCAGCAGAGTGACGATCCGGTCGGCGTAAGGCGTGATGTGTACATCAAGGCGTTCCACAACTACACTGATAGTGTTGAGAAGTGCCATCTTGGTTTCGGTCAACTCGACTTCGCCGATGGTCGTCATCAGCTGCGTCAGAATTGTCTGCGCGTACGGTAAGAAAGCTTCCGGCTTGAAGTCCCAATCGTTGGCAATGTTCGCAAATTGCCGGCCAGCTGTGACCCGGACTACCTGGTCATTGAGCGAATCCTCATGGTTCAGGAGATGCTGGAAGATCTGATACACAAGCGGCCTGCTATTCTCGGAGACCTTGACAGTGATCCACTGTCCAAGCAGGATCGCAGCTCGACGTCGAAGGATGTTGTATCCAGGGGCCTGTTTTTGCACGTCTTGGACAAGTACATCTCTGATGAATGCGTCAAAGTCGAGCTGTTGGTGCACAACAGATGCCGCCAAACCAATCGCGGTATAGACTGAGTCTTTGAACAGGACGTTGTCGTTGTCTGCATTGGCGACGGAGTAGAAAACGTTGAGCAGTGGACCAACAATAACCTCCTTGTAGTTGATGGCCAGATCCAGAAAGAGCTTCTCTGAGCAGGATCGAACGGAGAACTCCCAGTCCTCTCCGTCGCCTTCTTCACGCTTCTCCCACTCTTCTGGTTCCTCGAGCCATTCGCGAAGATCGCTTTCCCTAAAAACGAAGAACTTGGTGACCAGCACTTCCATGGCTTCTCTCACAAATGCTTCTGTGAACAGTGTTTGCTTGATCACCTCTGTAGCCCTGTTCCTTTCCTCCTTGTCTTCGGCAGTGCGGTACTTGAATGTCTGAGCTGGGTTATGAACCATCTTGGCACAAGAACGAATGAGTAGCAGGCCCTTCAGAGCAATCTTTTCCGTGAAGGGTTTGTCGTTGGTAGAATCTCCGTCAGTCCCTATCTTGGAGGATGTGGCTGATGCGATGGCTTCCTTAGAACCAAAGACATCGCCAAAGCCCTTGACAAGGCTCCAATAATGCTGAGTCAGCTGGAGTGAGTTTGGCAACAGTGCGAAAGCCGCAGGATGGTCTTTTGCCATTTCGTGATGCAGTTTTGCAAGTTGAACGGCGTGCCTGCCTATCAGCAACGATGCATTACCCGGTATCGAAGCATCACCAGCGCTGATGATTGGCAAGAAGGCAGCCAACTGCTCTAGTGACAAGGTCCAGAACGCTGTCACATCTGCATCCCGACTGGGATGCTCGTAGCCCGAGACAAGCAGGCGCCGCAACAACTTGATGGCCAAGAGGCTCTGTTGCATACTGTCTTGATCCATCGTATTCCGCCACGACGCCACCAGTTGCGCGTAGACGTTGCCCACTACTGACACGATCTCTGGCGTTGCCGCCTGCATGTACTGACGCGTCCGCTGCAGCCGGCCTGTAGAAAGCTCTTTGACAATGTGCAGTAGCGCGAGTAGGGTTCTTGCCACTTGGACAGGCGAGGTGTCCGGCCGGCGGAGCACCGAAACAAATGTTGATATGGCATCTGGCCAGTCGTTGGGATACTCGTACCTAGCGATTTTCGCAACCACCAGCGCTGCCTGGAGTGCAAGACGGTTGTCATGTTGCGTGAGGACAGATTCTGCTAGACGCGAGCGGATGACCTCCTTGTCCTCCTTTGAGACTGCGTTCGTGGCCGTCTTGCGCCAGTATTTGTCGATTCCATTCTTGAGCTGGATAATGGCCAAATAGCGGATCTCAATGGGCAGGTCCTGGCTGAGATATGCACTCTGGAGGTGGCGGTAGAAGCCAGCCTCCTTCTCCCATTGCGAAAGCTGTTTTGTGCCAGTTTGAATTTGGTTCGGGTCGGATGATGAGGCCGACTGGAGGGTGTTTACGAGTATGCCTTCCGTCAGAGGATTTGCCTCGCCGGGCACTTCAATCGCAAAGGAAGGCATCTGAGGCGGGCATCTGGTGATATGTCCAGACGTGTCGGATCTCTCTTACCTCCCAGATGCACATGCGAGTCGTGAGATGTTGTCGGCAGGTGCGATGTTCTGCTCACTTCCAGTCTCGCGGTGAGAAAGATGCCCGGTGAATGTTCCAGAACGTACCGCGGATTTCTGGTCACGGCTTGGCGTCGCGGACAGCCAAAACTCTTCCTCGCGACTCGTGCTCTCCTCTTTCTTCTTCAAGTTGAAAAAATTCACCCAGAGCAGAAATTAGGCGGCGCGTTGTACAATTTCTCGATTGACAAGCCGTTGAACAGATCTGGGGAGAGCAAAGTGATTTTTCAAGAAGCTTTGTGATGCCTCGTGGCCATTACACATCCGCCTCCGTAAAAATTCGACATTTCCTTTTCTTCTCTTCAGTCCCTTCTCTTCTCACCCTTCTCCTTTGCTCCCCTGGCCTCGGCGGTGGCACAGTCGTCTATGGCATGTATCGAGCCCTCTGAAGGGAGAGCTAAACATGCTTGTCCCTGCACTCTGATAGCTCTCAGCTGTGCATCACACTGAACAAGTCGACCTGATCGTATGGCGTTCCGTTGTACCTCTGCGAACACTGAGGGAGATATGGACACGCGGCGACTCTTCAGAACCCAAAGTAGGGCTATGGCAGTGGTCATATCGTTCTCCACCGGAAACTCGGAGTTGGACACAACGAGAGCTCCATCATCATCGGCATTGGCATCAGGTGATCACCTGCGCCACTCGATCTCCTCATACCTCCCCAGCTCATCTTACCCTCCTCTCCTCTTCTATCCAACACTCAGCTCCGCTTATCAACCAACTCTCACACGCGTCCATGTCCTCCAGCATCACCTCTCTCTGCATCTACTTCCGATCCAGCAATCACCACTCCCTCGCCGACTGTGCAGCCGTTGCGAAGATGGCTGTTTGAAGCAGACGGGTCACGCGAGCAAGCACGATGGCCTGTCTGCGTCGTAGCTTCCACAGCTAGATTTCACGAATCGGCTACTCCATCTACCATATATACCAATACGACCTGTGCCAGCACGATCTCGTGCTATCGAGCCATTATTATTCACATCTACCCCGCTCCGAACGCAATACGATCGCAACACAACCAATAAACACCCATCTGAGCAGACTGCCAGCAGAGTACGATGGGGAAAAACCGCAAAGTCGCGGCCTCAGTGGCCTCCAGTGCCATCTCGTCGCGTATGACATCAGCAGCGCCGTCCCGTACAGCTTCGCCAGGACCATCGGCCAAGCCCTTTCGCTTCTTCGAGCTGCCTGCAGAGTTGAGGATTAGGATATACGAGCAGGTGTTGTGCACGAAGAAGCCGCTTGATCTCGGTGAGGCGAATCGCAAGCATGTGCTAGCACGAACGACAGCTGATGTGTGAATACAGATCCATTGAACTACCGAATGGTCCTGCCGCGCTTGTCCCTCTTCCTCGTGTCACGCCGCATGCACGAAGAAGCATACCAGATCTTCTACGGTCAGACGATCCGCCTCTTTCCGCACCCGTATCACGGCAAATTCTTCAACACCAAGAAGCCGCTTATTCAACGACTCGCTGTGAAGTACCGCGAGGCGATCAACAGCGTAGAGCTGCTGCTTGGACCAGGCTGGCACAAGCCGCCGCGATGTCACAATGTGCTGCCCACACTCGGGCTCGGCGCTTGCACGTCCCTGCGAACATTGAAGATATGGGTGGACTGCGATCCAACGGACAGCGTGTTCAACGGCTTCCGAGGCCCAAACGCGACCGAAGACACGTACGTCTGGTTCTGCGTGGACATGCTGCACTCGATCCTTGAGCAGGTGCCCAGCATGGAAACCATTGAGATCGACCACGACAGCAGAGTCAAGAAAGACTCGCCGCTGACGGCCGCGTTGAAGAGGAAGGCAGAAGAGTTTGGCAAGCGATTTGGATGGGGTCCGCATCGGAGCGCCATCAAGGACAAAGGCACCATTGATATTCCAGGGCTAGAGAAGGCCATGGCGAGCATGGGAATTTCTAGCGTGAGTGAGGCGCCGAGAGTCATTGAAGTTGTGGCTTAGGATTCCTGGCACAAGGCGTTTGGCGTTAGACAGATATGAAAACCTGCTCTGCTTACGAGGACATGAGATGGAGAGGGGAGTCTGGAGTGATGACCTGCTCTGCTTATGAGAATATGAAATGGATGAGGGCCTGGGAGTGCAGGCAAGTTAGTCCGATATGTGCAGTCCTTGAACCGAGAATCGCAAGTCTTGTTGCATTCGACTCCGAATTATCTGTCAGGCTCCCAATGTCGTGAAGTGAGTCGATACTGTATCGTATCGGATGCCCCTCAACTGTCTCCGGGATTTGGTAGCGGATTGCTTCAGCGCGGCCGCGTGCGGACAACATGCGTGTCCCACTATTGTCCCATCTTCAATCAGGAACGTGCACCATCCACCTAATGACTTTTGCCTCTCCAGCCCGCCACAGACGTCATGCTCAAAAAGCTTTCGCTGTCGCGTTGGTAGGAAAATCCACCAGAGAAGAGCCTCAATTTGGAATACCGAAGGGCGGACGCAACGGCGATAGCGGCGATAGCGAGGTAGGTGGGCTTTTTGGTCAATTGCTGCATCATCGATCTACAATCGAAAGGTTAAAAGCTCTTTCTCGAATATCGGACGACCTACTTGTTGCCCCATCCATTGAGAACTTTTTCTCAAACAATCTTTTGCTTTTAGACATCTCACAAACAATCAAGCAGAAACACCGCAAACATGGCAACAGACTACAGCTTCGAGGGATGGTGTGGCCTGGACAAGGACTCGGCCGAGGGCAAGATGGTCTGGCAGAAGCTTCCCAAGGTCAAGACGTGGGAAGAGACCGACGTCGATATTGAGATTTCCCATTGCGGTATCTGCGGTAGCGACTTGCACACTCTGAGGTCTGGATGGGGACCTACACCTTACCCGTGAGTAAACCTTTTTTCGAAAGCATGGCAGAACAAGCATTGACGTAATGGTATGCAGAGTCTGTGTCGGCCACGAGATTGTCGGTAAGGCCGTCCGTGTGGGTTCTAAGGTCGAGAAAGGCATTAAGGTCGGCGACCGTGTGGGTGTCGGAGCTCAGGCTCTGTCGTGCTTGAAGGGCGACTGCGAGGAGTGCCAGAACGGCCTGGAGCAGCACTGCCAGCACACGGTCAACACTTTTGCGTCGCCGTACCCAGACGGGCAGATGAGCTACGGAGGATATGCCGACTACAACCGCACAAACTCGCACTTTGTTTTCAAGATCCCCGAGGCCATTGCGAGTGAGGATGCCGCGCCTATGCTGTGCGGTGGTATCACTGTGTACAGCCCACTCAAGCAGAACGGCTGCGGGCCAGGAAAGCGTGTTGGTATCATTGGAGTTGGAGGTCTCGGACACTTTGGTGTGCTCTTCGCAAAGGCTCTCGGAGCTGACCGCGTGGTGGGCATCTCCCGCCGGTCAGACAAGAAGGAGGACGTCCTCAAGATGGGCGCCGATGAGTACATTGCGACCGAGGACGACAAGGACTGGAACAAGAAGCACGCTCGCAGCCTTGACTTGATCATCTGCACCGTCTCTTCGCCGGCCATGCCTTTGATGAAGTACCTCCAACTGCTCCGCGTCAAGGGCACTTTCATCCAGGTCGGAGCCCCAGAGGACAAGCTTCCCGATATGACTGCTTTCGCATTCATTGCCAAGGGTGTCAAGTTTGGTGGAAGCATGATTGGCGCTCCTCACGAGATTGAGGAAATGTTGCAGCTGGCTGCCGACAAGAAGATCAAGCCTTGGATTCAGAAGGTGCCAATGAAGGATGCCAACAAGGCGATTGTCGACATGGAGGCTGGAAAGGCGAGATACCGTATCTCGCTGGTTAATGAGAAGTTTGCCTCGTAGAACCTGTCAAGATCTGGCGGGGGAACAGTCATGATAAACCTTAGACTTTAGAATAGTGAGAACAAGGAATGTGAAACGAAACATGGGCTTGAAGGTTGTCATGTGTGCCCATCAAGGTCGTCTCGTGCATGTCTGCTGACATCAGAGGTATCTGAATCCAGTCCTGGTTGTTGCGCTTACTTCGTACACACAGCACGAGCTGCAGTCCATACCACAGACTCCATATGCGTGAAAGAGAACGTCGGTCTACAGTCTGGATCACGAGCACCTTGGCATAGCACGCAAGCCAATAGTGCTCAATGATGCGAACAATTGTTCTCGCGCTGATCCTCGAGCTGTGCCTCCAAGCCCCAGTGCCTGACAGTGGCAGTCATATCTGCGTATGGGCGCATTCTCGAACCTTAAAGGAGATGTTTCAACTTGTGAGTGATGTTGTTGGTGTAAAGCAGAGCAGCACGGCGCCAAAGAAGAAGCCAAGAGCCACACTCACAGGGGTCTCCCCACAGCTCCGCCATGCGGCTTTTCTGACCAATCAACAAGCCACGATTGGTCTTCCGGTAGAATATTGTTGCTGACCTCGCGCTGGACCTCGGCCGTTGTGCTGTAGAGTAGCAGTGTGCCGTGGCTATGGCAGAAATGGCCGTGCAGATGTTGTTTCTGCTCATCAGCAATAGACGTGTCTGCTTTCTACCAAACACTTTGACGTGTGGCAAACAGTCCCAGTATCACAGAACCAGTAGGCAGCAATCATGGGAGGCGGACCAGCATTGACACGAGAGGAGGTCGCCAAAGTAGGACATTTGGGCTCTCCAATATCCTTTGCCACTGCTAACCACCGCCAATAGCACACTTCGGAAGAAGATGTCTGGGTGAT
Source organism: Septoria petroselini (assembly GCA_022559915.2). Classification (NCBI taxonomy): domain Eukaryota; kingdom Fungi; phylum Ascomycota; class Dothideomycetes; order Mycosphaerellales; family Mycosphaerellaceae; genus Septoria; species Septoria petroselini. The sequence continues at coordinate 585,630 of JAFJTQ020000008.1, forward strand.
TGTCGACCACAAAGTCTACGATGTTTCCGACTTCCTCGAAGCTCACCCGGGAGGAGAGGTTGTCCTGCGACAAGTAGCGGGCCAGGACGCCACCGAGGCCTTTTACAACCTGCATCGCCAGGAAGTGCTTGCACAGTACAAGTCGTTGTGTCTGGGGACTCTCGATGGCGAGAAGGAGGAAGTGATTACGCCTCAACCGGGCGACCTCTCCAAGGTGCCTTATGCCGAGCCGCTCTGGCTCAATCCCATCTTCAAGAGCCCGTACTACAACGACAGCCACCGCAGGCTACAGAAGGAAGTCAGGAAGTTCACGGAGATGCACATCACACCTGAGGCCAGAGAGAAGGAGGCAGATGGCACGACAATCTCGCAAGAGCTCATTGACAAGATGGCCGATGTGAATCTGCTTGCGTGCAGACTGGGCCCGGGAAAACATCTCAACGGCCGGACACTGTTTGGTGGCGTTGTCAAGGGCGAGGAGTACGATTACTTCCACGACTTGATTGTCAGCCAGGAGATTGTCCGGACCAACATGCGTGGTTTCCAGGACGGCAATATGGCCGGCATGACCATTTCGCTCACGGCTGTGCATCAGTGGTGCAAGGACGACGAGCTGCGCGAGCGGGTGTCGGAGGAGGTTCTTTCTGGCAAGAAGAAGATCTGCCTGGCTGTGACTGAGGCCTTTGCTGGGTCTGATGTGGCCGGGTTGAGGACGACTTGCGAGCTGTCGGATGATGGCGAGCACTACATTGTCAACGGAACGAAGAAGGTGAGATGTGCGGTGTCTACGAGGTGTGAATACCCGCTAACTTTCCAACCAGTGGATCACAAACGGAATCTTCTGCGACTACTTTGTGACTGCCTGCAAATCCGACAAGGGCTACACCGTGCTTCTCGTCGAGCGTGATGAGAATGTCGACACGAAGCTGATCAAGACATCATACTCCACCGCCGCCGGCACAACCTACATCGAGTTCAATAATGTCAAGGTGCCCAAGCGAAACCTCCTTGGACCCGAGCACGCCGGCTTCCAAGTCATCATGGCCAACTTGTAAGTCTTGCACCATGTCCCACCCAGTCCCGCTCCACAACCCTAACGTAAACGCTACCAGCAACCACGAGCGCTTCATGATGTGCGCCATGGTCTCCCGCTGGTCCCGCACCGTCCTCGAAGAGTGCCTCAAATGGACGCACCAGCGCATCGTCTTCGGCAAACCCCTCATCCAGCAACCCGTCATCCGCGCCAAAATCGCCGCCATGATCGCCCGCGTCGAAGCCTGCCAGGCCTGGATCGAGAGCATCACGTACCAAATGACCAAGATGAGCTACGACGAGCAGGCCAAGCAGCTCAGCGGCCCGATTGCTCTGTGCAAATTCTACTGCACTCGCTGCGCGCACGAGATTGCGGATGATGCGACGAATATCTTTGGCGGACGAGGCATTACACGCTCCGGAATGGGTAGTGTGGTGGAAATGTTTAATCGGACGAACAAGTTTGATGCTATTCTGGGTGGTGCCGAGGAGGTGTTGGCGGATTTGGGGGTACGGCAGGCGATGAAGTTTATGCCAAAGGGGGCGAAGTTGTAGATGTCTTTGTGATGTAGGCAGCGACAGAACTACTGTGTGGTCTTGCACGTCGAATATTTCCTAGACATTGTTCATGTTAATCGATGAGGAACGTCGTGGTACGTTGACCGAACATAGAAGTCCATTCCAAGAAACGCTACGGTATACATGTCGCACGTTGTGTTGATGTTACCGGTCAGACGGAGCAAGCGATAGCAGCTGACAGTCCAGTGCTCATCATTCTCTCCTTTCAATTTGCTACGTCAACAAACCACAACCGTCTACAATCTGCTCTGCATCTTCTCAGGAGTATCACTCAGCGCATACTCGACCGCATACTTCTTGCTCCTCACCTTCTGCGCCTCCTGCATCGTCGGTGTCTTGGCCGCCGTAGCAGGATTGTACGACCAGTTCGTGCCCTTGATCGCTTCCGCATCCGACAGCTTCTTGTTCGACTCTCCATCCGCACGCTTGTACACGTTAATCACCACGCAGCCTCCAAGTCCGAGATTATGCTGCAGCGCGACCTTGGCGTCGACGTGACGAGTGTTTGCCCACCCACGAAGTTGCCAGGTCAGCTCAGCGCACTGAGCAAGACCCGTCGCGCCGAGCGGGTGGCCTTTGGAGATGAGGCCGCCAGAAGGGTTGACAACAGGGCCTTTACCGCCGAATGTAATGTCGCCGTTGCGGACCATTTCGTGGGCTTTGCCTTCTTCGCAGAACCCGAGGCCTTCGAGGAGGATGAGCTGGTTGGCGGAGAAGCAGTCGTGGAGTTCGCAGACGGCAATGTCCTTGGCTGTGACGCCGGCTTCTTCGTAGGCCATTTTGACGGCGTTTTTGGTCATGCCGAAGCCGCAGAGGTCCATGGCGCTCTTGGAGAAGAGAGATGGTGGATCGGTTTGGAGCTGCTGGCCGGCCATGAGGATAGCTTGGTTCCAGAGGTGGGGTTTCTTCTCCTTGAGGAAGCGCTCTGAGACGATGACGACGGAGCCTGAGCCGTCGGAGGTGGGAGAGCATTGGAGCTTTGTGACGGGAGGGTGGATCATGGTGGAGTTCTTGATTTCTTCCAGGGTGTACTCTTGTTGGAATTGAGCATATGGGTTGTTCACCGAGTGCTTGTGGCTGAGGCGGCCAATCTCGGCGAAATCGTCGTCTTTGGCTCCATATCTGTGTAGTGTTGTTAGCAAAGATGGCTGCATCGGAGTTTGCAGAACTCACTTCTTCATGTACTCTTGACCAGCATTGGCAAAGTACTGGGCGTTGCGCGGGCTCTCGTGCTTTCCGAATTCTTCTTCCATGAGCTTGGTGGCGAGCTCCATAGGGCTCGGCCTGTCACTCCAGCCCGACTTGATGCTGCCGGGCTGCATCTGCTCGAAACCGACGACCATCACACAATCGGCAGCTCCAGATCGGACGAGGGTCCTTGCCATGTGCAATCCGGTCGAGCCAGTAGCACAGGCGTTGTTCGTGTTGTAGATTGGGATTCCAGTCATTCCAAACTGGTAAAAGACTCGCTGACCAGAAGTCGTGTCGCCGTAGCAGAAGCATGCGACGCCCAGTTCGACATCATCATATGTGATCTGGGCATCAAGCATGGCTTTTGTGCCAGCCTCGAAGCCGAGCTCGACATAGCTTCGGGTCTGTCTGGGCTTGATGAACTTGGTGACGCCGACGCCCAGCACGTAGGCGTTCTGCTGTGGCTTCTTGATCTCCATGGTGGTTGATGGTAGTATGTCAGTGTGTGTTGTTTGTCGTTCGTGACAAGATTGATCGCCTGAACGGCAAAGACGTATATTGGTGGACGTGTCGCTCCGGCTGACACACTCGTCCGGGAATATCACTGCAGATCAGAGGCAACCCTCGGCTACGCTCCCCGCTATTTTGGAAATTTACGACCGAGGTCGATTAGTAGTATGTCGTACAACAGACATGTTTATATCGATGCTTGCAAGAAGGCAAGGCAATCATTCGTTTCATTGCATGTCGCATGAAACGGCTGGATAGTATTGCCAACAGGACCTATTCTGAACGGCGGACCTATTCGGCGTGCAGGAAGATTATCTCCAACCGCTTGGCTTCATGGCCCGCAGGTCCACTCGCAAGGCCTCATGCCACAATCGACATTGATGCTTCTTCCACAATGTACAACAGTTGAAGAGTCACCGGGCGCGAGGAGTCGGTCAGTGTCAGGAGACTCGGGACGTATCGCTTTGGCGATTGCTGGGGTCACTTCATCCGGGTCCAAGCCTTTGCACAGCTACTCCCTACATCTCGTTGTGTCTTGATCGAGCATCAGCGGCAGCTGCGATGAAGTGTCGGGCTGCATTGTGTAAGAATTTTGGCTTGGACAGGAACCAAAGTGGCAATGCCAAGCACGATAACCTGCCTGAGGCAAAATCCTGTTTGCGCACTACATCGCTGCCAACTGACATGCTTCGATAGTCGCAGAGGGGCGGTCTTGTCCATTTCGGCATGGAAACTGCCAGTGGGGGTAGGGGTATATCCAAAGAGTGGCAAGCGAGCCTTGATGAGATGGCGGAGATGTCCACTCGTTCAGCTAGACATGGTGGAGCTTCTCGATCCGCCCCCATTGCAACAGTAGCAGGAAAGCCCATGCATTCAAGAACTTCTATGGACAGTGAGGCGTGGAAAGAGTTGGCCTTCTCTCTGCTCCAGCTTCTACTTGTCTTGATGCTGCCTTCGCAGCGGCATTTTGAACGATTGGCAGTTCGAACGATTGGTGTTGAAGTCTTTGAAAGTCCTCGATCCAGTGATTTGGTTTGCCATAGTAGCTGGCAGCCCAATAGCGAAAACGAAGCATGTCCCAAGCTCGTGCGCACATCTTGTCCGCTTGCCCTCGAACTGATGTGGGATGTCTGGATCTCCCCAGGCTGCTGATCCGTTTAGCGTGAGATCATATAGGGCACTCGGCAAGGTCTCGGCCAATGTAGTGACCTCTCGTGCTACTGGCGCTCCGCATGAAGCCATGGACGGCATTGATCGACAGTCTTGCGTTTTGCTGCCCACGAACAATGAGGTCGACTTCTCAGTACAGCTTTTCAACGTTGACCTTGTACAGTGAGCGGCCATTGACGCAGAGATGCTTCTCAGCAGTCAGGCTGTGGACGGAGAAGATCGTCATCCTGTGCGCCTTGGCATAATCAAGCGTCCAGCAGGAGGCAAGGGTGGTGAATCGCAACAAGCAGCTGCGCGGGCTGATCAGTGATCACCTGTGTGTTTCTGGTCACCAGTGGCGTGCTCTACGTGAGATGTGATGAGCATGCTGTAACGACAGTCGCTCGAATCAGCACCACGCCAGTGGATGTCTGCAGATTGATCGAAACATGGTAGCGAAGGAGCGCAGCAGAACTGTATGCTCTGGCCAATGCATATCCCATGCGCATTAAGCGCAGGCAGTTGACGCAAATCCAGACCATCAAGACATCGATACTGACTCGCGAATGCTTCTTGTTCGCAAGACTGGAGTGCAGGACGACGGACGCGAGCGGCAGTACTGCATTTGGAGCAAGGGAGGTAACAAATGACCTTCGTTGCCGTGGCGGGAAAGACGAGATGAGCAGGGCCGTGGGCAAAGCCTCAACTCAGATGTAACTTCAGAGTGCCGCTTTGGGACGGGATAGCCATCCAAGCAGCTGAACAGGGTGGGCCAGAAAGCTCGTGCACAGCGTGTGCTGGCGTTCCTCGCGCCGGGACGCTGCATGGCATTGCATATGCGGACCACGATCGTCCCGTTCCAAAGACCGGGTTCGCACAAGATCAGCTTTGAACAAACAGAAGAATTCGAAGGTGTTGTTAGGGCAAAATTGGGCAGAGAGGACCAAATCATAACGACCTTCCGCATTGGGGCAGCGCAGATTCGGTACGCCGAAGTGGCACCAAAGCAGCCGGGTAGAAGTGATGGAAGAGGCGTCTTCGGGATCGGTGCGCTGCCAGCGTTCAGCGTGAAGAGGCCTACCAATTCCCACGCAGCTGGCGCAGGGTTTGCGCCCTGTTTTATTGCCGACGGGCCTGCGGTCGACCTTGATCTGCTTCATCGGCAGCCGCCAAGATGCCGATCCTGCTGCGTCTCCAGTCCTGATGCGACTGCAGACGGAGAAACGGCAGACTGATGAGCCAGCTCTAGGCCTGCGCATCGTCGAGATAGCAGTCTTCTTCTATCATACGGTGTGCTGATACCATGGCCTTAAGCCGCTCCGTCGGAGCTACAAGCCATCGCTACCGCCGTGATGAGCATACTGTTCCATGGCCCGTGAGCAGTACGTCCGCACACACTTCCATGGTCTGCCCACGCACTGCAACGGAAACCTGTATGCTGCCGCTATGCTTTCGATACCGTGTCTGCTGCTGCGTTAGCCTACCGGCCATGGCCTCATCTGCAGTCTGCCACTGGTGCCCGTCGTGCTCGAACGAGAGACGAGGAGATGAGGACAAACAGAGGCACCACTTCGTACCGGAACAGCGCCCACGCCCCAGTTGCGTTGCCGCCTCAGGCATGCTTCTGGGCGCTGTCCATGCCCAACGGGGAATGGTCGACCAGCGGTAGCGGGCCTCACCTTGTGGTGTGCAGGTACTATCTACCAAAGGATCCATGGAATGCTTCGCAGACACCACTCTCACGTCAAGTTTTGGGCTCCCATCGCTATAATTTCATCTATACTGTCGTCCGCTACCGGGTCTGCTATATTGACGACCCCGGTCATGCTTTCCGTTAGATTACCGTAGGATATTGAAAAAGCAGCCATCCGTTAGCGACGGCGTGCTGCCGGATTCATGCAACGAATGGTGTGCGGACAAGATATAGGATTTCGGAAGGTGAATGGAACCTACACGCCAACATCAACTCTCTGTGCTGTCCTCACCGCCGGCTGGCAGGGCATGCATGTGCTCCGCTTTGCACGCCAAGCCTGCTCCCAATCATACCTGACAAGGACGCGGCGGACACGACATCCGACCAGGACTTTTGTTCTTTGCAGAGACCTTGGTTCGTCTGGCTTGTGATCTTCCGTGAGCATTCACCCCATGGAACTGGACAGTATGAAGGAGCAGCGAGCCTCAGCACTGACCGCATGCCACACTGACCGCATGCCACGTTGACAAGCGTGGAAGCACTCAATGAAGCTTCCAACAGCCTACAAACGAAGACGCCACTATGTGACATAGACTAGTTGACAGCTTGCAGTAGCAAGTCACAGCTCGCTGCTGTCTGCTTGACTTTGCCCGGCCTCCACGCCTGGTTTCGATGCGAGCTTCCTGACCCGGCACAACGGATCAGCACAGCGAGAAACGGGTTTGCCTATTCGGGCTCCAGCGACCAAGCATCTGCATACACCCGCTGGTCTCCACCGACCCTCCACTCACCCACTCAGCAACATCCTGGCACAATCTTTCGAAAATGGCTGGAATTGGCGCCTTCCTCCACAGTGTGCACAGGCGGGACCTGCCACCGCCACCCACGCTATGGGTAACGCGGAGCTGCTATGCACTCCGCTCGTGCCCCTTGATGATGCTTTAAACACTGCGAGAATCGACCGGCGGCACTGAATATTTAGTCTCCCGGCATTTTGAAAAGATCAAAACAGCCGCTGGCGTCCGCTGGAGCTCGACAACTCACATTTGTGTGAGATGATGTCGTGAACAGCAGCTAGCTGTTAGCTGTACGGCACTTTGTCGGAGCGTGAAGCATATGAATTACGCTCAAGTCCAGACTTCAGCTGCTTGTGCAGGTACCATAATAAGACCACATTCACTATGAAGGATCTGGAGCTCATCTCGCTTTCGAGGTGATCTTGTCGCCCGACTCATGAGAAGGATGAAGTGGATTCTGAACATCAGAAGGAGCCTCTTCGACAACTCATCATGTAGCGGCAGGTAGGAACTATGCAGAGCTCGAACGACGGCAGCTGGCCACTGTCCGTCAACCGGACCAAACAAGGAGAAGCTCTTGAGGCACACCGCATGTGCACTCTACTCAATCGCAGCCTTGACGCCGGCGCACAGCACAGACTGTACCGACTCGAGCTTCATCTCTGCTACGGCCTATTCAGGAACAATTTCAAGACATATGCAAACAACCACTGGCGCCCGTGTACTAGCCGATGGAGACGCAAAGGAAGTATTCGCAGCGTGTGACTTCAGAGTTCAGGGAGTCGGAAAGTCTGCCCGTTGTCCGGCGGAACGACAATCACAATTCTTCGGTCGGCTGCGCGTACTCTGCAGAGTTATGTATATCTGAAACAAGCGCGGTATGTGGCTGAACGGGTCGTATGCATAATGCGGTCGCCCGCTAGTCCCGTAGCTGAGCTACTCGAGTCCGCGTCTACGCTTCGTAGGAGAGGAAATTTGTTGCATTCGTCCCTGGCTTCTACAAGCGCTTCGGCCATCCGACGGAGGCTCTCTTTTTCTCTAAATTCGTACTGGTCCAATGAGTGAAGCTACCGACTGCAAAGTCTTGGCGGTGACTTCAACCTGCCACATCCCATGCGGTGCCACGCAGCAATGGGTCAAGCGATCTACAGCGTCGATTGTTCAACATAAACATAAGCAGTTACACGCAGCTACCCGAAACATTCTGCGTCCACCCATTAGAGTGCCATAGAGGCCAACAATGGCGACAGCACGAGCAACTGCAGGCAGGATACGTACTTGATGTCTCAGCCTCTTTTCGACCTCCCTCCTTCGGGACCACTCCCGACCACTCCCTTTTTGTGTTTCAGCGTGATACTGGATTACTGGGAGGCGATCGGAGGCAGTGGCCGGTTCTCTTCGTACTCGACAGCTGTGTTTCTTTGGCACAAGCAGAGCACGATGCACACGGTCGCCAACTCGCCATGTATATTCCTGTAGGACAGGAGGAAAGTGGCCGCGAGACATGCATTATGGTATCATCTCGTGACGAGGCGTCACGACTCAGACAGGGACACTTGTAACAGGGCAACAGTTCCTCGTGCCATGTTTTCAGAAGTCGCTTGTTGTGTAGTACCACGCGATCAACAACACGGAGGTCGGAGAATTCCATCTGCAGGCTGCAAGCGAAGTGAAACATGAGCGCGGTCAGCCACTCGACGCGATTTCGCCCCGGCTGCGAAAAAGTACAACCACCACACATCCGCAGTTCATACACGTAGAGCTGTGGCAGACCCAGAAAGATCATCTGGTCTCACTGCAGGGTAGTTCAATACTTCGCCACACGAAGTAACTACGCCGGAAATTTCTTGACGGTGGCTCTGCTCCTATTTGCAAAAGAGGGAACTACTTTCGGAGACTGTTTGCACACCGCTCATTGACCATCGGCCGGGCAAAGGCTCGTAGACCGCCGCTAACGGCACAGAAAATCGGGACTTGTGCTAGGTGACCAGAAGTCGGGAGCGAGTTGCGAGATCGAGAAGGTCGCGCGTATCCCGTCAGGCGGTACCATGTCTCAGCCACTCAGCCTCCGATTCGCAACGCCGACTACACTTGCCACTTGTTACTTACACACACGCAGAAAAACTCCCATGTCACGACATGCATGATGTGCGTAGACATGTGAAGGTGCTGCTGCAGCCGCAAGGTTTGTTGTGTGTGCATGACTGATATCTCTTCTGAAACCTGGATTCGCGATACCTATGGTAGTTGGATCAGAGTGTGTGGCCGTGTCGGCTGGCGGTACCAGATTACGTGCTTTCTGCGGCCATGGCCTAGTTGACCGGATGTGTAGTCCAATTGAGGAGGCAAGAGATGCCGTGTGCTAGCCGCCAGCGTCAGGGATGCAGACATGTAAGCTGGAGGGATGGAACGGCTGGCTACTACGGTGCGAATGTGAGACTTTCTGCAGACACCCAATAGAGCGCCACTGTTTTTAGTATGCACATGTGCTAAATGTCCAGGATAAGCAAAAGTACTTGTGAGCACGAGTCGACCGGGAGTGACATCGAGCCGCCGGAGGGTTGGCTGCTTCGGCCTGTTCTTCTTGATCGGCGTAGTAGTGGTGTGTGGAATGATCCATCGGCAACAAGGCTGTGTAAAGGTCTTCAGCCGACCGGGCCTTCTTTTCGAATCTAGTCGAATTCATCGCCCGCTATGGGGGATTTTAGAGTACTGGCGATGCCAAGCTTGCGAAAGCTCATCTCCACAGGCTTGTCAGTCGTCGCCTGGCGTACCATACACGATGTGCATATGCGGCCGTTGACTAGCTTCACCGGACGAGAGGCCATTCATGTTGCGATAAATGGCCCACGGCGGGCTCCCACACCGCCCTGCGAGGTCAGTGACAACTGACTGGTCACTGGCTTGTGAAGAAACCGTTTCTGTTGCAAGTGAGACCTTCTGCAGACATCCATTAGCTTTCCAGATTGCGAGTATGGACTTCAAATGCCACGTCGTAGCGTTGGATGGACAGCTTGCAGAGTGTTACGAGCCTCCAGTGGACCTTGTGGAACCACGGCATCAGCCTGGCCAACAATAAGTACCACGAGAACGACGACGTTCAGCGAGGTCTCGAAGTGAGAGTGTAGTCGCACCGCCCGCCCTGCATTTCGCAGACATGAGGTAGTCTACCATCTTCGGGTTCCATTTGCGACGACTCACAGCAATCTACGATGACAACGTCGATGTAGAGCATGATGTAACCGTTGTCGGTATGCAAGTGAAAGAATCTGCTTGAAACAGCGAAGCACCACAGGGCGCACAGCGTTGTCGCGGCCTCGACGTCCGGCAGTGGCCCCCTGCCTTGAGCGTTGTAAGTGACGATAATCTGAGCTCGACGCGCTCGCAGAGGTTCCCAGACTGTTGAACAAACCGTTCCCTCTTCTGTCCTCTCGAGGGTTCCTCTGCATACTGTGAAGCTGGTGTGATTAGTCCAACGCGCTCGCAGTCAAAACTGAGACCTACTGCGTCCATCCACTAGAGTCCCACCGTGAAGCACAGCTTGTGACCAGCGACGGTGGCATGCCGTGTCCACAATTCAACATTCCCGGCTCTCTCATGCAGGAGATGGACAGACACGACGACGCCGTCGAGCCGTGTACCTTTCAGCGTGCATGTCTGCAAGCAGCCGCTAGCTCACCACATCTATGGTCGAGTCACGGATGTTCGGAAGCAGTTCCGGCCACCAGCCCCAGGTCCCGTGTTCAACCTCAATCTCCGGCGACCACGACCTCGATGAAGCGTCCCAGGTATGGCTATCGTGCATGTCCAACGACTACATTCCCGGAATGGATGAGTAGATCAGCCGCATCTCGCCTCTTCCCATGCGAATGTACCCTTCCGGCGCGATGGCTGGCGGATCAGCGAGCTGAGGCGACCAGTCATCAGCCAACCGGTTCGTGCACACGTGCGCGCCGACCACACAATCCTCATGGTGTGACATGTCTTACTGGTACGCTTGGCGAAGTGGCCTACCACCGGTGCAGGGTAACGTCGAGGGCCTCTTATCCACACATCACCTCTCATAATGCATGTGTCGAGGCTGGAAGTGTGAGACTCATGCGGTCTTCCAGTAGTGTGCCATCGTCGACATCCTCAAAGTCACCTTTGCTTGGAGCATACTTCAAAGGTGCAGATGTCAGATGAAACCCATGCAGACATGCCCTAGCGTGCCCATCATGCGATCCCACTTGTCGAAGCTTCCATGCTACATTGGCGGTCTGTGTATGGGCAAATGGCTGTCGATTGGGATCTTGCAAATGGTTCACAGCTGCGTGTCATGGCGAGCCCATGGGACGACTGCTTCCTAGAACATGCATGCTCATGCTGTTTATGCATAAGTGGCTGACGGATTTGAGACTCTTGCAGATATCCAGTAGCTTCCCTGTTCTTCCAGCAAATAGAACAATGTTGTGTCTAAATGTTCATCGGTATGCACGCGTTAGTGCCGAGAACGTGAAACCTCTGCAGACAGACACTAGCTTACCTCTTTGCTCTGCGTATGAGATCGATGTTGCTACGGTGCAGGGAAGTCGTGCATGCACTGGTATCAGTCAGATCAGACTACTGCGGCCAGTTGTGAGTTCGCCGGCGTGGGGACACATTGAGCAGGGAGCTGCAGCGACAGATGCGTAATGTTGAAACCACGAAGATTCACTGAAGGGCTTCTCAGTCACGGAAGACTCAAAATCGACCGCCGTTCTTGAATGGTATGCGGGCTATTCAGCTGACCACTGCCAGCGCAGCAGGAGTTACCTCTCGTCAAGAGACTGGAACTCAATCAGCAGCTAAGCGAGTCTGGACAGCAGGTTCCATGTGCATGCAGCACCTTGACCTTCGTTACGCGCCATTGCTTGGGGTACCACTCTTCGCTCACATGCGGGTCATGCGGTAGTCGACCAGACAATTCCGGCCATTCCAAGTCGAACATGAGCGAGCGCATTTTGGCGGTGGTATCGCGTGCTGATTGTACGAGTGCATGGCTGGATCCAGCATCCCGAACCCCTAGAGGCAGACAGCAGACAGCGGCGCGCCAGAGCGTGGGTAGAATTGGCCGGCAAAAAAGCAAAGCCTCGGTCTGCCGCTTTGACAATCGAGGAGGTCGGTAGACAGATTCGCGGTGGGCAGCACGTTGTGAGGAAGGCGATCCCGACTCATGCCCAGTGCAGACATCCGATCGCGTTTGGAGGGCTCCAGCGGGTGTTTCCTTGCAGGAGGAAGAGAAGAGGAGAGAAAAATGTGAGCATACTGTAGAAGGAAATGGAAAGAGAGGCTTGGCAGGGAGAGAGAGCATTCTGGAAGGAAGGTGGCGCGGCAAGACCGAGCTCGGTCATCACTTCCGCCGTGACGTCGAAGAGCTTTGTGCTTCGTCTCTTCTCACTGCGACACCTCTCACCACCACATTCATCACCACCATGGCCACCTTTATCGCGCGGCGACCATTCGCGCTCGCCTCTGCGCTGGCAAAGGAGCTTCCTGCCGCGCGAACGGCACTCCGCTCCTTCCAGACGTCAACGCAGCAGCAGCAGCAATACCAGAAACCGCTCACCTCGGCCGCGAAACACTTCTCGCCACTGCAGCAGAGCGTGATCCGTAGCGCCTTCCAGCAATCCTCGCGTCGCGCCTACCAGACTTCTGCGCTCGCCAACCCGCTGAACCAAGGCAACCTCACGCAGCGTCTTCTCTATGGCGGTGCCATCTTCGGCGGCACGCTCCTCGCGGTCAATCTCATGTTCAACCGCGAGACCCGCGAAGATGGCGGCATGCCACCGTACGAACGTGCCTACCTCAACGAAACCTTCTTGCACACGGGATTGGGACTCGGCATCATCGGCGTGGCCGCAAGAGCTCTGCACATGAATGGCTGGAGTTACAGACTCATGAGCGCAAACCCATGGTTGGTGCTCGGCGTGGGTCTCGTGGGCTCCATCGGCACTATGATGGGATGCCGCGCCACGAGTCCCGACAACTACGTCCTCAAATACGCTCTGTGGGGAGGCTTCAACCTGACCCAGGCTGCTCTGCTCTCGCCCATGCTCTTCTTCGCGCCAGGAATCTTGGCCCGCGCAGGACTCTATACTGTCGGGATGATGGGCTCCATCGCATTTGTTGGCGCCACCGCAAAGCAGGAAAAGTACTTGTACATTGGTGGACCACTTCTCGCAGGTGTGGCCATTGTGGCACTGTCTGGTCTGGCTCCTCTCGTTCTTCCAGCAACGGCGACCCGAGCACTCATGTGGACTGAGAACCTGTGGCTCTATGGAGGTCTTGCGGTGTTTGGAGGCTTCACTCTATACGACACGCAGAAGATTCTGGCACATGCACGCATGGCCGAGCAAGGACGCTTCCGCAAGGACGCCGTCAACGAGTCGATCTCTCTCGAGCTCGACTTCATCAACATCTTTGTGAGAATGGTGCAGATTCTGGCCATGCAACAGGGACGGAGAAAGTAGGCTTTGAAAAGGCCTTGCCTGGCAACGTGCAGAGACAGCCTGTGATATTAGCGGCATGACATGATGCGGCGTTTCCGGAGGATCAGCACAATGTGGCTTTGTGAGCTGGACCAGGGATGGATTTGGTTTTCCTGTGTACTAGTAATTTTCATGTTGAATAGGCATCAAAGTCTCTCAGCTCTCAGGTGCGTCTCTCGTTCGTTAGTAGTTTGCTTTCTGAACATCATGTATGTCGCCATGGCAAAGGCAGACCACAGAGAAGGCTTCGCGATCAGAATGACGCTCGAAGTTTCGGCCGAAGCTGCGGCCGAGGCTACGCGACCACTACTGTAGATGGTCTCCTTCGCGCCAGTCGCCACTTTGTAGCTTCGGGACGAATCATAATGACGAAGTAGCATTGTGCAGCAGGCCAGCTCCAATTTGAACATTGCCGTAGTCGAAAGAGGGGTACCGAGCTTTAAACCTGCTTGCACAGGGGGTTTCAATAATAGTGAATAGCGTTGTTTTGGCTTGGCACCATTCCATACTACCTTCATCAGGTGTATCTACCATTTATCGCCCTTAACACGGTTTCCACTATTACGAATCAGTTGTTTACACCTCTTAGGCATGTCAGATATTCTGTTACGGATTTCCTCTATAGTAATCAGCTCCCAATAAGCTTTAATAGCTCTACGGAGTTGCCAGTAGTCCATCTTATATAGTTGTTCACTATATACCTGTTTGAGTCTCTCCTTTAGAAGTAGCTAGATGCCCTTAATTGGGTTCAAGTCTAGTAATTGTACTAGGTGATCATATAGGTTGATTAGGCCTATCTTCCTTACTTTAGTAGGCAGATTGCTAGTAGATCTATAGCTATGACTAGGGTCACTATCTTCTATAAGAATAGCTAGCAAACCTGAGTTCCTCTACTAGTAAACGTAGTAGATATACTATAGAAGGACCTCTTGGCTATAGTACTACTATGTTATTATGTTGCCAGTTTTAACTGTCTCTAGGGGTTAAGAAGACTACTATTATTATAGTTTAGCCTAGAAGGCTTCCTCTATCTTGTTCTTCCGATTACGGCGTAGTTTAGCCTCCTTCTATACGTCAAGGAGGTATAAGTGTGTCTATTGGCCATCATTATAGAATAGAAGCTTAGACTTGTGGTGCCAACTAATACTAGTAGCGATATATAGCACGAGGTGGCTAGGGGCAGGCTCCTCAACTATAAGGCCTTCGTGGTTGCCTTTCTTACGGAAGATATAGTGGTTTATAGCCTTAGCTCTATCTATATATGCCTCGTCTATCTAGTGTATCCACTGCCAAAGTGACTCAACTATCTTATGTTTATATTCATGTCTATATGCCTTCCTCCTCTCTTTGTTGGCCGGAGAAATCTTCTCTGTCTTACGATAACGTAAGCGAATAATTGGAGGATCGTGCTCCTTTATACGACGCCAGAGGGTAAGCCGACTATAGCCAGCACGTTCTATATAGAATAAATAGTCCTTCTTGCGTAGAGGGGTAGGCCTAGTAGCCATAAGCTCCACCTGGCTCTATATATTCTTTCTTGGCCTTCTACGCTATTTTACACTAGCTGGACGCCTCGTAGGTGTACTGTCTCTCTGATCCTAAGCCCTCTTACGCTGCTAGAGCTACCGTAATGCTATTGGTTGTATAGGACACTATTCCTTGTCCTTATTCTCTTAATAGAAGCGGAGTATAGGTTGGTCGCTAGGCCGGTTGTCGAACGCGTCAAAGAAGCGCACTCTCGACGGTATATGGTAGAAATTCGGGGGTATATCAATATAAGAGTAACTTCGGGTTGTCATAATGCCAATTCAGAGCTATATACTACTTAAGACGCGTTGTTGTTGATAATAATGACACGAGAAGGTAGCATGGAATGGTGCCAAGCCAAAACAACGCTATTCACTATTATTGAAACCCCCTGTGCTTGCATTAGAAAAATTTGCTTGTGTATCGGTTGGCTAGCTCCTAGTCAGGGAAGTGGAGCGCCATATGGGCTACATGGGGTTCGATCGCGGTGACTCTGGAGATATTACTAGTAGAGAGCTCAACTGGTAGTAGAACAATAGGTATAGTGGTATGCGGCTTTTGGCGCCTGGCTTGACATATCGAAATCGACATTCGAGACAGTTCTTAACGATTCTGGTACTCGGCCAACATGCAATACAAGCATTCTTGCGACTGCTCGCGTCTTGTATCATGCCGTGCGACGAAGGCGCAAAACACATTGGTGTAAGCTGTTGCCGCCGCAGCTTTCTTCCAAGGTAGCCCAAGCGCGACCAATAGATCTTGCCGCTTGTGGTCACTCGTCTGACTGTTCTTTTGCCGCTACGAGGCAATGCCATTCCGAAACCCATTGCTGATCTTGATGCAGCATAGTAGGCGAGATTGGCTTGAAGCCACGCTACTGACAGATGCCTCGCAGTGGTTGTATGCAAAAGGTTTATTGGCCGTAATGTCGATCTCGCGTGGAGTTGGACTCAACCACAACAGGACTGTGGTACATATCCCTGACAGATGATGGAGCCGCAAAGCGTAGCGCTGGTCTCAGTTCTCATGCTGCCATGAGCAGACTCGATGAGTTACGACCGATAGCATAGTCCTTTTTCCATGAGGTCGACCCTCAGCGAAGTTTTGCTAGGCTTTCAGACATCACAAACTACAAGGAGTCTTCGGCGTCGTGGCTAATCGGGCCGTCTTGGTGGTGACAAGCCGGGTCATTGATTGAGGGATCGGCTCCGACCTCCGCGCTGATCACGGGACATCCTTCGCTGACGTCGCTGGGGTGTCTTGTGTGGAATCCGCGTCTGTGTGTCTCGTCTCGTCTCGTTCACTTTGCTCTGTGGGCTCGCTCCATCTGAGACCAGTCCTCGCTTCTGCCGCGGAGATGCATTTCCAGGCCGAGCGAGAAGATCTGCGTTGCCTACCACAGTTGGCGACAAGCTGTCCAGTTAGAGGATCACACCACTTGCCGAGCTACAGGCCGTCAAAAGCTGGCGCAGTAGCAAGTAATCCTAGATCCGCATGGCAGATCTCGTCAAGCAGAGAAACGTGCCGATGCACATCGTGGTAGGCCTGTCTGACGAAGGCGCCTCCGGAGTGTCACGCTAAACGCGGGCATCGACGATGGTGATGAATCCTAAATCCAACCAGATCGTGCAGATAGCAACAAGAGCCTTGAAGAGAGCATGCCACTCGATGTGATAGGTCTAGACAACGCTCCAGATGTCGGGTCTTGAGCCGGACACGATCCCCGTGCGTGCGAGAGTGCGAAGCAGACAACACATGACTCGCGAGTCGTGGTAGGGCATGCTCTGCTCTCGCCCCCAACCTCCGGCTCCGTCCAGGAAGCACAAGATATCTGGCTCTGTTGCATCTTGCCAGGCGAGCACGGCACTCTTTCAACGTCTGGCTGTCAGAGGAACAAAAGCCGTGACAGTGCGTCAAGAATATGCACTTCTTGCAGTTCAGCCAAGCTCCGACTCACGATTGATTCAAGCCATCGAAGCCCGCCGACGAAGAACGCGGTCGTATTGCAGAGAATTGTCCTCGAAAGGGCAACGAACCACCATCACCTCCTACCCGTAGGCATGGCTTCCTCAGAGAGCACTGGACAAGCCCGGACGGTGTCGGAAGCGGACTTCTTCCGCCAGATAGGGTTGGATAGTAGCAACGCTGCCGATGCACAAGTCTACCAGCACATGAAGGTGCGAGGACGTGAATCCTGGTTCCGTTGACGCTGACTGAGCCTTTCCAGACAGAGGCCGTAGCAGGCCTGCAGCGGATGTCCCAGGCCAGCGGCGAGCACGATGTAAGCGAAGTCGCTTTCCGTGCCGAAGTGCTCCAGATCTATCAGAATGCACATACGTCGACGAAGCCAATGTATGACCGCGGCGCGACCGTCGTCGACGGTGTCATGACAGACAACTGGGTCATCAGGTGGATGTTGTGGGAGGCCATGCATCAGCCGAACGGAAGGTGACCTGCGTGGCCAGACAAGACCTTGGTCGCGGAGGTGGCGTAGCAGAAGCAGAGGCAGGAGTGGCGTAATCCAAAAGTCAAGCAGCAAAGAGAAGTGCGGTTGGTATTCCCCGCACATATCATATCGTTCTAGTAAGCTCGTTTGCTTAATAATTCTTCATTCGTGGATTCAACCTTGACCTTGTCCAGACCTGCTCCACGCGTTACCAGGCCCGCTCGTTCTGGTGATGCCCAGTCTTGCTTTCCAGACATTGGTCCTGACTTGTCCTGGCATGGGCGGATGCTTGTCCTCGTCAGGGCACTCGCCGTCCCGGGGGTCGATGTCCGTAGCGACAGGTTCGTGTGCAGTGGAGCAGAATACCGGCGGGACTCTTGCCAGTGCGGCGGCGCACATTTCATGACGAATAGAGAAGTGTCCACATTTGTGCCATGTTATCATGTTGACGACACACATATCGATCGTCTTGGATGGTAGCTGGGGTGAGATAACTCAAGTGGGAGCTGTCCTCGTGTCTGCCAGAACTTGATCTGCAGCGGTACAGCGTGGTGCCGGTGAAGTGATGGAACAAGGCGATGTTTTGCGTACCGCCGTAGCTTTATCAGGCGTCGACGTCGTGTGAGATGTGTTGCACAAGGACTGTGCACATGTCATCTCCCGGAGCGCGTTAGCAGTTTTCGGCTGGGACGCCGCTATGATCCCCTGGGCACGCTAGCGGCAAGGGACCCTACTTGACGATCTATCCTGAGCCGAGCAACGCGCCGTTGTTCTGTGTTACAGTCTGACAGGAATGTTGACGATTCAGGTCAACGCAGCACAACTACTGAAGCTGGTATGAGCACCATTGCCTATCGTCAGACTCAGTTCATGCCAGGCTAAACCATTGGTGCGTGTACGCGGCACATGATCAAGTCGGCAGACAGGTAGACGAGATGACAGCCGCGAACCGCCCGTGAGATCTGAGATCCAAAGCTTGAGCTGGAGCTTGAGCTTCTTCCAACCAGATCTATTCGATCTGAGCCTGAGATGCAAGCTCATGCATGCAGTGGCCGCTGGTGGAAATCGATACTCAAGTCTTCTGTACGCGCTGAGAAAATTGGTGTTCAGGCCCGACTTCTACCGGTCAGCCACTGGTCGTAGATCGACACGCAGTCATGTAGACTCTCTAAAAGGCTCCATGCTCAATGGAGAGGGCTACTTGGCTCTGCCATGCGCTGTAGCGCGTAGAGCTCTGCCGTTCGGAGCCTCTCGACGCGTTCCAAAGAAGCACAATCGCCGAGCTTCGAAGGTATGCCGCTGCTCTTGTTCGGGTATCGTACATCCGATGTGGTCCTCGAATCCACTGGCTGGCCATGTTTGTATGCAGGCTTCGCACCAGGAACCGAGACTATGTAGTATGGACCTGTCTGCCTGTGAGCAGAGATCGACGACAGCCCTGCATGAAAGCATGGCACCGTGAAGATAATTAGGGAGGGCGATCAGCGCCCTGATGAGCGCGGTTGTTTCGTCCACCGTTCCATTAACATCATCCGTCCAGCGACCTCTATGAGGCTCAAATTCCCAACTAATGAGACTGAGATTCCGTGCTACCTGCCTCGGCTGACTGACAACAGTTATCAAAATCTGGCAACACGCTCCAAATGCGCGAGTTGCGAAACGCCGCTGACAACGATGTTATCAGCGTTGTTCACGGCGCATGACCATCACATACACGTTGGTTTCCACATGGCGTGCGTGTAAGGTAGGCGAGAACGACGCGTTGGGGCTAACTTTCGCACCTGGCTTGATGCACAACAAGGCGTACATTGCACCTCTTCCTAGTCAGAGGGCTCTCGGTGCAAGCATGTGTGCATGGACCTGAAGATGATGCGCCCCATAAGCCATGTGTGCGAACGCGCACGGTCTACGTTTGGGGTGGAAGGCTTGTGGGCACATGGCGCATGCTGTTCCGAGCGAACCAATAAGTCGCATATGCGCACGAAAATTTGCGGGGCGGAAACCTCCCGGTCCGGTCGTTAGGCCATGCAAAAGATGAGCGTCCGGGGATAGTCTGTTCTGGGCATTCAGCAGATCCACAGGTATATACGATCATGTCGTATCGATTCCTACATTTTTGGGGAGAAAGGCATGGAAGGAACAGTATAGGAGCCATCATGGCTGCCTTGGCTAAAGCCGAATAAACTGCGTGCGTGGCTATCGGGATGCGTCAACTCCCGTCGCTTATTGAGCAAGCTGTTGCATGTGGTGACTTGGCGCCACCATTCATGAGAGCGTCGAGTGTCCCCTCTGTGCCCGGGTCGTGGAAGTCGTACAGGGGCAGCGCCATTGACGTCGATGGTGGATTGAACCACTTCGCAACAAGGTGCACAATCCCAGTCCAAGCTACAAGGCGAACGAGTATATGGAGCAGTCGAATACTCCACCAAGCGTCCAGACTGATCATGCCAGGTGCGCACGGGGCTAGTATCTGCGCCTGATCTACAAAAGGGCGCATCCTCTCATCGTACTTCTCAAAGGCATCCCGGTAATCCTGAGGTGCGCGAGACAATTCGCCAGCGAGCACATATGCACTCACAAGCGCGATCGTCGTCCCCATGCCTGAGATTGGACAAGGACAGCATCCAGAATCTCCGACCAGTGCCACATGGCCTGACCACAGGCGATTCATCTTCACCTGAGCAATTTCCTGGGAGTAGAAGTCCTCGGCCTTCTGCAGGCCATCCAAGATCCGCTTCTCATGCCAGCCGACGTGGGTGAAGAGTTGCTCCCAAATAGCCTTCTGCTGCGATATCGGCGCCTTTGTGAGCGCTCGAAGGTCTTCCAAGGAATTGGAGATCCAGAGTGAGACTCCGGTCGTTTTCTCGGTGTCTGGCCGCAGGAGGATCATTCTCTTGCCGGTTGCAGTGTACCACTGAGCCCACGCGTCGTCTTGGGCCTCTCTGGGAATCGTGAACCAAGCCGCCCACTGCCCCAGCGGCCTTACTGCCTGGATGGTGGCGGTTTGGCCAAACGCGAGTGCTCTTGTTGTACTTTGCCAGCCGTCTGCACCAACCACGATCTCGAAATGGCAGTCCGGTGATCCACTACGGAAGCTGACTTGAACGCCTTGAGCGTCCTCGGACATGGCACTGATACTGTCGCCAAAGCGATACTCGACATCATGCCTTGTAGCTTCGTATAGGATCGACGCCAGACCTCCTCTAGTGATCTCAATTGCGCCCGTGAAGCCTTTGCCCTCCCCGACCGGGAAGGCTGCGCTAGCTCGATCCTCAGAATCAACAAGTCTAACTCCAGCCTCGTGAGTGGCCTGCCTGACCGCAACGCTTTCGAGGCCCATGCGTTGGAGGATGGAGATGCCATGCCCGCGAACATCCACTGCTTGACCACCAGCTCGCAGAGAGGCCGATCGCTCAACCACCGTCACCCGGGCGCCTGACTTTGCCAGAAAGAAGGCGACCACATTTCCGGCGATACCTGCCCCGCTCACCAGGACAGTCGGGCCAGAGCTCATGTCGATGTTGTCGTTTTGCTCTTGTGTGTGATCTGTGTCTGGCATTGCTGCGCTCTAGGAAGCAAGTGTTCATCTTCGTCGCCAACGCGATTGTGTAGGCACGTGGAGATGCAGGTAGTGCAGACCCGCAGGCCAAGAAGGCGCTCTGCGTATGGCTGTCAACATGACGGCAGAAACAGAAGCGACAGCTTGGCAGTATGGCCGGCGAACATGGCTCAATTGCTCTCGCCTGCAGGTCAGCAGCATCGCAGGACTGCAGTTATTGCATTAGCGAGGAACGCGGCGGAGTGTCTGCTCAAGATCAGTCTCGATCTCAGCTCCGCCCACATCAGCTTGAACTATAGATCCACAGCCAGCGTTGTTCACCCCAGCATGCTTGCCTGAAGCTGGATTTTGAGGACGTTGTGCGAGAAGCGAAGCCTCAAGTCTGGGTCCGAGCCCGCCAGACTGGCTGAAGAACAAGTAGATTTTGACATGGCGAGTCACAGTTGTGTGCACGCGGTGGCATGAGAACGACCTGTGCAAATGGCGAACGGGGACGGGTCCGGGTCGGCAGAATCGGGTGTTCACTAATCACAATACAGAACAATCGCTCGAGGAGGCATCTTTCCATCTTGCTTGCGTTACATACACGCTCCGTGGCAGGATCCTCTTCTTGCATGGCAGCTATACTATTACCTGCCAACTACCCGTGAGAAACTATTCGCTGACCAGCGACCATCTTGTCAAAGTGAATGCATACTGCGCCAACACGAGGCATCTCAGGATCAAAACATGTCAGTATGATACAAGCTAAGTAGCGAGAACGCACCAGCCCCGCGTCGTCCTCACGACGTGCCTAAGAATACAGTAATAAGCTGGCAACTCGGCACGCGCGAGGCGTGAGGACGACATGACCTGGCACAAGAGAACAACTCATCTCCACGCATGGCAGGTCTCCAGTCCCCAATCTGCTTTACGTCGCCGCTATCTCGATATCGCCACATCATCCTTGCTGCTCCGTACTGCCACCTGCCTTAATTGGTCATTCACGCGATAGCTCGCCGATGACTGCTTCGAGCATGATGGAGGGCTTCAGTCAAAAGTTCAAACGACGATACGTGTAGCCACTGTCCAACGACGATGCGATGAGAACACGCGAAGAGACGTGCGAGAACGCCAGTCAGAACCCAAGCCTGGCCTATCTTTGCCTCCGGCTATGTCTAGTAGGTCCCATGTTAAAGACTCCCGCTGGAGGCAGAGGAAAGTAGCTTCAAAGGAACTGCCCACGATCAACTCGTTCTCATCGACCCAATCGAATTTTGAGGCTCTGAACGACTGAGAGATATGGCCTCTGAAACAGAGATGAAGAAATGTGATACCGCCACTGAACCCATCGATTATGCGACAGTCGAGACGGGCCAGATCATGGACTTTCCCGACGCTCGTGCTGACGTTGCGTTGGAGTTTCTGCGTCGTGAAGGCGATGTTCGACCAATGACACAGGAAGACGAGAAACGGCTGGTGCGAAAGATTGACTGGATGATCATGCCTCTGATGTGGATGTGCTACTGTCTGCAGTATCTTGACAAGACGCTGATCAACTATGCCAACGTGATGGGTCTCGAGGAAGACACTGGAATGACAAAAGACCAGTTCAGCAATCTCGCTTTGATATTCTACGTATCCTACCTGGCATTCGAGTTCCCTCACGCCTATGGCATGCAGAAGCTACCGACAGCGAGATACTTGGGCGCCATGGTCACTCTTTGGGGAGTTGTGGTCGCAGTGACAGCTGCTTGCAAGAGCTATGGCGCCCTGGTTGCGACGAGAGTCCTGTTAGGAGTCTTCGAGTCTGCTGTCGCCCCTAGTTTGATCCTGATCACCAGCATGTGGTACAAGAGACACGAGCAGCCAGCACGAGTTGGACTGTGGTATCTTGGTGATTACATCTTGTTCGAGGCTGTCAACGTTGATTCAGCACTGACCTCCAGCAATAGGAGTCGGCACGGGCACCATCTTTGGGAGTCTCATCTCTTTTGGCTTCCAGCAGGTGAAGACGGAAACTCTCTACTCATGGCAGATCATGTTCTTGGTACTTCCAGGGTGTCAAAACAAAATCTTCTTCTCCTCGCTGACCAAGACCTAGACAGTTGGCCTGGTCACTTGCGCGGTCGGTGTCTTCACATACTTGTTCCTCCCGGACAGCCCCATGTCAAGTCGCCTGACGAGTGAAGAAAAGGTCTGGGCTGTGGTGCGACTGCGTGAGAACCAAACTGGCATCGAGAACACTCAGTTCAAAGGTTCGCAGGTCCTAGAATGCTTTCTGGATCCGCAGACATGGCTGCTCTGCCTTGCCATGATCTCCTCATCTGTGCCCAATGGAGCAGTGTCGAGCTTCCAGGCAACCATCATCAAGAACTTTGGGTATAATAGCAAGACCACGGCATTGCTTTCAATTCCGTCTGGAGCAGTTGCGATCGTGTCGATCCTGGTTGCCACGCAACTCGCTGGGCGATACAATCAGCGAGGCTTGCAGATATGTGTGCTTATGCTTGTTGGAGGCGTGCTCGGTGGTGGACTGATGGCCTTCCTACCAGAGGATGACAAGGCTGGCAAGCTGATTGGCAACTATCTCACCAATGTGATCGGCTCTGGTCTGCCGCTGTTGTATTCCTGGGTTGCAGCCAATTATGCCGGACACACCAAGAAGGTACTGCTGCTGTCTGAGGTGTCCATTTTGATCAGGATGCTGACTAGTCAAGGTGACGATGAATGCTCTGCTCCTGATCTCTTTCTGCCTGGTAAGTATCCCTCCACGAAGGGAAGGCCGCCGCTGACATTGCATACTCCAGGGAAACATTATTGGGCCCTTGACCTTCACAGCACGAAGCGCGCCCGACTACATTCCAGCAAAGGTCACTATAATTGTTACCTGCGCTGCGGCATGCCTGTTCGTCGCTGTGCTGCAGACGTACTATGTTCGCGAGAACAGAAGACGCAGCAGACCGGACTTTGGGCTTGCCAATGGTTGTGACGGCGATGCAGGATTCGAAGACATGACTGATCGAGAGAATTCCGCCTTCAGGTATCGACTGTAGTGATGTCTGCGTGGTAGCAGAAATTTCTCGGTACTTCTACCACGTCTTTCTACTTTGCCCAGATATGGGGCCAACTTTTGATATACCAAAGTCACATCTGGGGAGTTGTACAGCCTTTTTTGTCACAAGCGTGTAGAGCGGCTAGTGCCCCTCAATGTCTCTTGTGACGTATGGCTCCTCGAGGTACTTTTCTTCCTCCTCGGTTAGAGTCTTGCCTCTTGCCTCGAAAGCCTCATCCATTCTGGCATTGCTGCTGAACCCAATGATGGGGCTTGCTACCCTCTTGTTGATCCAGGCGAGTGCCACGTGTGACATTTTCCAGCCCTTCTTCTCTGCAAGCTCCTGCACTCGTTTGATGATTTCTTGATCTGCTGGAGTAGTGCCAGTCGCGAACATTGGTGTGTCCTTCTCGCCCTTTGATCGTGTAGTCGAACCATAATCTTTTGGAGGACGTGCGAGATGTCCACGGCACAGCGGAGACCATGGGATCAAGCCTACGCCGGTCTCATTGCAGAACTTGTTCATCTCGCGCTCTTCCTCGCGGTAGAGGAGACTGTAGTGACTGCGGATCTCACATGTCAGTTTACTGTGCTGTGAGTTGTTCTTGAGTCGACTCACTTCTGCATGCTGATGAACTTGGTCCAGCCTCTCTTCTCGGCTATGAACTGGAATTGGGCAAATTGGTATGCCCACTAAGCAGAGTCAGCTTCGGGGCTTGTATGCACGCTACCAAGCACTCACCATGCTCGAGGCACCAATGTACCGCACTTTGCCGCTCTTGACAAGATCATGCAGAGCTTCCATGGTCTCCTCCATGGGCGTATACGGGTCGAACCGATGTATTTGCAGCAGATCCATGTAGTCTGTGTTCAACCTCTTCAGACTCGCGTCGACGGCCTTGAAGATTGCACCCCGCGACAGACCTCCCTGGTTCACATACTCCTTGCTTTCTGCAATCTTCTCGCCATACACGATTCCCCTCGTGCTGACCTCCTCCCCAATGTATGCGTATATCTTGCTCATGATGACCAGCTTGTGTCGCGGAATGTCGTACTTTTGGATGGCTTTGGCGATGATCTCTTCACTGACACCGTTGGAGTACACGTTGGCAGTGTCCCATGTGTTGAGGCCGTTGTCGTAGGCATACTTGAGAATCGGAAGTGCTTCGTCCTCCTCGATGACCCAATCCTGCCAGTCCTTGTGGCCGAAAGACATGCATCCGAATATGGGATTCGAGACGCGCAAGCCCGATTTGCCCAGGTTGACATAGTTCGCCTTGGTCGCCGCGATTTGGCGGTATACGATATCGTCGCTGTCTGCCATTGTGAGTTTGCTGTGGTGTTGGTGTGAGTGAACGAATCGGCGGAGCGTACGGTACGGCTCTCTCAGAAGGCACAAATTGACATTGGGACTGCACTATCTGACTATGATGCACACAGCTGTCAACAAACAGACGCGCCTTGGTTGAGCTACGGGTGCGCATGCAGCTGGTGTCCAGTATCATCGTCATGGACTAGTTACCGCTTCGTGCGGACTGAGCTCCAAAAATAGGACGCGTAGAATACTCAACGCGGGGAACCGCTCAATACAACTCCAGCGTCGGAGACTCATGCTGTTGTATTGATACACACGCAGGACCGAGTGAGCCTCGGGTGAGGTGGGAAGAGTAATAAGTGTGTTGACGGCGAAGTTGGACGTCGAAGACTGGACGCCTCAGGCAACACCTTTCTATACCCCTCCGAGCACCCATCTACATAAGTCTATGCAAACTACGCACTCCCTACACATTCTCCTGAATCCACGTCCATAACTTGAGTGCGTACTCTCGGTCCACAGGCCTCACAGCTTCCAAGCTGGGCATGGCGCGCAGAGACCTTCCTGTCTCGTACAGAACCTCATCGCCCGCAGGCGCTTCACTCACATCACCGCCATAGGCCATCTTCCAAAACTCGAGCAGCTTCAGACATGGCTCCGTCTTGCCGCTATCTGATGCAGCCAGGTCTTCCAGCCGACTCAGCCACTCCTGTGGCTTCACCACCTCGAAATTCTCGACCTCCTGCAGCCACGCTAACAGCATTTTCCACGTTGTAGTACGATCTTGGCTCAGAAGATGTACGACCCGCACACCATCAGTCACGGCAGCCTCGTCGGCGATGTCTTTCCTTGCGCGAGTGATGCCGAGCTCCACAAATGCCGTGGCGGCAGCATCTACTGGTAACCAGCCCACGATATCGTGAGGGAGCATGGGCAAGCAGCCGGTCACCTTGGAGCTACTCATCATCAAAGGAAAGGCTTCGATCTTGTTCCACACCCCATGAACAGAATCCCCACTCAGTTGGCCGACTCGCACTATGCTGACGTTTCCCTTCAGGTCAGGATGGGCCTTGACAGCTTCGTACAAGATGTTCTCAGCCACCCACTTTGAGCGAGAGTAGCCAATGTCTCCACTACATCTAACGTCGGTCAGCACTTGCTCTGGTACTGCATCCTGCGGACCCACCTTCGCGTACGAGGATACGGAGGCTGTGCTGGAGCAGAAGATGAGCTGGGCCGCCTTCGCAGGGCCATGGTGCGACGTGTGTTCAAGATGCGCCAGCGAAAGGTCAAGAATACCCCGAAGGCCCGCAAAGTGCTGCTTGAATCCCTGCAGGGGCAGGACAAAGTCGACTGCCCAGGCAAGATGGAAGATAACATCAACCTCCTGCACCATGCTGGCATATATCTCGGCCTCAAGTCCGAGACGGGGCTCTGACAGCGCACACGTATGGACGCTGACTTTGCGATCAAAGTCTGCT
Source organism: Septoria petroselini (assembly GCA_022559915.2). Taxonomy (NCBI): domain Eukaryota; kingdom Fungi; phylum Ascomycota; class Dothideomycetes; order Mycosphaerellales; family Mycosphaerellaceae; genus Septoria; species Septoria petroselini. Next base: position 612,452 of record JAFJTQ020000008.1, read on the forward strand.
GGAATTACTAGTCTCCTGGAAGACAACGCGTCCCGTACGCGCTCCTCCGCCGCCTTGCGGCTCGTGCCTCTGAGAAGCAGGTGTAGATGTGATATGTCTGGCGAATTCACCAATCGGCTGAGCAGCTGACTCCCAAGAGAGCCTGTAGGGCCCGTGAGCAGCATGATCTTGCCTGGTCGTCGTTGAGGTCGGTATGGCGTCCGAGGCGGGGTCGTTGGGAACCTTTGCGACTTGGAAGCGGAGTCTTGAAGCAGCTGGCTATACTGTGCGACAAGACTGTGCATCTGTTCTGCGTGGTCGCAGGACCCCGAGCCTGTCGTTGTGCGGTCATGGCGCAGATCGACCAACATCGAGCTGAGCTGTTGTATCGAACCAGTGTCCTGGACGATCGTTAAGGGAAGCTGGGCAGAGTACATTGGCAGCAGCTTTGCAACAGCGTGCCGTATCTGTATACACGCCACAGAGTCGACACCATACGCGAAAAGATCGGTGTCGGGCTGCAGCTTAGTGGTTTGACTGCTTGTGGAGCTCACAATGGAACGCACAACATCAAGCACGAAGCTCTCGACATTTGCATCTGGCACGTCACTATGGTCGGATAATGCCTTCTCGTACGCGCCATGAATTTTGGCAAAGTATCGCTCCTCGGCCATTTTGCGCAGCACGGTGCCCTTGCTGCTTTTCTCAAGCGGTGCTGCAAGATATGGCATTGCCACCAGCATACTCTGCGACACGCGAGCATGAGTTGGGCTTCCGGCGTTGAGCTCCTTCACTGCTGGGGCTAACGAGGAGAGCAGCTCCCCATCAGAGATGTCCTTTGCCTCATGCGAACGGAAAAGAAGCGCACCTGGGCAGGGCTTCCCGTTTCCGAAGATCAGAACATCCTGAATGCTCGACGCCTTGACCGCGAGAGCATCTTCCAGCGGTGCTGGATCAAACTTCTTGCCCGTGATCAGAGTCAGTTGCGAATCAGCTCTGGAGTCGTACTTCCACGCCCCCGAGATGCTTGGATGAGGCCGGAATAAGTCACTCGTAGCGAAGGATCCGTCTGCGCTAAGCTTATCCGTTTTGGAGATGGAAGGCCATTGAGGGGGAACGATGAGCTCGAACACATTTCCTTCCCGTTCCTCGAATCGCAAGTCTCCGTTGTCTCGCAGATATTCCCATGCCTGGTCTTTGTCATACTCACGATGAGACGACATGAGAAACCCGCATTCGGCACTCCCAAAGCGAGAGATGAGCTTGATACCTTCATCTACAAGACGGCCGCCAACCTCCGCTGGCAATGCGGCGCCTCCGACAGCAACTATGTCCATGTTGCGCAGATGCTTCACTCCTCTGTCGACCGAGGCCATCATTTCAAGTACATATGGGACCGATGCAAAGTACCTGACCCTTGGACCAGAAGAGTTATTTGCAAGATCTAAACACTTGATGATGTTTGTGCCCGTGATTGGCACACCTTTTCCCGGAAAGAGCCATATGAGGGCATTGCTTGTCCAGGCCCGGAATAGATCTGCGATGCCGCCATGATACAGAGGCGTGGTCGTGAACGTGGCATTCTGGGACCCATCGAACCGACCATAGACGCCTGCGCCAGCAAAGTGGGTCTGCGGTATAGGCTTTGGGATACTGGAAGATGTGCCCGATGTGTGATGCAGGTAAGCGACTGCGTCCTGGGGAGTATCACTTGCCTGCGGCCTTTTTGAGAGTGGCCTCGACACCAGATCGAATGGCCCAGAGTTCGGGCAGAAGGGCAGAAGGTGTGATTCCAGTTTCGTCCCCTTGGACATCGATTCGTGTGTGGTCTTGACGGCAAGTTCGGTGTACGCCTCATCGTGAAAGAGAGACGTGACCTCGCATTGCTCGCACAGACCAGCAATGGCACTCGGCGAGCACTGTGGTGCTATCAGCAGAACAGGGTGTCCGAGTCTGATAAGGGCAAGCCATGTGAAGAGGAACTCTGGCGTGCTGGGACACAGAAGAGCCACAGTTCTGCGTTCTGGGAGAATGACGCTCTGTGCTATGAGTTCTGCGGTGGCGCAAGAGCCTCGCAGAATCTCTGCAAACGACAGTATCCTCACAGTCCATGAATGATCTTCATTCGGTAGGTAGAACCCAGCGACTGGCACATCAGGGTAAGCTTCTGCGCTATCATGGACGAAATTGTTGATGTTGGTAAAGTTGCTATGCCTCTCGCGAGTCTTGGCCTGACCAAGAGTACACGTAAAGTAGAGCGGAGACGCCATGGCGATTTCGATACCGAGCCTGCCGACTTGCTTTCAAGTTGGAGCATGGCCACACAAAAAGGCTGTCGAAGTGGACTTGTGTCCTCGCAGCCGTGCTCGGCAGACACTAACGACGGTATATGCCTGCATGCTGGAGTTACAGCATGACGCGTAGACTCGTGAACTCTACAGCTGAGGCAGAGTAGTCGAACGGAACTGTAAGACAGTGGCTGATTGACTTTGACTAGACCACATATCGTCAGCCCGGATCCGGCTCCATGTCGATTCGCCGCCTTGATTGGAGGATCTATTACACCAGCTATGAATCCGAGCGGGAAGGACGCCACATCCGAGATGCAGTCGCTGCATAACTCATGGCGTAATACACTGCTCATCCTGCTTCCGGAGAATTGCTCGTTGAAAACTTGCATTTGCATTGCGCAAGAATATTTGACCGGTCGCAGGCTGTTACAGTCATGACCGCACTGATGACCAGTCAGCCAAGTATTGAAACCCTCGACTATCGAACACACCACAAGCCATGCCTGGGCTCAATTTCCAACAAGAAGATTCATCGCGGATCTGGATCACGCTGATAACAAGAGCATCATATTTGCCTGGCGTGGTACTGCTTGTGCACTCGCTCTACAAGCATGAATCCATACATCCTCTTGTTGTGCAATACACGTCCGCGTTGTCGCATGACTGCGTTAGATGCCTGCAAGAACTGTCTGCCAGCTATCCGCTATGTCGGCCACAGCTCGTCGATCCCATAGCTCTTCCCCAAGGTCTGAAAACGGTGGCATCCCGATTCGATGATACGTTGACCAAACTACGCGCATTCGAGCCGATGGATGATCGGAAAGTCCTGGACTCCCTCAAACTGCCTCAGCCGCCTAAAGATGTGTGCTTCTTGGACGCTGATATCATGATCTTCCGCAATCCGGACGACATCTTCAACATCTCCCGGCCAGGATCAGACTGGATCTTGGCCCATCACACGTGTGTTTGTAACATTGACAATGACGCTTGGGCACCGCCGGAGTGGAGCGTGGAGAACTGTCCTTGCACTCCTCTGGTCCATCCTTCGGCCTTGGAAGCACCGACGCCAAAGGTCAAGTCGGAAGCTCAAGAGAAGACTTACAAGCTGATGAACTCTGGAGTGTTTGTTTGTACTCCTTCGCATCAGATCTGGCAACAGATGGACAAGTTTCGGCGTACGGACCCGAGGGTGGCTACTTTTACTTTTCCAGACCAAAACTTTCTAGATGTTTTCTTTGAAGGTCGCTGGAAGCCGCTTGGCTGGCAGTATAACGCGGTGAAGACGCATAGATACTGGCACTCGGCCGCCTGGAGGGATGAGGAAGTCAAGATGCTTCACTACATTGTCGACAAGCCGTGGGAGAAGCGCGGTGGGCAGGGCTATCTTGGGCGAGACGGCGTGACGCATTCATGGTGGTGGAAAGAGTATGATGTCTGGTGCGAAGACATGAAGAGTCGAGGCGAGGGTGCCATAAAGCTACTAGATGCCGTAGAGGGCTACATTGATGGACGGTCTGCGGACGTTTGATGGCGACGAATGTAAGTTGTGTACGTATCACGACGCTAGACGGCGATAAAGTACGCTTCAATTCCTGCGATGGCATAGATCTTAGTCGTATGAATGGCAAGTAAAGAGCCGATTGACATGGATGTCTAAGGCTGTGTGACTATTAGCAATGATTATCAGATTGTGCGATTGCAACTTCAACAGTTTCTACCCCCGGGAAACACTCAAAACGTCGATTAGAAATCATAGAAAAACAAGGATTTTAGGATTATCTCTTATATAGCGCAGGCAGAAGTCTAGGAAACTAGCCGTCTTACATAGCCTTAGGCTCTTGTATAGGACGCAAAATGGAACAAACATACAAACAAACAACCAACAGTTTCTTTAAGAGCTGTCGATAGAGCTTCTAAAGAGCAGTACTACTTGTAAATTGCTCAATTATCCGAGACTGCGTAACACTAGCACGACGCTTCGACGACGTGAAGTCGTTGCCACAATGCAGGCTTTCTCGCGATAAGTCGGGTGCCCGCCATATCGATGATTGCTTCTAAGTCGTTTAGACTAGCGCGACGGCGGAAAGGCAGCTCGAGAACGCGTGTTTCAACAGTTTATATAGTAAAGAAACGGGACAGAAGAAAAACCTCGTGGCTAGATACTTACGCTTGCTACGCGGCAAAATAATAAAGACCAAGTGGCCTGCTTTGTAGTTACTGCCTCCCGATCGGAATTCTGACGGTAGAGCTATTAGTAAGGAGCGGAGAACGACTCTGTTTGTTTGTTTTTCTTGTTTGTTTAGTCCTATATAAAGGCCTAAGGCTATGTAAGACGGCTAGTTTCTTCTATCCTCTAAGTTCCTCCTTCTCTTCTTCTCGGTTCTTATCGAGTTACTATCGGCGCGCTATTCTTTATATATACTTAAGGTATCTTCTCTTGCCTTCCTACGTATATAGAATTAAGACTAGAGTCGGTCTAGTTTCTAAGGGTTTTAAGGTTTCCTACCTATCTTATCTATATTCTAGGTAACTTAGAAGTAGGTATTCTACTATTTCTAGGGCGCTATAGGTATACTTATCGTTTATTATCTTCCTAATCTTATATAGGTAGGTCCTTATATACTTATATTCGATTTAAAGTAAAAAAAAACTAATACTAGTTCTCTAGAGAAGGTCTATACTTTCTCTAGGCTTAGTCTAAGCTTCTCTTATCTCTATCTTCGCTTTTTCTAGAACTCTTAGATTGTCGATTCGTATTCCCGGGTATATATCGCCGGGTCCTCGCTCGTCTTAGCCCTACTAAGTATCTACGCCCTTTAGCTGTTCAGGTTACTAATGCAGCTTAGAGCAGATCTTTAGGCTCTAGTCTCTATATATAAACGTTCGACGAAGTCAGGCAGATGTTATTACGTCTACCTTCCGGCAGGTATCGCCTTTGACAACATGGCTATGAAGAGATCAGTCTCGGCCAGAGGAACCCATAAAATCGACGGATCAAGAGTGAAGTAGCCTTGTAAAATTCTTGTCGCTCCGGAAACAAGCGAATCAGACATCGACTGGCGTGGAACACCGCATAAGTCATGACTAGCGACACTTGATCACTTTTGCGCTTCGATAAAGCAGTGCTATACTGAAGTGTTTAAGAAGAGGCAAAGACAGTATCTCTCAAGGGCAATCCTTGGCTGTCGACTCGTTGTTGACTACGAGTATTGCACCAGTGGTCAAGGGAGAGAAGTCCGAGATCGGGCATATCACAATCACGTTGATTACGTTATTCGTGAGGCTGGCTGTGTGCCTCTCAACAGCTCCTATCAAATCATCCATTCTCATACTATAACCTTACAAGATTATCTTCCAACTCGCAGTCCGATGCCTGATCTGCCGGCCCCAAACCACAATCGGGATTGCCAACGACATGATCAAAACGTATATGCCTGCCTGCGTCCCGAAAGCTTTAATGTAGCCCGTCTCTTCTACCCAAGGCACAATTCCATATAGAAATCCAAACGCTACGACATTCTTCAGTCCCACAACGACCGTCAAAGCGTCTGCGTTGATAGGAAGGTATGAGTCGGAGACATATGTCATCGTCATGGTGGGGACAGCTGTCAAGCCAACGCCTACCATGCCGTTCGCGAAGAATCTTTTCGATCTGGGTTAGCATTTCGCAGGGGTGGACAACAGATCTGGAAAGACTTACAAACAAGTCCAGTGCAACGACCTCGCGACCCCATAGCCCCACGCCAGACAACCCGCCGGGACAATCAACACCGGTACTACAAGCAGATGTAGTCTCGTTTCCGGCTGGAAGACTCCTTGATTCCTGCGACTGCACCAGTCGCTATACTTGTCTACTACCCATCCACCGATGAAAGCGCCAATGAGATTCCCAATCAGACCAGCAATGTTAATGAGGCCGCTGATGCTCGGTCGAAAATTGTATGGCGGGGCTTGCAAAACAAAGGAGTTGAGAATGTTGATTGCGACGACCCAGGCAAGCGAGACGGCGAAGCCGAGGAAGGCGAGGATGACGGCTGGGTAGACTATGAGAGGGAGCGGGCGGAGTAACAGGCGGAGGAGATTGGTGTTTTGAGCTAGGCCGGACCAGGGGTGGAGCTGTTGGAGGTAGCTTTTCTCGGGGACTTGCTGCAGTGATCCAGTGTAGTCTGGCGAAGCTGAAGGCAGGGAGAGTTCTGTGACAGGAGCGACGTGCGTTTCGGGAGTTTTCTCCGTGTGCTCGATGTCCCGGACTAATGTGAGGCTGTCACCAGGAGGTGCAGCAGCTGGCCGGTCGTATCGTGTTTCCGGGAAGAAGAATACAACAAGCAAGAAGTTGAGGCCGACCAGTCCAAATGAGTGCCACTTGTGTACGCGCCAGCTGGACCGCGTAATCACGGATCCACAGATCAGAGGACCGATTGTGTTGCCGCCGGAAATGGCGTTCATGTACCAGCCCATCAGATTTGCTCGCTCGTGCTAACATTTGATCAGCTGGGATAAAGTCCATTCGGGGCTGTGGAAGGCAAGGAAGCTTACAGTAAAGAAAAGGTCGTTCACTACCGAAGCGGCCAGAGCTTCACTTGCCGAGCCTGAAAACGCAGCGATAATGTTGCTCCACAACAGACTTTGGAACGACTTTGCGACAGCGCCCCAGAGATACGAGAGGCAAAGCAGCAGCGTGGAGAAGAGGAAGATGGGGCGTTTGCCAAAGTAGCTCGCAATTGGCACCTACTCAATCATCAGTTTCTTGGTACAAGAGATCAGAAGCAAATGCAATATTGATTGTCGATTTTGCCTACCCAGAAGAAATTGAATACGCCCAAGACCAATATCGGCCACAGAAGCAAATGGCTCGTCTTGGTCATCGACTTGTCGAATTCTATGCTCAGTGGATAAAGTGCTGGGGACAAGCCGCCAATGGCATAGTTTGTCATGAACGCGAAGAAGCTGATGCTCGTGAAGTAGATGTACTTCTTCCATTTCGGCCAACGCAGAGGATCGTTGGGGTCGAGAGGATTAGGAGCTGGGTGGAGGATGAGATGGCCATCTGATGATGTTGCGTGGAGGAGGACCGTCCCTTCGGTGTTGTCGAGCTGTTTCAGAGACTTCAGAGGCATTGTTGGTAGGTTGAGGAAAGATGGACAGCAGCAGACGAAGAAGCGGCGGATGCGTAAGCTACGACTTCGTAGCTTGTGCTCGACGCAGTCCTGTAGAAGATAGAGGTGACCCATGCGAATGAACTACATAGATACAAGAGCGTGTACAGCCATTCAAATAAAGCAGAACCACATCCTGGATCTCGCTTTGGATATCTGTGCGACATACTTTAGAGTAGTAAAAGAGCTGGAAACCAGATTTCTCTGTTACGGCTTTTTTTTTCTCCCTCCTCATAAGAGAATTGGAGGTCTCAGCTGATCAAGTATACGATTCTTCCTGCCTAGTCAACGCGTGAAGCACCTCAAGGTCGTACTGCAGGCTGCAGCTGACATGAGTAAGCGGTCCTAGTGGAGCAGAGTCGCCACGGGAAGGACAACTCCTATCCAATGCCGCACGACTGTCTTTTCCAGTTCGCGAGAGATGGACGTTAGTGTAGCGCAAGGAGCGGGAGTGACACAATCTTCACAGCTGCTTGCGCCGATGTTAACGGTCTGAATTTAAGAGTTTAACAGTGCAGTACTTACATACTTCTCGTCTGTCATTACTAAGAAGGTAGATTTTAGAGAATCGAGAATGAAACACACTGCTGGATCCCACCCCATTGTGGGAGATAGCAGTGACGCGCGTTCACTCAACTTCTCGATCTCATGTGGTTCTGCAACTCATAGAGACCGTCGACCAATTGCGATCAATAGTGTTAGATTTATGATGAGTTACGGTCATGATTGTTGTGCCACTCGCCGCTTCACCTGAGCTTCCTATCGACTGCTGTTCAGAATGGGGAGCACATTTAGTTGACGGAAAGACCCAGCTGTATAAGCAACTACAGGATCTGACGAGCAATCCCGGCACACACAGATGCTCCCCTCATAACCATCGCACCTGTTTGAAATTCAAAACGAGCTCCAGCACACATAGCGTGGGTTCCAAGACTTCACGACACGTCGCATCTGTCTTCGCAAGGAGTTCACAAAGCTATTTTGATGGCCTGATCTGCTGGCGTCAATGTGGCGTTTTGCAACCAGTGTCTTCCACTCACAATGCGATTCAAACCATCAGCTCACGTCCATCGCACCACAACTGCAGCCACTTGTGTTCGCTGAGACATCGGGATACGGCTAAACATGCAAGCTGTTCAGCCGCTATTATTATACAATTTGCCAAATTATAGGTATTTATGATTTCGTAGTAAGATGCAACCCTATATTCATTATCAGTTTTACTAGAACTACACATACCCGTCTCTTAATATAATATTATACAGGGACGAGTACTATAAACAGAGAGCACGCCCAGATTCGACGCTAAGCAAGCAGCACGCATCTCCTAACAGACCTGGAAGCTAGGTTCGGTCCCGTGCTAAGCTAGCTAAGCTTGCTAAGCTGTGCTGCAGTGGCTAGTATACAGTTTCTTGCAGTTTCCATGAATCAATAAGACGAGAAAATCAGGACTCAAGGACCAAAAGCTATCAAAAGTGTTTCCGGGGTGGAAAAGACCGCAGCTACGAGCACTTCACAAGGATGGACGGGAGAATGGGGTTTACCATCTGAAACCGGATACGAGTCCGTTCTGGACAAACGATAGCCCAGCGTGGCTCGATACTATTTACAGAGAGGACGTGAGTCGAATCGACGAGAACGCGGTTAGGCTCGATGATGGCACAGTGGTTGTGCCGGATTATTATTGACAAGCAGCTCGCGTCGAACCTTGGACTAGTGTTAGCGGAAGAGGAGCAGGAGCCCAAGACTTTGGAGAATTGGCGAGCGTTGAGCACAAGGCCGGTGCCAGGATTTGTGCGGCGATGCCTACCCATACTTTCTCACGCGCCGCCGCATTCGAAGTCCGAGTCAAAGGTTACAGCTTTGCACCTGTGTAAGGGAATGATGCCATTCACGGACCACTCAATTGGATTCCTAGGACAGGCCAGAGGTCCAAGCTCTCTGGGTCGTCGCAGCACTCGATGGCAACGTCACATTTCCGTCTGTTGAGGAAATGGGGGAAGAGGTTGCGGCGACGGCGGCATGGTCAGGCCGGCGTTGTCTGACTCGTGGCCAATGGTTTCCATGGGATCTAATCCCGTACACGCACGTGCTCTTGAAGCAGCTTGGACTCTCCAGTCATCGTGGTTCGAGCAGGTGGAGTGATATGAACACGCCGCTATCCTCAGAGAAGCTGGCGGGCTTTATCCAAGAGTACAAAGGACTAACTGCCCGCGCATCCTTCTCGTGGTTCATGGAAGTTATCCTAGACGATTAGCCTGTTTACGGACTGAGCGCTTCGAAGCCCGATGTTTGACGAACGACCAGATTGTCTTTAGACGGCCGGTTGGTAGTAGGCATGCGTGAGTCTAGGCTCTTTTCTCTTCTCCTCTCTCCTTATAACAGAATTGGAGGTCTTAGCTAATCGGACACGCAACACAATTTGCTAGATCAATGCGTAAACTAGCTTAGAGTCGCACTATACGCATAAGTGTTAAAATTTGACCTCGTAATAGGTAGCTCGGGTAGCGGAAGTATTCGTCGATTTGATGGAGGGGTAATGAATATTGATTAGGTAGTAATCAATTGATTAATAAGTTGAGTCAGTCCTTGATTGGTACTTAACTTAATAGGCCCTACTACGTATATATATAAGCGATTAATAGTCGCTAGAATATTCTATATATACGTAGGCTATTACGTATACTTAGACTAATTAGGTTTAGTATAGAATTGACTAGAAGGCTATCGAATATTGATTAGAAATTAACCTTCTATAGCTTACTATTTGATTCTAGAATTAATTCTAGAACTACGGGGCAGGTCTTAGTATTACGTAATCTATAACGTAATACCCTTAATACCTAATAATCCCCGTCGTACTTTAGAGTCTATATTATATAATATCCGATAGTTACGTAACTATAAATCCGACGGTTACGTAATTCTAAATCCGACGGTTAGATAAGCTAAGCTTACCTTTTTTAATAATAAGTAATAGTACTAGACTACTTAGAAGAATAACTCCTATCGGATAGTAGGCTTTATTTCGCGAAGGGTCGACTTTAGTATAGCGCGAGTAATAGTATTTTCCTACTTAGTTTTATTCGTCTCTACTTACTTCTTTTCTTCGAAGCTCGAGACGGCGGACTAAGGGAACGAGTATCTATATATCGATATTTAAAACTACTAGGACTACCTAAAACTAGACTAAATTGTATAAAATAGAGTTTAGAAGAAGTAGACGAGTCTAGTTATAGATATATCGAAACTATACCGCGTTATAACGCGAGGCGGCTACGTAGTAGATACGTTTATTTATTATTTATTTGTTCTATTTCGCGGTCCTATATAAAAGCCTAAAGTTATATAAGACGGCTAAATCCCTAGACTCTATAAGAGGGTATATAGTAATATATAGTAATACCCTTAACCTCCGTTAAGACTATAGACTAATTCTTATAGAGTCTATTATATATCGTATACTTCTCG